>OY804593.1:39681812-40913024 GCA_963680895.1 Fragum sueziense | reverse complement strand
AAGAAATTGCTTGTGACAAGCAATTTCTTCATTTTCCGCAATGTTTTCACTAACCCTTTTCTCGAAGGCCAGAGGTCTCAGAAATTCAACTGAAAAAAACATCACAACTGCAGATACTAAAGATTTTTTTTCAGAAATCAGTGATCTTTAGTGTAAAAGGTTGGTTTAAAGTCTGGAATCTACAAACTAGTTCATAGTCAAAGAAATTTTTAGTGTAAGAAATAATGATTTTAAATTGACACATTAGTGTATTTTACTTATCTTTTACCAAACAGGAACTATTGGAAAAGGCCTTTGAAAACATTGACGTGAGAAGAAAATTATGATAATCAGCATTTTCTCCTTCTGTCTCAATACATCTGTGCTATTTGTGAACACAAATATTAATTACCTTCTCAAGGCCTATCATGTCATATGCATGCAGTAGCTTTCAAATTAGACTACCCCATTTTTTGTGGTTTGTAAAATTGTTACATTTGACCTAATTTGATTTTCAGGGCAAGGTGAAAGGATCAATTTGGAATGATATAGATGATACCAAGGTATGTCAACTTGCTGTTTTTCATCCTTATTTTTGTTATCATTTGGCTACTTCTCAATAAAGATCATTGTGTCCAACTGAGCAGGTGTAACAGGCATGATGTTTAAAAGATTGAAAGAAAGTGATGTCCCCTCTCACATGGATTAGTCAAAAGTTCAAAATACAAAAAAATCTCAATGTTTGTGGATCCACTATGGTAATGGTTTAATTTTGTTACTTTAAACATATTTGTAAAATTATTAACTTTGATTAAAGAATATCATGATCACAAAATATCTTAGATTCAATTACCATATCGTCATTGTAAATGCAAAACCTTGTATCTCGTTTTTGGAAAATTTCAAAGGGGAGGGAAAAAAGTGTAATGACTTTTCCCAAACTGAAATGTTTTACTTGAAATTTTGACATATTGCTCAAAAATGATTTGTCATCAATACTGATCAGTAAAATATCTCAAAACCTGCAAGAATTGTCTGTAACTGGGCACACAAATTTGTACTTTGAAAATCGCAAGTATCGACATACGAGGTTTTGCATTTACACCGACGATATATACCATTTCAGAGCAACAGATAAGAATGGGTTAACACATTCTAAAAGTTTTATTTCAAAACCAAACTCTATGTTGTGGGAACCAATTTGAATAGTATCGGTAAGATGATTCCAATGACAACCCACAACATGGGGTTTAATGAGTAAACTATCAATAAAATTACTGCATTTATGAAAAGCCCCCTCTTATCTGTAGCTCTGTCATTCAGGAACTATTATGAACTTTTGAATTGCTTTATTTTCTTCTTCTAGATTTCATTCGTAAGAACAATTATTTACTACTTTACAGTTATATCCAATGCTTGATCTCGAAGAGTTTGAGAAAACCTTCTCAGCATACCAAAAGAAACAAGATGACGTTGACGATGCCAAAAATTCTGGGAAAACCGTTCAGAAGTCCAAAGAGTTGTCGGTCATTGACGGCCGACGAGCTCAGAACTGTATTATCTTGTTATCCAAGTTAAAAATGAGCAATGATGAAATCAAACTTGCCATAATGAACATGGATGAACATGAGGAAATTCCTAAAGACATGCTGGAACAGGTAAAGGATGAAATAAATGACATTTGAAAAAAAAATAGATGGTTCTGAATTTGAAAAAAAGGTCTTGAATCCTTAGCCCTTTCCCAAATATCAAAATTTCAGGGTGCTTCTGCAGATGACAAAATATATTTTGATTAACCCTTTCCTAAACAGCATACTTTTATGATGTTCCAATTTGAAAGCTTCTAAAGTTGACAAAATTAAGGTAAAAAAGAATGACATTTGTTTATAATATAGCACAGAAAATGTTCAGACTAAAGGAGAAAATGATGGTTATCAGCAATTTTTTCTTTTACCTTAATAAATTTTCCCTCCCTTTTCTATTAGGGATGTCAAAACGAGGTCTCCTTTTGAAAAGGGTTAAATGGTACAGAAGTCATAGAAAAAATCTTAAATCTTTTCAGAAAATGTTATTGCTCGAGAAAGAGAAATTGTGAACCAAAATTGAAGAAAAACATTGAGAAATGAAATTTCATAAACTAATGATTCCTCGAAAAAGCAAATTTTGATTTTTCTCTTTCACTATAACTATATTGATATGAATTCTGCGAACAAAGATTTTAGATTCAATATATTTCACTCTACTCCTTCACATAAAATTCTCAATGAATTGCTGGGAATCAAAATATTTGGAATGAATAGGACTAAGAATATTTTTCTCCCATTTTTCAGTTGCTGAAGTATGTCCCCACTCCTGAAGAAATGCAACTTCTTACAGAACTAGGTGGAGAACATGAACAGCTGGCTAGGGCTGATAAATTCTTGTTTGAAATGGGAAAGTAAGTTGCATTTTCTTTCTGATAAATTTTTATTAAGTGGTAAAAGTCACACAAGATGAGCAATATCGGACCATCATCACACAAGATGAGTGATATCAGACCATTGTCACACAAGATGAGTGATATCATACCATTGTCACACAAGATGAGTGATATAGACCATCGTCACACCAGATGAGTGATATCAGACCATTGTCACACAAGATGAGTGATATCAGACAATTGTCACGCAAGATGAGTGATATCAGACCATTGTCACACAAGATGAGTGATATCAGACCATTGTCACACAAGATGAGTGATATAGACCATCGTCACACCAGATGAGTGATATCAGACCATTGTCACACAAGATGAGTGATATCAGACAATTGTCACGCAAGATGAGTGATAGAGAATAGATGGTTCATGTCTTGGATGGGTCAAGTTTATTTGGCGAGCGGAGGAATTTATCTTGTGAGCCGAAGGCGAACATGATAAATTCCTCAGCCGAGCCAAATAAACTTGACCCATCCAAGACATGAAACATCTATTCTATTTATCCTGTTACAACCTTAAAACGATTTAGAATTACAGAAACATATTCATAATCCATTGAGATCAATGGATTATTATTTTTAGCTCCACTGGCCTTTCAGGCCAGCGGGCTATTGTCATGGCGGTGTGTCCGTCGTGCGTCCGTCCGTGCGTCCGTCCGTGCGTCCGTAAACTTTTTCTTTAAAAATCTTCTTCTCAGAAACTGCTGGATGGATTTCAACCAAACTTCACAGGAATGATCCTTGGGTGACCCTCTCTCAGATTCCTTCAAAGAATATGGATTGAACCAGTATAGCCTGAGTTATCTGCCCTTGAATGTCAAAAATAGCAGGTTTTGACTAGTTTTCTTCTAAAATCTACAAATATTGAACAATCAAGACAGAACTTTGACAGAATCATGCTGACTACAAGATCTTGCCTTGGTAAAATTTTCAGCTTGATCTGAATTTTACATCATGAGTTATGTGTCCTTGAAATTGACAAAATTGCCATTTTCAGCTGTATTTTGACTTTGTTTTCACTCTAGCAACTACAAATATTGACCAAACAAGACAAAACTTTGACAGAATAAAACTGACTATAAGATCTTGCCTTGGTAAAATTTTCAGCTTGATCTGAATTTTATAGCATGAGTTATTTGCCCTTGAAATTGCGAAAAATTGCCATTTTCGGCTCTATTTTGCTGGTTTTGACTTTATTTTTACTCTAAAATCTACAAATATTATCCAATCAAAACAAAACTTGGACAGAATATATATAAGCATTATATGCTGCCTGGGTGTAATTTTCAGCTTGATCGGAATCTTACATCATGAGTTATGTGCCCTTGAATTTGACAAAATTGCCATTTTCGACTTTGTTTTCACTCTAACAACCACTAATGTTAACCAATCAAGATGATACTTGGAAAGAATCTTGTTGACAACAAGGTCTTGATTATGTGTAATTTTCAACATTTTCACACTGTTACAATCTGAGTTATGTGCCCTTGAAATTGACAAAATTTCAGTTTTTCGACACTTTTTCCACTCTTGAAGCCACAAATATTGACTAATATAGACAAAATTTGAACAGAATGATAGTGACCATAACATCTTGCATGTGTTTAATTTGCGATTTGATTTTAAATATACATACTGAATTATTTGTCTTTGAATTTTGCAAAATCACAGTTTTCAATTTTATTATCGCTCTAACATCCCTAAAATATTAGTCAATCATTTACTTTCTTTTTGCATTGACCACATGATTGCTGCTTTTGACTTTGTTTTTGCTGCAAGAACCATAAGTGTTCAAAAATCTAGTCAAAACTTGGATTTGATATTAAAAGAAACTCAGGCCTGTGGAGCGACTCAAGACCTTCAGGTCTTTCTAGTTTTAAAGCGATGTCACCCTTTAAAAATGTTTGAATGCGCACACGTTTGATGAGCGTCAGAAAGTAATCCGTGTGGAAATTTTCCTTTCCCATCAGCATTTTATAATTTCACCGAGGTAAAAACAAGCAAGTTATATTTCAATTTTCAAATAGGCTACCATGCAGTGTAATTCAAATAGCAAAGAACTAGAAAGTGACGCGAGTCGACGACTGTGTCTTGACCTGACCGTTTCTTTGTGTGTGGATTGGGATTGGAAGGATCCGTATCGGTTTTAACAAAAACAGATTCAACGTTTAAGGTATCCAACCCCTCAAAAGCACCAAAGACCCAGATGCGAAATTTGAAAAATGCCAGTAATACCTAAATTGTGTTACATTTCCATTCCAAATATAAAAATAAGCATTTTGAACGGTTTAGAATTTTTAATTAATGCGTACTCATGAAAATATTTGTCAAAAATGTTCAAAATTACCTCCCTTGCATATGAATAAAGAGTAAAATAATATTTGTAAATTATTTTCTTCTTGAAGCATAATCTTGAAATCCAGCACGGTGAATCAACTTATTTGAAGCGTATTTACAAGTGTGTGTAATTTGATGCATTTCGTATGGCTAGAAAGTGGTGATTTTTTTCAGGGTCTGCAAACCTTAAATCAAAACTCGAAAAGGTCAAACTGTAACAAGAACATGAAGCGCCTACCACAAATGACTCAGTTCACTATTCGTCCCAACTTTAATTTCCTCAGTCCTGGATTTAGCTGTAAAATCTAACGTGTTTTGCACTTTCTCCGATGTCGTCCATTTTTAGACAGTCTCCAACGAAGCAAGCTTGTGTTGTGCGTGGTAATGAAGACATTATTTCAAAATAACAATAGCCTGACATGTAAAAACAGGTACTACGGATGTTTTGAAATACGATAACAAACCACAAATATCTCCACCTCATGTAAATCCAAACCATTCCTTGTTTTTTCCTGCACTGTCCTGTTGTAAACAAACATCGCTTCGATTCCCAGACAACAACGGGTGTGTATTACGTCATCCAAACTTTAATCTACGTCATCGATTTCTAAGATTTAGGTCAATATTCCAGGGGCGGATTCTGTTAGTGGGGCATTTAGTCCATTGTTTAGACAAGGGAATGGAAAAGTTTCTTTTGTGCTTTTTTTTTCTCGTTTTCTGTAGACCACTTGCCTCGGATTACGAGTAAACTTAAACTTAGCATTTTTGTAAGTTCGGTGCAAGAATATTGATTAAATACGCAGAATTATTTGATTGTGATGATTTTTGTTATTCAAAACAGGAGACTTTGCGAACATTTTGTGTAAGTTTTGTCATAAAAACGGGGATTTCGAGATCGACCCTGCCCAACCTCCGGATAAAATTAAAAGTAGTTTCGGCAAATCACGTGATCATGTAGCATAATAAAGCATGTCACGTGATCAGGGGGTATGATAAAGCTAAGTTTATCATACCCCCTGTTATTGGGCAGAATATTTAGCTAGTGACAGGATAAATATCAGACCATGGTCACACAAGATGAGTGATATCAGACAATTGTTACACAAGATGAGTGATATCATACCATTGTCACACAAGATGAGTGATATCAGACAATTGTCACACAAGATGAGTGATATCAGACCATTGTCACACAAGATGAGTGATATCAGACCATCGTCACACAAGATGAGTGATATCAGACCATTGTCACACAAGATGAGTGATATCAGACCATTGTCACATAAGATGAGCAATATCAGACCATCACTGTGCTCTTGATTCTATTATTGAAGAAGGTGTTCTTTCTTTCTTGTGAATTAATATTTCTTTTGAAAGTTTTTGTACAGAAAATCCAGGGTGGTATTCACTAACTAATTCATTTCTCTGTATGACTATAAAATTACACAACAATCAATCTGATTGACCAAGACATATGTCTCATCCAATCAGATGGCTTGTTATTTAATTCTGCATAAGTTTCTAACAGAAGTGGAGAAGATGAACAGCTAACTTGGGCTGATAAATTCTTGTTAACAAAATATAACAGGCTTTTTATGGGAAAAATTTGCTTTGGATTTCTTTTTGTAACTTGATGGATTTGTTTGAATTATTTTAATTTCTTTTAAATACCATATGAATCTTGTACTATTCAAGTCATTGATGTCACAAAGTAGAAACGCGGCACTATTTCTTAGTCATTTCATTGTCAGGACTGGCAATTTATTTAAGTGAATGTATTGTACTGTTTAGAAAAGGCATTACATACTACTGCAATGTGTGATACGGGTTTAGTAGGGATAATTTTGGGATGATAAATGTTTCATATTTTTTTTGTTTTCAACTTTTTCTTATTTAAGCATTTATATCGTTCTAGGGTTACCCATTATGAACAAAGAGTAAAGGCCTTATATTTCAAGAAGAAATTCCAGGACAGGATGGGTGATGTAAAACCAAGGATAGAGGGTATGTACCTATAGTTTTCTTTTAACCTTTTCCCAAACAAGACCTGATTTTGACGTCCCCTATAGAAAAGGCTTGGGAAAACATTGAAACAAAAGAAGAAACTGCTGATAACCAGCAGTTTCTCCTTTTGTCTCAATATTTTCTGTGCCATATTTTACACATTCTTTATATAACATCCATTTTATCATTTGTGGCAGTTTTTGCCATTGATCACCCTAAAATTTTGTCGTTTGGGAAAGGGTTAACAAGGGCTGTGGCCATGGCGCAGTTGGTAGCGCACTGGACCCACATTCTTGAGGTCCTTAATTTGATCCCCGGTTGCAACAATAATCCTTTCAAACAAAATTGTCTCCCACCAATGGTTTTATTAGCTCACCTGGGCACGAAGTGCTCAAGGTGAGCTATTGTGGTCGCTTTTTGTCCGTCGGCGTCCGTATGTCTGTCTGTCTGTCTGTCTGTCTGTCCGTCTGTTCACATTTTGTTGTTACCACTCTAGCACCCACAAATATTAACCAATCTTAATTAAACTTAGTCATAATATGTATGACCATAAGTTCTCGAATGAGTTCGATTTTGAGTCAGATCGGACCAGGAAGTCTGGAGTTATGTGCCCTTGAACATCAAAAATGGCTAGTTTTGACTTTGTTACCACTCTAGCATCTACAAATATTGACCAATCTTAACCAAACTTGGCCAAAATATGTATGACCATAAGTTCTCAGATGAGTTTGATTTTGAGCCAGATCGAACCAGGAAGTCTGGAGTTATGTGCCCTTGAACGTCAAAAATGGCTAGTTTTTGTTACCACTCTAGCATCTACAAATATTGACAAATCTTAATTAAACTTAGTCATAATATGTATGACCATAAGTTCTCGGATGAGTTCAATTTTGAGTCAGATCGGACTAAGAAGTCTGGAGTTATGTGCCCTTGAACGTCAAAAATGGCTACTTTTGACTTTGTAACCACTCTAGCATCTACAAATATCGACCAATCTTAAGCAAACTTGGTAAAAATATGTATGACCATCAGTTCTCATATAAGTTCGATTTTGAGTCAGATCAGACCAGGAAGTCTAGAGTTATGTGCCGTTGAACGTCAAAAATGGCTAGTTTTGACTTTGTTACCACTCTAGCATCTACAAATATAGACCAATCTTAATTAAACTTCGTCATGATATGTATGACCATAAGTTCTCGGATGAATTTAATTTTGAGTCAAATCGAACTAGGAAGTCTGGAGTTATGTGCCCTTGAACGTCAAAAATGGCTAGTTTTGACTTTGTAACCACCCTAGCATCTACAAATATCAACCAATCTTAACCAAACTTGGTCAAAATATGTATGACAATAAGTTCTCGGATAAGTTTGATTTTGAGTCAGATCGGACCAGGAAGTCTAGAGTAATGTGCCCTTGAACGTCAAAAATGGCTAGTTTTGACTTTGTTACCACTCTAGCATCTACAAATATTGACGGATCAAAACAAAACTTTGCAACAATGTTGGTAACTATAAGTTCTCAGATGAGTTCGATTTTGAGTCAGATGGGACTAGGAAGTCTGGATTTATGTGCCCTTGAACGTCAAAAATGGTTAGTTTTGACTTTGTTACCACTCTAGCATCTACAAATATTGATCGATCAAGACAAAACTTTGCCACAATGTTGGTGACTTCGAATTTCAGTGTGATTGAAGTAGGAAGTCTGGAGTTATGTGCCCTTGAATTTGACAAAATTGCTGATTTGGACTTTGTTTACACTGTAGCATCTACATTTATTGACTAATCAAGACAAAACTTGGCCACAATGTTGGTGGCCATAAGATCCTGGATGAGTGAAACTTTCAGTTTGATTTGACTAGAAAACTTAGAGTTATTGGCCCTTGAATTTCACAAAATTACAGTTTTCGACTTTATTTTTGCTCTAACAATATATTGACCGATCAAAAAAAAATTGGACATAATGTTGATGAGAATTCTTTTATCAGAACAGAGTTATGTGCCCTTGACTGTGTTGTTTTCTTCCACTTTGTTTTTACTTTAACAGCCACAAATATTGATCATTCAATATTATGAATGCAGTTTTCAGCTGGACCATAATCTCACATCTTAAATTATGTGCTCTTGACAACATTGTGACTTTCATTCTATCTAGGTTCAGGTGAGCGATCAAGGACCATCATGGTCCTCTTGTAATTGTAAACCCATGTGGGCAAGCAGCTGGAGACTCGATAAGGATGTTGTGATAGTCCTGGTATGAGAAATCACAGAAATCCATGGTTAGATGCTTTAGCCTTCACAATATGACCATAGCAGTTGAAAGAGGTCTTAAACTGGAATAAATCAAATTCATTCAACAAACCTCCATCAATGAACTTATGTCAATGCATCAAATATTTTTACCCTTTCCTGTATGACAAAATTTTAGGTAGGTTTAATTCAAACGCTGCTGCAGATGACAAAATGGATGTTGATAAAGACTGGATAAGTGTAATGTATAGCAAAGAAATTATTAAGCCAAAAGGAGAAAAAGCTGATTATCAGCATTAAGTGTACATGCATGTATCCTGAAAAAAGTAATTTTCTATTCCAGCTGTTTTCGAGGCATCTAAGCAAATCATGAGGAGTCGTAGGTTAAAGAAAATGCTTGAAATTGTTCTGGCCCTTGGTAATTACATGAATAGGGGACAGAGGGGTAATGCTAGGGGCTTCCTGATCTCAAGTCTAAACAACATGGTGGACACAAAATCCAGCATAAACAAACAAGTTACATTGCTGCATTATTTGGTGGATACGCTGGAAAAAAGAGTAAGTGATATTATTTTCCTTCAAGGTTCAAATATTCCAAATTGTACTTATCTGTTCTTTTTCTATGATAATCAAGGTAAAGTTTTCCCATATAAAACATGGAAAAGAGAAAAGATCTATGTAACACAAGCAATGCACAAAATTTAAAAAGATCAATGACTAGCCCAAAAATTGGACCTAGCTGCTTATCGCAACCTTTCCTTTCTGTTTGGGATTTCATTGCCCTCTTTCGAAGAAAAAGTAAGTATGTTGTTTTTTCAATTGTCTGTCAGTTTGTCGGATGGTCAGTCAGTTGGTATGTACACACAGACCAATATTGTTTAGAGCATAACTTAAAACAGTATACCAGGTACAATTATGAAACTTTATTTGTGGATATATCTTATTGTGGAAAATAGCATTGTACAAGAATGGTAACTGCTAATCATATTTGTAGAGTTATTGCCCTTTGTTGATTTTCATACTTAGTAAACTTGAAAAATTCTACCGTTGGAATGCTTAAATTGTTAGATGGAGAAATTAACCCGTTACCAACGACAAAATTTTCTACTTGTCCAAATTCAAAGATGTTGCAGACGACAATTTAAAGTGAAGGATTTTTTTACTCTTTGTTATTTTTGTCTAGAAAATATTGTGGGAAATGAAGAAACTGCTTGTCACAAGCAATTTCTTCATTTTCCATAATGTTTTCCCAAGCCAATTACTTGTGGGGAGTCAAAAAGAGTCACTGTGTGGTAATGGTTAAAGATTGACCTTTAACCCATTACCACACAAAAACTCTTTTTTGACAAGCAATTTCTTCATTTCCCTGGTTTTCCATCCAAATGACCCAAAAATTAAAAATTTCATCGACTTGGAATTGTTGTCTGCAACATTTTTGAATTTGGACAAGTCTAAATGTTGCCATCTGGTAATGGGTTAAGGGGGAATACATATTTTACAAACATCTCTAGTTTAAACTTATTTCTCATCCTGCTTTCAGTTCCCTGATATCCTGAAGATAGAACAAGATTTGGCCAGTGTGCAAAAAGCTTCTGGTGTTAGGTGAGTTAGATTCCTTTTCCATCCATATTGACAATATTTTAACCTTTCCCACCCATTGACATTTTTTGACGCCTTATAGGATACTTGCTTTTGAAAACAATGTGAAAAATGAAGAAATTGCTTGAGACAAGCTATTTATTCTTTCATTTACCCAAATATTTTCTACCGAGAAAGACCCAAGATATTAAAATTAAAGTCAATTAAAATTGTCATCTGCAACAATTTTGAAATTGGATCAGTCAAAGAATTTGCTGTTTGGTGATGGGTTAAATAGAAGATCCAGAAGATTAACTTAGAATGAAAGAAGTTTTTATCCTAGTCTGTCTGTGAAGTATGCGCAGACTGACTGCAGGGGTGTAAAATTCCACTCGCCTGCTCGCATTGGCGAGGAGCAATTGGCAGCGGGCAAGTGGAAATAAATTATGTAAATTTGTAACGGTGTCGCCACAGACAATTAATCCGCATACCTGCCTGAAAACTTCCTGTTTATCGGAGGTGCTGTAAAAATACAACATTGGTCTCCCATTGATCTTGAATCTTACATTACGTCACCACTGTCTACTGCAATCTAATTCAACAAGTCAAAGAACGACTTTTAAAAGGTTGTTATTCGGGTCGAAAGTTCATGGAAATGACAATGAAAAATAAGGAAAAGATTCAAAAGAATGAGCATTTCTGCATAATGAAAAGAGTAAGTCACAACTGTTGAACAAAAGGTGTATGACGAGTAAACATTTGAAGTCTAGTCTTGGCTTTCGGTGTTTTTGTGGGCCGAAAAAGGAGCAAACGAGTTGTTCTGTTAACTTAAGAGAAAATATCCAGCATTTATGCAGACAAGAAATCTTCGTTGCGTATTTGAATCATATCCAAATGTAAGAAAGATACCTTGAAATTTCATGATAAAAGGTCTAAACACATGAAATGCGTCGATCATCAACATATTGTAGATAACCCATCTACATCTACCTTACAAAAGACAAACACACAACACAATTACAGGACGAGTAACATAGTCATAAGGACGAGTAACTTTTTTGGGCTACTAGTCCTACAGGGCGAGTGGAAGAAAAA
Source organism: Fragum sueziense (assembly GCA_963680895.1). NCBI lineage: Eukaryota > Metazoa > Mollusca > Bivalvia > Cardiida > Cardiidae > Fragum > Fragum sueziense. Next base: position 40,901,310 of record OY804593.1, on the reverse strand, counting down.
ATAATTTTACACCCCTGACTGTCTAGTGTTAAGTGCAGGATGATCTTTGTCTACACTGCCTGCAGGCCACGGCCATAGCGTAGTTCAGGTAGTGTATCAGACCCTCATTCATGGTGCCCTGGATTTGATTCCCAGCCGTTGCAAATATCCTGTCTGACAAAATTGTCATGCACCAATGGTTTCATAGTTGTTAACCTGTGGTCGAGCAGCTGGAGTCTGGGTTAGGATGTTGTGGTAGTGTTGGTGTGAGAAGTGACAGAAATCCATGGTAAGGTGCTCCATCCGCCACAATATGACCATAGCAGTTGACAGTGGCGTTAAACCCAATTAATCAATCAATCAATCAATCTACACTGCCTGCCTACATTGAAATATAATTCCAATCTCAGCATGACTAAAGATATGACATGAATACAAAAGCATAGTCTTGTTCTCAAAGTGTACTAAATTTTCCTCTTTTGGTTCAAGTTTCACAGACCTAGATAAAGAAATGGATACATTATGTGTAGGTCTTTTAAAAAGACATAGAAAAACAGTTAGACTATATCCAGTGTCATATATATATCCGTCATGTACCAGTTTGTAAATGTAGCTTCTTATATTTTGAAAATGACAAGCAGGCAGTGTAGACTAAGATCAGCCTACACATAATGCGCAGGCTGATCTTACTCTACACTTCCTTCTTAAGCAACAACACTGCCTGCTTAAATAGGAATATTCCAATTTCAGCATGAAAAGAGATATGGCATGAATACGAAAGAATCTTCTTATTCACAAGGTGTGATAAATTTTCTTTGTTTGATTCCAGTTTTACAGACCTAGACAAAGAAAGAATGGGTACATAACGAGTTGGACTAAAAGACATAGAAAAGAGCTGGACTATTTTCAGTGTCAGATTTGTATCCATCATGTACCAGTTTGCAACCACAGCCTCTTATAATTCAGAAATGAGAAGCAGGCAGTGTAAACTAAGATCAGCCTGCACATATGTGCAGTCTGATCTTAGTCTACATTGTCTTCTGTTTAGCAGCAACACTGGCTGTCTCAATACAAAGGAACATTTTCCAATCTCGGCATCCAAACAGAATCTGATATAACATGGATTTGAAAATATCTTCTGTTTTCACTAATTATAAAATAAAATTTTCTTCCCTTCTTTTTAGTTTTACAGACCTAGATAAAGAAATGGGTACATTACGGGTTGGTCTTAAAGACATAGAGAAAGAGTTGGACTATTTCCAGAACCACACAGTTTTACCTGGGGATAGATTTGTTTCGGTCATGAACCAGTTTGCAACCGTAGCTTCATATAACTTCTCTGAGGTTGAGGAGACTTATGGGGATATGAAGAAAAAGGTATGTTTTACACGGTGTATAATCACATGACTTTCCAATAATCTTCAATATCTTTTTTAATACCTGACCAATTTGAATTCGGTTTGAAGCAGAGAATTAGGGAAAATGCATGGAATAAGCTGGATGTGTTGGATTTTTGAAAAATCAACTGATAAAAAAGTTATTGAAGATAAACCAAAATTTTGGTTCATGTTCAATATTTTTTTATCAGTTGATTTGTCAAAAATAAACCATGTCCATCTAATGCGTTACTTCTGTCCACATTCTCTGCTTCAAACAGAATTCAAATCGGTCCAGGATTTACAAAATTATTTAAGATTTTCTGAAAATATTGTATCACATGATTATACACCATGTTTTAGCCAAAACTTGCTAGGAAAGATATCTTGTCATATCAATGCCTCTGCAAACAACATAATATTAGGTGCTCCAAATTCAAAGGAGCTGCAGATTACAAAATAGGTGTTTTTAAATTAATTGGTGTGTAATATGACAGAGAAAATGTCAAGGCAAAATGAGTAAATGCTGATTATCAGCATTTTCTTCTTTTGCCACAATGTTTTGAAAACCTTATACATTAGGGAAGTCAAAAGCATGTATTTTATGGGAAATAGTTCATATCAATTTTCTCGTTTTCCCTCTATGCTTTTTTGTGCTGTAGGATCATTATTTTCGAACTTGATTTAGAATTTTTTTCACCTTACCTGTCTTTCAATTTAGATGTGACTAAATTTTGTACTTTTGGATAGGGTTACAGCTCCGCAAATCAATATTTGAAATAATATAACCACTAATGATTTAATCCATTCCCAAAGGACACAATATCAACCTGTTCCAATATGAAAGCTGCTGCACAAGACAAAATGGACATCAATTAAGAAATGATTTGTTTATAATGTAACTTAAAAAATATTGTTTCAAAAGTTAAAAATGTTGATTATCAACATTTTCTTCTGTTGTCTCAATGTTTTCAAAAGCCTATTCTTTCAAGGACGCCTTGCTTTGGAAAGTTAAGGATCGCTGATGACAAAACTTTTCCTTTTCCAAAACAAGACACCTAATTTTGATGTCCTTTATAATAAGAGCTTGAAGAAACAAATTAGCAGTTTCTACTTTTGTCTCAATATTTTCTATGCTTTATGCACAAATTTTATATTCATCAAAATCCATTTTGTTGTCTGCAGTAGCTATATTATCCCTTTCCCAAACAGCAAAAAGATTTAACCTACCAATTTAAAAGCTTTTGGAGACGACAAAATAATTGATGTCAAAAGATGAAAATATTTAGTAAAAGAAGAAATTGCTGATTATCACCTATCAAACTATTTCTAACAGGGTCATCAAAAGCAGGTCTTGTTTGGGCTTAGACTTACAATCGAACCAGTCCAAATTTTTGCAGTATGGAATATGTGACCCATCACGCTAAAAGGGACCTTATTGGGAAGTGTGAAAAATATTGACCCTAGTCAGTCTGCGCAGTCCGCGCAGCCAGACTAGGGCCGATGCTTTTCACTTTCTGGAATGTTTTCCCTATCTTACTATAATTATGTTCATTTTTCGCATACAATATCTAGTTGACCTGTGGTGAGTCTGAGAAGTTTGTCAAAATTTGGACTTTTGGAGTTCGGATAAGGTCCCTTTTAGCGTGACAAGTCACATACATCTTGTTTCTATATTACAGTATGAGACTTGCCAGAAGAGTTTCGGTCTGACGGACAACAAAGTGTCACAACCAGACGAGTTTTTCGGGATGTTTGCCAGTTTTATGATGTCATTGAATGACGCCAAGGTCGAGAATGAGAGAATAAAACGACAAAAGGAGGAAGATGAGAAAAGAGCACAATTAGAAGAAAAGGTAAACTTGTGATTTCTTATGACCAGCTGAAAAGTCAGTGATGTCCTTTTATTATGAAGTCTATGTATTGCATATGTTTTTTTGCCATTAAGGTATATGACCCATCATTAGCACTAAAGAGCCAGAGGCAAAATTTGAAAAGTGCCACTAAATCCTAAACTGTGTTATATTTTCATTCCAAATACAAACATAAGCATTTTGAACGGTTTAGAATTTTGAATTAATGCATTATTATGGAAATATTTGACAAAAATGTTATGAATTACCTCCCTTTCATATGAATATAGAGTAAAAAGATATTTGTAAATTATTTTCTTCTTGAAGCATAATCTTGAAATCCGGCACGTTGAATCAACTTATGTGAAGTATATTTACAAGTCTGCGTAATTTGATGCATGTCCCATAGCTAGAAAGTGGTGTTTTTAATGATGGGTCATATACCTTAAAGATAAATTTGTGTAAAATATGGCATAGAAAATATTGAGACAAAAGGAGAAACTGCTGATTATCAGCAGTTTCTCCTTTTGTCTCAATATTTTCCAAAGCTTTTCCTATTAGGGACGTCAAAACCAGGTCTTGTTTGGGAAAGGGTTAAGTATGTTTTATGTCTTTATGCAAAGGTTTTTATGCCCCCATGGAATCGATGTATGGGAATCGGTCAGTGCCAGAATATTTGTATATTTCAGTTAAAGAAAGAGAGAGAAGCTAGAATCATGTTAAAGAGGGGAGGTAGTTCTGCTGGGGATAACAATGGAAAAGTGCAGAATGGAAACGCTAAAGGTAGGAATTCTGTTTTGTTTACCTTTGGCATTCTTTAAAGTTTAACTATCCCAAACAAAACCTGGTTTTTGACAATTTTTTTTAAGAGAATAGGCTTTGGAAAATATTGGGAGGCAAAAGAAAAAATGCTGATGAACTGCATTTTCTCATTTTGCCTCATTTTCTGTGCTGCAATAGTAATAAAAAAGAAAACTTCGTTTTTATCATCATCAGTTTTGTCATTTGCAGCAGGTTTATAATTGAGCCATTCTAACTTTATGCCTTTTTGAAAGCATTAGTTGTAGCCATCAAATGTACAGTCGACTTTCCGGTTAAGTCTAAGTTAAAGTCTGACCCAATCTTTACCAATTGATATCAAAAAGTTTAAACAAAATAATTTTGAAATAAATATGACCATTGAAATTTAGTAGGAAAAGGATAGAAATTGCTTGTTTCGATCAATTTTTGTCCTTTTCCTACTATATTTCAAACTTAACAAATTTGGATGATTTTGATGGCCGCTCTGAATTTGACACAAGGAGTGTTCACTTATTTATATTGTCATTATGCTGGTCCTGTTTTTTATGAGCATGGTTTTCTCGCCGTCTTTTCAGGAGAATTTGATGACCTTGTCTCCGCACTAAGAACTGGTGATCTGTTCAGTGATGACATTGCTAAGATGAAAAGAAACAGAAAACGGGTATCAGCCACTGTTAGTACTTCAAGGGAGAGAATCAACTGAATTGTCAAATAGTAGACCCTTTCTTGCTGCAGTTTATACTTACGCATTTCTGGAGTGGGGAGTCAAAACCTTGTAACTACAGCTTGACAACGCTGGAGTTATGAGGTTTTAATCCCCACAAGCTAATTTCTATCCAGAAGCTCTTTAGCGCTTTGCATGATCTTAGACTAGCTATCATCACTGATACAACTCAATCGCCACCCTCAAGACAGTTTGCAACCATTTGCGGTTTGGAACGTGTTTGCAACAAGATCTCAAACGTAATACAGTGACTGCTATATTGAAGGTGAAGGTGGACAAACGTAAATGACGTCATCAAAACAAATCAATCCTTTTGCTAATGTTATAATTCAAGTGAAATATACTGTCAATAATCGGTAAATCACATCAATTTCTTATCTGATAAAATTTTATCACATTTATGAGGATTCAATTGACTTTTGAACGTTGTTTGTTTCAAATATTTTTTGTTGTTGATTTAAATAGTTGTTAGGTCTGTTTCCGTTGTTATGCTTGCGGAGTGATATGGGAGGAATCCTCCCATGCCGACAACTGTAATATGTTCGAGCCTATCTTGAGAAATGATTAGATCCGAGAATTTTCGACTGTGATACTACTTTGTATATAAGTAAACACAAATTTGTATCAGGGTTGATAACCAGTCTAATATCTCAACTGCACTAAAAGCTTTCGGTTAGAAAATGGTATGTAAAAAATACACTGCTTGAAAGGGTCTTTACAAATATATCCACTGCAATTCTTTTTACCTCAAGCAGTTTGATTCAATTCATTCCATTTTGTGTTTTGTATTGTTAACTAAAAACAAAACCATTGTTTCATATTCTGTGAAGTAGATCTAATGTCAAGATTTTTTTTTTCTTTTTCTATGAAATCGAATTTTGACTGTGTTGCAAATTCATCTTCATTTGCTCTATTATTTTTGCGGGAATTACTGCTTTATTTTCTTTCTCTTGTCTTTTTCAAGCTTTTTAATCCTTTCCCAAGTAAAACTAAAAAAAATAAATTTCATTTACTTTGAAATTATTGTTTGTAACATCTTTGAATTCGGACTAGTCTAATATTTTGCTGTCTTGTAAATTGATAAGGTTTCATTTTATAAAAGTCATTTGCCAAATCAAATGTTTTCTATGTGAAATATTTTTGATACTAGTTAGCCCATACCTATTTTTTAACCAGTGTGTCATCCGATTTATTCACCTTAATCCTCTCCCAAACAATACTGGGTTTTGACATCCTTATTAGTAAATGCTTCAGAAAACATTCAGGCAAAAGAAGAAAATGCTGATGACCAGAAGTTTCTCCTTATGCCTCAATCTTTCCTGTGCTATACAGACACAAATCTTATCTTTTTATACCCCCCAAAATCAATTTGGGGGGTATATAGGAGTCAGCTTGTCTGTTGGTCTGTCTGTTGGTCTGTCTGTTGGTCCGTCTGTTGGTTTTTCTTCAAAAATCTTCTCCTCCTCAACCATTGGTCGGATTCTTTTCAAACTTGGCAGGAATGTTCCTTGGGTGACCCTTTTCAAAACTTGTTCGTGAAATTTTGATTCGTCAAAAATTGTGGGCGTGGCAGGGCGGGGCTTATCGGACTTAGAGAAATCATGTGAAAAATCTTTAAAAATCAATTATCAGGCCAATTTGAACCAGACTTGGCAGGAATGACCCTTGAGTGATTGTATTCAATGTATGCTCATGATTTTTTCATTCGTCAAAAAATATGGGCGTGGCAGGGCGGGGCTTATCCGACTTCGATAAATCGTTAGATAATTCTTCAAAAATCTTCTCCTCCCTAACCACTGGGCCAATTCTTACCAAACTTGGCAGGAATGTTCCTTTGGTGACCCTTTTCAAAACTTGTTCGTGAATTTTTGATTCGTCAAAAATTGTGGGCGTGGCAGGGCGGGGCTTATCGGACTTAGAGAAATCATGTGAAAAATCTTTAAAAATCAATTATCAGGCCAATTTGAACCAGACTTGGCAGGAATGACCCTTGAGTGATTGTATTCAATGTATGCTCGTGATTTTTTCATTCGTCAAAAAATATGGGCGTGGCAGGGCGGGGCTTATCCGACTTCGAGAAATCGTTGGATAATTCTTCAAAAATCTTCTCCTCCCTAACCACTGGGCCAATTCTTTCCAAACTTGGCAGGAATGTTCCTTTGGTGACCCTTTTCAAAACTTGTTCGTGAATTTTTGATTTGTCAAAAATTGTGGGCGTGGCAGGGCGGGGCTTATCGGACATCGAGAAATCATGTGAAAAATCTTTAAAAATCAATTATTAAGCCAATTTGAACCAAACTTGACTGGAATGACCCTTGAAAGCTTGTTTTCAATGTATGCTCATGATTTTTTCATTCGCCAAAAAATGTGGGCGTGTCAGGGCGGGGCTTATCCGACTTCGATAAATCGTTAGATAATTCTTCAAAAATCTTCTCCTCTTTAACCACTGGGCAAATTCTTACTAAACTTGGCAGGAATGTTCCTTGGGTGACCCTTTTCAAAACTTGTTCGTGAATTTTTGATTCGTCAAAAATTGTGGGCGTGGCAGGGCGGGGCTTATTGGACTTAGAGAAATCATGTGAAAAATCTTTAAAAATCAATTATTAAGCCAATTTGAACCAAACTTGACAGGAATGACCCTTGAGTGCTTGTATTCAATATATGCTCATGATATTTTTATTTGCCAAAAATGTGGGCGTGGCAGGGCGGGGCTTATCCGACTTCGAGAAATCGTTAGATAATTCTTCAAAAATCTTCTCCTCCTTAACCACTGGGCCAATTCTTACTAAACTTGGCAGGAATGTTCCTTTAGTATCCCTTTTCAAAACTTGTTCGTGAATTTTTTATTTGTCGAAAATTTTGGGCGTGGCAGGGCGGGGCTTATTGGACTTAAGAAATCATGTGAAAAATCTTTAAAAATCAATTATTAGGCCAATTTGAACCAAACTTGACAGGAATGACCCTTGAGTGCTTGTATTCAATATATGCCCATGATATTTTTATTTGCCAAAAATGTGGGCGTGGCAGGGCGGGGCTTATCCGACTTCGAGAAATCGTTAGATAATTCTTCAAAAATCTTCTCCTCCTTTACCACTGGGCCAATTCTTACTAAACTTGGCAGGAATGTTCCTTTAGTATCCCTTTTCAAAACTTGTTCGTGAATTTTTTATTTGTCAAAAATTTTGGGCGTGGCAGGGCGGGGCTTATCGGACTTAGAGAAATCATGTGAAAAATCTTAAAAAATCAATTATTAGGCCAATTTGAACCAAACTTGGCAGGAATGACTCTTGAGTGATTGTAATCAATGTATGCTCATGATTTTTTCATTCGTCAAAAAATATGGGCGTGGCAGGGCGGGGCTTATCGGACTTAAAGAAATCATGTGAAAAATCGTTAAAAATCAATTATCAGGCCAATTTGAACCAAACTAGGCAGGAATGTCCCTTTAGTGATTGTATTAAAAGCATGTTCATGAATTTTTTATTTGTCTAAAAACATATGGGCGTGGCAAACTGGCAGGGTTGGGCTTAACGAAGTCATGAGAAAATTCTTTTAAAAAGCAATTATAGGGCAAATTTGAACTAAATCTTATGTACCTTGAATGACTGTCTTCAATACATGTTTGTGATTTTTTTATTTATTGAAAAATGTGGGCCTGGCAGGGTGGGGCTTGTCCGTCTCTTATTAACATATTGATACTTTTAACATTCTTCATTCTGATGTTTCAAAATTTGAGTGTAAAAGTTGAATCGGCTTATGAAGATCAAAGTGGAACAGAGGTTGATATAAAATAGTAAATATGTATGCAAATGCTACTAAATGCCATATGATTGAATGCTAATGATGAGACTTTATTGCATACATTAGTAATTATGAAAACTTATTTTACAATAATCTAATGTGACATGTTTATTTGTTTACAACAAAATTCATATTGTTCACAATTCAAACATGTATACATCTGGCACTCTTGTTCCAATTGAACAGCTCCCAGTTCAAATGAAATCAACTTCTCAAAATGCATAAAAGCTGCGCTTTTGGGGGGTATGATCACTTTCAGTGATATTCTAGTTTCATCAATTTGGCCTCTGCACCAAGTTTCAAATCTGACCACCCAGAAATTTTGTCGTGTGGGAAAGGATTAACCCTTTTCCAAACGACAAAATTTTAAGGTGATCTACTTCTAAACCTGCGACAAATGGCAAAATAGATGTTATTAAAGATAGGATTTGTGTAAAAAATGGCAAAGAAAATATTAAGACAAAAGGAGAAACTGCTGGTAATCAGCAGTTTCTTCTTTTGTTTCAATGTTTTCTCAAGCCTTTTCTACTAGGGACATCAAAACCAGGTCTTGTTTGGGAAAGTGTTAAGTCAATCTACTACACTGAATTACTCTTTCTGCTTTTTCATCTCGTTCCTAATTCAATCTTTCCTTTTCTTTTAGTACAATATGTCTTTCAGTTAAGCTTGTTTTGTCTATGTTTGAATATATGACAATGATAATTTGGTGCAATATTTTACTAATTTTGTATATAAAAGGTAGATAGATCTGACTAAACTAAATAAATGCAATGGTCTTTAATTTTTGAGACTGTCTTTGTAAATTTTGTATGATTGTATATTTAAAGTATCTCATGTACATATTGTCAAATTTTTCTATCATCCCATCTTTTGGTAAACTTTTTTGCGCAACTTTACAAAGAATAGGGGGGGGGGGGGGGCTATTCCGGACACCCAGGAATCGTATTGGCATCGATGTAATGATTTGGTTAAGTTTTTACATGTAACTTTCATATCTCTGTTTCTATCAATGCTATTGCTCTGAAACTTTGCGCATTTTTCTATGACTATAATATCAGCTTCTAGCCAAGATTCGTTACCCTGACAATTAACTTAGTTGAATGGCAATGAATTTTGTGCTAAAAATAGACGGGGGTTAACAGTTATGTTTTGATAAGCCGTCGGTTTTGTTATAAAATCTCATAACTACGGCTTATATCAAGCCGTAGTTACGAAATTTTATAAGAACACCTACTAAATACTATTGTTTGTGCGAAATTATGTCACTGTTTAATTGATAAAAATTAGTTCCCTATTTTTATCCTTGTCAGACTTAAAAATTCTTGGTGAAGTTTTCACGTGCAACTGTCATGTGATTAAGTTGTTTCTATCCATGCTATTGCTCTGAAACTTTGCACATGCTTCTGTGACCATAATATCAGCCTCTAGACAAAGATTTATTACTTTATATAATTTAGTGAAATTTTTACACACTTTCCAGACTTATAATTTGTTCACTTTCCAGCACTTGATAGCCTCGTTTTGCTATCCTCTGACAGATCTTGTTAGTTATGCCATTTTGCATTTCAGGGCCTTCATGCAATACCTTTTATCAAACAACAAAATTCTAGGGTGATCTCATTTAAAATCTGCTGATGACAACAAAAAGGGGTTGTTACAGACAGAGTTTGAGTAAAATACAACACAGAAAATATTGAGACAAATGGAGAAAGTGTTGGTTATTAGCAGTTTCTTCTTTTTAGCTCACCTGAGCACGAATGTGCTCATGGTGAGCTATTGTGATACCGCTGCATCCGGCGTCCGTCGTCCGTCAAACTTTGCCTTGTGTGCACTCTAGAGGCCACATTTTTTGCCCAATCAACCTGAAATTTGCTCAGAATGATTGTCTTGATGAAATCTCGGACAAGTTCGAAATTGGGTCATCTGGGGTCAAAAACTAGGTCACGGGGTCAAATCTTAGAAAAACCTTGTGTGCACTCTAGAGGCCACATTTTTTGCCCAATCAACCTGAAATTTGCTCAGAATGATTGTCTTGATATAATCTCGGACAAGATTGAAATTGGGTCATCTGGGGTCAAAAACTAGGTCACGGGGTCAAATCTTAGAAAAACCTTGTGTGCACTATAGAGGTCACATTTTTTGCCCAATCAACCTGAAATTTGCTCAGAATGATTGTCTTGATGAAATCTCGGACAAGTTCGAAATTGGGTCATCTGGGGTCAAAAACTAGGTCACGGGGTCAAATCTTAGAAAAACCTTGTGTGCACTCTAGAGGCCACATTTTTTGCCCAATCAACCTGAAATTTGCTCAGAATAATTGTCTTGATAAAATCTCGGGCAAGTTCGAAATTGGGTCATCTTGGGTCAAAAACTAGGTCACTGGGTCAAATCTTAGAAAAACCTTGTGTGCACTATAGAGGTCACATTTTTTGCCCAATCAACCTGAAATTTGCTCAGAATGATTGTTTTGGTGAAATCTTGTACAAGTTTGAAATTGGGTCATCTGGGGTCAAAAACTAGGTCACGGGGTCAAATCTTAGAAAAACCTTGTGTGCACTATAGAGGCCACATTTTTTGCCCAATCAACCTGAAAATTGATCAGAATTATTGTCTGGATAAAATCTCGGACAAGTTTGAAATTGGGTCATCTGGGGTTAAAAACTAGGTCACGGGGTCAAATCTTAGAAAAACCTTGTGTGCACTCTAGAGGCCCCATCTTTTGCCCAATCAACCTGAAATTTGCTCAGAATGATTGTCTTGATGAAAGCTCGGACAAGTTTGAAATTGGGTCATCTGGGGTCAAAAACTAGGTCACGGGGTCAAATCTTAGAAAAACCTTGTGTGCACTCTAGAGGCCACATTTTTTGCCCAATCAACCTGAAAATTGCTCAGAATGATTGACTTGATAAAATCTCGCACAAGTTTGATATAGGCTCATCTGGGGTCTAAAACTAGGTCACAGGGTCAAATCTTAGAAAAACCTTGTGTGCACTCTAGAGGCCACATTTTTTGCCCAATCAACCTGAAAATTGCTCAGAATGATTGTCTTGATGAAAGCTCGGTCAAATTTGAAATTGGGTCATCTGGGGTCAAAAACTAGGTCACGGGGTCAAATCTTAGAAAAACCTTGTGTGCACTCTAGAGGCCACATTTTTTGCCCAATCAACCTGAAAATTGCTCAGAATGATTGACTTGATAAAATCTCGCACAAGTTTGATATAGGGTCATCTGGGGTCTAAAACTAGGTCACAGGGTCAAATCTTAGAAAAACCTTGTGTGCACTCTAGAGGCCACATTTTTTGCCCAATCAACCTGAAAATTGCTCAGAATGATTGTCTTGATGAAAGCTCGGACAAATTTGAAATTGGGTCATCTGGGGTCAAAAACTAGGTCACGGGGTCAAATCTTAGAAAAACCTTGTGTGCACTCTAGAGGCCACATTTTTTGCCCAATCAACCTGAAAATTGCTCAGAATGATTGACTTGATAAAATCTCGCACAAGTTTGATATAGGGTCATCTGGGGTCTAAAACTAGGTCACAGGGTCAAATCTTAGAAAAACCTTGTGTGCACTCTAGAGGCCACATTTTTTGCCCAATCAACCTGAAAATTGCTCAGAATGATTGGCTTGATAAAATCTCGCACAATTTTGAAATTAGGTCATACGGGGTCAAAAACTAGGTCATGGGGTCAAATCTTAGAAAAACCTTGTGTGCACTCTAGAGGCCACATTTGTTGCCCAATCAACCTGAAAATTGATCAGAATGATTGTCTTGGTGAAATCTCGGACAAGTTTGAAATTGGGTCATCTGGAGTCAAAAACTAGGTCACGGGGTCAAATCTTAGAAAAACCTTGTGTGCACTCTAGAGGCCACATTTTTTACCCAATCACCCTGAAAATTGATCAGAATGATTGTCATGATCAATTTTCAGACAAGATTGAAATTGGGTCATCTGGGGTCATAAACTAGGTCATGAGGTAAAATCTTTGTAAAACCTTTTGTGCACTCTAGAGGCCACATCTTTTGCCCAATCAACCTGAAAATTGATCAGAATGATTGTCTTGATCAATTCTAGGTCACGAGGTCAAATCTTAGATAAACCTTGTGTGCACCCTAGAGGTCACATTCTTTGTCCAATCAACCTGAAAATTGGTTTACAAAAAAAAAGTTATTATATCAGGTGAGCGCTTCAGGGCCAATGGCCCTCTTGTGTTTAAATGTTTTCCCAAGCCTGTTCTATTAGGGATGTCATAACCAGGTCATTTTTTGGAAAGGGCTAAACTTTTCCCAACCAAGACATGGTTCTTACATCCCAAATAGAAAACTCTTGGGAAACCAATGAAACAAAAGAATAAACTGCTGATAATCATTAAGTTGTCCTTTTCTTCAATATTTTCATACACAAATTGTGTCTGTATGAACAATTATTTTGTTGCATTTTCTCATAGTAACTCTAATTGTTTTTGTCAGAGTATACTTTAACCTTTTCCCACACAATGACGCTTTTTGACTCCCCAATTGGAGAAAGGCTTTCAAAAACATTGTGGAAAACAAAGAAATTGCTTGTGGCAAGCAATTTCTTCATTTCCCACAATGTTTTCTTCCAATGAAGAATAACATATAAAATTTTATTTACCTCATATTGTCGTCTGCAACTTGGTTGAATTTAGACCAGTCTAAGTTTCTGCTGTTTTGGAAAGGGTTAATTTTGTACTTGGTGTCTGATTCTGATTTCAGTCTCATTCCTTTTGTAGTTTGGAGCTGGTATCTTGAGGTGGACGAAGAAAATGCTCTGAATTCGGACCGGTCTAGAATTTTGTTGTGTGTGAAATGGTTTACATTGAACCCTTTCAATAATTCAACGATTCTCCAGAAAATGATCTGATAAACTGATCTCGTGGATTAATCTCATTTTTTTTTTTACCAAATTGCATAGTTTTCGTTTAGCCCTCGATCTAGAATTTTTAGTTTGTCATGGGTTCAATTAAAAAATGAAGTAACTGCAGTCTATTAAATCTGTAGTTACAGCATTTTCAAACAGAACTGATCTTCTGATGTTTGTCTCTCAGTGCTAAAGAGAAGAAAGGGTGATAGCGTTTTGAAATGTGTTATTTCATTTATTGTTCATCAAATGGATGACACTTTCAAAACGACAACATTTTCGGGTGATTCACTTAAAAAACTGCCACAAATGACAAAATGGATGTTACTAAAGATAGGATATGTGTGAAATATGGCTTGGAAAAGATTGCGACAAAAGGAGAAACTGCTGGTTATCAGCAGTTTCTTCTTTTGTATCATTGTTTTTCCAAGTCTTTTCTGTAAGGGACGTCAAAACTAGTTCTTGTTTGGGAAAGGGTACTCATGAGAATCGTCTCATTGAGACGATTCAAATGAGTACCCACAACATAGGGTTTTGAAAAAGAAATAACGAAGTTAGAATGTTTTAACTCCCACTTATCTGTAACGGGATAAGAGAGGGTGATAGCTTTTCAAAATTTCATTTAATGTTCATCAAACCCTAAGTTGTGGGTACTCATTAGAATTGTCTCGCCGAGACGATTCAAATGAGTACCCACAACATAGGGTTTTGAAATGAAATAACAAAGTTAGAATATCTTCACTCCCACTTATCTGTTAAACTCTGGTCTCTTTATCTTTGTTTATGTAGTTAAACACTTTATGTATAGTTTTGTTGAATGTACATTTTTCGTATATTTTTGTGATTTTCGTACCAAGATAACAAAAGTATTTATTTCTATGATTATATTCATTTATTAAGAAATTATACGTTTTCAAAGCGAACCATTGTTTTTGTCCCTTTTTATGCTCCCCGAAGGGAGAGCATATAGTCGCCGCTTTGTCTGTCCGTCCGTCCTGTCCGTCCGTCATTCCGTCCGTCCGTCCGTCCGAAGTGATTTCTCCATAACCCTTGGGCCAAATCAAATGAAACTTACCATGTGAACTCCCTATGACAAAATGCCGATGTACTTTTCCCGGTTTTTGGATTTGAGGCCTCGTCATGGGAAAAGGGGACTTAAGGTTAAATACAGTTTTTCTCTAATTTCTCCTAGTCTAATGGTCAGAATTTGATGAAATTTCATATTTGAGTAGCAAATCAGATGCCTTTGACAATAAACTATTTAAAATTTGCGTATACAAAATATGTCATGGAAAAAGGGGGCTTAACATTTGTTCGCTTTATATTAGCTCTGCATGGCATATATTTATTGTGACAATGCCTTATTCGGGGAGCATTGTCCGTCTCTGACGGCTCTTGTTTATCACCAAGAATTTGTGATTAACCCTTATCCAAACAACATCAGTTGTTTCGTCCTTAGAAATGTATGATATGGAAAACATTGAAGGAAAAGAGGATAGATGTATTCTTAATCAGCATTTTCTCCTTTTCTTACAATATTTTCTGTGCAATACAATACACTTTTGCCTTTTCTGTTGACACCTACTTTAACTTTGCAACAATTTAATTTGCACTATCCTAAAATTTGTTATGTGGAAATTGGTTAAGCCTTTCCCAAACAACATCTGCAGTTGCTTTCAAATTGGACCAGTCAAAAATTTTGTCATTTGGAAAAAGGCTAACACCACAATGAAAAACCCTGGTGCAGGCTTTCCCAAAAAACAAACTTAAAGGGTGTCCAATTTGAAAGCTCTTGAAGATGAAAAAAGAGATATTAATATAGATAGGAACTGTGTAGGCCTACAATATGATAACGAGAAATATTGAGAGAAAATGCTGATTGTCTCAATTTTTCCCATGCCTTTACTTAGGAACGTCAAAATAAAGGCTTTTATGGTGACATGGTTAAAACAGTGATGGTGCAGGCACAACTTGGTTTATGAATTAGAAATAGGGCCTATTGTAAACAAAGGAGTATCTGTAGAACTATATCCGCAGTTTCTTCTTCTCATTCACTGTTACTGCGGCTTTAATTGACTTTGAATTTGGAGATTATTTTACTTTTGACCCATCACGCTTAAAGGGACTCTATAGGAAGTGTGAAAAATATTGACCCTAGGCAGTCTGCGCAGTCCGCACAGCCAGACTAGGGCCGACACTTTATACTTGCATGTAATTTTTAGCTCACCTTAGCACGAAGTGCTGAGGGTGAGCTATTGTGATCGCTCACCGTCCGTCTGTCCGTCCGTCTGTCTGTCCACAATTACTAAAAAATCTTCTCCCAAACTATATGGTCTAGAGTCTTGAAATTTTGTATGTAGTATTGTCTCAATGCCCTCTACCAAAATACTTCAAATTATTGTGCTTATAGAAAAATTGGCCCTATGTTGTGGGGTTTAAGGTTTCACACAGAAACACAGTTTTCTCAAAGACTATTTGGCCTAGAGTCTTGAAATTTTGCATGAATTTACATGTCATAAACCTCTAACAGAACACTAAAAATCATCACATTGCAAGGAAAGAAGCCCTATGTTGTGGGTTCTGGAATTTTCAAGTGAGGAATTGTTTTGACCAGGTAGATTTTATCGCATATTATATCCCTAAAATAACAGTTTGGGTCTATAAATCAGATTATGCAGATCATAATATCTGATAAAGAATGCATGGAGCTACAGATAAAAGGAGGTAAATCATTCTTTATTTGATGTTTAAAATCTAAACGCTTTGTTATGGGTACTCATTTGAATAGTCTTGATTTAAGAATTCAAATGAATACCCTCAACATAGGGTGTTATAATATTAAAAAGATATTTTATGATTCTGAAAGCCATTACCCTCTTTTACCTGTATCCCTGATGCACTTAACGTTTGTTTACTGATCTAGGGATCAACTAAACACTTTTACCCTTTCCTGGAAAGACCTTGTTTTGAAGTCCCTATTAGAAAAGGCTTTGGAAATTAATGAGCCAAATGAAGAAAATGCTGATTCTCCTTTTACCTCAATATTTTATTTTATTCAATATTTTATATGCTAGTTTATTGTAAACGAATCCTATTTGTACCGCTGTCAATTTTGTATTCTGAACTTTCAAATTGGAATAGTCTATTTCCTTTCTGTACCTTCTGTATGGGAAAGCATTATGCCCTTTCTCTACCATACACAGGTTTGCCTCACCGACAGAAAAGGCTTGTAAATGATATGGTAAAAGAAGAAAATGTTGATAAATTGATAGCCTGTGTTGTCTCATTTTGCCTCATCATTTTCTCTGCATTTTTAGCGAGCCGGGACTTTATGTCCGGGGAGCTAATGTCACAGCCCTAGTGTCGGCGTCCCGTCCCGTCCCGTCGCGTCTTCACTTGAAAAACTTTAACCTGGTCTATATCTCAGGCACTATTAGAGATACAGCCTTGATATTTCACACATAGATAGTTCTCGACAAGAGCTTTCATTTGAGACCATGACCTTTGACCTAGTGACCATGACCTTGGAGTTTGACCTACTTTTAAAAAACTTTAACCTGGCCTATATCTCATGCACTATTATAGATAGAGCCTTGATATTTCACACATGGATACCTCTTGCCAAGACCTTTCATTTGTGACCATGACCTTTGACCTTGTGACCTTGACCTTGGAGTTTGACCTACTTTAGAAAAAATAGCTGTTTTTGTGACAAGCTCTCGTATAGGCGAGCTACGTTGTCTGCGGACAACTCTTGTTATACATGAATGCAGTCTTTATCAACACCTGTTTTATCATTTACAGCAGCTTTTAATTATGTCTTCTTTTATGTTATGTCGTTTGGAAAAGGTTTAACCATAACCAAATTCTTACTGTTCAATGAATATTTACCCTATGTTGTGGGTTTCATATAAATGATAGAGGGCAATGTTTGACAATCTTTTCAAGTTGTTTTAAAAGGCCTGAAGATAATTTTTTTTGCCTCATTTAAGAAACTACAGAATTATTCCTATGCTTTAGGCTTTTACATTTTGTACAGGTAAAAGTGCCTAGAAGTTGTGTGTCCTATTGCCTTGTTAAACAGAATAGTTCAAGTTATCATTACGCTTTGAAATAGCAGGAACAGGTTTAAAATTGTCTTAGAATTTCAAAACCTTCTATGGTTTCTAAATATTATAGTCCATTTAGCCCAATGACCTCTTTCCAAAATTAATGCTTCTATTTGTCTATGTGCAATGGAAATTCAGCAAAATGTTGTGGATTTTCTGATTTTAAATACAGATATAGTGAAAAATCTTTGACAATTTTTTTCCCAAATTGTGCTCTGAAATTAAGTGTGTACCATTGTCATATGACTCCTTTTCAAAATCCTCTTTTCAAAATCCTCGGAGATTTAAAAGGTTTGCTAAAAAGTATGTCTCAGGGCGCTCTAAGGTGAGCGATATAGGACCATCTTGGTCCTCTTGTTTTAATTACTTGTATGTAATTTTCTTAATCCGGAATGTTTCCCTTGTCTTACTATATGTAATTTTTTCGCATTCAGTATCTGGTTGACCTGTGCTGAGTCTTACAAATTTGCCAAAATTTGGATTTTTGGACTTCTTATAAGGTCCCTTTTAGCGTGATGGGTCGCGTATAATTATGAAAGTGGTTTTGTCGACCAAAAGAGTCACTGGTGGTGAACTAAAACAATTTTCGCTACTACAAGGTAAAGATATTTTGCGATTAAATGAGAGTTTATAGATTTTTTTTCTAATGACAATGAACTTGTTCTAAAAACAGACCGGGTGTACCGTTTTGTATTGACAAACTGTCGGTGTTGTTATAAAATCTCGTAACTACGGCTTCGATAAAGCCGTAGTTACGATATTTTATAACAACACCGACGGAATACACTGCATTCGCGAAAAAACGTCCGACGCTTTGGCCGAGTTCCCCACCAGTGAGAGTAAAAGTTTAAAGCCATAATAGCTGTGATAAAGGAAGAAATACCACAAAAAAAATATTTTTGTGTTATCGAGGTCTAATCATCCGATATTATGGAAGAAGTCTTTTCCGCCCGTAACAGAAATGTGTATTTGCGTATTTTCCCCCTTTTACAATGTATGTCAGTAGGTAATGTTTACAATTTCAAGTGCGATTCGGAATTATCCGAGTTCTGAACGGTAAGATACGAAAATCAACGGAATTTATTTTCAAATCGTGTGCACGCATTGAAATGACGTCAGAGAATATAAACAGTAATATTGCAAAATGTGACCTGTCTCGGTAAAAGGGACCTTCTGGTAATTGTTAAAGTACCAGTCCTTATCAATCTATGAAGACTGCAAAGACTACCCAGGATCAGAACATTTTACTCTAAGTTAGTTTTCTGAATCAAGATTGATCTTCCTATCTACATGTAATATATTAAATATCCGATTTCAAAATTCGAATGAGGTTGGTGTCCGATATAATTTATGTTATCTCAAAATTCGGTTTTCAACTAACTTCATAGAAGCACGCTTTTAGCGTGACGGGACACGTTAATACGGATGAGCACTGACTCTTTCCCAAATATGAACTTGTTTGAATGCCCTTACTACAAAGAGTTCAAAAAGCATTCGTGCATTCTGAGGAAACGCTGATAACCAACATTTCCTCCTATTGCCTAGATATTTCACCAGCAGTATTTTACTAAACCTTATATGTTTATATACTCATTTTGTCGTCTACAAAACATTCAATATTGAAATTTATGAATAGTTAAAATTATTGCCGCATGGGAAAGGTTAAGTACAACAATTTACTACAATTTGAGGTTAACCCTTTCCCATACAAAACCTGATTCGGACGCCCCTATTTGCTAAAGCTGAGGAACCACCGTGACAAAAGAAAGGAATGCTTATTATTAGCAGTTTCTCTTTTTGCCTTTATATTGTCTAAGCTATTTCTTAAATATTTCACATTTTCAATGCCATTTATTTTGCAGTTTGGATCCGATTTCAATTGGAAATGGAAACAGTTATTTTTTGTCGTTTTGGGAAAGGGTTTAATATTATTCATAAGAAAGCACGCACTGGAATCCCGTGGAAATCGAAATGTTTCAAATTTGTGAGCTGTCATGTTAAAAGGGACCGTATGGGAAGCGTGGAAAGTATCGACCTTGGTCAGTCTGATCTGACTGCGCAGACTGACTAAGATCGGAACCTTTGATTCAAAGGTTATTTTCTGAATCTAGAATGGTTTATACATCTTACCATATTTACATTTTCCAGAAACAAAAAATGATTGACATCTGTTGAGTCTGGTTCATTTCGCGAAATTTGATTTTATAGACTTCCCATTAGGCCCTTTTCAGCGTGACGGGCAACATTCATGAAATAACGGGAACTCATTTAAATTTGTGACGCACGCTTTCCTGTATATCACATGATCAACCGACTGTATACGGATGTTCACGGCTGTGACAAGTACCCGTTATGCTATATATAGCCACGAAACATGTTTTGAGCGCCGTGGAAATGTGATAATATCAACATTTATACGCTTGTTGTGGGTAAACCGCGCCTGGTTACTCGCTTGAAATACGGTCTTTCTAAATCTTTTTGTTCATACTTTAAAAAGGTAAACCTTTTTTGAGGCAAATAGAAAGTTTTTTCATAGCTATTATGGCTTTAAAGCTACTATTTCCCAGATTTGGACCCAAAATTTGCCAAAAGCAAACGAAATGTACACTTTTTAAGCTTTATATGACCTGATTAAATGATTACGACAAACCTTTGAAGCAACGACTCATTTTTTCGCAATTTGATACCAAATTCATGAAGCGATGTCAAAAGTAGGTCAAAAGCAGTAGGACATGCGACTTTCTTTAATGACGTCACAGCATACATGATGACGTCATATTGAAATTCAAGTATGAATCTCGTTTGAATCTTGGTCCGCGCTGTATGCGCATGCGTGTCAATTAAAAAATAAATTCAACCGCATCTGTGATGGGGTTGAATTTGGGTTTGGTTTCCCCCTAAATTCAGCCATCTCTCTTATAATTTCGGCTCAATCTCTGTCTGAATCGCATATTATTAACTATTCTGAGGTGGCCAACACAAAAGTTTAAGCTTATTTTTTCAAAAAAAAAAAATCATTTTTTGCAATTAGACCATCTGTTACCCTCACCCTTTAAGAAAAGGTTAATTTATCTGTCAATTGTTTAAAACTACGACCCAAATGCCAGTATACTAATTGAATTTTAAAATAAGGGAGACAATAAATTATTATAGATAAACCATTGGCAGTATTATCTTGATTACTTCCCTTTGACCATTCTTCACCCCTTTTAAAAAGTTGTAAGACTGAGTCATAAACTTTTATTTTTTACAATCTGCAACTCAATCTGAGTAAGGATGTAGGGCCTGTATAATCAACGGTCTTTACTTAGTTGGATGGTAAATCATAATGGTGAATTTGTTGCACGGTCGCTGCTCATAATTTTAGAATTGATAATATAAACAACATTAGGCCTATCTTTTTAGTTTTATGATTATGCCAAGGCAATAAAGCGAATTTTGTGCGAATTGTAACAAGCAACAAGCTAAATTCCAAGTCTAATTTGTTATTGCCTAGGACATAGATTTAATTTGGGATAATACATTTCAGGCAATAAGCTTATGTCTTGAAATTTTCAGGCGATAACTAAGTAACTAGGCAATAGCTTATTGTCACGGCATTTTAAGCTTATTGCCTGAATTTACTTTTGCCGCTAACATAATTATACACGAATGGTATACATAATTTAAAAGTATATGATAATAACCAATTACAGACAAAGTTTGCATGAAACTTTTCAACTATCTCGAAGACATATGTTTCAATTTTGGAACTGTCCCAATTCTCGTCGTTTTGGGATAAAAGGTTAAGATCATGTTGAAGATCTTAAAATGATAAATTGTTTTTTCTCCTTTTGCCTAGTTATTTTCTTTCTATATTATATACAAATCGTATCCTTATCAACATCAATTTTGTCAACTATAATTGAGTCAAATGCATTTTGTGACCTCTTTTTAAGCCTGTCCAAAACACAAGAATATTTCGTTAGTGTTATTGGAAAACCTCGTAACTCCAGCTTAATGAAAGCTGAAGATACGAGGTTTTTCAATTACAACGACGATTTGTTTGGTCCATCCATATAGAGATCGATTTAATATACTAAATGGTGACGTGAAGTCGGACAAACACGCCTTTGATATCACAAAAAAATAAAATAAATGATTTAAACATAGATGTAATTGGGGTAAAAGCAGGAAATGCAGATTTTTTTTTGTTCCTCAATATTTCCTGCAACCTTTTCTTTTTGGTGAAAATCTTGCCCTGGTTTCTAAAAAAAACCTTTTGTATATACTCATGATAACAGGCTCAACTTCAATTGAATACCAATCAACGTTGATTAGTATTCAATTAAAGTTCATGTGGATTTCGTGTGATTTGAGCACGGTGCTCAGATTTGAGTCTGAGAACGTATTATAGTCCCAGCCGAAAAGGACAGTGACGTAGGCTGATGTTTACTGCTGCAAAACCAATCAGTTCGTCTGATTTGAACCGTTACAAACACGAACGAGTTGATTGGTTGTCAAGTAGTAAACATTAGCCCACGTCACTGTCAATTTCGGCTGGTACTATTGTACATAAGTTTTTTTCGGGAAACCGGGGCCAGGCTTTGTTTGGGAGAGGGTTAACCAATCATTACCTCACATTGACCCTTTTTGACTTCCTAAAAGATGAAGGCTTTGGAAAACATTGTGGACAATGAAGAAATTGCTTGTGACAAGCAATTCCTTCATTTCCAACAATATTTTCTATACAAAAGGACCAAAAGATTTACCATTTCATTCACTTGAAATTGTTGTCTGCATCACCCTTGAATTTGGAACAGTCCAAAATATTGTCGTTTTGTAATGAGTTAAACATAGAAAGTATGTCAATTAATAGCATAGAAACTATTGAGGCAAAAGGAGAAAATCGTCGGTTTTATTGCAAAACCTCGTAACTCCAGATTTAATGAGGGTTTGCAATAACACAGACGAATTGCTGATAATCAGCGTTTTTGAAATGATGAAAATCACTATTTTTTATTTCCTTTTTCTCAATGTTTCCCCTCAACATATTTTTTTGGAACGTCAAAATCAGGTTTTGTCTGGGAGAGGGTTAAAGGGGTCTGGTCTCATTTATGAACAGTAGTCTAGACTTGGTTTGGCGGGAGTCTATCTAATGTCTGGTGGGTTTTTCCCAAATACATGTACATAAACAAAAACTCGTCTGGGTCATGTTGACTCTGCAGTTATTTTTAACCCTTTGTAAAACATCCCTAGTTTTGACGTCCATGATTAAAAAAACACATTTGAAAAAACATAGAGACAAAAGAAGGAAATACTTGGGTCATTACATATGCAGATGTCCCGGGTTAATCTTGCTGGGCAATAACAGCATTCTTTTTTTGAAGCTGCAGTAACCACTGGTGGTGAACTCGGACAAAGCGAGGAACATTTTTCATGAACACAAGGTGCAGATACTTCATGTTTAAATGCGCGTTTAAAAACCAGTTTTACTAGTTTGAGCATGTACACAACGATTTGCACGTGTTTATCCGCCCAAAACAATATGGACGAATTGGAGAGACACTTAGAGGATATTGTAATTTTTGTTATTTCATTTCTCTGACTGATTCTGAAGTTGGTATTACAATTCTTGGAGTAGAAGTTTTTTTCCGATGTGAAAATCGTAGTTAACGTTTTTTGAAGGGGACTTGTACGGTTTATTTATGACACCGTGAACATTTTCAATGGCTGTTCGAATTGCAATGACTTTTGTCCTAACAATAGAATGGGTTTTCGGTTAAATATGGATAAATCGTAGGTGGTGTTATAAAATCCCGTAACTGCAGCTTCAATAAAGTTGAGTTTGTGACGTTTTAGATTTACACCGACGAAGCATTAGTGTTTGTCCGAAAAAACGTCACTAGGTCTATATATAGTAGATAAAAATTATTCTTTTTCAAAGACGAATAAATGGTATACAATAATCATTTCCAAAACAATAGGCCTATCTGGTATTGCAGCCCCCAATTAGAAGGCTTTCAGTAATGACCACCATATAGAAAGTGCTTCGTTTGCCCGTCCGTCCGTTTTTCTACCCGTCCGCCAAGTTCTCTAGCTGACTGCTCTTGGTGTCAAAATACATTAATTTATTATGTTGAGAGTTAAAATGTGTGTACTAAATAAGAAAATATGAAAGGAAAATATTAAGAAAAAAAAAGTCAAATTATTTTCAGTATAGATCTATTCTTCTTTTGATTCAATGTTTTTCCAAACCTTTCTAAATAGGGGAAACTGTTTCGGAAATACATTATGTATTTCATTGCTTCGTCTTTGAATATGGATCAATTTTATCAAGAAAGCAGTGATTAATTTCGGACTACGATGGCATTCCGTAAATGTAAATGTAAAACGTCGCAACTAGAGCTTGTTTGAAGCTGTAGTTACGTCATTTTATACCAATACCAACGGTTTATAAAAACAGAACAGTAACCAAGTCTATTTTAGCACACAATTGATTGCCATAACCGATATCTCTTATTCATGTGTTCTTCCTATTGATGAGTGAAACATTTTAACCCTTTCCCAAACAATGATTTTGACGTAATCTGTCAACAATAATATTGGGGGAAATACAAAAGTCGGAATGCATAGCGACGAAAATTCTCTTGAAAACTGTCTGAAAGTTTTTTGGACTGTCATATTTACAAAGTCATTGTACATTAAGTATTAGTGTGGCCTTTCGAAGCAGAACTTAAAAATATATAAACATAGGTATAAGAATTAAATATATAGAAATAGGAAAGTTCCACCGTCCTAAATTAAAGAAATCACCATGGAAACATGCCACATGCGTATAATAATATACACAAAAATATGCTTATTTCAATTGTATTGTTAAGAGGTTAAACTGAAAATTGAAAAAGTAGAAGTTGTATGACAATAAGCTATACGTTCTTCAACGCCAATTACACAAAACGCGGGAACAACGTCGTATTGTTTGGCGGCGATGTTATAAAGTCATGAAAACATATCATGAACGTAAACTTTTGTTTCAGGGGAAATGTAGTGAAACGTCTTTTTTAACATTTTATCTTCCAGAAATCTAAAATATTGAAACAAATGGATTTAATCATATTAGCACAAATATACTCCCCGTCATAAGAAAGTAGCCACCTGTCTAATGCAAATGGTCGCCAATTTTAGAATTATTCATAAATGTACCGAAATAAATACAAGATATTGAAGCATGGAAAGTAAATCGAAAACAGTCGAATTACCCCATTAATTAGACTGTTTCGATTTTCTTGCCATGCTACAATTTTGAGACGATTCCAACAGATCCAACGTCTACACGTGACGTCATTCCGACAAGACAACCATTATCGGGACTACTACCTGTGAAATCGACAGAAAAAGGCAAACGTTACAGATAGATTGCTTCCTGGGTTGAGTTCTATCAGCAGTAGAGGCTGATTAACGTATTAGACCATCCGTTTCAGACGTCTTGCGATACCCATAGTCTTGCTACGATGTTATTGACAACATTACCTTCAGTGGTTTAGACAGCATCTATTGTTTTCTAAGGACAATTGCATAGCATGTATTAATACCAACGGTGTTCACACTCGAAAATGTCTTGTAAACGCGAATCTTATCCTTATCCACTTTCAGGAATTGTTACGGTAATAACAAGTATAGTGATAAATTGACAATTTTTGAAAGTAAACGATTAAAATTAATGTGCATTTGTAAAATTTATTCATGTACCGCATGCAATCAAGGTGTTAATTAAAAAGGAAATGCGCACTGTTAACTTTTCCCGTTAGTATACTTTAGAATGCATGCCCGTAGAAAGCAATTCCATATGGCCCCTGTCTAGTCCAGTGTCTAATATTCGGGGGGGGGGGGGGGGACTAAATTAGATTTGCCATAAGTTTTAAATGTGAAATGATGAAAATTCTGCATTTTTGCCAACTATGAGGGGGGGTGGGGTGGCTCCAGAGTCCCCCTGTTCGTACGGACCTGGGATGTGTGAAGCAGTGGATCCTCCTTAGAATAAATGGTGATAATGGTAATGACAAATATTACAGTATAGATCTGGAAACGTTCATTTAGGCTTTTGCGACCAACATGGATCCAGATCGGACTTTGCATGTGCACTGTCTGATCAAGATCCATCTTGTTCTCATTTAATAGCTTATTCTCCACCTGTACCAAATTTAAGAAGGCATAACGAAAATCTTACCGGTGAAACTCCAAGGTAACGATAAAAATGATGATGATGATGATGATGATGATGATGCGATATTACCGAATAAATGTTTAAATGTGCCGTTAAGTCCAGTGCAATCGATTAATTTATCAAACATGTGCTCATAAAACACCGTAGCTGGAAAAGATAACATCGCAAACATGCTGTAACGTTGTCACGAAGAAACCGCACAATGATTTTCAATGACATGACACCGAAAACTGCCATTTACAGCCTTTATTTGTACATTTATATGTCTTTTTGTATACTTGCAATGCAAATAGAATAACATAAACAGTGATATCGTACCATTTCGTTCGGGCGATTAAGATCAACCCACATGATCTCAATATGCGCTTTGTGCACTTGCAATCCGTTTATACCATTTGAAAATAATGATCGAAAAAAACTGATATTTTCGTGCGTATTATAAATCATATCTACATACCTTAGTAACTTCCATTTGAGTGCATCCTTTAAAAAAAGACGGAAAAAGAAGTAAAACAAAATGCCACGTGTATTGTTTACAAAAATCCGTATGTGCAATGAAGTATCTGTACCTTGTGTTCATGAAAAATGTTCCTCGCTTTGTCCGAGTTCACCACCAGTGAGTAACGAGTTTTTTTAGGAAAAGCGGCAAGATACGCAAGTCTTTGTCGTAATGAAATTCACAAAAGTACTTGCATCGGCCGGGAATCGAACCCGGGCCGCCCGCGTGGCAGGCGAGCATTCTACCACTGAACCACCGATGCTCACACTTTTACGTAAACGTAAAGATATTTCAACGTGTACGTAATTTTGACGTTTATCGACGTGACGTGTTGCCTTTTTGACTCTAGCGCGATGTGGTATATGTCACCCATCAAACATCACAGAGAGATACTTCAACTTTTTGTAGAACTTTGTTGGTGATATACGGTATCCCATAAAAAAAACTCTGATTTCCACGTGTATCTTAGAATAGATTGAAATCATTACAAACATAATCTATACAGAGAGGCAAAAATAAGTATACACCATAGTTCTTTCACGTTTTCCGAGAAAACGATTTATTGACTATGTACGATTTCAAACGCCACCGGAGGTGATCGTTTATTGATGTAACCTTCTCCGCCTATCAGTCTGTCTGTCCTCTCTTCCGTTGCGAAGGTGTTTTCATATCACACAGCGCTATCGAAAAAGGGGACTTAATAAATTAATTAATGCAAATATTCACATTGACACAACCCCTACGTTTCTGAACGGATTTGGATAGAATTTTTATGGAGAGTGGCCAGTCACCTAGGACCATGCGTCGACATCGTATTGTTAGGTAATGGGTAGAAATAAATTTTACAAAATTTTGAGTCGATAAGATGAAAATTAAGAGAGATATTGACAAAAGAAAACTGTATACTTTCTTTTGCCTCTCAGTATATATATAGGCGAATGTAATGACACGCCCATTTCGGCAATGTTTCGCATGTTTCAATCATGTAGTACGCACGCCCCAATTGTTTTCACTTTTTCCGAATCTATAATATAATTTGTGCGAAGAAAGGTCACAGAAGATTATCCCTAACGGGTGCGTCTAAGATATTACTGAAACGTCATCACAGGATTTTAATCAGATGGGATTTACCTCTTCTGAAAACAGAAGAGACACGTGACTATCACTTTCAGTTAATCCATTACCAGATAGCAAAAATTTGGACTTGACAAATTTCAAAGAAATTGCAGATGACAATTTAAATGAATTGAATTTGATTTTAAAGTGACATTTCACATTTAATTCATTTTTTAAAAGTATGTCTTGGTGCAAAGATTGGTTATTCTAATGCAGAAATGCTATCAGTCTTTTTAGTCCAGTCAAAATAGACTTTGACCTGGACAAAATTAGAACAGAATTGAAACTTATGCCATTCTACTCAGATAGTATCTTACTTTTCACAGAAAAAAATATAAAAGGATCCCTCCGTTGCGATTTGAGTAATTTTGGGTAAAAAAATGGCTATTTTGGTGAAAAATGGGGAAAATTGGAATTTTCTAATTTTTGAGAAAGTCTTGAATTTCATGAAGTTTTTAGGTGAGGTAATGTTAGTAAATATAAATTAGATGGATACAAAATTAAAATTTAGCAGAAAAACATAAAAATTTATTTTTTATGATTTTTCTAAATTAAAGGCGGGGGGTCAACTAGGCTGTTGGTGGGATATTGATACCACTCAACATTAAATTCTCTATTGGATAATCCTATTCTAGATAATTTTAATCAACAGAATGGGATAGGATTTAAAGAAACAGTATGAATAAATACCACTCTTGCGATTTCTGTAATTTTGGAGAAAAATTGGTATTTGCCATAATTTGGTGAAAAATATGAAAAAATGGAATGTCATATTTTTTGAGAAAGTGTTAATTTTCATAAAGTTTCCATGTGCAAAAATGTTAGTAAATATGAATTAGATGGATACAAAATTAAAATCTATCAAAAATCCATAAAAACTGATTTTTTATGATCTTTTTAAGCAAAAGGCGGGGGCAACGCAGGCTTGCAGGGCGGATATTGATAATATTCAGCATTGAATTCTCTATTGGATAAATGCTATTTTAGATTATTTCAATTAAGCGAATGGGATAGGATTAAAAGAAGAAAATATAAAAAAAAAAGTCTCTCGGTCGTGATTTCTGAAATTTTTGGGGCAAACATTGGTATTTTGGTGATACAGAATTAATATTTAGAAGAGAAAAAAAACATAAAAAATGGATTTCTATGAATTTTTAAGTCAAAGGCGGGGAGGGGGCAATTAGGCTGATGATGGAATACTGATACAATTCAGCATTGAATTCTCTATTGGATAAATCCTATTTAGATTATTTGAATTAACCGAATGGCACATATTAAAGGGAACAGAGTATAAAAGAATCCCTCTATAGTGATTTCTGTATTTTTGTGTGCAAAAATTTGTATTTTTGATGATTTTACTAGGTAAGAGCATGTTATGACATGAGTTACATGGATATAACTAGCGAAATTCATATAAAAAGCATTGAAACTTTTTTCCTTTTTTTTACGAGAATGGGGGTAAATAGGAAGCGGTGGTATTCACAATTATGTAATAATAACATTCTTTACTTTCGGAGAAAACACACACACACACACACACACACACACACACACACACACACACACACACACACACACACACACACACACACACACACACACACACACACACACACACACACACACACACACACACACACACACACACACACACACACACACACACACACACACACACACACACACACACAAAAGCTTTCAAATTATTTTAGTCAATGATATGATACGATCAAATGCTCTTTCCAGCAAAGTCGATCTCGGTCATAATGAACCATTTGTTGCAATTGGTCATGTGATAGTTATCAATTTCTATTTTATTGAGTTTTTTTTTTTTTTTTTTTTTTTTAATTTTGTGAATTTTAATGAATATGAAATGTTACAAACATCAAAAATGATCTGTAGCTGAAAATGAGAAAGTATAGGAGTATAATGTTCATTATTGGGAGTGGGTAGCTGGGTTGGAGTATTCGTAGACCTTAGATGAACGAATCTACAAAAATCAGAAAATATAAAGCAAACCCTAAAAGACAAAAAGTCTAGACTTTGTATACCATTTGTCTCTCAGTTTTGGTTGATTATGTCGTTTGTCTTTATCGGTTGAGTTTGTCATCATCAGGTAGATTTGAAGCAGGCATGCATATATTTACCAGCCCGTGTGATGCAACAACTATCAATTCAAATTAAGGTTAAAATGATTAAGATTAAAAGCAAGAACCACATGTTGACTGCTGTAATGCTACGAGTTACAAAATTTTAGGAAGGCAGAGGTTTACCACATATTCTGGACATCATACCAGGGGGGAATTTAAGGCAAATTGTACATGTAGAACAAAAGAAAACCACAACTAACAAACACCCCCTCCCCCCCCCCCCACCCCCCCACCCCCCCAAAAAAAATCCGTAGCCTACAGGTCTTTTTTCAAACTAACTAACGTATAATATGATGTTGACATTTTAACATACTAGAATTCTGTTCTGAGATCCTGATTTGTATGTTTATGTATACAACATATCTTTATCCAATAAATTGTTGGCACTATATAAAACTCACAATATTTAGAAAATAATCCATGTCTTTTTGTCAACAGATTGATTTCAAACAGGTTAAGCGCTATAAAGGGTTTTTTTTTTCAACCTTTACAGAAACAATTGAAGATGTTTATATGGATGGTTACCATATGGATAGAATATGGATGTATTTATCATTGTCATGGCTCAACCATGGTTCTAATCCAAATACATTCTTTGTGGATATTTTTCGGTAATTTTCAAAATTAATTCAATGTTTTATTTAACTTTCACTTAATTTCATTTTGGTCTATTTTGTCTACCATGTGTGTAGTGTGCTTGATGATATTAATTGTAAAAGTACATACATTCATTCGTTAAAAAACATAATTTGATATTTCAACACAGATTGTTTATATCTATATTATGCAATGTAAGAATTTTTATTCAGCTGAAAATATTGCCCAAATCATATACTTGTTGAAATTTTACACAAAAAGTAGATCCCGCGGCCAATAATGACAAACTGTTGCATAGTCACATTTTTTCCTAAAAGTGGGTATAAAATGGGTAGAGTTAGAGACTTTCAATCATGATCACGGCATCGAAGTCTTTCTGTCATAAACAAAACGTTTGTGTCAAAAATATGGAAAAATATTTATGAATGACCAATATTGGAAGTGCATCAGATGGTTTGGAATGGATGTTCTGTCTGTGCTGATACAAAAAACCAAGAGTGTCATGGTCATTGTGGCGTATATTTTATACTCCGCCCCTCCCTAGAGACTAAGTTTTAAGGGGGCATAACTCAGGCAAAAATCAATGAAGCATAAAATCCTTCCTTCATGCTCATCTACCTGTATATAAAAAGATATAAACATCACAAAAAATAAGTTCCTTATTTTTATGTTCAATTTAATTCTATATTCAGTAAACTAACATTTCCTAATACAATCGCGTCTAAAAAGTTCAAAGCAATAATTCTCTTTTTCAAAAAATGGAAAAATCCATTTTTTCAGCAAAATTCCATTTTCTTGCCCAAAAATTACATAAATCGCATAAAAGAGATTCTTTATCATTTTTCTGTGAAGTCTTATCACATTCTATTACTCAAAATAATCTGTAATAATAATTAATTGAACTTATGATCTAAATGAGAATTTATCAAATAAAGATATGCATGCTATATTGGTAAAATATCCCCGCTGCCTCTAAGATCCCCCCCCCCCATCTTATAAAAAAATCATAAAAAATCAGTTTTCGTTGTTTTTTTGCTGAATTTTGTTTTTATATCCATCTGCTTTATATTTGCTTTCATTTCTGCACATGAAAACTTCATAAAAATCAACATTTTTTTAAAAAATAGAAAATTCCAATTTTCCCCATTTTTTAGCAAAATTTCCATTTTTTGACCCAAAATTACTCAAATCGCAACGGAGGGATTGCTTTATATTTTTTTCTATGGAAAGGTGGGTACTTCCTGAGTACAATGGCATAGGTTTCAATTCTGTTCTAATTTTGTCCAGGTTGACCCTGTTTCAGTCTTAGTTTGACTGGACTATTTGAAGTTGTTATTTATAAGCGAAAAATATGCCTTCAAAATTGAGACAGAAATGGCAAATTCTATATAAATCAGAACTGTTGTCCACAACAATTTGTTTAATTTTAGCACACAAATATAAATTTCTCGTAAACGGTTCAATGTTTTGGCTTGAAATTTTCAGAATCTTCATAAGAAAACATGCTCTTTCAGATAGAAAAAAAGTAAAATTTATGTAAAAATAATTCTGAAATGTCACTTTAACGGTCCTTCGTGGTGGAAAATATTGTGGAAAACGAAGAAATTGCTTGTCACAAGCAATTTCTTCATTTTCCACAATGTTTACCCAAGTTTTTTCTTGTGACGTGTCAAATGGCGTCATTATCTCATAATGGGTTAAATCGAACTGGACTCGCCTGCCTCCGGAAGCTCTTCAGCTGCATCAGAATTTTGAGCAAAAGATGTAAGACACAAGAGATCGTCGTTATGAAATTCCCCAAAACACTTGCATCGGCCGGGAATCGAACCCGGGCCGCCCGCGTGGCAGGCGAGCATTCTACCACTGAACCACCGATGCTCACATGCATGATAGAAACGTTAAGATATTGAATATACGACGTATTTCAACGTCTACGTAATTTTGACGTGATCGACGTAATATGTCATATTGCCTCTGGCGCTATCACGTATACAGGTATTTGTCACTGATCAACGAAATTCTACTTCCATCCTTTTTGAAGGGCTATTTGATAGATAAATTACTTCCATTTTCACAAGACATGTTCGAATTGACCAAACGTCAATCGACAGATCGCTCCGCCCAACATAGAATTTAGGACAAACAGTGGGGATGTGATCGTTAATAGGGAACGATTTTATCAAGTTAATCGTGACGTAAATTCGGACAAACAAAATAGTATTTTGTAGGTGTTGTTCTAAAATCTCGTAACTACGGCTTGATTTAAGCCGTAGTTACGAGATTTTAGAACAACACCGACGGTTTATCAAAACATAACATAAACCTACTCTATTGTTAGCATAAAATTCTTTGCCATTGGCCTATGGATTGTTTTGATTGTCAGTCGATAAATCGATACAATAACACGTGCAATGAAGAACAATTGGGGCATGACATTTTTCTGATCGTCCATTGGCTAATCGATGTTTTTGATTGACAGTCGGCGTTTGGTCAATTATTTTCGATTTTGTATCGTCTGCGCATCTTCTATCAGTGAAAACATCTTCTGTCAGTTGATATTATACTTCTGGAAAACGTAAATCGCGCCTGCATTATATTGTAATTTTGTGATAGGCATATGCAGTCTGCGTTTATCGAAATTTATTGAAAATATAAGTGTTCGTCCTAGTTTTTGGACCAATAAAATTGCAACTGCTTATATTTGAAAATTTCGGCGCTATATTTCACATAAACGCACTGCCGGTCAGCTTATGTCACGGATATACATAGCCACGCCCCCGTTTCCTGTGCAGTTATGAAAAATGGTGTATTTTTTGGGAAAATGATGTTTTTTTTTTTGGGTGGGGGGGAAATGATGTAACTCCAGTAAGATCGGCTAGATAGTAGCCCCGGTCGGATGCGTGGTTTGAAGAATGACAGTAGAAGCGAATGTTTTCATTGGTTGACGAACACTAAGTCAGATAGAGTCTGTATAGTAGATTCTACGCGACATAAACGTTCAAAGGCTGCGCCTTTTGAACGTTTATATCGCGTTGAATCTACTATACAGCCTCTATCTAATACATAATAGCATACCAAAAACGAACGTAAAAATGTAGGCCTATATCACGTTCTCATTGCATGATAGATCTATTGTGAAATGCAACGACCATCGCAGTTCGTTCTTCCATGCAAAATGATTATGACTCAAATATGGGAAAGACCGACCCACTTGCACTTCGCCAGACGACCTTGCACAAGTCCAACATAGGATGACCAATATGAGTCACCCCTGCATTATCGTACATGTGACTCGTCATTCCAATAGGTACTTTCTGGGACTTGAAAAATCTTAAACAAATGTATTTGTTCAAAGGGATATTTCATTTTTATTTCAATTTTTAAAGTATGTCTTGATACCAAGATTAGTTATTTTTATGAACATAAATACAATTAGTTTTTTAAGTTGTTGCTGATAAGCGTGAAACACACCTTTAAAGTTGAGAAAGATATGACAAATTCCATATAAATCTGAATTGTTGTCCACAACAATTTGTTTAATTTTAACACAAAAATATATATTTCTCGTAAACCGCGCAATATTTTGGCTTGGAATTGTCAGAATTTTCATAAGGAAATGTGCTCTTTCAGATAAAAATAAAAGTAACATTTATGAAAAAGGTCTGTGAAATGTCATTTAAACATAGGCCTACCTATTGATATTTGCATTAAAGTAGTCTTTCCCGATGCTGAATACACGACTGGCCATTTTATTTAACCCTTTCCCAAACAAGACCTGGTTTTGACGTACCCAATAGAATTGGCGTGGGAAAACATTGAAACAAAGAAGAAACTGCTGATAACCAGCAGTTTCTTCTTTTGTCTCAATATTTTCTGAGCTATATCATGTACAAATCTTACCTAGATTAACATTCTTTTTGTTGTCTTCAGCAGCTTTCAATGAGACCATCCTAAATTTTGCTGTTTGGGAAAGGGTTAAATACGTGCTACGGGCGTAATGTGGACGCGATTTCAATTGTATTTATGACCAGACCTTTAAAGCCATGTCAATACACAATTCCACATCCACATCACGGCTAGAACACGTACAAAATACATGTAGTCAGTCGTACATTTTATTTTTGGACGGCTACGTGAACGTCACATGAACGCGGAATTCTAAGTTACTATTAAGGTTCTGGAACTGTAATGGCTATAACTTTATAATGATTTAGATGCACAACAAATATGCCTGATAGTGTTTAATATCATGTATCAATTATATGTATGGCAAAACTCAAATTGATATGTTATGATGTGAATGGTAAATAATCAGTTAAAGTTTCTGACTTGAAAACGATGCGTTATCTCCCCTTATCACATAAATTTTAGTGGATTATCTGCCCTTGACTCACGAAAAAATCGGATTTCACAAAATTTGTATGGTAAACGCACTATTTTATTGTATGTTGTGGAGCGAAATAATAATTGGCAACTTTCTACCATTTAAAAAAATTGAAAATTTGCCTAATTTTGAAAATATTGACAAAAAAGATATTTTCTCATTGACTGCAATGCAAACTTTCAAGCCAGTTATCTCCCCTTGGATTTACAAATTTTGAAAAGTAAGATGGTAAAATATTTTTATTTATCAATGTCTGCAACATATCCAATTTTCAAAGAGATCTATGCGCTAGAATTGTGTGTACCAAATATTGCCATTACAGTTCCGGAGCCTTAATTGTCTCCTGCGCGGATTGCGCGTTTTTGACAACGGCAGAAAATTGTTCCAAATTTCCAGAAGACACCTTTTTGCATGCCACAGCACACAAGGAACAAATATTTGTCTTACCCGTGTCCGGTCTGACCACTGCAAATTTGCATAATGGTTAGCCACTGTCTAGACGATGTGCGTCATGTATCGGGGGTCTTTTCGTCCAACATATATACCCTGTGACCTTGGCACGGGGAGCGGAGTCTGGGATGTGAGCGCAAATTTCGAATAATTTCTATTATGTCCCCTTCGCATTTTCAATCCAAGCCTTTTGGTTAGCATTTTGCAGTACCTTGACCATATTTGTCAAGTATCTGGGACAGTCCTATGAGACATGTATACATGCACTCTGTTAGCTTTGTCTGTAATATGGCACCAACATTCTTTTTGTTTCTTGCCAATCAAGGAATACTATGTCGTGTCCTGCCTGACCCTATTAACCCATCACCAGACGACAAAATTGTAGAATGGTCCAAATTCAAAGATGCTGCAGACGACAGTTTAAAGAGGACGGCATTTTGCTGATTTTGGACTTTCTCGTTAGAAAACATCGAGGGAAATGGAGAAATTTGCTTGTCACAAACAATTTGGACAAGCTTGTCACAAGCAATTTAGAGAAATTGCTTGTAACAAGCACTTTCTTCATATTAAACAATGTTTTCCAAAGACCTTATCTTGAAGGGCGTCAAATAGCGTCAATGTGCGGTATTGAGTTAACGGAACAATATGGACCTTTATCAGACTTAGTGTATACGCAGGCTGGCCTGGATCAATTAAATGATTTTCTTAAGAAATAGCGACCGTTTTCCAGACCTCAGCAGAAATTTACTCACTCTCCTTTCATCGCTGAATCGTTCACTACGAAAAGGTAAAGTTTGAATCGATCAGTATGAGAGATAAATTCTGGGAATAGAGTAAAATTTATTCTAATCAAACTTGATTAAATGACACGTTAGCCCATTTACTGTTGCAAAAAGGGTAACTGCCTTACCCTACGGGTAGACCGAAACCTGAAGAAGACTTTTCTTCTAAATCTTCTATGGGTTATTCAAGACCCACGGGGATTTTGACCCCTGCTGGCTTGACCCATCAGGTGTTGACTGGGCGTGAAATTGTAATTTAGACGAACAAATATTGGACGAACGATTAAACCCGGACTTACAAAAAGATCAGTGGAAAAAAAAGAAAACGGGTGCATTGTATGGAGCAAAATGGATAAGCGTCGTGATAAAATGAGTTTAATAAGAAGGCATTTGTACATAAATTGTGGAGGGCGATTATCGTTCCGCGATGGAAAAAAAAGTCAGAATAAATGAAGCAAAGAAATTATTGGGACAACAGTTGAAAATGATGGGTTTCAGTAGTTTCTTTTCCCCGAATTTGATTTTTTATGGTCTTGTATGAAATGCAGGCCCATAGGAAGCAATTTCATATGGAAGGGGGGCTCGAGCCTGAATATTAAGGTGGGGTGTGAGTTTACAATTGGTCAGCAATGCGACCTAGTTTTGGCGACCTAAAAATCCTTTGAGGGGAAAAAAGAGGAAAATGAGTGGTTCTCGTTTTCCGTAAATAATTCCTACATAATTTAATTGCAATTTCATGCTTAAAGGGACATTTTATTCCAATTTCAACTTTTTAAAGTATGTCTTGATGCCAAGATTGGTAATTCTAATGAGTATAAATACTATTAGTTTTTTGAAGTTGTTGCCAATAAGCGAGAAACACGCATTTAAAGCTGAGACATAATCGATAAATTGCATATAAATCCGAACTGTTGTCCACAACATTTTGTTAAATTTTAACACAAAAATATAATTTTCTCGTAAACGGCGCAATATTTTGGCTTGAAATTTTCAGAATTTTCATAAGGAAATATGCTCTTTAAGATAAAATAAAAGTAAAATTTATGACAAAAAATTCTGAAATGTCACTTTAAGGGGGAATGCTCCAGTTTTTGGGAACACTCGGTCATTACTGTAGAAAATTAAACGTTTCGTACCATATATGTTTCGCTACCATATTTTCAATAATATAACACGCCATTACAATTTACCATTTTCGATGGTAAAAGCGTATTTATTATGCGAAACTGATTTTTTCAAGATCTATGGTAATCGATTATTTAGAGCAAGACACTTGTAAGTGTGTACGCAGTTACGACTGTTTTGCGTCAATTATTCGTGTGTACACGAAAGAATTGCTGTAATTCACTAATAAGTGCGCTGACCTAAACATTTTCTTTTTGAACTACTACCAGGACATGTTGCTTAATACAACGATGGAGTTTTGTCAAATTCTATTATGTAGAACTTGAAATATTTCCAAAAATATGCAAATTTTGACATAGAACACTTCAGCTTTGATCGAACTGAACACGTGAGCATGCTGTTTTGTACATTTGCGCGTTGATAATAGCACGTATTTTGGATTTGCTGTTCTTATTAAATGTAAGACGTTACTTTAAAACCGTTTTCGGAACTAAACGATGATTATACAGCATTTTTAAGCATTTTATTGAGCTTGGATAGGTGCAAGAAATTGTGCATTTTTTCACTGTAGGGTTATGTGATACGAATGCCTATAAAATTCAAACAAGATTGCTGACGATCCATTTTTATTTTATTTTTCAATTGGTAATAACTTGTTATTTAAACATACAAAATATAAATAAATTCTATTCTTGGGAAAAAATATAGGAAACTGGAGCATTCCTCCTTAAAACAAAATTGAGATTTTAGCCTGCCGTTTAACAATTTTTGAATTTAAAACATAGTGTCGTCCTTGAATTGGTTAATAAGCCCCTTTTTGGCGTGGCGTCTCACAAATGGCAACGCAGGGGACAAAATGATACAATTAATCATGAAATTGAACACTTCACGTAAATGTCTTGACTCCTCATTGGGGGCTGTTTTGTTATTTTTTCATGTGCCCCGTCACTATCAAAAGGGACAACGTGAAAATAAGCTGGGTTCTTGAAATTGGACCGTTAGGGTACTAGAGACCAACATGGATCCAGATCAGACTGCGTGTACACGCAGTCTGATCAAGATCCATGCCGTTCTCCCATGTGCACAGCTTTATTACCATATGGAGCAACCAATATATACGATTTTTTGTGCATGCCTACTAATGAAAGTCTGAAACTATACTATATCATGGTATGATGGGCCCTTGTTCAATTTATGGAGAAAAGGGAAGTTTCGAACAGTTAAAAGAAATTCTATGTTGCAAGTGCAATATTTCAATTTTTCCAATTTAAATGACAATTATGTTTACAAATAAACAAATATCTTTTTAATGCGACAAGTTGAAACACGCAATTGGGGGGTCGTTGTTACAAAAAGGGGGTCGTTTTACAAGTTTTACACAATTCTGACAAAATTTCTGCAAGAAAATGAAATAATCAGGCTACATGGGGGTTCGTTTAACCCCCGAACCACCTCTGGATCTGCAACTGATTTGTGTTCACAAAAGAGGACTTAAAGATAAGCAGCAACACCATCACCTAAATTAAAGTGGTGCCTCTTGAGACAGACAGGTGTGTGGTCAAGTGCCACTTGAAATTATAGACTAAACATTGGTAAGGTTTGTGGAAAAGTTACCGTTTTGTCCCCAAACTTCATAGATTAGTTTAAAATAACTGACAGCTTTTTCTTCCTTTGTCTCGGTGCTTTCAAAATTATCTCATTTGATAAGGGGCGCAACAGCAAGCAATTGATTTTGCTTTTAAAGTTTTTTTTTTTTACATTTCGAAAGCCTTCTAATTATTCATATACAAATTGAGTGCCTGCAATAAATCCATTTGTAAGACTGGTTTTAGAGATAGAACTTGATTTTCTGCTTCTTAGAAACGATAAGAACCGCACACTTTCAGCTTTATATATCTTGGAAAGCAGAATAATGAGAAGAAGATTGTTTCGAAATATTGAAAACTTTTTCAAAAGTTGTTGTTGTTTTTTCACGGGAAATATCAAGGCAAAAGAAGAAAATGCTGGTTATCAAGCCGTACCTATTAAATGGGGTTGTCTTATTCTGGAAAGGATTGTACTAAATGAATCAGAAAGCGAGTTAACGAAACAGGTGTTTATAACAAACAATACAGATCGCAGTCACCCGTATTGAAATCTATACAAAAGTTGCTTTTTGTCATCTTAAATGCACACGTGTTGATTTTAACAACCTTTGCTTTTCAATAGAAACCCACTGCCTGAAAATTCAATTAATTAATTTTCATTGCAATGATCGTCGACGTACACTTTTTATTAGCTGTATCCTTGAAACGCCCCCCCCCCCCCCAAAAAAAAAGCGAGTAAGACTAGCCTTAATACATATCAAGAGAATTTGAGTTCGACTCATGGTAAACCGGGTCTCATCTCACTGATCTGATCCTTAGATTATGGTATTCCACCCCTAATGAGATCCACACGACGTCGGAATTATTCGGGCGAAGTCGAAATCATTCGGCGGTGGAACATTCCACCGCCGAATGTTTACGACCGCACCCGAATATAGGTTCAGATACGTTACGATGACACCCGAAAATATCCGATGTTTTATGAATCTCAAATTACGGGTACTCTACCGTAACAGAACACGTCGTACTTCTCAAACACTGCTATAGGCCTACTCTCTGTACAATAGGAAGACTTTATTCTGTATCTATGCCACAACGGCACACACTGTCTAGATCCAGAAATCTAAATGAAAAGCATCAAAGAACGTCAAAATTCTAAACTGGAAGAAACGGTTAGAGTTGCATTTGGTCGATTACATTGTTTGTGTATATTATTTATTTTAAAAAGAAAGTAACGGCAAATAAACCCCTACCCCCCCCCCCCCCCCCCCCTCCAAAAAAGCCGTGGTTTTTGACGTCTCTCATAAAGTATAAATTTGAAAGCATCGGTGCAAAGTAAAAACTCTTTTTTTTAAAACACTTTAATTTTCACTTATGGAAACGGTTAAAGTTGCATTTGATCGGTTACATTGTTTGTGTATATTTATTTACGAAATTGATCACATTAATCGTCATTTGACGTGAAA
This sequence comes from Fragum sueziense, assembly GCA_963680895.1. NCBI lineage: Eukaryota > Metazoa > Mollusca > Bivalvia > Cardiida > Cardiidae > Fragum > Fragum sueziense. The sequence goes on along the minus strand of OY804593.1, from coordinate 40,861,423 downwards.
TTGACATCTGCCACAGGAGGGTGTCAATTTCAAAAGAGCTCGGTTAATTTCTCCGTTTTAACGGGAAAAGTTCACAGGACCGAGGTTGATTAAGTTCATTTTTCGTGTTTTTGTTGAATTTTGCATCTTCAGTCAAGCTAAAAGGGACTATTGAATTTTACAAGAAACGTCTAAGAAATCATAAAAGGGAACTTATAATTTACAATAGTCTTTTTTTAAATTTGTCATAGTTACAAATTTCAATGCAAATCTTGGAAAGTGCGATATCAATAATCGCTGTAGACTGAAATATTCAACAGATTCACTAACCCTTGACCCATGACTACCTTTTTTGTATGACGGACCAAAGAAAGATTGTATTTCGTTTTGATTAAAATTTTGCTGTTTTTGTTGATTTTCAATTTCAATCGATTATTGCGGCTTTCATCGATCTGACCTTTGATCAGTTTTTGCTTTTCTTTACAAAATTTATACAATGTTAATGATTTTAATTTAAATTGATTAAGTTCCATGGGAAATGTGTCTCTTGGCGATTAACTGTTTCCCTGGCGATGGCAATTTAGACTATATACAGTAGTCATTGACAGAAATGTAGAAATTGCTGATAATCAGCAAAATGCCATTTTCTCTCAATGTTTTTTGTGTAACAGTATACATATTGTATAGTATTGACAACAATTATTTTGTCGTCTCTAACTGCTTTAGATGAGCCTAAATCTGGCGTTTGGTAAAGTATTCAAATCCTGAAGAGAAAATGAGTACATGTAACTACTAGTGGTAAGTATTTTTATGCTCCCCGAAAAAATTTCGGGGGAGCATATAGTCACCATGCTGTCCGTCCGGCTGTCCGTCCGTGTGTATGGCGCGCGAATAGGTTCTAAAGTCAATATAGCGCTAGACCTATAATTAAAATAGGGGTAGACCGCTAAAAGTAGCGGTCTACCCATATATTTTTATCGGTCTACCGATGAAAATATCGGTCTACCCATAAAATAAGGGTAGACCGTTATTTCAATTAACGGTCTAGCGATAAATTACCGGTAGACCGATAATTATTTTTGACCCTTCTAGGCGAAATCTCATTAGCCAATCAAATGGCTCGTTACATCCTCAACACACCGAAATAAGCGATATCTGTATAGTACAAGCTCTGTGATTGGCTATCGAAAAAAATAGGGGTCTTCCGATAAAAATAGCGGTCTACCGGTATTTTTTATCGCCAGACCGTTAATTGAAATAGCGGTCTACCCTTTTTTATGGGTAGACCGATATTTTTAGCGGTAAACCGATAAAAATATAAGGGTAGACCGCTATTTTTAGCGGTCTACCCCTATTTTAATTATAGGTCTAGCGCTATAATGACTTTAGACCCTATTCGCGCACCATGCGTGTGTCCGTCCGTCCGTCCGTCCGTCCACAGCCACAGCAACCCTTGGGTCAAATTCAACGAAACTTCACATGTGAACTCCCAGGCATAATCCCTACGGACTTTTTTCTCCGTTTGTTGATTTGAGGCTGCGTCATGGAAAAAGGGGCATTGATGTAAAAAATAGATTTTCTCCAATTTCTCTTCATCCAATGGGCAGAATATAATGAAATTTTGTACTTTTGTGATAAATGAGATGTTCTAGACCAAATCCTATACATAATGTGTGTACAAAAAATCTGTTATGGGAAAAGGGGAATTAATGTATGATAATTTTATTTTGTGACAAACACTTATTCGGGGAGCATAATCCGTCTATGACGGCTCTTGTTACTTCATATTTGATGTTTGTGTTGCTATTGAACTTGAAGTCTATGCTGTCTTAAAAACAAAGCTTTTTGGAGCAAGGGTTAATAAAAATCTTTCAATGCTTTTACCGAGTTTATTTTGTCTCAATTAATCATGCGTCCATCTTTCAACAATATAAGCTAAGTTGTGAGCATCATTTCTCCCGTGGAAAAATTGGGGAAGGGAATCATAAGACTAATATGGAAAAAAGTCTTGATTTATAATATATCACAATTTGATCATACAACAAATAAATCAGTTAACTCATTCTCAAACAACAAAAATATAGTGGTCCCAATGGAAAGCTGACGCAAAAGACAAAACGAATGTCGAAAAAAGATATAACTTGTGTACAATTTAGCACAGAAAAAAAGTGAGGAAAAAGGATAAAATGATGATTACCAGCAGTCTCCCTAACGCTTCAGTGTTTCTCAAGCCTTTTCTAATAAAGACGTCAAAACAATGTCTTGTTTGAGGAAGGGTTGAATTAACCCTTTCCCAAACAAGACCTGGTTTTGACGTCCCCAATTGAATAGGGTTGGGAAAACATTGAGACAAAAGAAGAAACTGCTGATAATCAGCAGTTTCTCCTTTGGTCTCAATATTTTCTTAGCTATATTATGCACAAATCTTCTCTTTATTAACATCAATTTTGTTGTCTGCAGGGGCTTTTTAATTGGACAACATTATACTTTTTCCGTTTGGGAAAGGGTTAATTCATTGAGTAAGACAAATAAATCAGATACATGTAGATCGATATTGAGCAAGGCAGATCAAGATGAGTCAAAGATCGACCAGGGTGATTTAAAAATCAGACAACTCGAAGAGTATCATTGTTATTCTTTACTCAACCATTGTGGGTGGTTTCCATTCATAAATTATCTCTGGCAGACTCGTGTCTTGTCTTGGTAAAATTACGATCGGCATCGAAAAAGCATCCAACTCAAGTATCGGCAGTCTCACTCGAGAAGAGGTAAAACTTGAAAAAGAAGGATGATTTTGAAATGAAAACATTGCGGGGAATCGCAAGACACAATATTTATGGTAGTTTTCAATAATTCTGTTATTGAATGGCTGATGAGAAATTGTTGGAAGCAGATACGGCGGAATAAGGCCACGGATATGCTGCATGCCAAGAACCTTTCTCACAGGGCTTGATAAAAATGTTTGTGACATCCAACAAAAATTCGTTAGTTACCGACATGGTTGTGAGCCTTGGCTAATGGCTGTTGTTCCAAGGCTCAGCATTGAACGTGGACACTGATGAATACAGGACGGTGGGTGACCGATATAGGTCAATGTGCCGAACATGCTTTTTACATGGGCCGGTCAACTTAATTATTTGTATATAATCATGTCATATTTTTTCCCTGTATTTTACCAAATTATCTACTTAGTTGTATTCAAAGACAATGACATACAATGACAGATGAGTCAACAGTGTTCTATTAGATTACCTTCTTATTGTACAGAGACAAAACAATGATAATAATATTTGATAAACTTTATTATCATGATCTTTTTTCACCGACGAATTGACACAATCAGGTTGTGCAGAAAAAGATCAGTCGGAACGTATGTGCGGGCTGATCTTATATTATGCTGCTTGCCAATGCTACTGGGATATGTTGACTTATGGTTATAATTGTAATTAAATTAATTTAAGGTAAGACCTGGGAAATGCACTTCCGGTATAATCGGGATATTTCATCTTATTCCGTGACGTCCGTATGTCCAAGCATTTTTAAAGTACCGTTAGATGCAATATCGCCTGTTTTCGTAAAAAACGGAAATAATTGAGCGTGCTCCGGTTTCCGGGGAATATTCTAAACATTTTTTTTTTGAAAATGTTTCTAAACTGTATGAAGAGTTGGCAAAAAAGCCCCAATAAAAGTCAAAAATTCAAAATTTGAGGGAAATGAAAATTACTTCCCTTGAACTCGTCTATTCGCGCCATACAGATTTCGTTCCATAACTGGTCCTATAGCCCATTACCCAGGTCTTACCTACCCAAGTATTGTAAAGAGACATAACAATGATAATAACATTTTGATAGTTAATCTTCGTTACCATGACCTTGCTCACCGATGATTTCAATGCCGAAGTAATACAATCATTTGGCATAGAATAAGATTAGACTGCACGTACGTGCATGCTGAACTTATTTTATGGTGCTTGCTGACTTAAACATGAATGATAGTAAACGTTGGGAAGCATGACTTAAGATGGCCTATTTCATCATACAAATGTGTTAAAAAAGAAGATATTAAAATCTCAAACATAATTTATGGGCGAGCTTTTTTTCAAAAATTAAATAAATAAATTAAATAAAGGGCGTATTCGTGTGTGGGTGGCATGATTATATCATTATTCGTTTAAATATCCTTTATCATGTCACATTATTCATTGAAATAATCTTCCGCGTTTATTTAAAGAAAGTATAAAACGCAAAAAATGAATTTTAGAATTTCATTAATCATAACTGCGGTTAATATTCACTTGTCACTTCCTGAACAAATTGTGTCTATTTCATAAAGTAGGACTCAACGAAGCAATGGAAAGGTAAACTACGAACGAATGCAACTTACGCTACCGAACGGGTGCGCAAACGAAGGGACACACGGTGTTCAACAACAATAAAAATGCACACTTCTACATTAACTGTGCATCTTATAACACGAAAATAGTCTGAATATTCCTTTTCTCATTACTTTCCAAAGCCTGTTTTTCTTATCTATATAGTGGCGTCAAAATCACGTCTAGTTTGGGGAAAAAGTGGCAGAATAGTTTAAGACATGAAACACGGTACATTAGTAGTAGATAGAAAGAGTAAAATGTCATTGTCATACACTATACAGAAGCTTTCCAATGACAAAATGAGTATTAACCATTTTTTTTCGGATAACACATTTTACGAGTGGCCCAAAAGGGAGTGAGTTATTTTACCTAATGGTTAAATTTCTTATTGTATACCCGACATGGAAAGTATTAAGTTTATGGGAGAAAATGCTGATAATCAGCATTTTCTTCTTTTCTCTCAATGTTTTGCACAACCAATTCATCTATAGACGCCAAATCAATGAATTATTAGGGACAGATTGAGAAGAATAATCTTAGAAACGTAATTGCTTCTAGTAAATATATAAAGGGTAGATTACAAATGTCATTGACATACGCTATATGGAAGCTTTCCAATGACAGAATGAACGCTAATTGGTTTTCATGTTTATTTACGCGTTGTTCAACAACTGCTCATTGTTACCGCACTAATACAAAAATAACAATCGTAAAACTAGCGTAATTAGATCAAATCGTCGATTTGCTTCAAAAACCTCGTAACTACAACTTTTGTTGGAAGATTTAGGAAGAAAAGCAGCCAAATGTTACCATTATTAGAGCATTGACCTTAGTATCAGTTGCATGGCCCAAGCAGAATTCTCTGGATCGAGTCTTTTTTGCAACTCGCATAAGGCTAAAATAAGTATCTATTCCCAAGTGACCCAGGAAAATTACCTTTGATGTGAATGTTGTTCTCTAAATGACCACTGTTACCGCTTAATACATTAATAATAATCGTAAAACTAGCCGCTACCTAGGGCGATTTGAGACCGTTCTTTAACGTTATGTACAGCGCAACTGTAATTTTAGTTAGTTAGTTAATTGGGGTTTTACGCCGTTTTCAACTACCAGGGTCATATCGCGGCGGCTGGAGCACCCAACGGTGGGTTCCTGGTATTTCTCGCACCAGTACAACCACAATATCCAAACCGAGCCTCCAGCTGCTCTCTCACATAGATGATTCACACCCATTGGTGAGAGACAAATGACTTTTGTCAATTGTCAGAATGGATACTGGCCGAGCCGGGGTTCGAACTCGAGACCCCTGGATTGACAAACTCCGACGTAACCGACTGAGCTATCCGGGCTCGGCCAACTGTAATTTTAATTTAAGAAAATAACAATCGTAAACTTCAGTGTTATAGATCAAACATAATAAATATAATTATATCATTGAACCAACACTGGCATCAGTTCCTCAGTTCGCAGGCCCGAATCGATGACTTTCGCACTTTTAGAAAAAAAAAAAACCAACTTACTTTTAACATGTTTTTCAGCCATAGAAGAAATGTGTAAATTCTGTGATTTGCGACAAATTACATTACATGCATTTTATTTTTAATCAATAGCAATTATATGCGGTAAGCCAACAGTTTCCACCTTTGCCAGCATGTACAAAAAAGGCAGACTGACCAGGGTCAAGACTATCCACAACACATCCACCCTTTTATTTATGGCGAGTCGTATTTATTTACGGACTTTTCACATTAATGTAAAAATAACAATCAAGCAAACCGGTGTAAATTAGATCATTGTACCAATCAGCAGAACATTGACCGAACAGTTGCGATGACAGCGTTATTTCTACACTTACCGTAATTAACACATTTTTATTTATTTGAACTATTTTTCCTTATTTTCGTTTTCTCACTATTGTATCAAAAAGAATTAAACTAGTTTTGCTACGAGGGTAACATTATTTAGGACATCGCTGCTTTTTCTGCCAAAACCTCGTAATGACAGCTTTAAATAGGGGTTTAGTTACGAGGTTTTCGAAGAAAAGCGAGTATTTTCTTGCCCGTAAAAACACGACCATGTCGTTTAATAGATATTCATAAATATTGTTTTCTTCCCAAAAATACAAAAAATGTACAATTTCTTTCACTTAAAATTGCCCTTTTGCAACATCTTAGAATTTGGACAGGTCTAAAATGCTACATGTACCACCTGGTAATTGGTTTAGCCTCCGTATACATTTGAGTCATGTTCTGGAAAAATGTTCCTTATAGCGTTTGGGACAACCATGATTTAACCCTTTCCCAAAACAAGACCTTGTTTTCACGTCCCTAATAGAAAAGGCTTGGGAAAACATTGAAACAAAAGAAGAAACTGCTGATAACCAGCAGTTTCTCTTTTTGTCTCAATATTTTCTATGCCATATTTTACACAAATCTTATCTTAGATAACATCCATTTTGTCATTTGTAGGTGTTTTCGAAGTGGATAACCGTAAAATTTTGTCGTTTGGGAAAGGGTTGAGATTAGCATATGCCTAAGTGCAGTCTGACCAGGATCCATGCTAATTTTCATATAGTTGCAACAGACCACGAAGAAGCTGTCGGAGAACAACATGGTTCCTGATCAGACTGCGTGTATACGCAGGCTGATCTGGAACCATGTTGGGCTAAAACACTTTAAAGGCCCTTTCACATACGATTTCGTGACCGTTTTAAGTCCACACAACGTCCAAAATTATACTGCACGGGTCCCTTGTTTTAGACGTGTTACGACCGCGATGTGGACGTGGAATGGTGTATGTGTCCTGGCCATTAGGGACCTTTTTCCAGATGACGGCTCATTTATTTGACCTAACTTGGCCAAGACTGACCACTAGTGCGTCAAGGTCACAAAAATCTAGGTGACATGGTCCGCAGCAATAAAACGGCCTACCTGTCTGTATGCTTACTTCATACTTATCAATATTTGATTAATAGACGAAACAAACTGACCGGACAACGAGAGAGTATTAACCCTTCCCCAAACAAGACCTGGGACCCGTATTATCAACGATCTTACGATCACGTATTTGATGTTCCAAAGAGAATATGCTTGGGAAAAGATTGAGGTAAAAGGCAAACACGCTGATAATCAGCATTTTCTCCCTTTGCCGCAATATTTTCTGCACTATTTATACACAAATATTCTCTTTATTGGCATCCATTATGCCATCTGCAACAGCTTTCAAATTGGACTACCCTAAAATTTTGCTGTTTGGAAAAGGGGGAATTATGAACAAATTGACGAATGGTAACAATATTAACCCTCTCCCAAAAGGCACATTTTTTACTTGTCCAATTTGTAAGTAATTGCAGCTTTTTTAAAAAATGGGATGTTGATAAAGATAGGATTTACATACAAAGTGACCAAGAAAATATTTATGCAAAAGTCGGATAATTATGCTGATCATCAGCATTCTATTCTTTTTTCTCAATATTCTCCAATGCCTAGTAACTTAGTTTTTCGCTTATATGTATAAAACAGTTTGTATGTATGTTGTTATGACAAGAAACTGTACAGTTTAAGTCATTAAAGTATTGAAACCTATTTTATCAAGATTGTCAAAGCCAGGTCTTGTTTGGGAAAGGATTATGTGGTGTAAAATGGGATGAGGTAATTAGTAGAACATCACCGAGAAAAATGATTTTTGGAAACTTTATCTTTTTGTGAAGAATTTCCCCTCTTCTTAGATTTACCCAATACCAAACAGCAAAAAAAAAAAAAAAAAAAAAGCCAGACTGTCTTAATTCAAAGTTGTTGCTGACGACAATATCAAGTGAATGAAATTTTACATATTGATGATATTTTGGTTTTTCATGGTAGAAAACATTCTGGAAAATGAAGAAATCGCTTGTCACAAGCAATGTCCTCATTTCTCACACTGTTTTCCGAAGCCTTTATCTTGTAGGGGGTTAAATTTCGTCATTATATGGGGATTGGTTAATTAGGAATAAATATATGAAGTAATCAACACTTTATTAAACGTCCATTTGATCGAGCCTTTTCTTTGGGAAGTTAATTATCCTTTTCCAGAACTTCAAAGTTTTTAGGTGATCAATTTCAAAAGCTGCTGCAGACATGAAAACGGATGTTGGAAAATACTAAATTTGTGTAAAATATAGCATAGAAAATATTGAGACAAAAGGAGAAAATGCTGGTTATCAGCATTTTCTTCTTTTGCCTCAATGTTTTCCGAAGCCTATTTTCTTTTAAATGACATCGAAGCAAGGTCTTGTTTTGGAAAGGGTTATGTATTTGATGTTCATGTTTGTCCATAAATTAGATTAACTAGCAATAAGTGTATGAAGTAATCACAAATAAATGTCCATTTGATCGGAATGACATTTTACTACAAAATTGTCCAGTGATTAATAATGTAAATATTGGAAAGTGGGTTCGTTGACCACTCCGCGATGACCATTCAATACAATGCAATCATGCAATGTACTTTTATTATTTATTCTTCAAACCGTATTTTAACGTATTAAATAAGCCGGAAAATATTTTAAAATCTAGTCTTTTAATAAAAATTTACCCATTATCAAACGGCGACGCCGTTTGACGCCTCTAATAGAAAAGGTATGGGGAAACAATTAGGCAAAAGAAGAAAATGCTGATAACCATGCAGCATTTTGTCTTTTTTACCTCAACTTTTTCTAAGTTACATGTATTGTATGATTTTTTCTTCCTTTTTAATCATTCATTTTGTCGTCTGCAACTCCTTTTAAATTTGACCGTCCAAAATTTTGCCGTCTGGTAATGGGTTAAGTATCTCTGCCGAGTTCCCAGTCATTCATAAAGCGATTTTACTAGACTGGCCATTGCGTTCGCCATGATTCTTACAGAAAGAGGACTAATGGCGAACTTTCAAAATACGTTCAAACAAACGTACCGTTTTTAAACCTTTCCCAAACGACAAAAATTTAGGGTGATCCACTTCAAAAATGCCACAAATGGTAAAATGCATGTTATTAAAGATAGAATTTGTGTAAAATATGACATAGCCAATATTGAGACAAAAGGAGAAACTGCTGGTTATCAGCAGTTTCTTCTTTTGTCTCAATGTTTCCTAAGCCTTTTCTACTAGGGACGTCAAAACCAGGTCTTGTTTGGGAAAGGGTTAAAAGTAGCAAACGGTGCAATCAAACCCAATGTTGTTGGTACCCATTGGAATCGTCTCATCGAGACAATTCTAATGAGTACCACTAACACAGGATTTGTATTTGAAATAACAAATTTAGAATGCATATACCCGCTATTATAATGTATGTAGCTCTGGATATAGGCCTAATGCCCTAGTATTCAATTTTCAATTTGACATAAAGCCCAAAGTGGTACATAATTTTGAATTAAAGTGTTCTCGGTTTTACTTTTAGCAAGTAATAAAAAGCATTTAAAGGTGCGACCAAGAGTTATTAAAAGCATTTTAACGTACGGTCAATGTTCGCAGCACCAGATGTTATAATAAAAAGTTGCGGTTTTCCCGGGTCGATCGTAATTTTAAGCCAATCCACAACAAAAATTGCGTAAGAGGTACACTTTTGTAGAATCGGTCGGTTTCTAATTTGAAAATGGATTTACCAACGATGAATGCAAAATGGAGAACATTGTATAAATTGTAATCCATAACATATCATTAATCATCAAAGACTTCGTGCATCTTCGGGAGTCATCCATGGTAACGGAAATTGTCGAGGGCACCTCTCGTTGATTTCCGTTGTCACGGATGACTCCCCGAAGATATACTAAGTGTTTGGTATCTAATGATGTGTTGTAATTGTTAAGAAAGTACACCAAGGTCCTCCACAACCTTTATAGTTGTTCTAGTTTTGCAGTACTTCGTACCAGCTCAAGCTGGATCGTACATACACGTAAATCGATCCCTTTACAGGACAGTGCAAAGACGTGTAGGCTGTTTTTGGTCTTATTTACTTGATTCTGTTTAACACTTTCCCAAGCAAGAGAGATCGTTTTGAATTCCCCAATACAGAAAGCTTTGGTTAAATATTGAGATAATAGAAGAAAATGCTGATCATCAGCATTTTCTCCTATTGTATCAATATTTTCGTGGCTATTAGTCACGCAAATTGTTTCCTAATTAAAATTCATTTTGTCATGTGCACCATCTTCAAATTAGAACAATCCGGTTAAAATAATTGCTGTTTTGGAAATGTTTGAATACAGAACGACAATGTTTTAATCCCTTCTGTCATGGATCGACCCAAAAAGTGAATAAAGATGACTCACTTTTTGGCAAGGCCTCGATATTTTGACTAACGTCCAATATTTTTAACGTAATTATATTAGTCGTTAATTGTCCAGCTGCTAGAAACATCCCCTGTCCGGACAACGGCTGTCTGTTTTGCGGCATACTAAAAACGGGCTTGTTAAAATTGAGAAAAGTTTCGAGTCTGATCAATTGTGCAATAGACCCTTTCGTGCTACGATTTAAACCGTATACTTCGGAAGTCTTTTAGCGCATGCGCGACTTTAGACTGGTTACCGGTTTGTTAGGAAAACTCGCAGATTATTGCATCACATATTGTCCGGTCATTATAGGCCTAATACATTATCATGACACGTGTTTACAAAATTTACCCACGAAAACAACACGATATCGAATCATAAACTAATACAATTTTGCATGCGTTGGTTCTAGTCTTGGATGTGTCTAACACCTGCAAGATTCGGACCAACGCATGCAAAATTATATTAACCATTAAGCCTCTCTTACAACCGGTCGTACGTGCTCCTGCGTGCGGTCTGCACACAGTCTGCGTCTAAAACGTATGTTTAGTAGCGCGATGCACGCACGTGCAACGTACGATTTTGGTGGACGCAACCACGACGCAGACTGCACGCAGCATAGAATTGACCGGACAATTATTTGAGGCGCTCTTACAACCCGTCGTGCGTCTTTATAAATCGTGCGATTTTGCAGAGATTTAAAACGTACGATTAAAAAAGACGCACGACGGGTTGTAAGAGAGGCTTGAAGAATGTGTTCCTTTGTTTACATAGGCAAAATAGGTAAACATGCGACATCATATCGTGACAAGACTTAATTCGAGTTTTCTCTGTTTTTGAGTGGTAGTGCGCTCTGATGCAAATGAGCGACATCAGCATATCAAAGAGCGCATTTCATTAGAGAAAATTCGGATTAGACAAGACTGTATTTTTCAAAATACCCGTCTTGACATGGCTCGGTGTATTTATTTACGTTTATGTCATGCTGGTCATAATGGTAGAGCCTGGCTGACCCCCACATGGAAAAGTATGGCAATGTTTAGACCTGGAAAACCATTGATCTGTTTATAGGTGGATAAATGGATAAATTCGGTTTACTTTGGCATGGGATTGTGCCAAATAACATACAAGAAATACGTGTTAAGGGCGGTTTACACGGTCTGCTTTAGCATATCTGCTTTAGCATGTATGTTTTTAGCACACATGTTTTTTGCGTTCACACGGTATGTTTTAGCACATGTGCTTTTGGTGGAAGTTAGCTGACCTAGGTCAAACAGTTCACTGGTCAGTTGTAGAATGCAGGATAGTGAAATATTATATACCCTGTGTGCCTTTATCCTTTTTGATATCGCAAAAGATTGCTGAGAAAAGAGACAATGAATCGAAACCAATCTTCCATTACGTACTCTAATCTTAAATATAAATGTCTGTTAAAGTTCAATGGTTTAGCAAGACAAATGTTATTGCAGATTTTCAACATTTTCTTCTCTTGTCTCAATGTTTTGCCTAGCCATTTCTACAGGAGACGTCAAAATTGTCTTGTTTGGGGAATGGATTAATACAAATCAAATTACAATAGTTTTCATAGTCTTGAAATTCCCCATCATAAAGATTTCAACGATATATAGAAGTTAAAATCTGGATCAGGCTACTTTAGTCAAGATCAGAATGACTAACATAATTAGTCTTTTTGCAGATCATTTATCATCATTATTAACAATAAATATAAAATGAAAAATTGAAATTATTGACATCTTTTTGTTAAAGGGCGACGGTAACAGATGGTCTAATTGCAAAAAATGAAATTTTTTGAAAAATATGCAAAACTTTTGTGTTGACCACCTTGGGATGGTTAATAATATGCGATTCAGACAGAAAATGAGCCGAAATTACAAGACAGATAGCTGAATTTAGGGAGAATCCAAGCCTAAATTCAACCCCATCACTGATGGGGTTAGAATTATTTTCAAATTGTTGCGCATGCGCATACAGCGCGGACCATGATTCAAACGAGATTCATACTTAAATTTCAATATGACGTCATCATGTATGTTGTGACGTCATTTAAGAAAGTCGCATGTCCTACTGTTTTGACCTACTTTCGACATCGCTTCATGAATTTGGTATCAAATTGCGAAAAAATGAGTCGTTGCTTCAATAGTTTCTCCTAATCATTTAATCAGGTCATATAAAGCTTAAAAAGTGTACATTTCGTTTGTATTTGACAATTTTTGGGTCCAAATCTGGGAAATAGTAGCTTTAAAACATGTTTGTATAAAGACTATATTTTTGAAGTCTGATCTAAACCTTGTCGTTTATATTCAATAAAAGATAGTATTTAAGGTAAAGATCAGCAAGATATCAAATATAATTACTCAAAAACAAGAACTAAAGGGCGGTTTACACGGTCTGCTTTAGCATATCTGCTTTAGCATGTATGTTTTTAGCATGTATGTTTTTTGCGTTCACACGGTATGTTTTAGCACATGTGCTTTTGGTGGAAGTTTGCTGACCTAGGTCAAACAGTTCACTGGTCAGTTGTAGAATGGGGGATAGTGAAATATTATACCTTGTGTGCCTTTATCCTTTTTGCTATCGCAAAACATTGCTGAGAAAAGAGACAGTGAATCGAAACCAATCTTCCATTACCTACTCTGATCTTTAACATAAATGTTCATAAAAGTTCACTGGTTTAGCATGACAAATGTTATTGCAGATTTTCAACATTTTCCTCTCTTGTCTCAATGTTTTGCCTACCCATTTCTATAGGAGACGTCAAAAACAGGTCTTGTTTGCGTAAGGATTAATACAAATCAAATTACAATAGTTTGCATAATCTTGAGATTCCCCCATCACAAAGATTTCAAAGATAGAAGTTAAAATCTGGATCAGACTATGACAAGAGTCATGCTTTACTATAGTCAAGATCAGACTGACTAACTTTAGTCTTTGCAGATCATTTATTATCATTATCAATAAAAACATTATGTAATATGAAATGAAAAATTGAAATTATTGACATCTTTTGGATAAAACATGTTTGTATAAAGACCATTTTTTAAAGTCTGATCTGAACCTTGTCTTTTATATTCAACACAAGATACTATTTAACCCATTCCCACACAATGACTCTTTTTGACTCCCTAAAAGATAATTGTTTTGGAAAACATTATGGAAAATGAATAAATTACTTCTGACAAGCAATTTCTTCATTTCCCACAATGTTTTCAGTGTGACCCAAAAATGTAAAAAAATAATTCATTTTGAATTGTTGTCTGCAACATCTTTGAATTTGGACCAACCCATGTTTTTGTCGTTTGGTAATGGGTTAAGGTAAAGATCAGCGTGATATGATAAAGGTCAATTAGTTTCACGACAAAGTATCAACTATAATCCCCTACTTTAAAACAAGAACTAAGATTGTTGTACTAAATTAAAAAAAAAAAAAAACTATGTTTAGGTAATAATAAATGATCATCAGTTTAACCCATTACCACACAGTGACTCGCTTTGACTCCCTACAAGATGATGGCTTTGGAAAACATTGTGGAAAATGAAGAAATTGCTTGTTGCAAGCAATTTCTTCATTTCCCACATAATTTTTCATACAAAAAGACCAACAAGTGTAAAACTTCATTAAATCTAAATTCTCGTCTGCCACATCTTTGAATTTGGACAAGTCTAAAATTTGGTCGTTTGATAATGGGTTAATAGTCACCTGTAGATATTCTGGTGGTTTATCATGATTAATGAGGGGGCTGACCAGTGTTTGTTTATTTTACCGGTCATATCTCTGGAATCAGAGATCTGATTGGTCAATTTCCGTCTGCTTTTTCACTAGAAATAGAGCATGCTCTAAAACGTCTGCTTTAGCAGATATGCTAGCAGAAAGCCCATTATCTGGGGTTCACACGGTATGTTTTAGCACATCTGCTAAAGCATATATGCTAAAGCAGACCGTGTAAACCCCCCTTAAGATTATTGTATAAAAACTATAAAGGTAATAATAAAAGATCATCATTTTAACCTGGCCGTGGCCATGGCGCAGTTGGTAGCGCATTGCTCAGACAGCTGGGTATCAGGGGATGTAAAACAATTATCATTATGGTTGATTCGAAATTGTTCGACTATCTACATTTCCTCATCGAGTTCGAACTCTTTGATCGTCTCTGATCCTCGCAAGTCATAAGGTAGCGCGTCTCGGGTTCGATGCCCGGCCGCGGCAAATACCGTTACTGACAGAAATGTCATCCATCAATGGTTTGATATCGCGAACCTATGTGGGGGAGCAGCTGGAGGCTCAATAAGAGTGTTGTGGTAGTACTGGTATGAGAAACTACAGGAATCCATGGTTAGGTGCTCCAGCCGCTGCGATATGACCTTTTGTAAACGGCGTAAAGCCCCAATAAACCAAACCATTTTAACCCATTATCACACAGTGACTCTTTTTGACTCCCTAAAAGATGATGGCTTTGGAGAACATTGTGGGAAATGAAGAAATTGCTTGTTTCTTCATTTCCCACAATAACTTCCATACAAAAGAACAAAAAGTGTAAAACTTCATTAAATTTAAATCGTCGTCTGCCACATCTTTGAATTTGGACAAGTCTAAAATTCTGTCGTTTGGTAATGGGTTAATAGTTATAGTATTAGTTACCTGTAGAGATTCTGTGGGTTTATCATGATTAATGGGGGGCTGACCAGTGTTTGTTTATTTTACCGGTCATATCTCTGGAATCAGAGAGCTGATTGGTCAATTTCCGTCTGCTTTTTCACTAGAAATAGAGCATGCTCTAAAACGTCTGCTTTAGCAGATATGCTAGCAGAAAGCTCATTATCTGGGGTTCACACGGTATGTTTTAGCACATCTGCTAAAGCATATATGCTAAAGCAGATCGTGTAAGCCCCCCTTTATAATTATAATGCGTTTTAAGGATTTCGACCCATCATTAGATACCAAACACTTCTGGCGCCTTTCTTGACAACGGAAATTGACGAGGGACGTCCCTCATCGATTTCCGTTGTCACGGATGACGCCTGAAATTGCACAGTTCGCCATATTATTTTAATTTATTTTATTTATCTCATCGTTTTAAAAGAATGAAGAATATAATGGATTATATAACCAATGCGTATGCCTACCTTTTTAGTATCTAAGCGCAGTGTGTTTTACTTCCCTTTGACGGGATCGAAAGATTTCATATTTTGTAAAAACAATATCCTCAATGATCAACGACATATTGTCTTTGAATTCCCTAGATTGGAAAAAGCTGCAGACGACGAATCATCACCATCGGAAACTTTTAAACCTTTCCCAAACAAGATCTGGTTTTGACATCCCTTATGGAAATAGCTTGGGAAAACATTGAGACAAAAGAAGGAACTGCTGATAACCAGCAGTTTCTCCTTATGTCTCAGTATTTTCTGTGCTATATTAGTCCATTTGTCGTCTGCAAGAGTTATGTATATGGTTATACACGCAATAAGCATTTTCTCTCCCCCCCCACCGTTTATTGTGTCATAAAAGCCAATAGTAATATCCCAGCTTTTCTTGAAATATCTCGAAACTGCAGGGATTCTTTTCGGAAAAAAGGGACATTATTCTTGGCGTATATAATTTCGTACAGGATTATGTTTCGATTGCCCAATAATGATAATTGTTATGATTATTTGTCCGAGTAATTAACTAGACAATGAATGAATTAAAAACCACCCAGTTTTCTAAATTTCGATACTTTTGGTATCTGATTTCATCTAAAGACCTTTGGGGATTCCCAATACAGGTGAAAACCCGACAACCCTTCTTTCGAACGACTTTTATTGGCACCAAAATACTGTCGCTTTCAAACAAAAGTCTCGTAACTGCAGCTTAAAACAAGCTGCAGTTACGATGTTTTTGTGGAAAAGCAGCGACATAAAGCTTACCAATCTTGAAATTACTTGTAGTGATCCATGCTTATCCTTTTCCCAAACAGGACCTGGTTTGATGTCCTTAAGAACATAGAATTTGTAAAATTTTGAAACAAAAGAAGAAAATGCTGATTATCTGCATTTTCTACTTTTGTTTCAATATTTTTTGAAATAGGCCTATATCACTAGTATACTCTAATCGCAACTCCATCAAAATACATTTTGTCTTCTGGAAAGGCATTCATGACCACTTTGGATAGTTGCCGTTTGGAAAGGGTTAATCGTACGGACTAATGTCATTATTTCACCAGACCATATCAAGGGTTTTTAGCTTATTTGGCACATTCGAAGGCGTGGTTTCTAATAGCAGAAAAGACAGACGTAGTGCTGACGAAATATAGACGCTGCTTTAGCGCTAACCAAATGCGGAAAAAAACCGAAAAAAACACGGGTGACGAACATGAAGTTCTTTTTTTTTTTAACAAATAATGACTAATAACCTTTCTTCTGCTTAAATGATTAGACTTATGCCCAGAACCCGTTCAACCGTATCAAATAAACAAGGAAATTCAGCAACTTGTAGGGCGTGGTTGCTAACAGGAGAAAAGACAGGCAAAATGCTGACGAAAAATAGACCACTGGTGGTGAACTCGGCCAAAGCGAGGGACGTTTTTCGCTACAACAAGGTATAGATATTTTGCGTTTAAATGTGAGTTTATAGATTTTTTTCTAATGACAATGAACTTTTTCTAAATACAGACCGGGTTTACCGTTATGTATTGACAAACCGTCGGTGTTGTTATAAAATCTTGTAACTACGGCTTTATCTAAGCCGTAGTTACGAGATTTTATAACAACATCGACGGAATACATTGTTCGCGAAAAAACGTCCCTCGCTTTGGCCGAGTTCACCACCAGTGTAGATACCGCATTTAGACCAATTGTAAAGAAACATTAACCAATGACCAGAGTCACCAGACGACAAAAAATTAGATAGGTTTAAATTCAAAGATCTTGCAGGCGACAATTACAAATGAATGAGATTCAGGTATTCCCTCTTTGGGTAGAAAACATTATGGGCAATGAAGAAATTCCTGGTCACATGCAATTTCTTAATTTTCAATAACGTTTTCCAAAGCCTTTATCTTGTAAGGCGTCAAAATGTGTCATTATATGGGAACGGGTTAATATGCAACGATATGTTTTGATTTAACTAAATATTTCTATTTACTGCAAGGAACATACAATAATCATTCGGTCTTTTTCTCAAATAATTTCAAAGTTGCAAGGCATGTCGAGTGATAGGGCGTGGCCGTCGAAAGGAAAATAGTAAAAATAAAGGCAAAATGCTGACGAATTCTGTCGCCTCTTTGGCGACAACCAAATGGCGCATTAAAAAAAAAAAGAAAAAAAAAAGATAGAAAGAAATAAGGAGTTCGTCAACTCTCAAATGATATTATAAAACCTTACGCAAAAGAAATTACCTAATAATTAACTCATACATTTTGATGAACAAAGTTTTAAAATACTTATTTGTGCAACTTATATTGATACCTGCTAATTTATAACGTTTGATTTTTATCGCGTTGAAAAAGGTTATAGGAAGACAATGCAAAATGACGAAGCCTTTTTGCGAAGTTCGGTGGGGTTTTGATTATAGTAAATTTCCGTAAACATTATGATTTAAAAAATAAAGTAAATTTTGAAACAGCCAAATTGACTCTTTGCCAGACAACATTTTTTCAAGACGTTAATTCCGTAAATGAGGAAATACTCGAGAAAAAAGAAGACGTTGTACTCGTATATAATTATTTTCAGCTTTTCCATCAACGAGTGCAGATTATAATGCCGTTGGAAAAGGGTTAAGTCATTTCGATGAAATACCGGTAGTACCTAATTAATGGCTGCTCAGAATAAGGAGCGTTTCTGACTGCATGACACAGCTCTGAATATATATCATACAAAACATCGAGAGAAAAAAATCTTCGGGGCTTTCTTAACTAGTAGCCTAATCAGGCGATACATTTTGGATAAAAGTGCAAATCATGGTTGTCAAATACATGCTTTCCCCATTCTTATAGAAAGTCAAACTTCAAAGGCATGAGCAAATGAAGTTGCAAAAATCTTTATCGTTTACGATTATCCTTAGTGGGAGGTCAAACCCTCATTACTACTGGTTGAAAAAGCTGGAGTTACGAGGTTTTCACCCCCACTGACGTAATCCCAAAATTGAAATAAAAGTGCATCGTCATTTCGTCAATATATTACTGTCATGCATCCACACTTGGGATAACGATCGCCTCTCTTCTGAGTTTTAATAAACCATTACCAAACGGCAAAATTTTACACTGGTCAAAATTCAAAGAAGTTGCAGGCGACAATTTCAAGAGAATAAAAATTAAAATTTTCAGGGTCTTTTTGGAGTAGAAAATATTGTAGGAAATGAAGAAATTGCGTGTCACAAGCAATTTCTTCATTTTCCACAATGTTTTCTGATCGTATTATTTCGTGAGGAGTCTAAAATAGTCACTGGGTTTGGAAATGGATTTGAGGAGCACAATGTAAAGGCTTTTGGAAACATTGAAGCAAAGATATAAAATGCTGATAACCATTTGCTCAATTTCCTTCAAAGTTTACTAAGCTGTAAATGGAGTTTTCCCACATTATTTAGTATCAATTTCATCATTTACAACTGCTCTGAATTTGGACCTGCTCAAATTTCTGGCGTTTTGGAAAGATTAATCCTTTCCAACGTTTCCAAAATTGAAATAAAAGTGCATCGTCATTTCGTCAATTTATTACTGTCATGCATCCACACTTGGGATAACGACCGCCTCACTTTTGAGTTTTGTTATTGTTTTCTTTTTACAATTCATGACAAAAGAGAGGGACATTAAACAGATTAAACTGATAATCTCTCCGTAAACCTTTAGATTAGAGAAGTTAAAACCAAGTCTTGTTTTGGAAAAAAACCTTTTCGAAAACCCTTATGTAAAGGCTCATGAAACCATTGAATCAAAGGAAAAGAATGATGATAACCAGCATTTTCTCCTTTTGATTGATTTTGCTAAAAATACATGCAACTATATCTTTGTCAAAGCGCATTTTATCCATCGCCAACAGCTTCTGAATTATACCCCTAAACAGAGGTAATCATATTCGACAAATCGTTGAGAGGAACTAAACGTTGAGCGATGCGCAGGGTACGAAATAGTACTTAATGCATTTTGTGCTGAAATAGACTGGTGTTACTTGTGTAGATTGATAAAGCGTCGGTGTTATTATAAAATCTCGTAACTGCACCTTCAATGATGATGTAGTTACATGGTTTTTAAAATTACACCGATGAAGTGCAAATATTTGTCCGAAATCACGGCTCGGTTTGCCTGGTAAAAGTGATCCCTATTGGTACGGTCTGGTAGTATGTTTAGAAAGAGCAAAACTTTCTTAGATACTGTCTCATTTTGAAGCCCTAATTTGAAACCCTTGCAAGAAAAGAAGAAAATACTTGTGGCCATCAATTTCTTCTTTTTTCTTAATGTTTTGCTGGCCTTTTTTCTATAAATGGGCGTCTTGTTTGGGAATGGGTTAAGATATCTGTGTCTGGGATCCTATACAAATCTTTGCAGATCTAGACGCGTGACGGATCAGCAATTGAAGTAATTTATCTTTTCTCAAACGACAAATTACAAAATAAGCTGGTCCAATTTGAAAGGTTTTGCAGACGACAAAATCGGACGGTGATGAAGATATGGTTCAAGCATGATGTAGCCAGCAATTTCTTCTTTTACCTCAATGTTTTCTCAGCCCTATTCGATTAGAAGCGTAAAAACAAACTCTTATCTGGGAAAATGTTAAAAACAGAACAGAAATTATCATGTTAAAAGATCAGATTACCAAATATGACTAAAACATGACACTGACAATGACTTTGCGATATTCCTAATGTTTTCAATAAATAGACGGGTTAATTGAAAACCTTTTTTTCAGGAAGCAATGTTGGTATGAACCCTTTCTCCAAACAAAATTTGGAAAAACTTGAGGAAAAACATTGGTAGCCAGCTCTCTTTACGTCAATATTGAATTTGTCGCACAATTTTGAACACATTTAGCATGCAATCATCAACATCCATGTTGCCATCTTCCGAGTCAATCTTTGGAATGGGCAGATCATTCATCTTTCGTCTGGAAAAAATGATAAATGTACAAAAATGATAAACTTGGTTGTTCTGAAATATTACTTAACGGACTTCTTCTCCCAGATTAAAAATTTGTTGCCTACTGTAACATAGACATATTTTGTGAAATTCGTGGAAAATAATTCTTAAAATACACGTGCGACACTTATGACAGGCCCATAGGAAGCAATTTCGTATTGGGTGGGCTAAAGCCCCTGTGTCTGAATATTGAGGGGGCTAAAGTGGATTTCCCTATATATTCAGTGTAAAATAAAGAAAATTTGGCATTTTTTGGCCAACATTGGGGGGGGGGGGCTCCTATTCCTACGGGCCTGTATGAAAATGGTAACACTATATTTGAGCGTCTTGTATTTATTTCTCAAAGTTTGTATGTCTAAAATGTGATATTTCGAGAAAAAGGAATAAGAAATATATCGTCGAAGAAATGTTTCCAAACAAGCAGTTGGCAGCATGTTATAAAATTCTTCCGTAAAAGAAATTGGCGACAACCCTGGGAAAAAGGACAAACCACATTGCGTGCGTTGATTGATAGAATCTACACGTTTGTAAAATTCACCCCTTTGAGGTACAACAAAACATGAGTCTATTTTTGTGATTTATCATCTTGTCTCTAACTACGCATCTAATTACAAAACCCTTGGTGCCTTTAATACATTACCAAACGACAAAATTTTAGACTAGTCCAAATTCAAAGATGACGAAGACGGCATTTTTAAGTGAACGAAATTTTTAATTATCTGGTCTCTCTGGGTAGAAAACATTGTGAAAAATGACGAAATTGCTTGTCACAAGCAATTTCTTCATTTTGCACGATGTTTTCCAAAGCTATTATCTTGTGGGGAGTCAAAAGGAGTCGCTGTGTGGTAATGGGTTAACTACGTATCTTATTACAAAACCCTTGGTGCCTAAATGATTGCACTATCATCGCAATAACCTGGGCCAAAACATACTGGACAAAAGGCCCGTCCTCTCATCGAGGCCCCTATTGACTAACAAATAAAATTGAGCCCGGATCTGGAAAGAGGCCCCTTAACCCTTTCCCAAACGGCAAAATTTTAGGGCGCAAATTTTAGGCTGCTGCAAACAATAAAGTAGATGTTAATAAACACGGAATTAATGTACAAAGCATTGAAGAAAATATTGAGGCAAAAGAAGAAAATGTTGGTTACCAACATATTCTTCTTTTGCCTCGATGTTTTCCCAATCGTTTCTTTCACGGGACGCCAAACCCAGGATTTGTTTGATAAAGGGTTAAGGCATTAGAGGCAACCATGTTTCAAGATCAGCATGTACCTTAGAGCAGTCTGATCAGGATCGATCCTGCTCTCTTACAGTTGAAACGAATCACAAAGAAGCTAATTGAGGACAGCATGGATCCTGATCAGCCTGTGAGTATGCACAAGCATACTCACAGGTTGTGGTTACAGGTTGTTCTCAAATCGGAGGGTTTATTGTATTATATTGTACTGTATACTAGGAACTAGACAAGTCATTTCCTGTTTGCTTGCAACTGCGCCAGCACCCGATTTCTAAGCAACTGACGCGTCCTTCAAGATATTTCGTTATCCAACCATTAACAGTAAAAGCCAATACAAGTGAAGCGCTGAAATCTTTCTTTGTTGGACGAACCGACATGAAGCGGTTACTCAAGCGTGAATGACATGACGTTAGATTACGTTACGTAAAGCACGTCAATTTGACGTTCAAAACTTGATAAAATAAAAAATGGTTGGTGGTGTGAGCATCGGTGGTTCAGTGGTAGAATGCTCGCCTGCCACGCGGGCGGCCCGGGTTCGATTCCCGGCCGATGCATGTTTTTATTGGCATGAACCTTCTTCTGAAAACTCTTACCTAAAATCATAAATACTAGTAGATTATATCAAACTCTCGATTTTACTTTTTTCTGTCATTCCGGTTTTAACTTAAAAATAAGAAATGTTAAAGGTTTTTAAAAATGATCATGTAGATCTATATATATTCAGAATCAAGAATCTACGGTATAATACCCGTAATGTGCCCATTTTGAGATTCATGCGGCGTCGTTACGTATCCAAACTTATTCGGGCGCGGTCGTAAACATTCGGCGGTAGAAAGTTCCACCGCCGAATGTTTTCGGCGTCGCCTGAATAATTCCGACGTCGCCCGGATCTCATAAGGGTAAGACTTCCTTAATACCTGCAAGAATACTTAACGGTACTCTCAGTCCATGGCTCATCGTTTACTACGTTTGACTACGACGTTTGAATCGATGAATATGAGCGACAAACTCTGGGTAAAGAGTAGCTTACAGGGAGCATGCCGTCAACTTTTGTAATAGGGAACAATTTTGTCCGGTTTATTGTGGCGTAACTGCGGAATAACAAATTGTATATCGTTGGTAGTGTTATAAAATCTCGTAACTACGGCTTGATTCAAGCCGTAGTTACGTGGTTTTATAATAACACTGACGGTTTATCAAAACATAACGGCAAACTCAGTCTATTTATAGCAAAAAATTAATTGCCATTTAATTCATTGAACTTGGTCGAAGGAAGGCATTTGAGACTTATTCAACGGTAAAGACATAAATCGAAACGAATTTTTTGCATATATTATGATGCATACGTCGAAAACAGAGGCAGAAAATGGAAAATCTGTTTATCTGTATTATCTGCATTTTCTTAATAGGCCAATGACCCAAGGTTTTTCAAAACTATTTCATTCATACAAACGTTAGTATCAATTATTTACTGTATCCAAAAACAATGGTATTATTATAATTATCAAGGTACATGTGGTCCACCCCTATTGAAATTTACGCGACGTCGGAGTTTTTCGTGCGACGTCGTTAGCAAGTACGTATCCGAATCTATTCGGGTGATGTCGTAGATTATTCGGCGGTGGAATGTTCCACCGCCGAATTTTTTAAACGTCACCCGAATAATTCCGACGTCGCGTGAGCCTCAATAATTAGGGATGGACTCCCTTAATTACATAGTGTTCATTCTCAAACGGGAATAAGTGTTAGAGTAAGTTTACGACAAAACAGACTAAAATATGACCCCGTAGAAACATAAGTCATCTAGAACGGCTTATCAGGTCATCGCGGGGCATAGACGAAGACACATAAAGACAGCATATCAATTAGATCTATCTCATTAAATATCATATTTTGTAATTGCCTGAGTCACAAATAACCTTGTCCAATATAACACAAATTGTGTTCCCATTCAAAGTGAGAGAACGGGGATACATGAAAAATAACTGGTATAATGGAAATGGAATACAGGGACGTAGCCAGGAAAGTTGTAAAGTTGATGCACAAGGTGTTTGGTCGAGTGTCAATTGCCCTTCTTGGCGTCTCAAGATATCTGGAAAACATTGTTGAAAACGAAGAATTATTTTATGACAAGCAATTCTTCTTTCCCACAAGTTTTATACCGAGCGAGACCAAAAATGTAGCATTTGACTTTGAAAATTGGAATTGTCTATTTTTTTGTAATCTGGTATATTATACCTTTTTTTTCTTCGCAATGGGGTCACACCCCCCCCCCCCCCCCCCCCCGAGAAAATAGGGGAATTCGGTGCAATTTGGTTTTGTCATTCTAAGGGTCAGTTTTAACATTTTTTCTCAGAAAGACCAAACTTGGAAAAAAAAAATGTTGAAGCCCGGGCCTCTATTCATCCGCCTGGGTACGCGCCTGGAACATAATTAAGCTACTTGTTTGAGAAAGGGTTAAATATGATATTCCGTGTTCATAAGTTGTAATTAACATAAGATCAAACAAATCGATATCGATCCGACAATCGATTGTATCGCGGATCAAGTACCAACAATACAATCGTTGACCCCCGGGTTTAAAATAGCGTAATAAATCAGTGTTCAATTAGACAGAGTTAGAACACCTACGAATAAAGTTTACCCCTTTCCTAAAGAAAAAAGTCAAGGCTGTTCAAATTTGGAAGCTGCTGAAGATGGTGTTGATAAAAATTTTAAAAGTATGATTCGTGAGAAATTTAGCTGGGATAATATTGAGCTAAAAGGACAAAATGTTGGTTATCAACATTTTCTTCTTTTATTTCGATATTTTTTTCTATTTGTATTACTCTAATTTATCAAGGGCAAGGATTAATTAGACGCAAAAACCGCAGGTGACTAAAACTTTGAATCATAAAATTGAGTCACTCAGGATCGGGTTAAAAGACACCTGTGACAATTGAGTCAAACATGGCTCAAGATCAGACCATGCAGTGTGATCAGACAGAATACATGCTGCTATTTAGTAGTTTATATGGGCTATAAAACAGTTGTACGAACAGCAAGGACCTGATCAGGTTGCGTGTGTTGGTCACAAATGCTATGTAGAACAAAACCTACGACGTGTTTGTACGTCACTGTTGACCTGATAATAATAATCGTTCCCTATTTCAGTCTGCTCCAATATGCAAGACCTAGGCCTACATATAGGTCTCGATCTATAGACAAAATGATAAGATCTAATCTAGGATAACGTCGAAGGTAAACTAGACCTAGACTTTTTACATGTAGGTCTACCGTAGGCATATGTTAACCCTATACCAAACGGCAACATTTCAGGGCAGTCCAACTTGAAACATAAAGATCTAGATCTAGATCTACTGCTGACGACAAAATAGATCTAGATCTAGATCTAGATATTGATATGACAGAACTTGTGTTTAAACTATAGTGCAGAAATTATTGAGGTAAACGAAGAAATTGTTGATGATCAGCAATTTCTTATTTTGCCTCAATCTAGATCCATTTTCCATTTTTTTTATGTTAGGGACGTAGATCTAGATCTAAAAAGCTCTAAACATGTCTTGGTCGGGAAAGGGTTAAAGCAAAGATTTGAGGCAAATGGGGGAAAATAGTGGTGATCAGGTATTCCCCTTTTGCCCCTTTAATGTTTTCGAAAATGTTTTCGTAGAGGTTCAAACGTGGTTTCGTTTGAGATAACGTTAATTTTGTCGTCTGCATTAACCGGAAACACGTGGTTACCGGATCCACGTGGCAAGATAAATATCCATAGGCTCGCCACGTCAACATCACCACGTGGTTATTTGCAAATGTGTGTAGCTATGTTTAAATTTCTATTATGTTACATACTCATCATTCGTGAGCATCGGTGGTTCAGTGGTAGAATGCTCGCCTGCCACGCGGGCGGCCCGGGTTCGATTCCCGGCCGATGCACATTTTTTTCTACATTTTGATTAGACCTTTATAACGGAAATGGAGGATATATTAATAGGAATCAAATCTATCCAGCTAATCGTGACGCAATTTCGGACAAACAAAAAGCATTTCGTAGGAATAGTTATAAAATCTCGTAACTACGGCTTGATTATCGTAACATAACGGAAACCCAGTCTACCTCCAGCACAAAATTCATTGCCATTCATCTCGGTTATATCTGTCAATGTTTTCAGAACAGTTACTGAATAGTGTCGCGTGTAGCCACGTTATTATGGCATAGTCTACAAATATTACCAATTGTACACAACAAAATACCGAACTCCAAATTACTGAAATTTTGCATGCGATGGTTAGAATCTTGCAGGTGACCCACACCTGCATGATTCGAACCATCACATGCAGATTGTATTGAAAATTAAGGATTTTCCTTTTGTTTTCATGGGTAAATTTTGTAGATTACATTTGCCATAATATCGTGACCGGGCTAAAATGACCTTCTGTATGCATCATCTAATGAACATACGGGATTGTGACGGTAAATGGAGTATTTTAAAAATGTGTTTAAGAACCCTGCCGATATACCGCTGAATATAGAGCCAATTTACAGGACCGAGGTATCAGAAGCGCATCCCTCGTTTTTTCCCATACAATTTTGGCTGAGCATTGCCATGCGATAGATACAACGCAATGATTATAAAGTTGCAGGCAACAAAAAAGCACCTTAAAATAAAAAAGAATGTTAATATTTACACAATATCATAGAAATATTGAAGGCAATAAGGGAATTGCTTGTCGGCATAATATTCTTCTTTTCGCTTCATGGTTTCTCTTTCCCTTTTTGCGTGGTGAGTTAACCCCTTCCCAAACAAGAACTGGTTTTGGCGTCTCTATATTAGGAATTGATTGGTAAACATCGAATCAAAAGATTCCCTCCTTTTGCGTCAATATTTTCTGCGCTATATCGGAAACAATTTCTATCTTTATCAACACAAATTTTGTTGCTGTATCAGCCTTCGAATTGGAGCAAAATTCTATCATTTCGGAAAGGTTCAACAATTGCTTCATAACGTTTACAAAACACTGCTGATCTATTCTAGGTCTGTGCTCAAAATAAATCGTCGCTTTACAACGAAAACCTTATAACTGCAGCTTAAAACAAGCTGCAGTTAGGAGGTTTTCGTTGAAAAGCAGAGAAATATTGCAATCAACAATGAAATCAACGCGATTCGCGAACCCCGTGACGTATTTTCTGTTGACACGTTGTGACAGCCTAACCGCAATTGTATCAGATTTAAAATTGGCAATTGATGGCGAAGATACGTTCTCTTTTGATTAACCAAGTCACTCTTTACAACTGCGAATGATGGAATCTATGAAAATATCGCTGCTTTTCAACGAAAACCTCGTAAATGCAGCTTAAAACAAGCTGCAGTTATAAGGTTTTTGTCGAAAACCAACGATACATGTCCGAGATTTACTTAAACCAGCATAAAGCAACATCTGCACATCAACCAAATGTAAGAGACAAAACTAAAGGCCCTATACTATAGGATCGGGCATTGTGGCAATCTGTTCACACAACTGCACTGAAATCTGTATACACGATTTGATACCTTGGCTCACTTAAATGACAAACTTACTATGGACACAGATTTTGTTACAATTTCCCTGTAAGCAAAAATTGCTTTATCTGAAAGATCAAAGATTCCGAAAGGTTCTTAAGATATTGGTGTCCATCTTCGTATATTGTTTAACATCATTTTCTGACCAAAAACTAAAGTGCAATTTCAATGTAGCCTACTTTGCAATCAGAAGGGTAAAAGTAAATTTTTGTTATTGCTTGTTAGATTTCGCACCTGGGTGCGATTACGGCGTCATGCAATTTCACGTTGACTAAAATCGTTCGTTTAGCCCTTACCAAATACGGCAAACAATTAAGACTGATTAAATTAGTAAGCTGCTGAAACGAACAAAAGTATTGAAGATACGATTTGTGTACAATAAAGCTCAGAAAATATTGATACAAAAGAAGAAAATGCTGATTATCAGCATTTTCTTCTTTTGTCTCAATGTTTTCCGAGGCATTCCCTTTCAGGTAAGTCTAAACCAGGGGCCTTTTTTGGGAAAGGGGTAATACATCATTCTGTATTAATAGGGTCTCGATACACCGTGAACTGCGTTTGAACCCCCTTATTATGCACGGCACATTTACCTTTATTGGTAGAACAGTTAAAAGATTCAAACCGTTGCACAAGAAAAGAGAAATTGTGTTTAGCTACTTTGTTGCAGCACCAAACAAACTTAGACATTAAAATATCCCATCCATTATTAGACACCAAACGCTTCATGCAATATTGCGGCTTATCAACATTTTTTTCTATAGTCTCAGTGTTTTCCCAAACATTTCTTGTTCGTGACGTCAAAATAAGCGCTTCTTTGGGAAATAGTTATAATATTATATGGCATTTACTCTGGAAATTGTGATATCAAATTTTCCTGTAGCGAAAGAATACAATCGCTCCAAAATTCATACTAGCTGCAGATGACAAAATTCATGTTTCTAGATTATAGGCTATGGATACGTTATAGCAAGGTGAATATCTAGTGAAAATGAGAAAATATACTAATCAGCCTATTCTCAATTTGACTCGCGTTTCCTTAAGCTATTTTTGTCTTCTATGTTATGCATGTTAAAACAAGTACTAAATCCATTACCAGAAGGCATCATTAAGGACTCTTCAAATTTGAAAGGGGACGCAAACAGAAAATTTCAAGATTATGATATTCTAAAACTCTTTTGCATTTTAGAAACAAAATATTGTGGGAAATGAAGAAATTGCTTGTCACAAGCAATTTCTTCATTTTCCACAATGTTTTCCTAATTTCTTCATGTGCCTCAAAACAGTCACTGTGTAGGAATGGGTTAATAACTAAGTAAAGAAAATTCCAGACAAATATCGAAACTCTATAAAATATACTCATGATACAAAACATTATTTTCTAACATATATTTCTTCACTGATTACTAGTTTTACTAGTTACAAAGAATAGCATATAAGTAATTACACAATCATACATAAATGTCATAAGTGTCAGGATTTGGATTAAGTGCACTTACGGCATTAGAGATCAACATGGATCCAGATCAGCCTGTGCATACACAAAGTCTGATCTAAACCTATGTTGTTACCAGATTGCTCTTAACCAATTACCAAACAACAAAATTTTAGGTTGGTCCAAATTCGAAGATGTTGCAAACGACAATTTTGAAATGAATGAAAGGATGGGTTGCAATAAGAGGTCAAAAAATAGATTTTCTTTAAATTTCGTGGATTGATAGGGTTACATAATATCTTTAATTTGTATGTGTAAAAAATCTGGTTTCGGCTTATTTTTCGAGATATGGGTAAATAAAGTGGGTGGGGTAAGAAAGACTGAAACACAGTAGGGGTTATTCTAAGTCGCATATCTTTCTTATATTTAGCCCAAGATGCATGAAAATGTGTATGCATGTTTTGTGATATATGCGTTAAACATTTATGGGCTTATATTTGATATTCCATGTATATCTTTTCCGTAATATTCATTCTTCTTTCTTTCGAAGAATTTCGCTATTTTTTAACGACCAACTTTACCAAACTATCTCCACACATTTTATTTGAAACCTGATTTCTATGAAACTTTACAAATATATTGTCCAGATATTAATGTAACTTTGTGTGAAATTTGAAAGAAAAGCGTTGGCCCGTTGTTGAGATATTTGACATTGACCTTCAAAATGACTTCAAAACTCGGGAAATGCCAAAATGTGATAGTTAAAGTGCCAATTTTATTCATAAGGATTGGAAACATGGTTTCTTTTTATTGTTCCTAATGACTTTTGTAGCAATATTTACTTTTTTGTATCGTACAACCCATTCGGAAGAATGGGAAAGAAAAGAAATTCTTTTTACTTCTCAGTTTTCTTATTGAACTAAATATTGCACATGAAACATGTCTACGCGGAAAGCGCTGTTATTAATATTACTACCACAGGTGAGTGAAATTAAATATTAGCATTATGTTAAGAATGCTAGAACTACCAAAGCTTTATATGCAACTTGAATTGTCTAAGAGTTTATATTCATTCACTCATCTCGTGATGGACAAGAATTATCAATTTGCTAGGAGAAAACTAATCGTTTTCAGAATGTATTTCTTATGTGGTTATAAAGAAGACGCATTGTGAATGATTTTACTAAATGAACAAATGTGCTTACAATTAATTAACTTAAGCTAAATATTCATATAGAGCGTTATATAATATCAACAAAAAGAAAATAATGTTAAATGTATAGACAGGCCTTAAACAAATATCTGTCTATCAATGATTTCATTAGATGAAATGACCGGGTAACTCTGAGAGGTGACCAAGTTTATTATATTGATTATATCAATTTTAACGGTAAAATCATACAATAAAACCCCCAATCATGTGTGACATGCATTCTTTTATGAATGGGCTGTCACATGCCATTCAACCCTAACCATTTCCCAACAATGCGTAGTTTTAACGGACATTCCCGAATTTGATGTTATTTTGAAGGTCAAGGTCAAATATCTCAACAACAGGCCAACGCTTTTCTTTCAAATTTCACACAAAGTTAAATTAATATCTGGATAATACATCTGTAAAGTTTCATAAAAATCGTGTTTCAAATAAAACGTGTGAGTAGGTTTGGTGAAGTTGGTCGTTAAAAAATAGCGAAATTTGGCGAAAGAAAGAAGAATGAATATTACAGAAAAGATATACATGGAATATCTAATGTAAGCCCATAAATGTTTAACGCATATATCACAAGACACGCATACAAATTTTCACGCATCTGGGGCTAAAAATAAGAAAGATAAGTGACTTAGAATTACCCCTACTGTGTTTCGGTCCATCTTACCCCACCCACTTCATTTACCCATATCTCGGAAAATAAGCCGAAACCAGATTTTTTACACCTACAAATTAAAGATATTATGTAACCCTACCAATCCACAAAATTTAAAGAAAATCTATTTTTTGACCCCTTATTGCAACCCATCCTTTAAACTTTTGTTGGCTTTTTGGATAGAAAACATTGCGGAAATGGAGAAATTGCTTGTGACAAGCAATTTCTTCATTTTCCACTATGTTTTCCAAAGACATTATCTTGAGGGGAGTCAAAAAGAGTCATTGTGTGGGAATGGTCTAACTTGTATCACCTGATTGTGATACATGATCATCTGGCGACAAGGTCGTCAACAATATTATAAATACTCTTGAGATCCATCATCCTGATCTTTAACAATATCAAATCTATTACATAACACCCCTCAGGGATAAAGACTAACAGGGGCCCTGTCACCCATGGCCCCTAATCTTTGGGCTGTGTCCCTGAATTTCTGCAAAATTGACCATATTCCTAATGCTGCATATTAGGCAAGCTGGGTCCCTACATTAAAATCGTTAGTCTTTATCCCTGCCCCTTAATCCTTTTCCAAACAAGACCTGCCTTTGATGTCCCTATTAGAAAAGTCTTGGGAAAACTTTGAGGCAAAAGAACAAAATGGTGATAACTAGCATTTTCTCATTGTGCTATATTATGTATAAGTCATATCTTTATGAACATCTATGTTGTTGTCCGCAGTAGGTTTCATATTGTACTGGTTTAAAAGTTTGTTGTTTGGGAAAGGATTTATTATAATTTATGGCTATAAGTCTATGGCACATTTAGACAACATTGCAAAACTTTTACAAAGACTGAAATGCAGTCGACAAATAGAGGGTACTGAAATTACTTTTTCTGTCACATAGAGCGTTGATAACTTCTATAGTACTGTCAGAAAATTATGCCACATCTTTACAAAATAATTGTAAATATACTTATGTAAACAACACAATATTGAACTCTTAAACTACTTTCAATTTGCATGTGATGGTTCAAATCTTGCAGGTGTTTCACACCTGCAAGATGTGAACCATCACATGCAAAATTGTATTTAGATTATGAACTTTTTTACCATCGTTTACAAAGTTAGAATTTGTAAACATGTGCCATAATATCGTGACTGGACTATAGGGAATAGATTTTGTTCATCAAAACTGGCATGTCAGTCTATTAGGTCATCATTCTCAGGGTTCCCACTGACTTTTAACCCTTTCCCAAACGACAATTTTTTGGATGGTCCTATTCAAAAGTTGCTGCAGGTGACAATATTGATGTTGTTAAAGATAGAATTTGTGTTAGAATATAGCTCAGAAAATATTGAGACAAAAAGAGAAACTACTGGTTATCAACAGTTTCTTCTTTTGTCTCAATGTTTTCCCAAGCCAATTCTATTAGAGACATCAAAACCAGGTCTTGTTTGGGAAAGGGTTAAATCTGGGAGTGAAAACAGTCATTTTACAGCATACTTGCACCCCCTCGGCTCTATATGAAACATAGAAGGCTACTTGCCAAAATTGAGGATACAAGATTCAATTTTGGGGGTGCAAAACCCCTATATGGGGGTTTTTGGGTACCCTGACTCTTTAGCCCTTTACCAAATAGCAAAATTTAGACTTCTCCAATTTGAAAGATGAGGCAGACGACAATTTCAAGTGGATGAAATTTGACATTTTTTGGTCATAATGGGTAGAAAACATTGTGGGAAATGAAGAAATTGCTTGTCACAAGCAATTTCTTCATTTTCCGCAACATTTTCCAAAGCCATTATCTTGTGAAGTTACAAAATGAGTCACTGTGTGGTAATGGGTTAAAAGGATAGATTGAATTTTTCATTCATTCTCTACACTAAAGAGTGATAAGAGGGGGTAAAAGCATACTAGAGTTTTTATTCAATCTTCAAACCCTTTGCTGTGAATACTCAATGATACTCGATGAGACGATTCCAATGAGTACCCACAACATAAGGTTTATGATAAATTATAAATCAAATATCATATTTTGAAAAGACATTACCACTTCTTCCCCTCTTATCTGTTTCTCTGACATTACCTGTCACAGCACTCATCAGCAATTTATCAAAACAGAAAACAGTCAATTTGACATTCACTTACCCATTACAAAAGAGCAAAATTTGGACTTGTGCAATTTGAAAGATGTTGCAGATGACAATTTCCAATGAATGGAATTATATTTTTTGTCTTTTAGGGTAGAAAACATTGTGGGAAATGAAGAAATTGCTTGTCACAAGCAATTTCTTAATTTTCCACAATGTTTTCAAAAGTTTTTATCTTTTGGGGAGTTAAAAAGAGTCACTGTGTGGTTATGGGCTAAATAGCTTCTTTCTCTTCTGACTCAAAGTCTATGACAAGGGGGACTATATCGTCATCATCATCATCATCGATCATAAGATTGCTGTAATTATTGGCTCTCCCTTCAGACACCACACTCTCCTGCGAATAGGACTGATCTTCGCTTACCATGCTGTTTTGAGAGTTCATACCTTCGTCCATTTCTACAATTTCCTGCGAATTTGGTTGGCTTTCACTAACACAACTTTCTTGAGAGTTAAAACCCTCGTCCATTTCTACAGTTTCCTGCAAATTTGATTCAGATTGGCTCTCTGTAACAGCACTTTCTTGAGAGCTGGTAGCTTCTTCCATTCCTAAACTTTCCTGAGAACTTGAATCCATATTACTCAATGTTATTTCCTCAACATCATTCATTTCACAATAAGCTGCTTCTGCAGCTTCAAGTAACATTGTTCTTGCTTCAACTTTATCAGGGATTGATTTACTGGTACCTTCACTCACACTGAGTCTAAGCGAAGTTCCTTCACCCAACTCAGCACTGTTACAAGAATCATCTGTCAAATCTACTATCTCTTTAGTATTGTTAACCTTACTTACTACACACCAGCTTGAAGCAGTATTGTTCTCTGTCAAATCTATGAAAGCAAATTCATTCTGTTTACTAAATTCACTTTTCATCCTATCTGAGAACTCATCAGTTTCAAACTTTTCTGACTTACCCTTTGGATGGTCACTGCCTACAGTGGAAGAAACAACTTTATTTGAAATCGACTGATGTCCTGAATTTTGCTGTATCATTTCCTTTCTCTTGCTTCTATCAAACTTTTCATCACCTGAGCTTGCTGTAGAATTTTCATTCTCAAAACCCAAATCAAGACGGGGTAACGGTTTTGGGATAAATTTCTCATAATCCTTATTAACCATATTCCTGACAGCAGCTACCAAGCCTGGATTTCGTGTTACAGACCCTGGAGAGTAGACTTCCTGCCAAAGTTTCTGTAGCGTTTCCTTCTCCGCATGTAGGAATTTGAATGCTTCATGAAGCTCCTTGTTTCTTTGTCTTTGTACGGCTATTTCCTGTAAAAAAACAGATGTGTTTGTGAAACGCTAATACCTGTGAAAATGCAAATCGTCGTTATAAATGCAAAACCTTGTATCTTGTTTTTGGAAAATTTTAAAGGGGAGGGAAAAAAGTGTAATAACTTTTCCCAAACTGAAATGTTTTACTTGAAATTTGGACATATTGTTCACAAATCACATTACTAGTATGTGTCATTAATAATGATTAGTAAAAATATCTCAAAACTAGCGAAAATTGTCTAAACTGGGCACGCAAGTTTGTACTTTGAAAATCGCAAGAATCGACATACGAGGTTTTGCATTTACACAGACAAAATGTTACTTTTTCACATTAAGTTTTCAGAATGACAGACGGACAGACAGACACAAGTAAAACAATTTGCCCACAATCTTTCGATACGGGGGCATAAAAAGATACAAGAGGACCATGATGGTCCTATATCGCTCACCTGAACTAAAATGATATGAGCAACACTTTTGTTCAATTCAATTAGTATTTATGACTTTAAGACTGAGAACGAACTTATGGTCAATAGCGTTGTGAAAATCCAACTTATACAAGATCTCATGGTGCCCAACTGTGTCCAAGTTTTGTCTTGATTGCTAAATAATTGTAGATTCTAGAGTATAAACAATGTCGAAAGCAGCCGAAAAAGCAGTTTTTTTTCAAATTCAAGGGCACATAACTCTCGCCTTCCTGATCAGATCAGACTGAAAATCAAACTCATCTGAGATCTTATGGTCCCAAACATTGTGTCCAAGTTTTGTCTTTATTAATTACTAATTGTAGAGTCTAGGGTGTAAAACAGGTCGAAACAGCCGAAAATGGCAATTCTATCAAATTCAAGGGCACATAACTCTCCACTTTCTGATCAGATCAGACTGAAAATCAAACTAATCCAAATCTTATGATCCCCAACATTGGGTCCAAGTTTTGTCTTAATTGATTAATAATTGTAGATTCTGGAGTGCAAACAAGGTCGAAAACAGCCGAAAATGGCAATTTTATCAAATTCAAGGGCACATAACTCTCGTATTTCTGGTAAGATCAGACTGAAAATCAAACTAATTCAAGATATTATGGTCTCCAACATTGTGTCCAAAATTTGTCTTGATTAGTCAATAATTGTAGATTCTAGAGTGTAAACAAGGTCGAAAACAGTCAAAAACGGCAACTTCGTCCAGTTCAAGGGCACATAACTCTCGACTTTCTGAATGGATCAGACTGAAAATCAAACTTATCCAAGATCTTATGATCCAAAACATTGTGTCCAAGTTTTGTCTTGATTGATTAGTAATTGTAGATTCTAGAGTGTTAACAAGGTCGAAAACAGTCAAAAACAGCAATTTTGTCAAGTTCAAGGGCACATAACTCCTGATTTTCTGATCAGATCAGAGTGAAAATCAAACTCATCCAAGATCTTATGGTCCCCAACATTGTGTCCAAATTTTGTCTTGATTTATTAACAATTGTAGATTCTAGAGTGTAAACAAGGTCGAAAACTGCCAAAAATGGCAATTTTGTCAAATTCAAGGGCACATAACTCTCATCTTTCTGGTCAGATCAGACTGAAAATTGAACTCATCCGAGATCTTATGGTCTCCAACATTATGTCCAAGTTTTGTCTAGATTGATCAATAATTGTAGATGCTAGAGTGTTAACAAAGTCAAAACTAGCTATTTTTTACGTTCAAGGGCAGATAACTCCAGACTTCCAAGTCCGATCAGGCCCATAATCGAACTCATCCGAGAACTTATGACCATACTTGCTTTGACCAAGTTTGATTAAGATTGGCCAACTTTTGTGGATGCTAGAGTGTTAACACCAAATTGTTGACAGACGGACAGACGGACAGACAGACGGACGGACAGACGGACGGACGGACGACGGACATTGAGTGACCACAATAGCTCACCTTGAGCACTTCGTGCTCAGGTGAGCTAAAAAGGCATTCATTAAAACACATTCCCACATGATGACGCCTTTTGACGTCCAACATAACAAAGGCTGTGGAAACCATTGTGGAAAATGAAAAAATTGCTTTTGATAAGCTTTTTCTTCATTTCCCATAATGTTTTAACCAAGGATCAACAAACTTAAGATTTCATCATTTCGAACTGCAGCCTGCCATATCTTTGAATTTGGACCTGTCTTTTAAAACAAAATGTAGTGTCTGGTTATGGGTTGATCCTTTCTCAAATGGCCAAAAGTCTGATTGTTCCAAATTGAATCTTTGAATCTGTATTCAAATCTTTGAATAATGTATTCAAAGATGTTGCAGATTACAAATTCAATTGAATGGAATTTAATATTTTTTGGTCTTTCTGGGTAAAAAGCATAGTGAGAAATGAAGAGATTGCTTGTCATAAGCAATTTCTTCATTTCCCACATTTTCTTTCCCAAAAATTATACTATTATATTCACTTAAAATTATAATCTGCATCAACTTTGAATTTGGAACAGTCCAAAATTTTGCCATCTGGTAATGGGTTAATCTAAACTTATACAGGTAATGACAATTTGAAGAGTACAATAGTATTGTACTCTTCAAATTGTTATTACCTCTTTAAGTTTAGATTGTAACAATACTAATAGTAAATTGGTGAACATTTGAGCCAAGATCAGGAAAAAGGGCTTCATAAGACACTTGAGGCTAAAATGGACCCAGATAAGTCTGCACCTAACACTATTTCAACCACAAAGTTTAGACTGGCCCAACTTCAAAAGTGTTGCAGTCTTGCTGATGACAATTTTCAAATGAACAAAATTATACATTTTTTGGTCTTTTTGTGTAGAAAACCAGTGTGGGAAATGAAGAAATTGTTTGTCACAAGCTATTTCATTATTTTCTAAAACGTTTGCCAAAGCCTTTATCTTGTGGAGCATTAAAAGGTGTCAATGGGTTAAGTACAGGCCTGTAGGAAGCAATTTCATATTGGGTGGGCTTAAGCCCCTGTGTCTGAATATTGGGGGGGGGGGGGGGGGCTAAATTGGATTTTCCGTAAAGTTTCAGTGTAAAATAAGAAAAATTCTGCATTTTTTGGTCAACACTGGGGGGAGAAGGTCAAGCCCCCCCCCCCCCCCCCCCCCCACCAGTTCCTAAGGGCCTGAAGTACCGGTCCGTCTGATCAGTGTCCAGTATGATATTTTCAAAATCTATCCTAAAGGTCCCTTTTAATGCGACATGTAACATTTACTTTTATAACCATACTTTTGTGAGTCAAACATAATTCCTCATGCTACTCACATCATATTCCTGTAGTGACTAAAGCTTTGGCAGGCAGTATAGACTAAGATCTGACTGCACAGTCTTGATGTTTGATCTTAGCCATCACTGTCTGCTGTCTACTCAATTACTCTGGCTAAGTCTTCAGTTTAACTGAACTGAAATGTCTTTACCGGTATATAGATCTATTAGAAACTTGTGCGAAACAAATTTCAACCCTTTCCCAAACAAGACAGGGATTTGAAGTCCCTGTTAGAATCGGCTTGGGAAAACATTGAGGCAAAAGAAGAAAATGCTGGTAGCCAGCATTTTCTTTGTTTGCCTCAATATTTTCTGTGCTATATTATACACAGATGTTATTCTTTTTTTCCATAATTGTTTCAACTTCAGAAGCTCTAAAATTGGAATACCATAAAACTTTGCTGTTCGGGAAAGGGTTAGAGCCAGCAGGAAAAGGGTTTACAACCTTTGCAAAACATTCAGGGGGCAGATTCGAAAGAAAATACCTTTTCCATTTGTCGTCGTTTATTTTTGTTGTTTTCTCTACACCTCCTCGCTGCCATGTTGTTATTCTTGCGGAGTCTTTGCCGTCTTTCAATATCTATTTGCGATAATTCCTGAAAATGGAATCAAAATTGTTTGTTGTATTGGGGTTTTACGCCGTTTCCAACTGCTATGGTCATATCATAGCGGCTGGAGCACCTATGCATGGATTCCTGTCGTTTCTCATACCAGTACATGTACTACCACAACACCATAACCAAGCCTCCAGCTGCTCGCCCACATAGGTTAACGAAATTGAACCATTGATGGGTGGCATCAGAAATAAAAACATTCTAATCCTTTCCCAAACTTCAAATGGTTCAAATCAAATGCCATTGTAAATGACAACCTATTGTAATGTATTTAAACTAAAAGAAAGGATTTTTAATGTAATCAAGATTATATTTAGGGAAAAGAGCTAATGCTAATGATCAGCATCTTTTTTAAAAACAAAACAAAACATTTTTAATGCGTCTCCATGTTCACAAGAAGAACATCAAAAGGACATCAAAATTAACATCTCTGTTAATTTATAGTGTTAAACCCTGGGAATGCCTGCAGATGGGTTAAACCATTCCCGCACATTGGCGCTTTTTGACGCACCACAAGATAATGGCTTGGGAAACATAGCGAAAAAGAAAACAATGCTTGTAACAAGCAATTTCTTCATTTCACACTATGTTTCTTACCCAGAAAGATCAAACAAGGCAAAATTTCATTCAATTGAAATTGTTGTCTGCAAAGTCTAAGTCTTTGAATATGGACCAGTTTAAAATTTTGCCGTCTGGTGATAGATTATAGTGATATTTAGTAGCTTAGGACATGCTAATAAGTACTTTTAGCTTTGTTTGCATTAAAGCATGGAAAGTGAATGTGAGAAAATGCTGGTAATCAGAATTTGTTTTTTCTATTTTTCTCAATGCTTCTGAAAGTGTTCTCTATTGGATATGTTAAATCAGATCTTGTTTGGGAAAAGGTCAAGTTGTTTCTCAGCAAATGCATTTTGCACAGGTGGTCTATACAGCAAATTTCTCATTTCAAAGCCTTCAGAGACGATCAGTCTTTTATTTCATATTGTCTACTTTGTAAAAGCATCATTTTTCAAAATATTACATTTACTGATTTTACTTTAGAAACTTGAATTTGATTAAACCTTTTTCCAATACGGTAAAAATATAGATTATTATGATTTGAAAACTGCTGCAGATGACAATACAATTTTGAAAAAGATAGAATTTCTGTAAAGTATAGCCAAGAAAAGATTTATTAAAAGGAGAAAATACTGAATATATTTTTCTTTCTATTTTCCAACGCCTTTTCTATTAGACATTAAATTCCAGTGCCTGGTGGTGTTTAGAAAAGGGTTAAGCAAGTTCTTGGAATTTGCTGAATCCTCAAGAAAAGAATTCTATAAAATGCACAATGAACATCTAGTCTACAATGAACTGAAGAGATTTTTTGGTTGACTTTTAGCTTTCTTTATCAGGATTATAAAACTTCTATGTAACACTGTTCTAATTTGAAGATACTACAGATGACAAAATAATTAATGATATGGGAAGAATTTATCAAATAGCACAGAAAACATTTAGGCAAAAGGAGAAAATGCTGGTTATCAATATTTTCTTATTTAGTCTCAATGCTTACTTCGAGCCATTTCTACATGGGATGTCAAATTGGTCTTGTTTAGGAAAGGCTTAAAAAAGTCAAGAACTTTGACAGTATTGAGTTTGAAAAAGACATATGAAGCTTATCGGTACCCAGAATGCAATTCAAAATTAATTTTTTCCAGGAAAATATTTTTTCAAAGGGGTGCAATAACATTAACTGTGCGAAAATAATTAAAAAAGAAAAAATTCTTACATTAAGATCTTCCAGATTTCTTTTTCTTTTTTCCTCCTCTTCTGCTAAATCGATAATGGTCTTTCCCTCAGCCTTCCTTCTTTCAAAAATCTTCCTCTTGAGATCTTCCTTATAATCGGTGCTGTCCGATCTTTGGAACGAGATGGCTTGATTCAGTTTATGCGATGCCTCACTCTGCGCAGTAGCCTGGTGGTTA
The DNA here is from genome assembly GCA_963680895.1 of Fragum sueziense. Lineage (NCBI taxonomy): Eukaryota > Metazoa > Mollusca > Bivalvia > Cardiida > Cardiidae > Fragum > Fragum sueziense. The sequence continues at coordinate 40,821,308 of OY804593.1, read as the reverse complement.
TTGCTGCTTTTCAACAAAAAACTTGTATCTACAGCTTGTTTAAAGCTGTAGATACAAGGTTTTTGTTGAAAAGCGACAACATTTCTTTTTGACATCATTTCATCAGTAACGGCATAATTGATAACTTTTTTCACATTTGCTGTGGTTGGATCAGAATCAGATGCAGTGGAGTAAGACTCAATCTTGCCCAATCTCCGATCTTGCCCTTCAACAATTATAATTTGTCCCATTTTCTGGTCGGTATTCAGATTTGACAAGGCAGATGGATTTTGTGGTCTGTGATTTTGAATTTCATTGCCAATAATTCTCACTGTTTTCATCTTTGGACGATCAGCCATCAAACCACCTTCATTCTTGAGTAAATTAATTGAATTAATTACTTGTTCCTCTTGCTTCTTGACTTTTTCCGGATCCACAGCCTTATCATGTCCTTGCTTTAAACTGTTAAAGTATGATTCAATCATAGCTTGGTTAGTTTTAATACTTGTCCAATCAATAGCGACAGCGGGCATAAGCTTACCAGTTACAGTTGACCTAATAAACTTTTGTCCTGTGACTCCTGTCACTATCTTTGACATCCCATTGGAAGAAGAAACCACAGATTCAACTGGCTTGCCATCTTGACTTGCACGGATGGAACTTTGTCTAGACTTCTGACTTGGTTTTGGTAGCGGACCAGCAACTGTTGTTTCAGACACTTCAGTTTTCATTTTATTGTCATTCTTAACCATAACATCATTCTCATCTTCTACTAGATCAATAACATGTTCATCAACCTTTTTGACCTGTTTTAATTCCAAAGTCTTGCTCATCCTTCGCTTTTTACATTCTAATAATGATTTGACAGTGTCCTTTCTCTTGGCAATTGGTCTCGGTTTAGTTACGGCATTATTAAGATCATCATTGGAGCCCAGCAATTTCATCATAGCCTTCGCAGCTTCTTCAGCCTTCTGTCGCTCCAAAATCTTTTTCTTCAGGTCATCCTTGAATCCAGAACTATTAGGTCTGGACTCTTCCAGTTCTATATTCTGATCAACTTCATTGTCGTCTTCAATAGTTATGACTTCATCTGTCATGGCTGTAATAGAGTCTTGGTCCTTTTGAACCTAAAAAAAACAACAAGAGGACCATGATGGTCCTATATCGCTCACCTGAACCAAGATGATATGAGCCACAGTTTTGTTCAGTTTTGTGACTTTAAGACTGAAAACAAACTTATGGTCAACAACATTGTGTCCAAATTTTGTCTCGGTTTGTCACTATTTGTGGTTGTTAGAGTAAAAACAGTCGAAAACAGCAAATTTGTCAATTTGAAGGGCTCTGCAAACTCAGCAAATTCTACTATGATTAAGCTGAAATTCAAACTGGTGCAAGATCTTATGTTCAGCAACATTGTGTCCAAATTTCGTCTTGATTGGACAACAGTTGTAGATGCTAAAGTGTAAACAAGGTCCGAAACAATCGAAAACATCAATTTTGTCAAATTCAAGGGTGTATAACTCATGAACTTTTGATCTGATCAATCTGAAAATCAGCTCATACATGATATTTTAGTCTGTAACATTGTGACCAAGTTTTGTCTTGATTGGTCAATAATTGTAAGATGCTATAGTGTAAACAAAGTCAAAAACAGTCGAAAACGGCAATTTTGTCAAATTCAAGGGCATATAACTCTTAACTGTATGATCCGATCAATCTGAAAATCAAACTCATACAAGATCTTATGGTGCCTAACATTGCCTCAAAGGTTTGTCTAGATTGGTCAATAATTGTAGATGCTAGAGTGTAAACAAAGTCAAAAACAGTCAAAAACAGCAATTTTGTCAAATTCAAGGGCATATAACTCATGACTTTATAATCCGATCAATCTGAAAATAAAACTAATACAAGATCTTATGGTCCCTAATATTGTCTCAAAGTTTTGTCTTGATTGGTCTATATTTGTAGATGCTACTAGAGTGTAAACAAAGTCGAAAACAGTCTAAAATGGCAATTTTTGTTAATTTCAAGGGCATATTACTCAAGACCTTCTCGTCCGATCAGACTGAAAATTGATCTCATCCTAGATCTTATGGTCACCAACATTGTGTCAAAGTTTTGTCTTGATTGGTCAATATTTGTAGATGCTAGAGTGTAAACAAAGTCGAAAACGGTCGAAAATAGCAATTTTGTCAATTTCAAGGGCACATAACTCAAGACCTTCTTGTACGATCAGACTGAAAATTGAACTCATGTGAGATGTTATAGTCAACAACATTGTGTCAAAGTTTTGTCTTGATTGATCAATAATTGTAGGCACTAGAGTGTAAACAATGTCAAAACAAGCTATTTTTCGCATTCAAGGGCAGATAACTCCGGACTTTCTGGTTCGATCTGACCCATAATCGAACTCATCCGAGATCTTATAGTCATACATGTTTTGACCAGGTTTGGTCAAGATTGGCTAATATTTGTAGATGCTAGAGTGTAAACACGAAATTGTGGACGGACAGACAGACGGACAGACGGACGGACGGACGACGGACAAAAAGTGACCACAATAGCTCACCTTGAGCACTTCGTGCTCAGGTGAGCTAAAAAAAAAGACAGGAAAATAATAAAGTCAATGCTACAGATGAGAGGGATTTTTAACCATTAACCAAACGACAAAAAATTAGACTGATCCACATTCAAAGATAGTGCAGACCGACGACAATATCAAGTGAATGAAATTTTACATTTTTTTGTCTTTTTGAGTAGAAAACATTGTGGGAAATGAAGAAATTGCTTGTCACAAGCAATTTCTTCATTTTCAACAATGTTTTCCAAAGCCTTTATCTTGTAGGGTGTCAAATTGAAAAGGAGTCATTACATGCCGGCAATGGATTAAGGCATTCTAAATTTGTTACTTCAATTCCAAACCATATGTTGTGGGTACTCACTGCAATCATTTCAACAAGATGATTCGAATGAGTACCCATATTGATAACATAGGGTCTGATGAACAATAATAGAAAAATTGCAATTTGAAAAGCCATTACGCTCTCTTTTCTGTGGCTCTGAAAATGTTATGGTCTGTAAACTAATGCTAATCCTATTATAAACTTTTCCCAGTGGCGAAATATTAGGTTGAATCCAATGCAGAAGTTGCTGCAGAAGACATAATCATCAAATAAATCTATAGATCTAGCACCAAAAATATTGAAACAATAGGAGAAAAGATTGGTGCTCAGCAATTTTTCTTTTGCCTCAATATTTTGTTTAAGCTCAAACCCATCTATAGGACAAGAGGACCATGATGGTCCTATATCGCTCACCTGAACCAAAATGATATGAGCAACATTTTTGTTCAATTCAATAAGTATTTATGACTTTAAGACTGAAAACGAACTTATGGTCAATAACGTTGTGAAAATCGAGCTCATCCAAGATCTTATGGTGCTCAACATTGTGTCCAAAATTTGTCTTGTTTGATAAATAATTGTAGATTCTGGAGTATAAACAAGATCGAAAACAGCCGAAAACAGCAATTTTGTCAAATTCAAGGGCACATAACTCTCAACTTTTTTTATCAGATCAGACTGAAAACCAAACTCATCCCAGAACTTATGATCCCCAACATTGTGTCCAAGTTTTGTCTTAATTGATCAATAATTGTAGATTCTAGAGTATAAACAAGGTCGAAAACAGTCGAAAACGGCAATTTTATCAAATTCAAGGGCACATAACTCTCGACTTTGTGGTAAAATAAGGCTGAAATTCAAACTCACCCGAGATCTTATGATACCCAACATTGTGTCCAAGATTTGTCTTGATTGGTCAATAATTGTAGATTCTAGAGTGTAAACAAGTTCGAAAACAGCCGAAAACAGCAATTTTGTCTAATTCAAGGGCACATAACTCTCGACTTTTTAATCAGATGGGACTGAAAATCAAACTCATCCACGATCTTATGGTCTCAAACATTGTGTCCAAGTTTTGTCTTAATTGATAAATAATTGTAGATTCTAGAGTGTAAACTATGTCAAAAACAGTCGAAAATGGCAATTTTATCAAATTAAAGGGCACATAACTCTCATTTTTATTGGGCAGATTCGACTGAAAATCAAACTCATTTGAGATCTTATGGTCTCCAATATTGTGTCCAAAATTTGTCTTGATTGGGAAAAAATTGTAGATTCTAGAGTGTAAATAAGGTCGAAAACAGTCAAAAACAGCAATTTTATCAAATTCAAGGGCACATAACTCTCGACTTTGTGGTAAGATCAAGCTGAAATTCAAAGTCAATCGAGATCTCATGGTCCCAAACATTGTGTCCAAGTTTTGTCTTGACTGATGAATAATTGTAGATTCTAGAGAGTAAACAAGGTCAAAAACAGCCGAAAATGGCAATTTTGTCAAATTCAAGGGCACATAACTCTCGTCTTTCTGGTCAGATCAGACTGAAAATCGAACTCATCTGAGATCTTATAGTCTGCAACATTATGTCCAAGATTTGTCTTGATTGATCAATAATTGTAGATGCTAGAGTGTAAACAATGTCAAAACTAGGTATTTTTGGCATTCAAGGGCAGATAACTCCTGACTTTCTGGTTCGATCTGACCCATAATCGAACTCATCCGAGATCTTATGGCCATACATGTTTTGACCAAGTTTGGTCAAGATTGGCTTATATTTGTAGATGCTAGAGTGTAAACACGAAATTGTGGACGGACGGACGGACAGACAGACAGACGGACGGACAGACAGACAGACGGACGACGGACAAAAAGTGATCACAATAGCTCACCTTGAGCACTTTGTGCTCAGGTGAGCTAAAAATCCAGAGCGGCTTGGGTTCAATCTAAGCCCCCTCTGTAGTCTGATTATTTCATTTCATGCAGAAATTCAGTCTCAATTGAATAAATCATTAATAGATCTAGATCTAATTGTTAAAAAAGAACCCCTCTTTCAGTGATTTTGTTACAAATTTATGTGGATGAGTCCTGAGTCCAATATTGAAACATGGAAGTTTTTGTAAGTCAACATCGATAACATATTGAAAATGTTAGCATCCTGGGACTCACTAAATATTTATCAATGAGTCCTGGGAGAAAAATGTGAGTCAGGGACTCGGGACTCGCAGGTAACAAAATCCCTGCTCTTTTGTATGTTCAAACCTCCTTCACAGAAATCCTGGATCTACTGCAGAAGCCTATTCCAGCATTCCCACCACATTTTTTGAAGTTGGGTACATGTACCCACATGCCAAGTAAAACCTGGGTACACTACATGACCCATATATATGGGTACATTGCTGAGGCCATGTATTTCCATATTATTTCTAAAGGGGACGTCAAAACCAGGTCTTGTTTGGGAAAGGATTAATGCGGGCAATGATGGGCAACTCTTTTTGAACTTGATTTGGTGTTAGACGAGTGACGTCCCTTGTTGGTTCACGCTACCGAATCAGGCGCAGTCAGTCATTTTTGTTTTGATCTACTGTAAGTTACATAAAGTTAAATAGCCGTCAATATCCGACAGACAATACAATATTGAATAAAATCAAAATTGCAAGCTTACTATTGGGGAAAAACGATCCTATTATCAACTGGCCGCATGACTATTGCAGTCTCTGCAGATGCAGAAGGAAATCCCGATGACGTCATTCGTCATTTGCTGATTCATGCAGGTTCGGCTAATTTAATACACAACCCGAGTGAAAATTATTCGACTGGCTATACAGTGCATTGTTTGTTACTAAAATGGAAAGGTCGAAAATGCCCGTAAACAAGGATGATAACACGGAGATTTACGGCGGCATATTAGATTTCTAGTTCATAATTAGTTTCATGCCCAAATTCGACGCTGACCTTACAAAAAAAAACATTGCGTGCATGTACGCAATATGAAAGAAAAACTAGCGTGCACTTGTATTTATTTGCGTAAATTACGCGTGTTCTTGCGTGAATGGGAATGCTGCTATTCTATTTGGGACATAAAATCAGGGGCATAGATCTAGATCTTCCCTGGATTTTTTTTTCATGTTGAATCCCACACCAAAGGTGCCCTTCATCAATAAAATTCAATGATTGAAACTAGATCTAGGCTTTGGTTTGTTTTAAAATGTTAGCCTTTTCCCAAACTGTAACATGCCCTTGTTTGACATCTTCAGTGGAACCAGTAATGTCTAGAGCTCGTAATTAACCCTTTTCCAAACAGAGACATTTAAGGGGGATCCACTTCAAAAACTGCCACAAATGACAAAATGGAAGTTAGAGATAGAATTTGTGTAAAATATGGGATAGAAAATATTGAGACAAAAGGAGAAACTGCTGGTTATCAGCATTTTCTTCTTTTGTTTCAATGTTTTCCTAAGTCTTTTCCACCAGGGATGTCAAAATCAGGTCTTGTTTGGGAGAGGGTTAACTAGATATATGATGTATAAGGTCAAAGTGAAGCAGCAATTTTTAAACCAGATTCTAATCCTTCTGAGCCTGTAGATCTATGTTAAATCATAAGTGGGAGGTCAAAACCTTGTAACTCTAGCTTGAAAAACATTGAGTTACGAGGTTTTGACCTCCAATTGACAATATATTATTGTCGTCTGTTGACCCAGTCTACGATCTAATTTTGTCGTCTGTAAGTGGGCCAATCGCGACCCTCGAGACTGTTTGCAACCTTTTGCCGCGTTGGAACGTGGTTGCAACATGATCTCGAGCGTAATACAGTGACCGCCATATTGAACGTGAAAGTAGACGCGCGTAAATGACGTCATCAAAACAAATCAATCCTTTAGCTAACGTTATAATTCAAGTGAAATATACTGTCAATAATCGGTAAATCACATCAATTATTTTATCTGGTAAAATTTTGTCACATTTATGAGGATACTGTCGACTTTAGAACGCTGTTTGTTTCAAATATTTTTCTGGCGTAGAATTAAATGGTTGTTTGGTCTGCTTCCGTTGTTATTGACCTGACTACCGTTGTTATGCTTGCGGAGAGATATGGGCAGGATCTGCTCATGGCGGCAACTGTAATACGTTCGAGGGGATCTTGAGTAACGATAAGATCCGAGAATATTCGAATGTAAGTGGGCCGCTCAGTGCATTGTTACAGTGTTACTAAAAATAGAACCGTGTCAGAAGTGAAACATTTAATTAAACTAACGATTATGAATTCAAACTAAAAGAAATTCAACGATCTATCATTCAGATTCGATCTAGATCTACTCACATGAGGTTTTTCCGTCTGTTCATCACAGTTTCCTTTCACCCATACCAGCGAACATCCAAGTTCTTGATTGTTTACGTCGTCCTGATTTGAATTCAAATCGCTTGGCAGGTGAAGAGCCAGCGCCAGTTGTAACGCCATTTTCGGCGGTTTTAAGAAGAAGTCAGATGTCAATTCAATGTATACGTGCTACCTTTGAGCTATTCTAAAGTACTTCGGTGCGTTTATGTCAAAATTAAGACGAAATACTTGATTTTAACGCAAAATTGCGAAACGTAAATTTGTCCCCAAAAATAGATGTTATGAAACGGTGCGCATACATAGCTTATTACTCGATAGAATAGTCCTAGTCTTGACTCATGAAAGGGGGGGTGTCTTAGTCGGCAATACGCTTTTTCAAACAATCCATGTTTTTCTGAATTTGATAATTTGAAACCGCATCCGATTTGGCTAATCTGAAATGTTTGGCCATTTGGTGGAAATGTTTTGGCGAAATAACATTCCCAATGGGTTACATATTTAAAGTGGGCCTAGGCCTATCTTGATGTCAAGAATCAGATAGGCCTATTTGTAAACCTATTCCAGCCTGGCAGGTCTCGATTTTTGGAAAATATTGAGACAAAAAAAAAAAAAAAAAAAAAAAAAAAAAAAAAAAACGTGCTGATAATGTGCATTTCCCCTTTTTGTCTCAATATTTTCTGTGCTATTTAGTACTTAAGCTCTCTGCAACAGCATTCAAAATGGAGCAGCATTAACTATTTTGAAAAGGGTTAAGTGAGAATAATAGTTCCTGATCAGACTACGGGTATGCGCCCATGTCAGTCTCGAATATCATAGAGACGGGTCGTTTTCAACATTCCTTAACCCTTTCCCAAACGACAAGATTTTAGGACATCCTTATTCAAAAGCTTCTGTAGAGGATAAAATTGATGTTAAATGGGAAGGGATTTGTGTACAATATAGCACAGAAAATATTGAGGCAAAAGGAGAAACTGCTGGTCATCAGCAGTTTCTTCTTTTGCCTCAATGTTTTCCAAAACCATTTCTATTAGGGGCGTCAAAACCAGGTCTTGTTTGGGAAAGGGTTAACCCTTTCCCAAACGGCAAAATTTATGTCTGGTCCAAATTCAAAGATGTTGCAGAGAACAATTTTTTGTCTTTTTCTTCATAAAAACCCGTTGCGGGAAATAAAGAAATTGCTTATCACAAGCAATTTCTTCATTTTCCACAATGTTTTCCCAAGATAATTTGATTAGCTTTTTTTTTTCGAACAATCATTATGGTTAACTTGACAATAGATTAGAGCTGATAGGACGCCAAGTGTAGCTAAAAATAACCAATTAGCCTACCAGACGCAGGCATGTAGGAAGCAATTTCATATTGGATGGGCTTAAGCCCAAGTGTCTAAATATGAGGGGGGGGGGGCTACAGTCTAAATATTGGCGGGGGGGGGCTAAATTGGAATTTCCCTGAATTTTAAATGTGAGAGAAAGAAAAATCGGCATTTTTGACCAACAATAGGGAGGGCTAAGCCCCACCCTAACCCTCTGTTCCTACGGGCCTGAGACGGCAAAATTGTGGATAGTCTAAATTCAAAGATGTTGCAGACGGCAATTTCAAGTGATCAAGATTTTACTTTTTTTGGAATTTTGTGTTGGAAAACATTGTGGGATAAGAAGAAAGTGCTTGTCACAAGCAATTTCTTTATTTTCCACAATGTTTTCGCAAGCCCTTATCTTGTGTCACTGTGAGATAATTGGTTAATTTTTATCCGAACAAGGGTTAACTTGACAACAGATTAGAGGTGATAGGACACCCTGTATCTGTTATTTAGATAAAAAAATTATTTAGGAAAAAAATCCTGGGTCCGACCTTGCCTCATAATAAGACCTTTGATTTTGGACCACGGTCTTTGACCTCGTGACATTGACCTTTGATTTTGACATACTTTTCGGAAAAAACATGGCCTATATCTCATGCACTATTACAGATAGAACAGAATCTGTTGCTAGAATTTTAGTAAACAATAAGTAACAAGTCTTATTACTGTATTGACCAAAATTTTGATTCAGTGTACGATATCTAATTGGAAATTAGCTACTGTGGCTAGAATTTTAGTAAACAATAACTAACAACTCTTAGTACTGTATCAACCAGAATCTGAATTCAGAGCATGATATCTGATAAGGAATCAGCTACGGTGGCTAGAATTTTAGTTAACAATAAATAACAACTCTTATCACTGTTTTGACAAATTGTGAATTCAGAGTATGATATCTGAAATCGTCTACAGTCGCTAGAATTTTAGTAAAAAACAACTAAGAACTCTTACTACTCTTTTGACCAAAATCTGGATTCAGAGTATGATATGTGATAGGAAATAAGATACTTTGACTAGAATTTTAGAAAACAAGAAATAACAACTCTTATTACTTTTTTGACCAAAATCTGAATTGATGGTATGAAATCTGATAGGAAATCAGCTACTGTGACTATAATTATGGTAGGCAATAACTAACAACTCTTATTACTGTATTGACCAAAATAAGGATTCAGAGTACGATATCTGATAGGAAATCAGCTACTGTGTCTAGAATTTTAGTGAATAATACCTATCAACTTTATTATTGTTTTGAGCAAAATCTGGATTCAAAGTATGATAACTGATAGGAAATCAGCTACTGAGGTTAGAATTATGGTACACAATAACTAACAAATCTTATTACTGTATTGGCCGATATCTGGATACAGAGTATGATATCTCCTCATAGGAAATCATATACTGTGTCTAGAATTTTAGTGAATAATACCTATCAACTTTTATTATTGTTTTGAGCAAAATCTGGATTCAAAGTATGATATCTGAAAAGAAATCAGCTACTGAGGTTAGGTTTATGGTACACAATAACTAACAAATCTTATTACTGTATTGGACGATATCTGGATTCAGAGTATGATATCTCATAGGAAATCAGATACTGTGTCTAGAAATTTAGTAAAAATAACTAACAACTCTTATTTCTGTTTTGACCAAAATCTGGATTCAGAGTATGATATCTGATATAAAATCAGCAACAGTGGCTAGAATTTTAGTAAACATAAACTAACAACTCTTATTACTGTACCGACAAAATCTGGATTCAGAGTATGATATCTGATAGGAAATCAGCTACTGTGGCTAGAATTATGGTAGACAATAATTGACAACCCTTGCTACTGTACTGGCCAAAATCTGGATTCAGAGTATGATATCTGATAGGAAATCAGTTACAGTGGTTAGAATCTTTGTTCACAATAACTTACAACTCTTATTACTATTTTGACCAAAATCTTAATTCAGAGAATGATATCTGGTAAGAAATCAGTTACAGTAGCTAGAAATTTAGTAAACAATAATTAACAACTTTTATTCCTGTATCAACCAAAATCTGGACTCAGAGTATGATATCTGATAAGAAATCAGCTACTGTGTCTAGAATTTTAGTAAAGAATAACTAACAATTCTTATTATTGTATTGACCAAAAGTTGTATTCAGAGTATGATATCTGAAAGGAAATCAGTTACAGTGGTTAGAATCTTGGTACAAAATAACTTACAACTCTTATTACTATTTTGACCAAAATCTGGATTCAGAGTATGATATCTGATAAGAAATCAGCTACGGTGGCTAGAATTTTAGTAAACAATATTATAACTAACAACTCTTATTGCTGTATCAAACACAATCTGCATTCAGAGTATGATATCTGGTAAGAAATCGGCTGCAAAGGCTAGAATTTTATGAACAATAACTTACAACACGTATTACTGCTTGAGCAAAATCTGGATTCACAGTATGATATCTGAAAGGAAATCAGCAACAGTGGCCAGAAATTTAGTAAACAATAAGTAACAACTCTTATTACCGTATTGACCAAAATCTGGATTCAAAGTATGATATCTAATAGAAAATGAGATATTGTGGGTAGAATACTAGTAACCGATAACTAACATTTCTTCTTACTCTATTTACCAAATTTAGGATTCAGTGTATGATATCTAATAGGAAATCAGATACAGCGGCTAAAATTATATTAGAAAATAACTAATTACTCTTATCACTGTTTGTACAAAGAGCTTGATTCAGAGGATGATATCTGAAAGGAAATCAGCTACTGTGGCTATAATCTTAGTAACCAATAACTACCAACTCTTATTACAAAATTGACCAATCTTGATTCATACCATGATATCTGATAAGAAATCAGCTACAGTTGCTAGAATTTTAGAAGACAATAACAAACAACTCGTATTACTGTATTAACTAAAATCTGAATGCAGATTATGATATCTGATAGGAAATCAGCTACAGTGGCTAGAATTATGGCAGACAATAACTAACAACTGTTATTACTGTTTTGATCATAATCTGGATTTAAAGTATAGTATCTGGTAGGGAATCAGCTACTTTGGCTAGAATTGTAGTAAACAATAACTGACAACTCTTATTACTGTATTGACGAAAATCTGGATTCAGAGGATAATATATAACAGGAAAACAGCTGCTGTGGCTAAAATGTTCGTTAACAATAATAAACAACTGTCATTTCTATATTGACTCAATTCTGGATTTAGACTATAAAAACTGATAGGAAATCAGTTCTTGTTCTTGTGGCTCGAATTATGGTAAACAATTACTGACAACTCATATTACTGTATTGACCAAAATCCGGATTCAAATTTCCGAGTATGATATATTGGAAATCAACTACTGTGGCTATAATTTTATTAAACAATAAGTAACAACCCTTATTACTGTATTGATCAAAATTTGGATTCATCTGATAGGAAATCAGGTACTATGGCTAGAATTTTAGTAATCAATAACTAACAACCCTTATTAATATTTTGACCAAAATCTGGATTCAGAGTGTTTTATCTGATAGGAAATCAACTACTGTGACTAAAATTTAAGCAAACAAGTACTTACAACTCTTATTACTGTTTTCACAAAAATCTGGATTCAGAGTATGATATCTGGTAAGAAATCAGGTACAGTGGCTAGAATTATGTTAGACAATAACTAACAACTCTTAGTACTGTTTGGACAAAAATCTGGACTCAAAGTATGAAATCTGAAAAGAAATCAGCTACAGATTTGTGCCACAAATGAACGTCCAAACGTAAGAAAAAGTGGCAATGTTTAAAAGGGGCACAAATGTGTAACGCTTATCTTGAGAAATGAATAAGAGGTTATGTCCCTTAATGTACCCTATTTGAAATGAAAATGTTTGATGACGTCATAATGACGTAAATTTGTCTAAAATATGCCACATTACTCATTTTATTGTTGTTGTGAAGTGTCATGGTGGGGAGAAGAAAAATGCTTAGCCTACCCCTGACACAAAACTGCTGTCATTTCTTTATATTACTCGGGAATTCGTCAATCGGAATTTGCTCAAAGATTAGAAACACCTTGGACTACAATTACTGGATTTATCAACAGATATCGTAAAAGAAATAGTGTGGAAAACTTGCCGAGAAGTGGTGCCCCGGCGAAAGTCAGTGAACATGACGGTCGGACATTATCATAGGTCTTGTCAAACAAAACTGAAAACAGACCTTGACAGACATTATCGGACTTTTTAATCAAGTAAGGTACTCTAGTGTTTGGAAAAGGACAGTTCAGAGAAAATTGTACAGTGAAGGATTTCATAGACCTGTGTTATTTTGAAAATGATTAGCATTCGTGAGATCAGTCCTGAGGCCCATTCTGTGAACCAATTCAAGGAGGGAAAAAGAAATCACTCCATGATATAGTTGGCCCGAAGTCCGGACTTGAACATTATTGAGAATGTTTGGTATTGACGCAAAAGACAACTGACAAAAAAACTACTCTGAAGTAATCGACACCCGTGATAAACTCGAGGCAGCCATTGGAGACACATGGATAAATATCCCTCTAGAATAAATAAGGAACTTGTATTGCAGCATACCTAAAAGGATTCAGAATGATATGAAATCAAAGGTGTAAATTACAAAATATTAAGGTAAATAATCCAAGTTAATTTAAGTGTTTAAAAGGTTTTGTTTTTGACTGTTTATTTAGAGTTGACTTTCGCCATTTTGATTTTGGACGTTCATTTGTGGCACAAACCTGTACTGTGGCTATAATTTTGGTAAATAGTGACTCACAACACCTATTACAAAATTGACCAAAATCTGGATTCACACAATAACTAACAACTCTTATTGCTGTATCAAACAAAATCTGCATTCAGAGTATGGTATCTGATAAGAAATCAGCTGCAAAGGCTAGATTTTTAATAAACAATAGCGAACAACGCTTATTACTGTTTAAGCAAAATCTGGATTCAGAGTATGATATCTGATAGGAAATCAGGTACTGTGGCTAGAATTTTAGTAAACCATAGCTAACAACTCTTATTAATATTTTGATCAAAATCTGGATTCAGAGTGTGATATCTGATAAGAAATAAGATATGTGGCTAGACTTTTATTTATGAAATAATAACAGGTTTAGAGGTCTTTATTTGCCAAATAAAACCCGATGTGCGACGGACTACATGTGTAGGTAAAAACCGAGGCGCACAGCGCCGAAGTATTTGCCTTAACATGTAGTTCAGAGCTCAGAGGGTTTTATTTGGCAAATAAAGACCTCTAAACTTGTTATTATATCCATTATAACACTCGGAATAACAAAACGCATATTCTAAATGTCCTTTTTTTGTGGAAATTCTGCCATAATATAGTTCTCGGCGTAGGGAACGCATTGGCGGTTAAGTGACGTTCAAAAGTGACGTCATTGATGACGTCATTTGACGTAACCTTGACGCCACGTGACGTTTTGGCGCATACACAAAGCATAATTACATAGAGTCTTTATTTATGAAATAATAACAAGTTTAGCGGTCTTTATTGCGCAAATAAAACCCGATGTGCGACGGACTACATGTGTAGGTAAAAACCGAGGCGCAAAGCGCCGAGGTATTTGCCATAACATGTAGTCCAGAGCACAGAGGTTTTTATTGCGCAATAAAGACCGCTTAACTTGTTATTATCTCCATTATAACACTCAAAATAACAAAACCCTCATTCAAAATGTGTTTTTTTGTAGAAATTCTGCATGAACTAGTTTTCGGCGTAGGAAACGCATTGGCGTTCAAGTGACGTCATTGATGACGTCATTTGACGTTACCTTGACGTTACGTGACGTTTTGGCGCATACACAAAGCATAATTACATAGAGTCATTATTGGTCAAATAAAACCCGATGCAGTTCTTCTTTCGCTATATATGGATTTTACGGAAACGTGTTATAATGGTCAAATAAAACCCGATGCAGTTCTTCTTTCGCTATATATGAAATTTACGATAGAGTGTTATAATAAACAATAACTAACAACTCTTATAACTGTTTTGACCAAACTCTGGATTCAGAGTATGATATATGATAGGAAATCAGCCATTGTGGCTATAATTTTGTTAAACAATAACTAACAATTCTTAATACTGTTTTGACAAAAATCTGGACCAGGGTATGATATCTGATAGGCAATAAGCTACAGTGGCTAGAATATTAGTAAACAATAACTAAAAACACTTATTACTGTATTGCCAGTGGCTAGAATATTAGTGAACAATAACTAGCAACTCTAATTACTTTTGTTGACCAAAATCTGGATTCAAAGTATGATATCTGATAAGAAAACAGCTACAGTGGCTAGAAATTCGGTAGCCAATCAATAATAGGAAATAACCTACAGTTGCTAGATTTTGGGTATACAATAACTAACAACTCTTATTACTGTTTTGACCAAAATCTGGATTAAGAGTACGATATCTGATTGGAAATCAGCTACTGTGGTTATGATTATACGAGTATAATTAACAACTCTTATTCCTGTATTGACCGAAGTCTGGACTCAAAGTATGATATCTGATGGGAAATCAGATACTGTGGTTAGTATTTTGGTAGACAATAGAAACAACTTTTATTACTGTTTTGACCAAAATCTTGATTCAAAGTATGATATCTGATAGGAAATCAGCTACTGTGGCTATAGCTTTATTAAACATTAAGTAACAACTCTTATTACTGTATTGATCAAAATCTGTATTCAGAGTATGATATCTGATAGGAAATTAGGCAATGTGGCTAGAATTTAGTATACAATAACTAACAACTCCTCAAATTATTTTGACCAAAATCTTGATTCAGAGTGTTATATCTGATACAAAATTTATAAGATATTGTGACTAGAATTTTATTAAACAATACCGAACAATTCTTATAACTGTTTTGACCAAAATTTGGATTCAGAGTATGATATGATTTTGATAGGAAATCAGCTACAGTGCTAGAATTTTAGAAAACGGTGACTTACAACTCTTATTACTGTATTGACCAAATTTTGTTTTCAGTATGATGTCCGGTAGGTAATCAGCTTCTGTGGCTATAATTTTATTAAACAATAACTAACAATTCTTATTACTGGTTTGACCAAAATCTGGATCAGATTCTCTTATCTGATAGGAAATCAGCTACAGTGGTTAGAATTGTAGTATGAAAGCAGCTACTGTGGCCAGAATTATGACAATAACTAACAACTCTTATTACTGTATTGCCAGTGGCTAGAATATTAGTGAACAATAACTAGCAACTCTTATAACTTTTGTTGACCAAAATCTGGATTCAAATTATGATATCTGATAGGAGATCAACTACAATTGCTAGAATTGTAGTAGGAAATCAGCTACTGTGGCTAGAATTATGACAATAACTAACAACTCTTATTGCTGTATCGACCAAAAACTGGATTCAGAATATGATGTCTGATAGGAGATCAGCAATTGTGGCTAGAATTATGGCAGACAATAACTGCTATCTGATAGGAAATCAGCTACAGTGGCTATAAATTCGGTAGACAATAACTAACAATTCTTATTACTGTTTTGATAAAAAAAACTCGACTCACAGTATGATATCTGATAGGAAATCAACTACTGTGGCTAGAATGTTAGCAAACAATAACTAACAACTCTTTTTTCAGTTTTGACCAAAATTTGGATTCAGAGTATGATGTCTGATAGGAAATCAGCTACTGTGACGAAAATTTTAGTAAACAATAATCAACAACTCTTATTACCGTATCGACCAAAATCTGGATTCAGAGTGGGATGGCTGATAGAAAATCAGTCACTGTAGCTAGAATTTTAGTTAACAATAACAAACAACTCTTATTACTGTATTGACCAAATTTTTGATTCAGAGTATGAAAGGAAATCAGCTCTTGTGTCAAGAAGTTTAGTAAACAATAACGAACAACTCTAATTTCTCTTTTGGCCAAAATCTTAATTCACAGTATGATATCTCATATAAAATCAGCTACAGTTGCTACAATTATGGTAAGCAATAACTAACAACCTTTTTACTGTTTTGACCAATATCTGGATTCAGAGTATGATATCTGATAGGAATTAAGCTACTATGGCTAGAATTATGGTAGACAATAACTTAAAACTCTTATTATTGTTCTGACCAATATCTGGATTCAGAGTAGGATATCTAATAGGAAATCAGCTACAGTGTGTAGAATTTTAGTACACGATAACGAACAGCTATTTCTATTTTGACCAAAATGTTGATTCAGAGTATGATATCTGATACAAAATAAGCTACAGTGGTCAGAATTTCAGTAAACAATAACTAACAACTTTTTTAACTGTTTTGACAAATATCTGGATTCAGAGTATGATATCTGATAGGAAATAAGCTAATATTGCAACAATTATGGTAGAAAATAACTAACAACTCTTATTACCGTTTTGACTAATATCTGGATTCAGAGTATGATATCTAATAGGAAATCAGCTACAGTGTGTAGAATTTTAGAAATCAATAACGAACAACTTTTTTTATGACCAAAATGATGATTCAGAGTATGATATCTGATATAAAATCAGCTACAGTGGCTAGAATTTTAGTTATGAAATAATAACAAGTTTAGTGGTCTTTATTGCCAATAAAACCCGATGTGCGACGGACTACATGTGTAGGTAAAAACCGAGGCGCACAGCGCCGAGGTATTTGCCTTAACATGTAGTCCAGAGCACAGAGGTTTTCATTGCGCAATAAAGACCGCTAAACTTGTTATTATCTCCATTATAACACTCTAAATAAAAAAAAAGCACATTAGTAATGTGTTATTTTGTGAAAATTCTGCCATGAACTAGTTTTCGGCGCAGGAAACGCATTGTCGTTTAAGTGACGTCATTTGATGTTACCTTGACGCCACGTGACGTTTTGGCGCATACACAAAGCATAATTACATAGGGTTTTTATTGTAAATAAAACCCGATGCAGTTCTTCTTTCGCTATATATGGATTTTACGGAAAAGTGTTATAATAAACAATAACTAACAAATTTTTTACTGTTTTGTTTAATATCTTGATTCAGAGTATGATATCTGATAGGAAATAAGCTAATATGGCTAGAGTTATGGCAGACAATAACTAACAACTCTTATTACCGATTTGACCAATATCTGGATTTAGAGTATGATATCTGATAGGAAATCAGCTACAGTGTGTAGAATTTTATAGTAATTAATAACGAACAACTATTTATCTTTTGACCAAAATCTTGATTCAGAGTATGGTATCTGATATAAAATCAGCTACAGTGGCTAGAATTTTAGTAAACGATAACTAACAGCTTTTTTACTGTTTTGTTTAATATCTGGATTCAGAGTATGATTCTGATAGGAAATCAGCTACATGGGCTAGAATTTTGGTAGAAAAATTTTTACAATTCTTATTACTTTTGTTGACCAAAATCTGCATTCAGAGTATATCTGATAGGATATCAGGTACAGCGGCTAGAATTTCGGTAGACAATAACTAACAATTCTTATGTTTTTTTTTTTTTTACTGAAATCTGGACTCAGAGTATAAAATCTGATAGGAAATCAACTACTGCGGCAAGAATTTTAGTAAACAGAAACAATCAACTCTTATTACTGTTTTGACTAAAATCTGGATTCAGAGTATGATATCTGATAGGAAATCTGTTACCATGGCTAGAATTTAAGTAAACAATAACTAACAACTCTTCTTACTGTATTGACCAAACTCTGGAATCTGAGTATGATATCTAATAGAAAATCAGCTGCTGTGGCTAGAATTTTAGTAAACAATAACCAACAAGTCTAATTACTGTTTAGACCAAAATTTGGATTCAGAGTATGATATCTGATAGGAAAATAGCTACCGAGGCTAGAATTTTAGTAAACAATAACTAACAACTCTTATTACTGTTTTGACCAAAATTTGGATTCAGGGTATAAAATCTGATAGTAAGTCAGTTACTGTGGCTAGAAGTGTGGTAGAAAATAACTAATAACTCTCAGTACTGCACTGACCAAAATCTGGATTCTGAGTATGATATCTAATAGGAAATAAGTTACTGTGGCTAGAATTTTAGTAAACAATAACTTGCGACGCTTATTACTGTATAGACCAAAATCTGGACTCAGAGTATGATATCTGATAGGAAATCAGCTACAGGACAAGTCTAAAAGATGTGACCAAAGTGTGACATTATAATACAATGTATTAAGAATAACAGCTATTTTTACAGAATACCATCCGTATTTCTTAATAAAAATGGCTAAAAACTATTCCAAATGTTTAAACAGTGCCCAATTTATGTTCACTTATTTTTAGCTAAAATTGTGTGCACAATCTTGTATAAGACAATAAAAAGCGTTTCGTTCCTGACAGCATATATATTGCACAATATGAGAAATTGTAATCCACGAATCACTAGATAGTAAAATGCAGAATGCCCACAAGGTTGATACCTTCCTAAAATGTGAGTGGTAGTTTTCTAGCTAAATAGACAAAAATGAAAACACGTTTTAGAACAGAAAAGTGTTTCACTCCTGACATCAGATTAAAAGGTAATTTTAAGATAATGGTGCACATGTTGATGTTGTTATATGTATTAGACGTGCTTTTTAGCTCGCCCGGGACGATAGTCTCGGAAGAGCTATTGTCATACCCCCGGATGTCGGCGTCGGCGTCGGCGTCGGCGTCAGCGTCCGCAAAAACTTTAACCTGGCCCATATCTCATGCCCTGTTAGAGATACAGCCTTCATATTTCACCTGTGGGTACCTCTAACCAAGACCTTTAATTTGAGACCATGACCTTTGACCTTGTGACCTTGACCTTGGAGTTTGACCCACTTTTTGACCGTTTTAAAAAACTTTAACCTGGCCTATATCTCATGCAATATTACACCTACAGCCTTCATATCTCACATGTGGATACCTCTCACCAAGACATTTCATTTGAGACCATCACCTTTGACCTTGTGACCTTGACCTTGGAGTTTGACCTACTTTTAAAAACTTTAACCTGGCCTAAAAAAACTTTAACCTGGCCTATATCTTATGCCCTATTGCACATACAGCCTTGATATTTCACATATGGACACCTCCTACCAACACCATTCACATTTGACCATGACCTTAGACCTCATGACCTTGACCTTGGAGTTTGACCTACTTTTAAAAAACTTTAACCTGGCCTATATCTCATGTCTCTTTACACCTACAGCCTTGATATTTCACATATGGACACCTCCTACCAACACCATTCACATTTGATCATGACCTTGGACCTTGTGACCTTGACCTTGGAGTTTGACCTACTTTTAAAAAACTTTAACCTGGCCTATATTTCATGTCCTTTTACACCTACAGCCTTGATATTTCACACATGGACACCTCCTACCAACATGATTCACATTTATCCATGACCATGGACCTTGTGACCTTGACCTTGGAGTTTGACCTACTTTTAAAAGACTTTAATCTTGCCTATAGCTCATGTCCTTTTACACCTACAGCCTTGATATTTCACATATGGACACCTCCCACCTAGACCTTTCATATTTGACCATGACCTCGGACCTGGTGACCTTGATCTTGAAGTTTGACCTACTTTTAAAAAACTTTAACCTGGCCTTTATCTCATGTCCTTTTACACCTACAGCCTTGATATTTCACACAATGACACCTCCTACCAACACTTTTCACATTTGACCATGACCTTGGACCTGGTGACCTTGACCTTGGAGTTTGCCCTCCTTTTGAAAAACTTTCACCTTGCCTATATCTCATGTCCTTTTGCACCTACAGCCTTGATATTTCACACATGGACACCTACCAACACGGTTCACATTTGACGGTGACCTTGTACCTTGACCTTGGAGTTTGACCTACTTTCAAAAAACTTTAACTTGGCCTATAACTCATGTCCTTTTACACCTACAGCCTTGATATTTCACACACGGACACCTCATTCCAACACAGTTCACATTTGACCATGACCTGTGACCTTGACCATGGAGCTTGACCTACTTTTACAAAATTTCATTTTGGGCCATGACCTTTTTACCTTGACCTAGGAAATGACTTTTCTTTGTGACAAGCTCTTGTTTGGGCGAGCTTTATTGTCCGCGGACAATTCTTGTTGTAGTATCCTGTCACTGTCTTTTATTTACCATATCTTAGAAACCCGGTACAAGTGAAAAATGTCACTCAAAAAGTGTTTCACGCCTGACATGTTTGACATGTTTTAATGGTGTATCTTTTTTTTAGTAGTGAAGCGATTTTCTTTAAACTTGGTACACAACACATAGACACAATAACACATCTTTTTAGCATTGATTGGGTTGAATATGTTTCTCTGTAACAGCAGAGGCATGTAAAAAGTGAATGGTCACATCTTTTGAAACTTGTCCTACAGTTAATGACATATTTCACATATGGATACCTCCTATAATGACATTGAGACCATGAAATTTGACCTGATGACCTTGACCTTGATGTTTTACCCTTTTCGTGAGAAGCTTCCGTATAACAGTCTGTAGGAAGCAATTTAATATTGGGGTTGGGTGGGGCTCAAGCCCCAGTGTCTGAATATGGGGTGGGGGTAAATTGGATTTTCACTGAAATATCCTTGTTAGATAAGGAAAATTCAATATTTGTGGCCAACTTGGGGGGGGGGGGGGGGGGGGGCGGCTAAGCCCTCCTGAATCCTACGGGCCTGAGTGTAGGCGAGCTAGTTACGTTTGATGGAAGAATTGTGGTTGGCTTTCGTCAACTGTTACTATGGACTAACTAGAAGGCTTATTTCTGCTTAACAGGCTAAGCTATAACGATATTATCAATATATCTTTTATTAGTTTAAGATTATCACGATTTTTATTATCATAGATCTAGTAAGAAACAAGGCGCGTGGCGCGGGATGAGACAGACTAGATAACTTTTGATATGAAAACAATCTCTTTATCTAAACAAGGCGACAATTTCAGGGATGATAATAATTGTAGGCCTTCACACATTTCCAGACGGGAAAATTTTGGACTGCTCCAATTTGAAAGGTGTTACGGAATGTGATTTCAAGTTTCTTAAATAATTTGTATGTTTGGTTTGTAAAACATTGTGGATAATGAAGAAATTGCTTGTAACAAGCAATTTCTTCATTTTCCACACTGTTTTCGAGGATCTCATCTTGTGGGGCGTCATACAGCGTGGGAATGGCCAAATGTAGGTACAGGTTATGTATTTGCTAACAGATAGTATAGAGCCATTCAAGATGTCCTTTTCCCCAACTATTTCTTTTCAAAAATTAAACATTTTTAAATGGTACATGTATTCATCTATGGCGCTCTGGATTCTTCTTCTTCAGACGTTCCTTTGAACGTATTTATTTTACATCGATTGGGAAGCAAGTTTTTTCAACTTATTTTAATCCCTCTCGATTATAGTAGCTTGTTGTAAGCATTTTCCTCCTTTCTCCCAATACTTTCCAAAACCTTTTTGATTTGTTAGGCCTACTTAAAAAAGGATTCATTTTGAAAAAGTTCAATGTGTACGTTGACAATCAACAATTTATCAAGATAATCAAACCGGCGCGTGCCGATAGATTATCGACGTCAAAATTTGATGATTAAGATCTAGACATCTCTAAAATATTGTTTTGTCGCGCGACTTGAAACAAACAACGTATTGTTTCAGTTCTCGATATCTCGGTGTCAAATTTATGCATCGTTTGAAACAAAGTAACGGACGTATTGTTACCTTTGTCCATATATTTTTATCTACAATCTCTTGTTTCACATAAAAATGTAGCCTAAAAGTTTGTTTGATACAATGTGGCCTTAAGGTAGCCAACCCCTAATGAAATTCGCATGACGTCTGAATTATCGGGCGACATCGAAAACATTCGGCGGTGGAACTTTCCACCGCCGAATGTTTACGACCGCGCCGGAATAGGTTCGGTCACGTAACGACGCCGCTTTGAAATATCCGATGTTTTTGAATCTCAAAATGGCTACTTTACGGGTAGGCCTATTCTACCTTAACCGGTTTTGATTCATGAGACACTTTTGTCTACGATTGTATAGAGTACCCCCTATCTGCGATATCGTAGCCACAAACTAGATGCACTGGTGGTGAAATCGGCCAAAGCGAGGGACGTTTTTTTCGCGATCACGGCTTTATCGAAGCCGTAGTTACGAGATTTTATAACAACACCGACAGTTTGTCAATACAAAACGGTAACCCCGGTGTGTTTTTAGAACAAGTTCATTGTCATTAGAAAAAAAATCTATAAACTCATATTTAAATGCAAAATATATATACTTTGTTGTAGCGAAAATTGTTTTAGTTCACCACCAAAGAGATTATGGGTATTGGTTTGTGACCAAGATTCAAAGAGGTTTCGAATCCAATATTTCAAATAAGAAACCCCAGATTTCCCACTTTTTAATATAGACGTCTATCGACTGTTGTGATTCTTTAACAAGCCGGCCACTCACATATATATCTGTCGTAGAAGTCCTGGTCCATAGCATTAATGGCTTCAGATAAGAGGGATGATGGTTTTTCAAAATGCAATATCTTACCAATTATTAATCAAACCCAATGTTGAAGGTACTCATTTGAATGGTCTCATCGAGACAATTCAAATGAGTACCCACAACATAGGGTTTGGAATTGAAATTACAAAGTTAGAATGTCCTCACTCCCTCTTATCTGTAGTCTGGTTTACCTGCCCCTATATACTGCGTTATTGGGTCAGGCACGCACCAACAATGGCGGCGCCCAGTGTGGTAATATTTTTACAAAGGTAAGGAACAAAGTTCATTTATTTTGTGAGCAGAGAAGGGTCATTAGAAGAGTCGATAGTTTTCGGTATTTTTTTACACTAGCAGTAACAGTTTTAAACGATCACCACGCTAACGCTAACCCGAAATAAAGCGTTTTAAATTATGAACATATAATCTATATATTGGCAATTTGATTCAATATGACACCAGTTGTCTGATTAGCTCAGTGGTAGCACTGGTGGTGAACTCGGCCAAAGCGTGGGACGTTTTTTCGCGATCATTGTATTCCGTCGGTGGTGTTATAAAATCTCGTAACTACGGCTTCGATAAAGCCGTAGTTACGAGATTTTATAACAACAACGACGGTTTGTCAATACATATCGGAAAACCCGGTCTATTTTTAGAAAAAAATCATTGTTATTAGAAAAACTATCCAATCAGATCTTTGAACTCACATTTAAACGCAAAATATCTGTACCTTGTTGTAGCGAAAAACATTCCTCGCTTTGGCCGAGTTCACCACCAGTGGGGTAGAGCGTCCGACTTAAGACCCAGAGGTACATGGTTTGAATCTCAGTTCGGATACATCTTTTTGTTCCCCTATATTTGTTTTTTTTTTACATTTTATACCAACTGGTTCTAGAGATTGCAAAGACGCGATAAAACACTATTACCGTTTATTATTTTATTGCGTCCTTGCGATTTCTAGAATAGTTAAGTTTGAGAAAATGTATCTATCTATTAAAAGATCTATTAATTAGTAATACAACATGTGCCCATGATGGGATTTGAATCCTAGACCCCTGGAAATCAGGACGGACGCTCTACAACTGAGCTTATCAGTCATATGGTTACGACAATACCCAAATTGTTACAATATAGTATATATTTTCATAATTCATAATGTTCTCTGTTCTCAAAATTGACTGACTTTGCTCTTTATCTTTGAAGTTTGAAGTGAAATCACCCCACTGGGAGCCGCCATTGATACTAAGTGCCTAACGTACTACAAACATAGTACGACAGGGAACCATACTATCTTATCTGTAGCTCTGCCATAGGGCTTCAAACCTACATACATATACAATGTTCCTCGTATAATGTAAATATCATGGTCAATCAATGTTCGACGTTCCTTTTTAAAGGCGGATATCCTAACCATAGGATCCAAAGAAGGTTTTAACCCTTTCCTAGAACAACTAAATTTTGGGGTGTCCAAATTCGAAAGCTGGTACAGATATCGAAATTATTGTTAACTTGTGTAAGAATTCGTACAGTATAGATTTGAAAGCATTGACGGGAAAGACGAAGATGCCGAATTTCAACATTTTCCTCTTTTCTCCTAGTTTTTTCTCTTATTATTTTCTAGTCTCTTTGCTTAGGGACCTCGAAACAAGGTTTACCCTATCCCAAACAAGACCTGGTTTTGACGTCCCTTATAGATAAGGGTTGGGAATATATTGAGACAAAAGTAGAAATGCTAATATTCAGCATTTTCTCCTTTTGCCTCAATATTTTCTATGCTTTAATGTGCACGTTTCCTATATCTATATTTCATCTATTCTGTCGCCTGTAATGTCTTTCAAATTGGACCGCTCTAACATTATGTCGTTTGGGAAATGTTTTTGAGAATTAGAGAAAAAGGTACTTTTCTAACAGTACCATTGTACTTTTCTCTCAATCGTGTCGTTTAATGTAGAATTCATTAAAGATTAGTTAATAATTCTGTTAGAATAATTCTGTTTGGAAATTCAATCTGCTTTTATTTTGGACCTTGGGTTTGTTATGAATAATTTTGTGGTACATTCATATTTGTTAGTCCTTTTGAAGTCGAAAATAAACCCTGTTCCATTTTCATGCATCCAACATGGCTTATTTCTTTGGGACTATAACAATTATATTTGAAAGAGAAGCCAGTGCAGATAAGGTCTCAAGTATGAAACTACACAGTTTTTTTCATCTGAACAATTTTGAATCTCGCATTTAGTCTGTATTTTAACCTATGTGGACGAGCAGCTGAAGGCTCTGTTAGGGTGTTGTGGTAGTAGGCCTACTGTGTACTGGTATTCACGTGTATATTTATATGAGTAAGAAGAGAATGTTGAAAATCAGTATCTTCTCCTTTTTTCTCAATATTGTTCTAGCGATAGAGTAAATCAAATCTTTTTAATAAACATCCGTTGCTCCGCAACATCCATGGTGTCGTCTGCATCATCTGTCAAAATGTAACTTTCTGAAAGTTTGGCGTTTGGAAAAAGGTTGATTATTATACTCAAAGTATACTGATGGTAATTGCAAACTTTGTCGTTAATCTAACCCTTTCCCAAACAAGACCTGGTTTTGACGTCCCTAGTAGAAAAGGCTTGGGAAAACATTGAGACAAAAGAAGACACTGCTGATAACCAGCAGTTTCTCCTTTTGTCTCAATATTTTCTATGCCATATTTTACACAAATCCTATCTTTAATAACAACCATTTTGTTATCTGTGGCAGTTTTTGAAGTAGATCACCCTAAAATTTTGTCGTTTGGGAAAGGGTTAAAATGTTGCAAAAACGTTTGGTAATTCTTTGAAATACAAGATTGTGCACATATGTCTTATTTCAGAAACTGCATTGCCTTTACGCAAGATTAAACCCACGTCTGCAAGTCTCGTATGTCGTCTGTGAGTTTCTGTTTTTACAGCGGTATACTTTACAAAAACACATTTTAATAAATAATATAATATATTGAGAGGCAAAAGAAAGTATACACTTTTTGTTTGTAAATATCTCTCTTATTTTCCATCACATCGACTAAAAATTTTGTACAGCTTATTTCTACTCATAAACCAATAATACAAGGTTGATAATTTCACCCTAAATTGCTTGACTACGCATATTCTTGCTACATGCTGATTTTGCAAATTTTGCTCGTGCGACTTTGTGGAGCATAAGAAATTGCTGCTAATCCGCATTTTATTTCTTTATTCATTATCACAACAAATCACAACCGTAAATTTTATCTAACATTATAACACAATTGACCAAACGCCGACTGTCAATCAAAAACATCGATTTGCCAATGGACGATCAGAAAAATGTTATGCCCCAATTGTTCTTCGTTGCACGTGTTATTGTATCGATTTATCGACTGACAATCAAAACAATCGACATGTCAATGGCAAAGAATTTTGTGCTAACAATAGACTAGGGTAACGGTTATGTTTTGATAAACCATCGGTGTTGTTATAAAATCTCGTAACTACGGCTTAAATCAAGCCGTAGTTACGAGATTTTATAACAACACCTACGAAATACTATTTTGTTTTTCCGAATTACGGCACGATTAACTGGATAAAACGTCCCATATTAATGATCACATCCCCATTGTTTGTCTTAAATTCTATGTTGGGCGGAGCGATCTGTCGATTGGCGTTTGGTCAATTCTCGGTGACTGGTAGAAATCGATCAATATGCCACTTTTTTGCATTAATACCCATTTTTCTATGACGCAGCATATTATGAAAGAAACGCGACACTATACACCTTTAGTCAGGTGCATAGGAACATTCTTCGCATATTCGATCAAAATCCGTCAATAAATTTAGTAGGAATTGTATCAGATAACTTGTTCGCAACAAGTCCCCTTTTGCCATGACTCGTCGAAATATGGAAAAACACTAACAATGCACGCATAGTCCTAGGTGAGTAATCACTTTCTGCAAATCCGTTGATAAATTTAGGAGTTGTGTCAACGTGAATGCTTGCACTAATTAATTGATTAAAACTCCTTTTTTGATGACGCCGTAAAACGTTCGCAATAGACTTGAGGATGGACAGACGGATAGGCAGAGATGGTTACATCAATAAACGACAACCTTCGGTGGCGTTTGAAATTCGTACATAATCGTATAAGCGTTTTCTCAGAAAACATGGAAGAACTAGGTTGTATACTTAGTAGTATAGTACAGATCACGATGGTGACATGGAAGGGCATCTCTAGCTATCAGCTACTTCACGAGAGAGGCTTCCAGAACTCAGAATTTAATAAAATCATCAACATTTTTGTACGTACTTTGCCAATTAGAATTCGGTTTGAAGCAGAGGCCGAGCCCGGAGAGCTCAGTCGGTTACGTCGGAGTCCGTCAATCCAGGGGTCTCGAGTTCGAACCCGGCTCGGCCAGTATCCATTCTGACATTTGACAAAAGTCATTTGTCTCTCACCAATGGGTGTGAATCATCTATGTGAGAGAGTAGCTGGAGGCTCGGTTTGGATATTGTGGTTCTACTGGTGCGAGAAATACCAGGAACCCACGGTTAGGTGCTCCAGCCGCCGAGATATGACCATAGAAGTTAGAAGTTGAAAACGGCGTAAAACCCCAATAAACTCAAATTTGAAGCAGAGGTTGAAAAATGCATCATCATCATCATCATCATCATCATCATCATCATCATCATCATCATCATCATCATCATCATCATCATCATCATCATCATCATCATCATCATCATCATCATCATCATCATCATCATCATCATCATCATCAACATCAACATCAGCAGCAGCAACAACAACAACAACAACAACAACAACAACAACAACAACAACAACAACAACAACAACAACAACAACAACAACAACAACAACAACAACAACAATTGTAGAAAACCGTCAATAATTCTGTAAAAACATGAACCGATTTGGAAATGGTTCGAAGCAGAAAAGGCGTAATTTAACGTTAGACACCAGACTTGAACCCATGTTACGTCAAACTATGATAAGTGCATAACTATTTTTGACTTTGTTGATGACATAACTTTTTTCAAGTTCAACGGTATTGAATGACACAATTTCCGGCAAATCACCATCAATTTTTAAAATGTCAATACACTGACACAACTGAATTTTGAATGTTCACTTTTTATGAAGTTTCTTTGATGTTTCAAATGCAATAAAAATGCTTTCTGAAATTTCTCTCGGTAACAGTAATAACGGACAATCAGTTGACAACGTGTTTACAATAGGATTTCAATGATTCAAATTAATCACGGTAATGTTCACTGGTGGTGAACTCGGCCAAAGCGTGGGACGTTTTTTCGCGATCATAGTATTCTGTCGGTGTTGTTATAAAATATTGTAACTACGGATTCGATAAAGCCGTAGTTACGAGATTTTATAACAACACAGACGGTTTGTCAATACATATCAATCAATAAACCCGGTCTATTTTTAGAACAAATTCATTGTTATTAGAAAAAACTATCCAATCAGATCTTTGAACTCACGTTTAAATATCGATAGCAAAAATGCAAGCATTCAACATCTGAGACAAGTTTATTGTCGGCTTCATACGAAAATAATCGTAGTGAATAATCTGTAGTTACGACATTTTCGAAAATAGCCGACGTTCAGCCTCGGAAACCCAGCGGTCATAGCTACGCGTCATGTAGCGTAGATATGACCGCTGGGTTTCCGAGGATGGCCGACGTTATTCTCTTTGTAAAAATGATACATACGAGGGGAGGTCAGAAAACATCCGGACTTTTCACTGGATCTCGCAAACCATTCAACATTTTAACAAAAATCTTTTTATGCTGTTTTAAAACATTCTTCGTCTATGTATGATGCCATCTTCATGGGAGCTTATAAATTATATTCTCGCCGTGAACATGACGTAGACCCATGTTTTAGATACTGTGTAACACCAGACATCAAAGCCACCCTGGTCTTCTATTTCTTTCCAGCACGCATTTTTTCAGTTCTGGAAACAATTAAAAAGTCACGTGGGGCGAATCTGGCCCCGGTTTCTCGAAAAAAAAAAAAAAAAAAAAAAAAAAAAAAAAAAAAAAAACAACATAAGTACATACCCATGAAAACATGCTCAACTTCAAACGAATGCTCTCCAACGTTGAAGGGTATTCGATTGATTGATTTGAGCACGGTGCTAAGATTTGAGTCTGATAACGTACCTAAGTTTTTTTTCGAGAAACCGGGGCCTAGGCTATAAAAAGATTGAGACAACAATTGTCACGTGTAATAGTCGATAATCTCCATCGTAGCTACGGCGGCGTGGGAGGGGACGTAATCGTGAAGAATGAGGACATTTTCTTTGCTTTTGCTTCAGCATTTCCCTCATTTTTTTTAGAATTACTTCAGAATAGTATTTGGCGGTGACAGGTCGATCTTTTGGCATGAACTGGGTAACTATCAATCCTCTTGAATCCCAAAAGGCAACAACAAGCATAGCTGCCAGCCAATGAAAACAGGTTGGGAACCAGTCCGTTTTTATGACTGCTTTGGCTGGGCTTTTATCTCAGGTTAAGAATTATGACCCCCACATCTCATCTCCAGTGATAACATGGTTAAAAAACTTAACTCCTTCACGATTAAAATGACCTACATGTTCGTTTGCATTGGCTACTCTGGGTGTTCATCTAACAAATAGTCCACGATAGATAAAACACCTATCACATATCATTGAGCAAAATATTTTGTATACACAACTATCACTGAAAGTAACTGTCCACGTTATAGACTCCTTTCATCTATGTTTTAGTCCTACCCGCAGAACACTTCCGGTAATCCGAGTCTTCTCCGATGAAAATTCGCTCGTTGATATTTGGACGCCGCTATTTACAACAGAGTTCTGTCCCATTAAAAACAAACGAAAAGTCCGACACAGCGACATAACTTGTGTCGGAATTTTCTTTTGTTTTTGAATGGGAGAGCGCTCTTATGTAAATAGCAGCATCCAAATATCAAAGAGCCAATTTTCACCAGAGAAGATTCTGATTAACTTCCGGAGGCAAACAATGGGTTTATGGGAAATTAACATTGTATACATGAGAATTGTTACTAAAAATAGTAACAAATCGACAATATCAAAACGAGGCTCCCAAAAAATGCGGAGAATACAATGACGCACGCGTGTAATCAATATACAGCGTTAAAGCGCTCATGCATTCTATATACAGCGATAAAGCGAAGTTTTAAGTGGAACAAAATCTATGAAATTGAATGAATTCGTTAATAGCCGGTAAGATGGTTATTCTATTGGAGTTACAGTCAACCGTTCCCCGTTTAAATTTTTCGCCTATTGCACCTAAGGACGACTTCCGGAGGCTGTTTTGTGTGTGTGTGTGTGGGGGGGGGGGTCTTGATGGAAACTTGTCCATTGGCGAATAAATGTAGATTTCGCCAATATAAAGAGTAATGTGTTTGTATAGCATCTAGTAGAGAGACATTCGGATATTTTTGACCGTCCCTCGTAGCTTTATTAATATTGAAGTAGGCTGATATCTTGAAAAATACCGTATAGAATTTGGGATGAATATCGTGACAAAGAGGAGGGTTTTCAGACTTTAACCCTTTCCCAAACAAGACCTATTAGAAACGATTTAGGAAAACATTGATTTAAAAAAAAGAAAATGCTGATGACCAGTATTTTATTCTTTTCCATAAGTTTGTTCTTGGCTGTATTGCACATAAAATTTCATCTTAATCAACATCCGTTTTGTCGTCAGCAGTGGCTTTCAAAGTTTGATCATCCTTATGCTTTCCCATTTTGGACACAAACAGTAATGATATTTTTCCGTTGTGGTACACAAATAACCAATGCCCCTCCACTGTGTTTTTTTTCACCCATGTTTCGATTGAAATAAGCCCAGTGAATGCGCTGGTAAATAAATTGCCAAATAAAGCTGTCGTCTAACGATAAGTAGAATTTCATTGTTTGAAGTGTACATGTATGTTAGCAAATTCATTGAGAATTGATATCCCCCGACGAAAATGTTTTGTTTGTCAATGGAGTATGACAGGTTATCTTCTATCTACATCAACCAAGGACATAAAAATATCATGTTCGTGTTTTACAGAAACAGCGAGGAAACGAATGTAACTCTGTATGTAGCCTATACGGCTTCACCAATCAAGGGCAGTTAGTCTAAATTTAATTGTCGAGCCGGGTAACCCCGACGATATGTGCATCTCCTCTTCGTACGAAAGCTTTTCACTTAGTTTCATTGAAACCAGTCAATATTTTCCATGAAATAGCGCAGAAACGAAACTCAGACCGACGGAAGGACGGACGGAACGAAGGAAGGACGGACGGAAGACGCAAAAACAATACCCAACACCCCCGATGATTTCATCGGCGGGGGATAATAAAACATAGCGAAACAGAAAAAAGAGCGAGAGATATCAAGATACGAAATAAAAAAGTTTTAAGATTGATTTCAAACATTGGTAGAGTTGACTCGCATTGTCTGTCTACAATATAACGAAGAAGAAAAGTAGATGAAACTGACAAAAGAAGTTGCATCGGCCGGGAATCGAACCCGGGCCGCCCGCGTGGCAGGCGAGCATTCTACCACTGAACCACCGATGCTTACACATCATTTGTCATTTTGAAATATTTTCAAAGGTCAGTGTACGTCAAGTCGACGTGCTTTACGTAACGTTATTTACCGTCATGTCATTTACGCTTGATTTAACACCAGAGTCGCACTAAATAGACGTTGACCTTTTACAATCGGTAGGAAATTGGATTGCCTCAATTCAATACTACTTTAGACGACACATTGCGCGTTGATAAATACGACATCTACGTCAAATTGAAAAAAAAAAAAAAACAAAAAAAAACAAAAAAAAAAAAAAAAAAAAAAACTGGTTATCTACATTTTAGTTTTGTGCCCCAGCTTGATCTTAATTGATGATATTCTTGTTAATTAGTTATATATGATATTTATATGGGCCAGAGGCCAAAACACTTGTTGTATTGTATTGTATTCGGTTTCAGTCTTCATAATTATGCCATAACGACCCCCTTTTCCAGATCAAATCTTAATTATACGAGGGTTGATCCAAATGTAATGTCACGGTGCATTTAGTGGGGTTATTCGACGTATTCCTGTACAAATACAGACTCACTATTCAAGCATATCCTATTGGAAATATGCATTTGGGAATAATTCTATATTTATATATTTGAAACAAATAAAATGTTGAAAAAGATCAATATCGTGCATGTGCGTTTCACGACCTAGACTATTCATTTGAAGATGAGTATTATTTTATAAATATTATCATAATATCAAAAGGAAAACAAACACACAAAAAAAAAACCACAATTTAGCTGATATTTTAATGACGTAGCGTCATGATATTGCTGAGCCATTTTAGAACGTTACAATCCAATCGGTGCGTTGAAACACCAAAGTATGTCTCTTTGAATTCATCAGTCGCATTCGTGAAAATGGCAGATAAAACACTACGACGCACAATTCGTAAATGTAGCTCTGCTATATTCTTGGGAAATACCCGTTTGGAGCAACAGAAACGATAAATTCAACATACGGAGAAATAATTCTTAATAGGAGAGTCGTTCACCGTTGGTTCAAGCGTTTTTGGAGTGGGAATGAGTCATTTTAAGACGACAAACGAACTTTGAAGACCTGTGGAGCTGCATCTTCGCTAGCCAAGGTTACTCTCCATGCTGAGGTCTATTGATTAAACCATCAAAATATGACATCTGCAGTTTTCGGTACGCCAACAGCCTATTTGGTCGTCATAATCTAATTATAGCACATCATTTGAATTATCGAATCAAAATCATTCAGTTTTATCTTGCATGATCATTACGTATACATTACGTCGCTTCTATTTTTGGCTGAAGCCGGTAACATTTGAATCATCGAATCAAAATCATTCAGTTTGATCTTGTTTGATTACGTATACATTACGTCCTTTCTATTTTTGGCTGAAGCCGGTAATTTGAAGCGTCAGCCAATGAAAGTTTGTATCAGCTTTTTAAATTGTTTTGTTGTGTATAGCCAACGATTGGATACTGAAATCCCGCCAAGGCCCCGAGATTAGACCTGAAATGACCCCACGAGAACAGAGCTCATTCTATCGAAATGGAATGTAGAGATAATGTGCTCTGTTCTTAAGAGAGTAGCCAAGGTTGAACCCACCTACGTTTGTATTCACCCTTGGTGGATTTAGTCCGATTTTCTTGAAATCGCGAAGCGCCGCCTAGCGGTTGTTCTGCTGGTTGTTTACGTCCATTATTGATGGCGTCATTAACGCGCGTTGTCTTTCGCGTCATACGTCATGCGGATTATGTAAAAATTGGCTGCTTTTTTGTCGAATTGTAAAAAGTATAATAACTCGTCGATTATAGTTAGGGAATTCCTGTCTATTGCAGTGAAATTCTTAGGAAAAATCGCCCATCTTCGCGTTTTTGAGTCGCAAATGCAATGCCTTTTCCCGCCCGTTGTCATGATTTGGTCACTCAAAACAAATGTATCAGTCGACAATCTGATTGGTTCCAGCGAGACCTCGCTGGAACCAATGAAAACGCTTTCCAGGAGACCAAGAAAATCGGACTAAATACGCCAAGGGTGAATACAGAAACGACGTTACGTCGTATATGTCACCCTTGGCTTGCGAAGATGGTGGAGCTGCAGAATGACGTAAACGTCCACATGACTTTACGCTATTTCCTCATCCTCAACCCTTTCCCAAATAAGGCCTGGTTTTGACGTCCCTAATATATATGGCTTTGGAAAACATTGAGACAACAGAAGAAACTGCTGATAACCAGCAGTTTCTCCTTTTGTCTCAATATTTTCTGTGCAAACATATACACAAATCCTGTGTTTATACACAACAACCATTTTGTCGTCTGCGGCAGCTTTAAATTTGGACTACTATAAAATTTTGTCGTTTGGGAAAGGGTTAACCAAATTTAGGAGATGTTCATCATGACGACCCTAACCAACTGAGAACAAATTTCAACAACGCACTAAAGGAATTGTTTCAGTTCTAAAGAACAAATGTAAATGCATTTACGAAGTGGGTCGAACGCCACGAACCATGTATTAAAACCGAGGACGCTATTAACCCTTTTCCAAACAAGAACTGGTTTTGACGTCCCAACTAGAAAATGCTTGGGAAAACATTGAAACAAAAGAAGAAACTGCTGATAATCAGCAGTTTCTCCTTTTGTCTCAATATTTTCTATGCCATATTTTACACAAATGCTATCTTTGATAACATCTATTTTGTCATTTGTGGCAGTTTTTGAAGTGGATCATCCTAAAATTTTGCCGTTTGGGAAAGAGTTAAACGTTGACGTCAATGACATTGTATGTTCTGTGGCACTGAGCACTGATGTTCTTTGTACAATTATGGATTATTTTTGTAATATCGATCGAAACTTTATGAAAATGTGTGCATGTTTTAAATGAATTTCGTGTTAAACTTTCGGCATGTAAAACTGCACAAGGATACGTTCATCAAATCACCGAAAACAGCATTAATTTTGTGACTCTACGTATGCAAAAATTACGATGACCAAAATACGAATACACAAATTTGTATGACTGAAAAATGGCGTCATCTTGTAGCTGGAATAAGCTTGAAGTTAAAAAAAGTAGATACTATACTATGTCATATCAGTTCACACGCGTAAATTATCAAATGTCACCGAGGATTCAGTCTGTTATATTTTAACAGGCGTCTATCGTTAACCTACCCAGAAATTCATTATTTCCAGAAAATGGTTTGCGATACTTGGTTTTCGCAAAATAGCTAATTTGTATTTTTCTAATAAACTTTTCTTGGTTTGACGTCAAATAACTTTCAACTGTAAACAGAAAATTTGCAACTAAAATCATCATCATTTTTCCTATTCCTTTTATGTTTCCTTATGTTACTCGCTATATAGATTTGCCAAATCTAAGAATGGATTCGGGGAGGGATTAAAAGACTTTTCATAATGCGGTTTTGGTTGACGCGTCTCAAACGATCCCGACATTTCACGCCAATTACTCTCCCTATTATGATTTTGTCAATTATGATGTCGGGCATTCATTTAAAAGTCTGTTTGGTGGTTAATCGGTTATGACGCTATCTGGAAATGGACAAAAACATCAGACGACTTCTAGTATGATACAGACGACATAAACCCGTTCCCATACCATGCCCCTTTTTGAATCACTACAAGATAATGGCTTAGGAGAACATTGTGGAAAATGAAGAAATTGCTTGCGACAAGCAATTTCTTCATTTCCAACATTATTTTCTACTAAAATAGACCAAACTATGATAAATTTCATTTTTCTAAAGTTGTCGTCTGCAACATCTTTAAAATGGGACAAGTCTTGGAATTTGGTGAGTGGGAAGGGGTTAAAAGTCTCTTTGATGGTCAGTCGGTTATGTCATTTTTTAGAAATGCACAGAAAACATCAGACGACGTCAAGAATAATGCAGACGACATTAAAACGTCTTAGTCAACCAGACATAACGAGAATACACTAAAAGTATTCTACGATTTGTCTGACTTGGTAGATATAAGTTTGCGAGGACGTATTTTCACAGCTACTTTAACGTTTCTCCCAATGACACGAATTAAGCCCTGTCTTAGTAGGTTCTTAGGGTGGCTCAAATCGAAAGCTGCGAGGGGGTAATGGGTTTTCAAAATGAAATATTTCACTAACTGTTTAGCAAACCCTATGTTGTTAGAATTCATCGGCGGATTTGAAATAACAAATTCAGAACGGTTTCATCATCTCTTATGACTTGTGTTGCCCAGCTAGCATGCTACTGCATGTTGATAAAGATGGGATTTCTGTACACTATTGCAAAGAAAAATTAAGACAAAATGAGGAATGCTGAAAATCAGCATTTTCTTCTCTTGTCTCAATGTTTTCCCAAACAATTTCTCCTATGGACGTCAAATATATGACTTTAGAAAGCGTAAGACTCGCTCAAATTTAAAGTAAGTTTTTTGCACATGGGAGAACCAAAATGGATACTAACTAAAATATACAAACCAATAGCATGTCACAAAATGGAAAGGATTGGCAGGGTGGGAGAAAATGCAGAACTATATAGCCCATTGTCTGCATTTATGAACATTCATGATGGCCTATCTAAATAAAGACGTCTTTATTTGATCTCTTTTCAATTTACTACATCGTTTTCTTACGATTATTGCGGCATATCCAAACGAAACCTTTTAACACAAGTCTGTTCTGAAAACCATATTCATCTTGGCTAAACACACGTGTACAAGCCCCCCCCCCCCCCTAAACAAAAAAAATCAAACAAACAAACAACAACAACAACAACAATAATTCATCACAACATGACTATGTCATTTGTAATTCTACTTTGAACAGGTGATTAGGCGCACTAGCCACCGCAATATAACTGAGAAACTGTTGAACGTGGCATTGAACTCCATACCTTATATAATAGTCAATATCAAATCATGCATTCTGGCTCAATTTTGTTCTCAAATGTAAGTAACTAAATTGAACTAGGAACCTTGACCTACGAAGATGTATAGAAATAAGTTCCGCAGTACTGGTATTTGAGCCAGGATCTGGAAAACGCCTTTTATGGTATTTGAGCCCAACATGGTTCCAGATGAGCCTGCATATTTACGCAGTCTGATCATGAATCATGTTGTTCTCCATTATAACACGTTTCCGTAAAATCCATATATAGCGAAAGAAGGACTGCATCGGGTTTTATTTACAATAAAGACTCTATGTAATTATGCATTGTGTATGTGCCAAAACGTCACGTGGCGTCAAGGTAACGTCAAATGAAGTCACTTAACCGACAATGCGTTTCCTACGCCGAAAACTAGTTCATGGCAGAATTTTCACAAAATAACACATTTTTAATGTGCGTTTTTGTTATTTATCTAGAGTGTTATAATGGAGATAATAACAAGTTTAGCGGTCTTTATTGCGCAATACAAACCTCTGTGCTCTGGACTACATGTTAAGGCAAATACCTCGGCGCTGTGCGCCTCGGTTTTTACCTACACATGTAGTCCGTCGCACATCGGGTTTTATTGGCAATAAAGACCGCTAAACTTGTTATTATTTCATAAATAGCTTCTTGGTGACCTGTAGCAACCATAAGACAGCAGCATGACCCCCACTCCCCCCCCCCCCCCCCGTCAGACTACATCTAGACATAGCCCTTTCCCAAACGACACAATTTTAGGGTGATCCACTTCAAAAACTGTCACAAATGACAAAATGGGAGTTATTAAAGGTAGGATTTGTGTAAAATATGACATAGAAAATATTGAGACAAAAGGAGAAACTGCTGGTTATCAGCAGTTTCTTCTTTTGTTTCAATGTTTTCCCAATCTTTTCTAATATGGACGTCAAAACCAGGTCTTGTTCGGGAAAGGGATAGACTGATCTTGAAACACAGCTGTCTCAAATGCAATAAAGGACGTTTTTCCAGATCATGGCTCAAATAGTATTTCGTCGATGGGGAGTCAAAACCTCGTAACTCCAGCGTTTTCAAGCTGTAGTTACGAGGTTTTGACTCCCCACCAACTATTTGTAGACGTACGTAGTAGTAACGAAGGTCTCATTGTTATTTTATTTTTTGATTCTATTACAAAACGCAGCAAATTGATAAATGTTTTATTGACAACAAGTAAACCATTTCACAATCAAGACCTGGTTTTGACATCTTTTATACAGAAAAGGCATGGGAAAACATAAAGCCAAAAACAGAAAATGCTGTTAACTAGCATTTGCCTTTTGCCTCAATATTTACTGTTACACAAATTTTGTCTTTATCAAGATCCATTTGTTTTTTGTAGCAGCTTTCAAATTGAACCGCCCTTAAAGTTTGCCGTTTGGGAAAGGAATAATATAGAAACATATTGTAACACATACGAATAGGGGTTAAAACGCAACACAATAAATCTAGAAATAAATGGTGTTGCACAATTGACGGTGCACCATATGTGCATTTCTGCAACACAGATGGTGTGTGCATTGACAACCTTGTTTTACATCTGAAAAGCGAAACTGATCTCTTTGACCGCAAAAATTGTCCGCTTTTTTCTTTATACGAGGGGTGATTAAAAAGTTCCAGGAAAAGCGTTGCCATTTTCTTAGATAGTGCTTAAAAACCTTATGAAATTTATACACAACTTAGAATAACATTTCCTACACCAGTCAATTGATAATAAATCATCCGAACATCAAAAGCTTATCAAAATGTGGTTGTCAAGTTTACGTCGCTCATCGAGATGCGCCCAACGTCGTTCTGCGTCCATATACAAGAAGTCTTCGTGGCCTTTAACCCTTTCCAAAACAAGACCTGGTTTTGACGCCCCTAATAGAAAAGGCTTAGGAAAACATTGAGACAAAAGGAGAAACTGCTGATAACCAGCAGTTTCTCCTTTTGTCTCAATATTTTCTATGCCATATTTTACACAAATCCTATCTTTAGTAACTTCCATTTTGTCATTTGCTGCAGTTTTTGAAGTGGATCACCCTAAAATTTTGCTGTTTGGGAAAGGGTTAAGACGTAATATCTTCGTATGTAAAGTGAATATCCGTTAGATACTTTATGGATAGGTTCCTGGTACATCTATCAGACTCGTTTATGGGGATGAAAAAGAGAAATAATTATCTCGCACATCCTTTAAAATGATGGCGAACAAACAGTCAAAATGACGTTATGGGTGAGTGATATTGCATGATTGAATTTGAAAAGGGTCGTCCAATGTATTCACATATTAATTTTAACAACCAACTTTACAAAGTTAAACGTCGTTTTCAAATCGACAAAAGCTCGAATTTCAGTGATTTTTGGCCGCTATTTCGAACACTACCACAACTCGGAAACGGGTCATAGGCCCTGATATGAACTTTTTAAAATAAAAACGAAAAATATATTTTTCTTGACAATTTATCAGAATTACCTTTTTCCTTTTTTGAAAATGGCGAAACTTTTCCGGGAACTTTTTGATCACCCCTCGTATAATATATCTACTGACCCTTATCAATTTTGCGTGTTTCTTGAGAAACAACCTTAGATTTATCACCAAAGCTGATATTTAATAGGCCTACGAATAAGGATTTGCCAAGAAAATTTGGTTTGTCTTCTCCTACGTACATTTATTTCACTTTAAACTGGTCTAACATTTTTTCTTTTGGGAAAGAATTAACATTTAATTAAACCGAACGTAAGAGTTAATGAAGCGTAGATGACATGACGGTTAAGACGTTGTACGTAAAGCACGTTAGTTTGACGTACGAACATTGAATGGATATAAAAAAAAACATTGTATTAAGTGTGAGCATCGGTGGTTCAGTGGTAGAATGCTCGCCTGCCACGCGGGCGGCCCGGGTTCGATTCCCGGCCGATGCAACGTTGTTTTGTTATTCTTTATTTTATTTATCTCCAGGTATTTGATTAATTGGGTAGAGTAAAGTTTCGGGTCAGACAATATAATGATATTTCATGCTTTTGTAAGCAGAAAAAAAACAACATATTGGCTAGACAAATAAATTTCTCTTTCTTTATTATGTTCATGAGACAACAGCTTTACTTGACATTTCCCTATAACATTTACATCCAAAACCAAGGCTTTAATTTGACGTCGCTAAATGCTAAATAAAATACTAAGGAAACATTGGGACAAAAGAGAAAACGCTGATAATCAGCAGCTTCCCATTTTTCTCGGTATTCATGAGCAATATTCTCGTATATAAATCCTTCCTTAGCCCATTCCCAAACAAGACCTGGTTTTGACGTCCCTGAAAGAAATGGCTTTGGAAAACATCGAAACAAACGAAGAAACTGCTGATAACCAGCAGTTTCTCCTTTTCTCTCAATATTTTCTATGTCATATTTTACACAATTTATATCTTTAATAAATTCCATTTTGTCATTTGTGGTAGTTTTTGAAGTGGATCACCCTAAAATTTTGTCGTTTGGGAGAGGGTTAATCAATTGCCAATGTGTGGTCTGCTGCAGGTATCAAATTAAACTATCCTGATATTTGTTGTTTGGGAACAGATTGAACGGCAAAACTTTGGACTGGTTCAATTTGGAAGCTGCCGAAATGCCAAAGAATAGATGTCTTAGTCTAGGCAATTGGTGAAAAATATGACTACAACTTCTCAAATATGATGAAGAAAGCGTGAAACTTTGTACAAATGTAGGTCACATCGTCCTGAACATTTTTAGAGGTGGAGCCAGTGTGAACAGTACATAGCTTAGCAACGGTTGCTATGCAACATATTCTCCATAGCAACCATCATATAACATGCACAAAAGCTTATTTTACTGAAGACTTTTAAAGAATGCCAATATCTACAGCTTTATTCTTTATGCCCATACAACATTTGAGCAATTTCAATACACACTTCATAGCAACTGTTGCTAGGCAACACATTTTCCATAGCAACCTCGCATATTCCATGTCCGACGGGCATTTTCAGTTACCAAAGTTAACTGCACAGTGCCTTAAAATGGTTGCTAGGCTATTCCTATTACCTGATCGTCATCAACACTTGCTTTCCTTACCTGTCAACTCGAATGTTTTAACCCATTCCCACACATTGACACTTTTTGACGCTCCTCAAGAAAAATCTATAATGGTGGGACTTTTGTACGTGATCGTACAGAAAAGACGACAATATATAAAGCAATTATAAAAATAATACCTACTACAAAGTAGATACACACGATATTCCAGGATATGGTGTTGCTATTCAGCAGAAATCTCGTAACTGTAGCTTAAAACAACCTGGTTTTTGTTGAAAAGCATAGATATGAAACCGAGCGGCCCATATGGCGTTTTACTAACATGGATTCAGAGGTGATAAAGGTACCGATGAAGCTGTTTGAGAACAGCAATGGATTTCGATCAGACTCTGCGTATGCACAGGCTGATCTAGATCCATGTTGCTCTCAAAAGTCGTAATGGGGAATTTTTCCAGATCCCAGCCCTTAGGCTACATAAAAAACAGCTAAGTCTTCAATGAAAAAAAAATAATATCACGAGAAAGCAGAAACATATTGTGACCTGATTTTACTTGAATGTCACAAATAACGTTATCTGAATACAAATTGTAAAAGTTTTATATTACAACAACAAGTGCGTGAAGTTGGCAGGACATTAGACATTAGACATTAGACATTCGAACGAATGTCTAATCATCGAATTAGACATTCAAATTTGAATGTCTAATTCACCGAATTAGACGTTAGACATTCGATTAGACATTCGATCAAACCCGTTTTGAATGTCTAACTCACCGAATTAGACGTTAGACATTCGATTAGACATTCGACCAAACCCGATTTGAATGTCTAATTCACCAAATTAGACGTTAGACATTCGATTAGACATTCGACCAAACCCGTTTTGAATGTCTAATTCACCGAATTAGACGTTAGACATTCGATTAGACATTCGATCAAAACCATTTTGAATGTCTAATTCACCGAATTAGACGTTAGACATTCGATTAGACATTCGATCAAACCCGTTTTGAATGTCTAATTCACCGTTTTAGACGTTAGACATTCGATTAGACATTCGATCAAACCCATTTTGAATGTCTAATTCACCGAATTAGCCGTTAGACATTCGATTAGACATTCGACCAAACCCGTTTTGAATGTCTAATTCACCGAATTAGACGTTAGACATTCGATTAGACATTCGACCAAACCCGTTTTGAATGTCTAACTCACCGAATTAGACGTTAGACATTCGATTAGACATTCGACCAAACCCGTTTTGAATGTCTAATTCACCGAATTAGACGTTAGACATTCGATTAGACATTCGATCGAACCCGTTTTGAATGTCTAATTCACCGAATTAGACGTTAGACATTCGATTAGACATTCGACCAAACCCGTTTGAATGTCTAATTCACCGAATTAGACGTTAGACATTCGATTAGACATTCGACCAAAACCGTTTTGAATGTCTAATTCACCGAATTAGACGTTAGACATTCGATTAGACATTCGACCAAACCCGTTTTGAATGTCTAATTCACCAAATTAGACGTTAGACATTCGATTAGACATTCGATCAAACCCGTTTTGAATGTCTAATTCACCGAATTAGACGTTAGACATTCGATTAGACATTCAACCAAACCCGTTTTGAATGTCTAATTCACCGAATTAGACGTTAGACATTCGATTAGACATTCGACCAAACCCGTTTGAATGTCTAATTCACCGAATTAGACGTTAGACATTCGATTAGACATTCGATCAAACCCGTTTTGAATGTCTAACTCACCGAATTAGACGTTAGACATTCGACCAAACCCGTTTTGAATGTCTAATTCACCGAATTAGACGTTAGACATTCGATTAGACATTCGACCAAACCCGTTTTGAATGTCTAATTCACCGAATTAGACGTTAGACATTCGATTAGACATTCAACCAAACCCGTTTTGAATGTCTAATTCACCGAATTAGACGTTAGACATTCGACCAAACCCGTTTTGAATGTCTAACTCACCGAATTAGACGTTAGACATTCGATTAGACATTCAATCAAACCCGTTTTGAATGTCTAACTCACCGAATTACAGCTAAAACGAGTTAAGTGGCACAATTACGAGCGAAAAATGTCCCACTATAGTGTCGGTCTTAGATTTTTCTCATTGACATATTTCGGTTTTACTATCAATTAACTACTTGAATTTAATAAAGATTTTAAAACATGACCCGAGTGTTTCTAATTTTGCGACATTTAATGAAAAAAGTATTTTATGGCACGTAAAATGACGTAACGTAATTCACAGACACGTAATTCACAATTTTAAACATACAATAAAATTCCGCAGGTAATAATTCTGAAGAGAAATTTTCTTCTTGGTTTATGTAATCTACACATGTGTAGGTATATGCCTAACTTTGTATTTAACTTAAGCGTTGATTGTGTGAAATTTTAAAGAGCATTAACGTAATTCACATTTTCTGCTCCTTGAGCGGGGTAGCTTCCTTCATTGCAAAGTGTGACTTACTACAATCTACTGCTACCTTCAAGAGTAATACAATGTGTTTACACATGCTGTTGACTATTTATAAATGATATCTAATATCATGTATTCAAAACATGGTTTCGTTTTAGGATGTGTGTAAAACTAAATAACGTAATTCACACCAGACCATGGGACATATGCATAATTGTTCGCAGAAAAATGCATTTATCTTAAATTTCTATATTTTACCACTAAAACAATGTGGAAAAGCTACTGGTTGAGATACTATGTATACTGTATATGTATTATAATTATAATGTACTCTCCGTACAAAAGTGATGAACTGGACCACCCTCGAGGTGGGACAGCTGTTTTTTACCCATTTTCCGACTTATCAAGACATTACTCTCACATATTTCATCAGATATATGGGGTTTTGTTATTATTTTTATTTGACCACCCCTATGACATTATGTTAAAGACGATTCATCAATATAATTGTACAAACATAGCTTCTTAGGTCCATGGGACAGGTATTTCTCGTAATTGTGCCACTTAACTCGTTTTAGCTGATTAGACGTTAGACATTCGATTAGACATTCGACCAAACCCATTTTGAATGTCTAATTCATCAAATTAGACGTTAGACATTCGATTAGACATTCAATCAAATCCGTTTTTAATGTCTAATTCATCGAATTAGACGTTAGGCATTCGATTAGACATTCGATCAAACCCGTTTTTGAATGTCTAATTCACCGAATTAGACGTTAGACATTCAATAAGACATTCGACCAAACCCGTTTTGAATGTCTAATTCACCGAATTAGACGTTAAACATTCGATTAGACATTCGACCAAACTCGTTTTGCATGTCTAATTCACCGAATTAGACGTTAGACATTCGATTAGAC
This sequence comes from Fragum sueziense, assembly GCA_963680895.1. Classification (NCBI taxonomy): domain Eukaryota; kingdom Metazoa; phylum Mollusca; class Bivalvia; order Cardiida; family Cardiidae; genus Fragum; species Fragum sueziense. The sequence goes on along the minus strand of OY804593.1, from coordinate 40,777,234 downwards.
ATTCGATCAAACTCGTTTTGAATGTCTAAAGCACTGAAATATACCGTAACAAGCGACTCGTTTTCCTGAAATTAATACTTAACTTAGCAAAAGCTTTACTGTACCCCAACCACTAATCAGCATTCCAACTCTTACCCCAGTACCGCCGCTAATCCTTATGTCAACTGAGTGGAACTGGTGCCTGATTACACACGATTTTTTCTAAAATGAATTTAAAACTGAGCAGAAGCCATACCTGTGCCCCTGTCACTAGCACTTACCCCAACCCTTAACCAAGTATTACCGCATATATCCTTATGTCAAGGGAGTGGTACAGCCTCAAATACTTATGTCAAGGGAGTGGAACAAGCGCCGCAATAGACACAGCAATGGACTATTTACCGGCATTATGTTACTCTGAATTAATTCTTATCTTAGCTGGATTAATGATTAACCATTTACTAGAATACCTTGACTTATATTTCATTAAATTGGCTAGCTTATTAAATAATGTACTCGAAGGCAAATTGATTCATTTGATAGCGTAATAGTTAAACAGAACCTTTGTATCAAAAATAATTACATGAATTTATTGAAAAAACGTTTCAATATAATTATGCCTTTTTCGAAAATCTTGATATTTTCACATCTGTGCCAAAATGATAACAGTGTATGCCAGTGAATTCCAATACTTTGACAAACAAGACCTGGTATTCATGTGTGCAATAAAGCTTGGGAAAACATCGAGATGAAAGAAGGGAGACTGACGACCAGTATTTTCTCCTTTTCCCTAAAAAATGCATAATTATGCTACAGAATAGATTGAATTAAACTTAATCAACGTCCGTTATGTTGTTTACAAACTTTAAAAATAGTCCCATTTTGCACTGTTGGCAAAGGGTTGAAGCAGTCACAGACGACGATATTATTCTGGTAAATTCAAATTCTGTTACATCACAGAGTAAAAAGAAATAGAAGAAAACGCATTTAATCACCCTTTTTCTTGTTTTTCTTGTGACTCCTGATTATTCCAATGCCATTCACGTTTAGAGACGTTTGAACAAGTATCTTCTTTTTTTCTGGGGGGGGGGGGGCGCATGAAATAACATATCCAACAATGTTTCTGTTGTTTTTTTTTGTTATAAAAATAGTCGTTCTGACAGTATAATTCATACCCTATATTGTCACAATCTGGTACAATAAGAACTTGTATTCTGTCTAAAATTATAGACATTTATAGATATTTTTTTCACTGATTCTATATCGTTGAATAGTGGGTTTTGTAATTCAGGAAACGGCGTCATTTCTTTTAATCATTACTACGAATGATAAAAAATTCTTACGTACAGGGAGGGGACACACCTCCAAAACCTTCCGCGTTTTTGTCATGGCCGTGATGGTCAGTCGTATGGGGAAAACGGACCAAAACTCTATTTTCTAAAAATATTATGATAAATAAATTTATCTTCATAAATCGTATGTAATTATTGTTAACAGTTGAAAAAGATTGTTGAATTTCTGAAAATTTGATTTATCTACCTTTATTTTGTATACGGATATGAAACGAGTATGTTCATTCATGTGACATTTTAACGATTGGTGAAATATAATTGAAATATCATATATTATACTACCTTCATTTTATATTTTCAAAATATATAAAAACATAAAAAGTATGAAAATCATCGACAGTAAATAAAATGTTGTCAAAAGTTGGAGCTAATTTGGTTTTTGACGTTGTCGTGAAAATTAAATAATAATTTAAAGCTATATCTTGATATAAAAATGGGATTATAAAATATATTTCAATAAATAAAGTCACAGATATAATATTCTTGCTGTACTAAATTTGTTCAATACTAATTTCACAGCAGACCTTGACCTTGACATACAGAACAATAATACCTATTGAAAAGTAAATTGTCCACTTGCCTCTTCAAAACATTTTATTTTTATGTGCGTAAAGGTCAGTATCAATTGTGATTTTTCCACTGAACTAAGTAATTACAACTAGGATATCATGAAAATGACTTTATTTTTCTAAAATTCATTCATTTTCATGATAACATTAAGCCCAAAATCTTATAATTAAATAGTTTAGAATAATCTTTTAAGGTCAAGGTCAAATGCATTTGGTTCTATTCAATCAATTTAATAAAAAGTTTACACATATTTAGTTACATCATATGTTATAATTTTCACTAGATATCGTGTTAATTCATACAAAAGTAAAAGTTGTAGAGATAGTTTCGTAAAGTTAGTACATCAAAAATAAGCACAATCTGATATTGACAGAAGAACAAATACAGAAAATCATCAAACTGATATACATGTATATAATTAATGATACCTAACATGTTATGTACTAGGTATATTGAAAGTACACGCAAAATTTTGAATTCGATCGGATCTATACAGAAAAAGTTATTCAGCTTCAAAGTTATGATTTGCTTCTCGAGTCAATTTACCCCACCGACTTTGTTAACCATTTACTCCAAAAGTAAGCCTTCATCATATTTTACGCGTACAAATTAAAGATATTATGTAACCCTATCAATTTACAGAATTTAAAGAAAAACTATTTTTTGAGCGATTTTGAGCCCTTGTTGCTACCCATCCTTTTAAGTGCAATATGAAAAACGCGAATGATCAAATTATTATCATTTATGTGCAAAACTTTCAGTTCAGGTAAATGATCTAACTCAATATTAAATGTGATATTTTTCGTCATAAATTAAAAAAAAGTGGGTGGATTTGCTTTACAAAAATGAAGAAAACTAATTATTCAAAGCCTATATATCTTTTGTGTTTCAACATTTATTACAGAAAGAAACACTCGAAAAATATTTTTCTGTTTTATTTATCAAAGAACTCGTTACATTTCGTAAATGTTTTTAAGGTGGCCGAATGCGATTCCATAACAAGAAAACTGTCCTAGAGAATTGACTCATACTGTCGCATGTTATAAAGTGAATCCTTACTGACATATTAAGATAATAAAAAGATAAGTCACCATCTAGGGAAAGAATGGGGTCGTCTCAAAACCAGCACTGAAATGGCTATTTTAACATGGAGGCCAATGGGAAATTTGCATATTTTTACACAAATGTTAAAAAATAAAGAATTTCTGCCCTAGAGAATTTGATAATATTTTGTAAATTGATGAACCTGGTCATGATCTGTGAAATAAAGAAATGAAAAACAAATGTCACCACAGTATATGAATTGGGGGTTGTCTCAAAAGTGCCGGAACAGTACTGTTTCAGCTGATTTTTGACGCAAATGTTACAATTTTAGAAATTTCTGCCCTAGAGAATTTGATAATATTTTGGTAATTGATGAACCAGCAAATGATCTGTAAAATAAAGAAATAAAAAACAAAAGTCACCACAGTATATAAATGTGGGCTGTCTCAAAAGTGCCGGAATAGTAGTGTTTCAGCTGATTTCTGACGCAAAATATTAATGTTACAATTTTAGAAATTTCTGCCCTGGAGAATTTGATAATATTTTGGTAATTGATGAACCAGAAAATGATCTGTAAAATAAAGAAGTAAAAAAGAAAAGTCACCACAGTATATGAATTGGGGGTTGTCTCAAAAGTGCCGAAATAGCAGTCTTTCAGTAGATCTTTGGCGCAAAATTTTAGGATTTTCTGCATAAGAAAATTTGATAATGATTTGGCAATTGATGAACCTGCAAATAATCTGTAAAATAAAGAAATAAAAAACAAATGTCACCACTGTACATAAACGGGAGACCGTCTCAAACGTGTACTTTTCCACAGTAAAAAGCAGCCTTTTAGCTCGATTTTGTATAGCTATTAGTACATAGTTATTGGAAGTATTGACCAAAAAATAATCATAATCATGATCGTAATATGTTGCTTTTTTTTTTATTAAAACATAAAATAGATTTTAAAATAAATGTTTGACGTCTCAAAATTGTTTAATTCTATTGTGAGAAAGGGAAATTTTAGGCCTAAATGGCTCTGGAGTAAGCTATATTTATCTAACATTGGTGTAATGTCTGGAACTGTAGTGTGAAAGTGGAACGTATTAGACAAAAGTCAGTAGATTCCGATAATTAGAACCAAATTTGGACTTTTCTAACGATAAATTCGTCAGAAATCGACCGATTTTGCGTATCTTACATTAACCGTATTACCGACGTCGTTACTTTGAACGCCAAAACGCACGTGTTTAAATGACGTCATAAAAACATTTCAAATACGGCCTGATATATTTTCACGTTTTATTCCTGTTCGATGAAAAATTGATGCAAAAGTTTGTATAGTTTATCTAAAAAAATGTAACTGATCTAACTTTCTACCTTTTTTTTCTAAAACTTTAGGTCGCTATCTTATTTACGACAACAGGCGCGTTTTGGATGCGCAGTCGAATCGAATTCGGCCACCTTAAGAAGAATTAATTAAAAAAAATGCCTTATTCACAAAAATGTCCCATGATAACAAAGTTAAGTCAAATTAAAATGATTTGGATGTTCTCTTCTCGCATGCAAATACACTGTTGAACATATTTTTGTATAAGCTTATAGAACCAATATTTTCATTCTTAAGTTTTAGGATCGATCGAAGAATGCCGTAATAATCGAAATTCCACTTTGTCCACACAAATGTCCAATGTTGCTCTAATAACGTTTGTGGAAAACGTAGACAAAAAAAAAACGACGTATAACGGCACCGTGGATTCTACATTTTCTATCGCCGCAAATTGTCTTATCCACAGATAGTCAAACAGAGGAAGAATGGCAAAAATGGACAAACATGTTTCTCATAATCGGATTTGGTAATTCTGTTAACACGCGAATACCAAAGTTTCCATATTTAACCTTTATTGCATATCGTCTTTGTAAATGCAAACCTCGTATCTCTTGTTTGGCAGATTTTAAAGCGGAAGGAAAAAAGTGTCATAACTTTTCCCAAACTAAAAAGTTTTACTTGAAATTTGGATATATTGTTCAAAAATAATGTGTCATTATTACTGATCAATAAAGATATATCTTAAAACCCGCAAGTGTTGTTTTACGTTTCAAAGTTTTACTTTGAAAATCGCTTAAGTCGACATACGAGGTTTTGCATTTACACATACGATAAACAATGAATGTGAAAAAACACGAAACACTTTTCAATCTCAAATTCTAAACATGTAAAACTTTTGTGGAAAAAGACAATTAGTGTATTGTGTTTGTTGGATAAATGTTATAATATTTCGTTGGTGGGAAGTCAAAACCTCGTAACTAAAGCTTAGATAAGCTAAAGTTACGAGGTTTTGGCTTTCCATCGACGATTTGTTGTTTCATGTAACATGAGACGATTTGGTGTCGTAAAAATCTGTTTGAATAGATAAAAAGATTTAATGATGCCAAATGTTTTTATTCTTAAAAAAATTAATAACAGAATCTTCTTAGTTGATGTTTTAAGGTGTAAGTATAAGTTTGTTAAAAGATAGCTGATAGACAAAGGCTAGAGATACTTAATGTTTTACGTCCTCTCGCAAAACACTTAAAAACAACGACGTTTGCTGTTCATTCTGGCGTGAAGTTCTCACACCTTTGCGTTTCGACCCGCGTAAGCGTGGCGTATCACGAAACGAAAGGAACGCCGTGACAACGTAGCAGGAACGCGGGCTTACGTAGCGCATACGCCTCGATACGTAGCATGATCTCCTCGTACGCCGAGGGTCGACGAATTTTTAAGTGTGCACTTAAAATTACGTAGCACGTACGTGACAGCTCTGATACGCCGCGCTTACGTAGTGCATACGCCGTAGAAACGAAAACAACGTAGCAGTTACGTAGCGGGAACGTAACTCTTACGTATTGTACGTGTCACGAACGAAAAGCTAATCATGCCGCGTAACCACGGCGTAAGCCCGCGTATGCGTGGCGTATGTGCGACGTAAACCGCGTTATCACTACGTTTTCTTGGTTTTGATTTCGTAACCACGGCGTAAGAGCTACGTTTGTACGGCATTTCTCGCGTTCATGCTACGTACGTGTTACGTATATTTCGTTACTATTTCGTTGCAGCTGCGTTGGTGTTGCGTTATCGGAGTTTCTATGGCGTTCAAAGAGTTTGTGTCTGAGTAGTGCCTATTATGGCCAGTATCCTTGGTCTGCTCTCATTATTTCCAAAGCCATGGACCAAGAAGATTGTGATATTGCTGTTGTAGGACTTGCCGTGTTATGCTTACACAAACGAACTGAAACAGCTAAGCTAAGATACACCGGACATCATAAGGAAGCAGTAGTTAGGCGAAGGCAAAGACCCCGGAGATGGTGGGTGAGGCCATGGCTGGAAAGGCGATTACAATTTGGCCATTATCATCGTCTAATGGAGGAACTGCGACTTGAGGACGTGGATTCGTTCAGGAATTTCTTGCGGATGGACCCTGCTATGTTCGACGAACTGTTGAACAGAATAAGCCCACGTATAACAAAGCAAAACACTATGTATCGGCGAGCCATTGAGCCAGGTCTCAAGCTGGCATTGACGCTTAGGCATCTGTCTAGCGGAGATAGCTATACATCACTTGCGTACGACTTCCGTGTGGCGGACAATACAATCAGCCTCTTCGTCCCTGAAGTATGCAGAGCCATAGTGGATGTGTATAAAGATGAGGTGATCCCTTGCCCTACAACATCAGATGAGTGGCGGACGATAGCAGAAGAATTCAGAAATAGATGGAATGTACCACATGCCTGCGGTGCCATTGATGGCAAACATGTTGCCATCAAGAAGCCTCCACAGTCAGGATCACTATTCTACAATTATAAAGGATTCTTCTCTGTTGTGTTAATGGCTCTGGTGGATGCAAACTACCGTTTCCTCTGGGTAGACGTTGGTGGAGATGGGGCAATGTCAGACGGACAAATCTTCAATGAATCAGAATTAAAGGAATGCCTCGAAGACAGCTCCATTAACTTTCCAGACCCTGATCCCCTTCCCAACGATGACCAGAATACACCTTACTACTTTTTGGGTGATGATGCGTTCGCCTTAAGAACTTTCATGATGAAGCCATACTCAAAACGACAGTTGACAGATCAGGAGAGAATTTACAATTATAGGATTTCGAGAGGACGTCGAGTAGTAGAAAATGCCTTCGGCATCCTGGCATTGAGGTTTCAAGTCCTACTGACAACAATGCAGCAACGCCCAGATACTGTCAGACTCCTAGTGGAATCGTGCATTTGTCTTCACAATATTATGAGGCTGCGATACCCAGCATTACAGAATGCGGCCTTGGACAATGAGGATGATAACCATAACCTTGTACCAGGACAATGGCGGCAGGATGCTAATATGCTTGATTTGGGGGCGGTTAGAGGATACAATCGTACCACTATCCTTGCAAAGAGACAAAGGGATTATCTCAAGGCGTACTTCAATAGCCCTGCTGGATCTGTTCCGTGGCAAACGCGCATGATTGGGGCTCGTCAGTGAAATATAAGTGAAATCTAGAATGAACACATACGACGTCAGCATTGCTTTTACTTTATAAGTATCTTTCCAAGTTCATCTGTTGAACCGACCATGTGGAACTCAGAAAAGTGATGACAAAATGTGCATAGTAAGACTCAGCCACGCATTCTCACGTATGATTTTAATTTTGATGACATCTCTATGTTAGATCTGAGCAGGAAGCTCTGACAAGTTATGTTGTCGGATTTGTTCATTAGTTCATAAACAGCATTTCTAATTTGTTGCATTGAAAGGCAGTACACTCCGGACAAAATCAAACATATGGACGACATGAGTATCAGTCAAATACGCAGATAAGTATAGACATCCATTAAGTATGACCAGTCTGCGTTTTCCTCGTGAAGCAAACCTGGGATCTTTATTATTTTGCAAACGCAACTCGAACATTCCGAACAGATGCACGTAGTGTGACAGTCTATGCTTATCTGTGTATTAACCCTTTCCAAAAGTAGACCGGGTTTTGGCATCCCTAGAGAAATAGGCTTGGGAAAACATTGAGGCAAAAGAAGAAAATACTGGTAACCAGCATTTTCTCCTTTTGCCTCAATATTTTCTGTGCTACATTTTACACAAATCCTTTCTGAATTACCATTTATTTTGTCATCTGTAGAAGCTTTGAATTAGGACTACCTTAAAATTTCGTCGTTTGGGAAAGGGTTAACTGAGATAGGTATATCCAGTTTACTTTTGTTGTAACTGCCACATACTAGTAAATATAGTTCAAAACATTGTTTTATGCATGTTTGTTTCATTTGTTATTTCTTGTACCACGTTTGGGCAGGACTCACTGAAAAGTGTCGCCTTTGTCTCTCATAACTTACACAGCCAGTACTAGTGTGGGCATCAGGTGAGAGACACAAATAGAGTGACCAAGGCCAATAAGTACAATCGTTTCTTAAAGTTAAGTATTTCCATAGTTAAGTATTGCTGTTCAATAGGATAATTTTAGGCATTTATTTAAAAATATCAAAAAATGATCCCCGAAGACTAGCATCAGTAGATTGTGATACAATCTAAATTATGAAATTAATTTGTGTGAGTGTAATTTAAGTTTGAAATATCGATTTGACGTGTTAAATTTTGCATACTTAACTTAGTTTTCCTTAATTTTAAGAAACGATTGTAATCATGGGCAGAGATCAGATAGGAGCTGCTTAAATGGATGTAATGCTTAATGGAGGCAAATGAAACCCATTGTCAATTTTAAGACTGAAACCAATGTCTTAAGCGAAACAGAAAAAAAGTTAAAGTCTGGGAACTTTGTTGCAAGTCAAACAAAGAAAGATTTTTAGAATTTTAATAAAGTTTGCATTAGCTAATTATCCACTTAAAGGCTTCTGTGCAAGAAAAATAATTATTTTAAATGAACCACGACCTCTGAATGATCAATGATCGCACAGATCCATAAAATACAGCTTATTGTATGGTAACAAAACAGGTTTTCTTATCTTTGATCGTTCAGAGGTCGTGGTTCATTTATAGTAATTCATGACGCATAGAGTGTCAGCATTAATCCCTCTGGAATGCTCAGGTTTGCTTAACCTACTAAACAGAAATAAAAAATGAAATGTTGCCAGTGTAACAAAGGCTTTCCAGCTGTGAGAACTTAACCCATTACCACACAATGACTCTTTTTGGCTCCCCACAAGATAAAGTCTTTAGAAAACATTGTGGGAAATGAAGAAATTGCTTGTGACAATCAATTTCTTTAATTTCCACAATGTTTTCTACCCCAAATCAATATTCATTCACTTGAAATTGTCGTCTGCAACATATTTGAATTTGGACCGCCCTAAATTTTGCCGTTTGGTAATGGGTTAATACAAAACAAAGGAAATACTACATCCTGGTTTACAAATACAGACTGAACAGATTCAACTTAAATCAGGTAACATGTGCAAATAATCACATCCGAGACTAACGCTTCTGCAATACTGCAACCACTGTCCATTACATATTTCACGGCGATGAAAGTTCTGCTTACTGAGGGTTGTTGTGTGAGGGTGTAGCTTGGGCTTCGGAGCAGCTGTCTGAAAGCTGTGGTTCTGCGCTTGGAAGACCTATCGTGCTCTCGATCACTGATTGTAAATTCAAGGGACTAGAGCTTACAAGTGGACTCATCGATTGGGAAAGTACAGTCATTGCGGATGAACCTGCTGTAGAGGACACGGTCTGCTGAACTGGCTGGAGCTGGTTGTGCTGCTGGGAGAACTGCTGAGGAGCCTGAACGTAACACTGCGGAGGAAGCTGCTGCAACTGGGCCATAAAAGAAGGGTCCTGTGACTGCCAAGGCGTGACACCAGGGTACACTCCCTGTGGCCATTGATGAGGCATGGGTTGCCACTGTTGATCGGTACGCTTCTGGCTAGCCTGGATCATGGAAGAGGTTGACGATCCTGGAACAGGGGGCGGTGGAGACGGAAACACTTTGGAGCGTTTTCTGAAAAAACAAGAGCCGTCAGAGACGGATTATGCTCCCGAATAAGGCATTATCACAAAATTGCATTATGCCAGAAATTCACATGGTAAGTTTCATTTAATTTGGCCCAAGGGTTATGGAGAACCACTCCGAACGGAATGACGGACGGACGGACCGGACGGACAGACAGACAAAGCGGCGGCTATAGGCTCTCCCTTCGGGGAGCAAAAATATCGAAATCTTATTAAAAATCTTTTCATTTTTACTCCTAGCATTTGTCATCTACTGGTTAGATTTTAAGATTTATCAAATAAGCATTTTGCAATTAAAATTTAGGTATGGAAACTTACGATTGATAGTAAAACTACATGTACTTACAGTTGTTTGTCACGTTTCTGTTGTCGGTGTATGAGTTGGTACATTTCAAACTCAAGGTCTAGGTAGACTTCGTCCTCAAGATCCTCGATGGATGTTCTGATGAATTTTACGAAAGACTCCCGCCGTGGCTTAAGGGTCGTCTCCTTACGGTTGGCCAGGAAGAGGAGCAACTGCCGCTGAATTTCGGTTGTCGTATCTACCTTGGACGTTGTCCCAGGCAATGCTTCTTCTTCCTCATCTTCCTCCATGAAACTGGGAATAACATGAGACCTCTTCCGTGAGTCGGACTGTAATGTTGTAACTGATGAAACGTCGGATGTTACAGACGCCTCATCAGCGGTTCTTAGAGACGACGTCAGCTTCTGCTTCATCTGAAAGAACAAAGTACATGCATGTCTAGAAAATTATTTAATGCAGTTTAGAGTTATCATCCAACTTAAAAAGGCACGGTTTTAGTTAATTTGTACTGTAAAATTGTGGCTTTACTTACACTTACTGTTGGTCTTCTTTTGACTTCGTGGATATGGGGTATCAAGAACTGCATCTTATCAACCAGATGTTTATCGCGTTCTGATAAGCCTTCAACGTCGACCTGGGGCCCGCCCGACTTCTTCTTCATCAGCCTTCCGACTCTGGATCTCACAGACTTATACCAGATGTCTTTTATCAGATGCAAAGTCTTCCCCAGTTCTGCCGCTTTGTCCGCCCACAGTTTGTTGCGTGCCTGAACATCTTTGTATCCAGTCATCCCTCTGGAATACAGAACAGGGTTAGATTTTAACCACTCGAACATCTCGTCCTCTTGTTCTGCAGTTAAATTGGCATGCTGCCTTATCTTCGGCTGTTTTTTTGACGACTTCTTGTCTGAGTTTGTTATCCTTCTTCGACTGATGTCGTGGTCGGAAGATGAGGCCGACGAAGAGCCACTTTCCTGTGTACTTTCTTGTGAAGCCATGGAGGGACCTGGGGACGCAGATCGATGTTCAGTGAGGCCTTCTAGCTGCGTTGTTGTCTCTTTCACAAGAACAGGCGGTTCCACTGCAGTTGTGGAGGTAGAACCTATCTGATGCCCTGATCGGGAAGCAACAGCTGGCATTTTTCCTTTCCCTCTAACATGCACTTTTTTAGGTGGCATCTTCGTCTGCTTTCTGATGAATGACTACAACGAAGTGAAATAAAGAGTTTTATACCCCAAAAGTAAACATTAAACGTCGTGATTACGCAGCAGCAACGCCGCGCGAACGAATGGAACGCCGTGCTTACGTAGCGGTTACGCCGCGACACCGCCTTATACGTCACGCTTACGCCTCAGAACGTGGTACTTACGCCGCTGGATATCCATACAAACACGGGAACGCAGCAGGAACGCCGCGGCAACGCGACGAAAACGCCACAGGAACGTAGTACATACGCCATACCTTTGAGATCGAACAAAATACGCCTTGGTCATCGGCGTTTGGTTCACGTAAAACATTTTTGGCTCAAACGCCGCAGATACGCAAAGGTGTGAGAGCAGCATTAGCTCCAACATTTAACGCTACGTCAATGGTAAAAGCTAAGATATTTTTAAAATATAAATTTTCATCCTAGTATTTTTTACGATCTTATTGTTTAACATCATCAAAGATGGTGCTAATTAAAACTCTCAACTTTAAATGTGTTTACCAAATTCAAATATCATAATCATATTTATAAACATTATAGAATACATTAATTGAATTGGTTAAAAACAATACTTATGTGGAAAATAATATACAATAACACCATAAAAGTTTACTTTGGACAAAACGCATTTTTTCCCAAAAGGATGACCACCAAAACGTCCATGGCCAAAAATTCCTGGACAAAAATTCCTTGGTCAAAAAGTTGTAAAATCGTGAACTCGCCAGCACAATAAACTGCATCGGCCCTACTATATAGCTTAATGTACGTCAGTGTAATGAACATTCAAAAGTACCCTCAGCTGAAGTTATTGAAAATGGTCACGCAATAAAAGGATCATTAGGCATTTTATATCAAACGCTTATACAAGATGCATTATTATCATTGGAAATGTAATAATTACAGTTGTCGCCACATCGTATGGCACGTGTTTATGTTTTCTTTACCGTTCAATTACATTTGAACAAAACATAAACATTGTGCCATACGATGTGGCGACAACTGTAGTTTAAAATAGTATGGAAAAAAACAAAAATGATCAGAATGAGCAATTTCTTCTTTTCTCATTATGTTTTTATTCATTTGCATGAACATTCATGCGTATCAAGGTTTAACTGTACTGGTATAATTTGCCATTGCTACTTCAAAAAAATATTGTTAGTGGTATGGGTCAAGATTGCAGCGCTTGTTCCACTCCCTTGACATAAGTATTTGAGGCTGTTCCACTCCCTTGACATAAGGATATGCGGTAAAACTTGGTTAAGGGTTGGGGTAAGTGTTAGTGACAGGGGGACGGGTATGGCTTCTGCTCTGTTTTAAATTTATTTTAGCAAAGAATCGTGCGTAATTGTCAATTCAGGCACCAGTTCCACTCAGTTGACATAAGCGTTTGAGGCTGTTCCACTCTCTTGACATAAGGATTAGCGGCGGTCGTACTGGCGTAAGAGTTGGAATGTTGATTAGTGGTAGGGTTACAATAAAGCTTTTGCTATGTTAAGCATTAATTTCAGGAAAACGAGTCGCTTGTTACGGTCTAGTTCAGTATTTTAGACATTCAAAACGGGTTTGGTCGAATGTCTAATCGAATGTCTAATCGAATGTCTAACGTCTAATTCGGTGAATTAGACATTCAAAACGGGTTTAATCGAATGTCTAACATCTAATTCGATGAGTTAGACATTCAAAACGGATTTGATCGAATCTCTAATCGAATGTCTAACGTCTAATTCGGTGAGTTAGACATTCAAAACGGGTTTGGTCGAATGTCTAATCGAATGTCTAACGTCTAATTCGGTGAATTAGACATTCAAAACGGGTTTGGTCGAATGTCTAATCGAATGTCTAACGTCTAATTCGGTGAATTAGACATTCAAAACGGGTTTGGTCGAATGTCTAATCGAATGTCTAACGTCTAATTCGGTGAGTTAGACATTCAAAACGGGTTTGATCGAATGTCTAATCGAATGTCTAACGTCTAATTCGGTGAGATAGACATTCAAAAACGGGTTTGGTCGAATGTCTAATCGAATGTCTAACGTCTAATTCGGTGAATTAGACATTCAAAACGGGTTTGGTCGAATGTCTAATCGAATGTCTAACGTCTAATTCGGTGAATTAGACATTCAAAACGGGTTTGGTCGAATGTCTAATCGAATGTCTAACGTCTAATTCGGTGAGTTAGACATTCAAAACGGGTTTTGTCGAATGTCTAATCGAATGTCTAACGTCTAATTCGGTGAATTAGACATTCAAAACGGGTTCGGTCGAATGTCTAATCAATGTCTAACGTCTAATTCGGTGAATTAGACATTCAAAACGGGTTTGGTCGAATGTCTAATCGAATGTCTAACGTCTAATTCGGTGAATTAGACATTCAAAACGGGTTGTATCGAATGTCTAATCGAATGTCTAACGTCTAATTTGGTGAATTAGACATTCAAAACGGGTTTGGTCGAATGTCTAATCGAATGTCTAACGTCTAATTCGGTGAATTAGACATTCAAAACGGGTTTGGTCGAATGTCTAATCGAATGTCTAACGTCTAATTCGGTGAATTAGACATTCAAAACGGGTTTGGTCGAATGTCTAATCGAATGTCTAACGTCTAATTCGGTGAATTAGACATTCAAAACGGGTTTGATCGAATGCCTAATCGAATGTCTAACGTCTAATTCGGTGAATTAGACATTCAAAACGGGTTTGGTCGAATGTCTAATCGAATGTCTAACGTCTAATTCGGTGAGTTAGACATTCAAAACGGGTTTGGTCGAATGTCTAATCGAATGTCTAACGTCTAATTCGGTGAATTAGACATTCAAAACGGGTTTGGTCGAATGTCTAATCGAATGTCTAACGTCTAATTCGGTGAATTAGACATTCAAAACGGGTTTGGTCGAATGTCTAATCGAATGTCTAACGTCTAATTCGGCGAATTAGACATTCAAAACGGGTTTGGTCGAATGTCTAATCGAATGTGTAACGTCTAATTCGGTGAATTAGACATTCAAAACAGGTTTGGTCGAATGTCTAATCGAATGTCTAACGTCTAATTCGGTGAATTAGACATTCAAAACGGGTTTGGTCGAATGTCTAATCGAATGTCTAACGTCTAATTCGGTGAATTAGACATTCAAAACGGGTTTGATTGAATGTCTAATCGAATGTCTAACGTCTAATTCGGTGAATTAGACATTCAAAATGGGTTTGGTGGAATGTCTAATCGAATGTCTAACGTCTAATTCGGTGAGTTAGACATTCAAAACGGGTTTGATCGAATGTCTAATCGAATGTCTAACGTCTAATTCGGTGAGATAGACATTCAAAAACGGGTTTGGTCGAATGTCTAATCAAATGTCTAACGTCTAATTCGGTGAATTAGACATTCAAAACGGGTTTGGTCGAATGTCTAATCGAATGTCTAACGTATAATTCGGTGAATTAGACATTCAAAACGGGTTTGGTCGAATGTCTAATCGAATGTCTAACGTCTAATTCGGTGAATTAGACATTCAAAACGGGTTTGGTCGAATGTCTAATCGAATGTCTAACGTCTAATTCGGTGAATTAGACATTCAAAACGGGTTTGATTGAATGTCTAATCGAATGTCTAACGTCTAATTCGGTGAATTAGACATTCAAAATGGGTTTGGTGGAATGTCTAATCGAATGTCTAACGTCTAATTCGGTGAGTTAGACATTCAAAACGGGTATGATCGAATGTCTAATCGAATGTCTAACGTCTAATTCGGTGAGATAGACATTCAAAAACGGGTTTGGTCGAATGTCTAATCAAATGTCTAACGTCTAATTCGGTGAATTAGACATTCAAAACGGGTTTGGTCGAATGTCTAATCGAATGTCTAACGTCTAATTCGGTGAATTAGACATTCAAAATGGGTTTGGTCGAATGTCTAATCGAATGTCTAACGTCTAATTCGGTGAATTAGACATTCAAAACGGGTTTGGTCGAATGTCTAATCGAATGTCTAACGTCTAATTCGGTGAATTAGACATTCAAAACGGGTTTGGTGGAATGTCTAATCGAATGTCTAACGTCTAATTCGGTGAATTAGACATTCAAAACGGGTTTGATTGAATGTCTAATCGAATGTCTAACGTCTAATTCGGTGAATTAGACATTCAAAACGGGTTGTATCGAATGTCTAATCGAATGTCTAACGTCTAATTTGGTGAATTAGACATTCAAAACGGGTTTGGTCGAATGTCTAATCGAATGTCTAACGTCTAATTCGGTGAATTAGACATTCAAAACGGGTTTGGTCGAATGTCTAATCGAATGTCTAACGTCTAATTCGGTGAATTAGACATTCAAAACGGGTTTGGTCGAATGTCTAATCGAATGTCTAACGTCTAATTTGGTGAATTAGACATTCAAAACGGGTTTGATTGAATGTCTAATCGAATGTCTAACGTCTAATTCGGTGAATTAGACATTCAAAACGGGTTGTATCGAATGTCTAATCGAATGTCTAACGTCTAATTTGGTGAATTAGACATTCAAAACGGGTTTGGTCGAATGTCTAATCGAATGTCTAACGTCTAATTCGGTGAATTAGACATTCAAAACGGGTTTGGTCGAATGTCTAATCGAATGTCTAACGTCTAATTCGGTGAATTAGACATTCAAAACGGGTTGTATCGAATGTCTAATCGAATGTCTAACGTCTAATTCGGTGAATTAGACATTCAAAACGGGTTTGATTGAATGTCTAATCGAATGTCTAACGTCTAATTCGGTGAATTAGACATTCAAAATGGGTTTGGTGGAATGTCTAATCGAATGTCTAACGTCTAATTCGGTGAGTTAGACATTCAAAACGGGTTTGATCGAATGTCTAATCGAATGTCTAACGTCTAATTCGGTGAGATAGACATTCAAAAACGGGTTTGGTCGAATGTCTAATCAAATGTCTAACGTCTAATTCGGTGAATTAGACATTCAAAACGGGTTTGGTCGAATGTTTAATCGAATGTCTAACGTCTAATTCGGTGAATTAGACATTCAAAACGGGTTTGGTCGAATGTCTAATCGAATGTCTAACGTCTAATTCGGTGAATTAGACATTCAAAACGGGTTTGGTCGAATGTCTAATCGAATGTCTAACGTCTAATTCGGTGAATTAGACATTCAAAACGGGTTTGGTCGAATGTCTAATCGAATGTCTAACGTCTAATTTGGTGAATTAGACATTCAAAACGGGTTTGATTGAATGTCTAATCGAATGTCTAACGTCTAATTCGGTGAATTAGACATTCAAAACGGGTTGTATCGAATGTCTAATCGAATGTCTAACGTCTAATTTGGTGAATTAGACATTCAAAACGGGTTTGGTCGAATGTCTAATCGAATGTCTAACGTCTAATTCGGTGAATTAGACATTCAAAACGGGTTTGGTCGAATGTCTAATCGAATGTCTAACGTCTAATTCGGTGAATTAGACATTCAAAACGGGTTTGGTCGAATGTCTAATCGAATGTCTAACGTCTAATTCGGTGAATTAGACATTCAAAACGGGTTTGATCGAATGTCTAATCGAATGTCTAACGTCTAATTCGGTGAATTAGACATTCAAAACGGGTTTGGTCGAATGTCTAATCGAATGTCTAACGTCTAATTCGGTGAGTTAGACATTCAAAACGGGTTTGGTCGAATGTCTAATCGAATGTCTAACGTCTAATTCGGTGAATTAGACATTCAAAACGGGTTTGGTCGAATGTCTAATCGAATGTCTAACGTCTAATTCGGTGAATTAGACATTCAAAACGGGTTTGGTCGAATGTCTAATCGAATGTCTAACGTCTAATTCGGCGAATTAGACATTCAAAACGGGTTTGGTCGAATGTCTAATCGAATGTCTAACGTCTAATTAGGTGAATTAGACATTCAAAATGGGTTTGATCGAATGTCTAATCGAATGTCTAACGTCTAATTCGGTGAATTAGACATTCAAATTTGAATGTCTAATTCGATGATTAGACATTCGTTCGAATGTCTATTGTCTAATGTCTAATGTCCTGCCAACTTCACTCACTTTACAACAACAACCAGAAGCGTAGAGGGAAAAGGAGGAATATGCTAGTTTTCAGTGACTCCTTTTTTCGCATTGCCTTCCTTAGCATTCTAAGGAATAACATACTAGGAATGACATAAACCAGAGCTCGTTCAGTTCTCATATCTCGAGCTTAAAACAAGTTGTAGTTACGTTTTTTTTTACTTTTTAGAAAACCGATGATATTTCTTTTTATCTTTTGTTTTCTCAAAATGACGTGAAAACCTTTAAAAGTTACAATTATGGTGGTAAAAATAACAAATTCAATGAATATAACTAAATAGAGTTCAAAGAGCATTTCAAAATATAAGACATTGTGACTATCTGAATGGACAATTGTTTGAAAATGATAAAAATGTTCTAAAAATCGTGTTTGGGTTGATAAATCATTTATTTAATAAACAATGCAAGTTCTTGGTAACTTTAACATGATACTTTGTTGCAACAGTAACTGATACTGTTTAAATATAGCACACAATTCTAGTTATTCATGACGTTTTATGATTAACTATTTTCCAAACGAGCCCTTGTTTTGTGTTTTGATATTCTTAAAGAAGGCATGGTAAACATTGAGGCAAAAGAAGAAAATGCTGATGACCAGCATTTTATTCTTTTGCTTCAATATTTTCTGTGCTATTTTGTTTTCAAATCTTATTCAAGAAATTGTTTTGTCTGCATTATGTGTTTTTGAATTAAAACAATCTAAAGATTTTCCGTTTGAGAAAGGATTTCCCCTTTCCCAAACAAGACCTCGTTTTGACGTACCCAGTAAGAAAGATTTGTGAAAACATTGAGGCAAAAATAGAAAATGCTGTGAACCAGCATTTTCTACTTTTGCCTCAATATTTTCTAGGTTAATTTACGCGCATATTTCGTATTCATGTCGTCTGTCGTCCCTTCCAAATTGGACATCTCTCAAAATTTGTCGTTTGGGAAAGGATTAGAATTAATATGGCAAACAATTCGAGTTCTTCTTTGACATTTTTGTTATGATTTATGGTTGTGAACCAACCTGAACCGGAGTAGAATTGTTTGTTGCTGGGGGTACTTCCACGGCGGGGAATCACGAGACATGATACTTTCGATAATTTTCAATAATTTCGTTAATACGTGGCCTATTTGAAAAAAAAAATGTTTTAAGCAGAGAAGGAAAACAGGGATTGCTGAATGTGGTAGATCTTTTAACCATTTCCCAAACAAGACGTGTTTTTGAATAAATGAGGTTTTGGAAAACATTGATGGAAAAGAAGAAAGTGCTGATAATCAACACTTTTTTCCTTTTGCCGCAATATTTTCTGTGCTGTATTATTCGCAAAGTCTATTCTTATGAATACTTATTTTGTTGTCTGTAGCAGCTTTCAAATTGGAGCACCCTAAAATGTGGCCGTTTGGGAAAGGGTTAAATACAAGCGTCTTTTCTTCCATATACAAAAAAGAGTCTCGAGCTGCACATCTCGCTTAGGTCTACGAAATCCTCCCACTTTTATGAGAGACGAATGTCGGACAAAAATGCCACGCTCGAGGATCGAACCCGAACCCCATAATTAATCCATTTCAACCGAACGCTTTTGGCGCTCTTCAAGCAAATGGCATTGGAAAACATTGTGAAAAATGAAGAAATTGCTTATGACAAGTAATTTCTTCATTTACCACAATGTTTTACAAAAAATGTATGATTTCATACACTTGAAATTGTCGTCGGTAAGATCCAGTTGCGACCCTCGAGACTGTTTGCAACCTTTTGCCGTTTGGAAGAGTTTGCAACATGATCTCGAGCGTAATACAGTGACCGCCATATTGAACGTGGAAGTAGACTCGCGTAAATGACGTCATCAAAACATATCTATCCTTTTGCTAACGTTATAATTCAAGTCAATAATCGGTAAATCATATCAATCTTTTATCTGATAAAATTTCATCACATTTATGAGGTTGCAATCGACTTTTGAACGCTGTTTGTTTCAAACATTTTTGGCATAGATTCAAATAGTTGTTCGGTCTGCTTCCGTTGTTATGCTTGCGGAGTGATATGGGCAGGATCCGCCCATGCCGGCAACTGTAATACGTTCGAGCCGATCTTGAGTAACGATAAGATCCGAGAATATTCGAATGCGGTAAGATCTTTGGGCAATGGGTGGTCCGCGTAGTCTGATCTAGATCTATGGTGGTTTCCTATGTCACAAGGGCTATTTTGCAAGATCCCATCTCATAAATTGTCATCGATAAGCGTTTATTTATCAGATAATTTTTAATTTATCTTTCAAACAGATAAGTAGGTTGTACGTGACATTGCAACTTTCAGTTGCAACTTTTGTATGGTGGCACTAAAGGGCTACAAATTAGAATACGTTTCAAAGGTTTATATTGAAATTTTCCGGATTTTTCAATTATTATTTTTACTTTATTTGATTCCTTTTTAGCTATGTAGGTAATACGAAAGTCCAGTTTATATCTCGACAAATATGTAAGAATGCATATAGTATCTTTTTAAAACCACGACAGGCCATGTACAAGAATATAAAAAGATATAAATCTTTTGTAACGTGTCAATTCATAAAAAAAGTAAGCTATTACTTACATGACTAATGAAATGGGGGGGTCTCTCTCTTATTTATCACATTGGGGAATCACGAAACAACAAGAACAACAAGAACAACAACAAGAACAACAACAACAACAAAAACAACAACAACAACAACAACAACAACAAACAAACAACAAACATCAACAACAAACATTTACACAAAAGTCTTCCGATAATTATTCTTAAACGTGACCGATTTGAATTTGTTGAGGGATTAGCTGGATGTGCTGGATCTTTTAAATACAAAACATCTAATAAAGACGTTAACGACGAGAAAACAAATTTAGCTTTGCTCGTCAATAACCTTTTATCAGCTATTGTCGAGGGTCTACCGCATCCAGTAACTTTCTTGTGTTTAGTCACCCTTGTCTGATTTATACCGTTGTCAAATCGGTCACACATTTACAGAATTACCGAGGGTTTTCTGCAATTGCTGTTGTCATTGTCTCATTTGATTCCTCACAATGTTTTAAACGACAGGAGCATTTCATTTATGTTATTTGACAATGCTTTCCAAGAATCTGAGTTCCTGCCTACCAAAATTATTGGTTAACCCGTATTTCTAAAACCGCCGCTATTGGTTTTACCCGATCATGGTATGATGATATCATGGAACATTTTGTGCACCGTACATTTATTTCGAAAAAAGTCAATCTGGATTTTCTACTTTCAAATTTTACACGCCCTGCACTTCCTAGAATAATGACAAGGTTAACATTTTAGTTTACTGAAAATATATACATGTACTGTAAGAAATCCCAAGATACATTTTTTTTTCAAATTTGGGAATGACTACTTATATTAACCCTTTCCTGCAAAAAGACCTGAGCCCCGTATTACTAAACATCTTACGATAAAGTTTTTGTGTAAACTGTGTAACAATACATCTGATTGCACGAGAAATCCGACTGAGCGAATCAGGGCTGTTGCTACAAGTAATTATGCAAAAATCAAGCGTACGATCGTTAGTAATACGGGCCCCTGGTCTTGACGTCCATAATGGGTCGGGGGGAAACATTGAGACAAAAGTCGAAAATGATGATAACCAGCATGTTCTCCTTTTGTCTCAATATCACATTTCACCGCTTTATTGTCCACGAGTCATATCTACACTCACGTCTATTTTATCATTTAGAACAGCTTTGAACCAGGAAGCATGAAACTTTGGCATTCATGAAGGGTGGAATCGTAAAAGAGGATACTATATTCCTGAAAACAGAAAAAGAATAAAGAAAGACCAATGTCAGTGTTTTACCCTTTTCAAAACAACTCAATTTGTGCCTGGTCTAATCTGGTCACTGACAAAAAATATCAAAAGCAAAATTGTGTTTTTCAAAGTATAGAAAATGTTTAGGGAAATGTTAAATTGCTGATTTATAGCAAATTCTTATTTCCACCCCCCTCATTTTACCATTGTTTTTTTCTGTTTGGGACGTCTAAGGTCTAAGTAAGCACTTGTTTGGGAAAGGGTTAAATGTTGCAAGATGCGTGCAGACATGATGGGATTATCTATGAAATTGTTTATTCATATTTATCAAAAATTGAAACCACTCCTTAAAAATTCAAAGTTTTCTTTTTCAATTGAAATTCGGTAATTCCAAATAATATTAACATTTTTACCTCATTTGATAGTTTCGTCATTAAAATTGCAGCAAAACAGCCTATATGTAGTAGCTCATTTTTAAAATGAATAATTACGAACGGACTGGAATCCAATTCACACAATTACTTTGTTTTCCTTCGTGCTTCGAATCTTTGTGTGCGGTACAATGCTAGTAGCCTAAATTTGTATTACGCGATCCTTGAAGGTCTCAACACTAGGCTGCTGGCGATATTGGTGCATAAAATGTTGACTACAGTATCTTAACAGCTAAGTGTCAAAATAAAAAAAATCACAAACAGGACTATTGCTTGTTACCTCTTCCCAAACCGCAATATTTCAGATTATTCTGACTTGGAAAGAGTTGCAGCGGCTGAATTATTGAATACGGAATTAGAAAACATCTTTACTATTGCATGGAAATTATTAGATCCTCTATTAAAAATAAAAAAAAATGAAAAAAAAAAAATATTGATAAAAATTGCTGATTAAAAGTTTTAGTATTTTCCTTAACTTGATTACTTTTAGGATTCTCACCAAAAGCAGATCTCCCGTGTGAAAGGGTTAAAAACGTAGTAACTATTAACCCATTACCAAACGACACAATTATTTGGCGGTCCAAATTTAAAGATCATGCATCCGAGTGAATGGAATTTTTCATTTTTAGGTCTTTTTGGATGGAACACATTGTGGGAAATGAAGAAATTGCTTGTCATAAGCTCTATCTTCATTTTCCATGAAGTTTTCCATGGCCATTACTTTGTAGGGAGTCAAAAAGAGTCATTGTGTGGGCAATGGGTTAATTGTTTTAGACGCCTGATTTCGTCAATGATTTCAGTACTTTCAATACTTTGATTTGAATTACATATCTATAAGATTGAGCCAGGATCTGGAAAAGGGCCCATTGTGGCATTTGAGACAGGCATGTTTCGTGATCAGTCTGTGCTTAAAAGCTGTCTCATTGTCATCTATGCTGCTGTCTCACAGTTGCTACCGGCCATAAAATAAGCCATTGGAGACCAACATGGTTCATGATCAGTCTGCGTATACACGCAGACTGATCTTGAACCATGTTGGGCTCAAAAGCCTTAAAGCACCCTTTTCCAGATCCTAGCCCAAATTCATTTTGATATAGTTCTACATTTTAATTTGGAAAACACCCAAGGATATTGAAACCGAATGTAGAAATATTAGAATATCGTGATATATCATAGGCCCTACTATAGTTCCTTCTTAACGATAAAAAAGGTTTTAGGTTTTCCAACTTATGCAAAATGCATAAGTGAATTTATAAGTGCAAATACCAGTAGATACATCGCATATTCTGAAATGTGAACCAGTAAAGAACAATCACAATTCAAAAAAAAAAAATAATAATAATGATAATAATGATAATAATAATTGTACGGGTATCCGGCTAGGCCTACTCGCCGGTAATTGTCAAACGAGTATCCGGTTACAACTTGTACATACAAAATTCGACTCTAATTTGGTTCAGTCTAAAAGGTTGACGTTTTTGAGAGGATAAAATGAAATGGGAAGATTTTGAAATCGATCTATGATTTCCACGAATTAATCTAAGTATATGATTTAGCAATCTGATTAAATCCAGATCTTGATAGATAATATGTACCATCAAAAGATCTGACGAGCACAGGTGGCAAAGGCCATTTTAATGACCCCGGAACAGTCTTATTAGTATATGCCTACTTACCAGTAAATATTCACCTTATTATAAGTAAGTGTTTTAGTTAAAATGTTACATTTACGTGACGTACATGTATATTTAGAGTGTGAATGCAGTGAGTTGATTGTCTCAATCGCTTCCAGAATCTTGAAAGCGTTAATTTGATAGGCCATTGAAGTTGGTCCCCTAATCGGTCCCTGTCAGACGTTACTGAAGCTAACATCGGATTTGAATCAGATTGCAGGATTTGTAAAGCCGCTATGTCCGTTAGTTAAAGCAGCTTTAAGCAAATACTGCATCGAGACGCATTTTGAATCCCAGACAAGAAAAGGCTTGGGAAAACATTGTGGGAAGTAAAGAAATTGCTTGTGACAAGTAGCCTAATTTCTTCATTTTCCACAATGCTTTCTATCCGAAAATGGAAAGATTTCTAAAATTTTATCAACTTGAACACCTTTCAAATTAGAACAGCCTATATTTTTTTGTCTGATAATGGGTTAACCAGTTGCAGTTTAGTAAAGGGTTGAAGGACTTTTTGTCCAAGATTGTTTATCTCTGTCGCCATGACCCAAATTGACGATACAAACCATACATTGGTCTGGGTTTTTCCAATCGGAATTTCCTTCCGTCTAAAAATAGCACGGTTCCAATTCGGTCAGACATGTTATAGGGTCATATAATCTATTACAGGTCTTAAAAAAAGATAAAAAAGTGAATAAAAAATGAATGCGGTACTTAGTCCAAAACAATATAATTTTATAATATTAAACCAATATAATGTTTTCCTTGTCATAAATTGTTCGATGCTTTTTTCACACGAAAGGGTCTTTAGAACTTTAGACTTTTTGTATAACTCCGAGGAATGTAGGCCTGCATTTTCATTTAGATTAAAAATACATGTAGCCTAGCAATAAAATAATAATAAAACAATGTGTTTTCGGCAATCTCTATTGGCCATGGATCAGACCAATGACTAGCCTGTTGTTCCTGTTTTCTATGAACAAGGAACTACGGTTTTGAAATGCATTTTATAAAGGGTAGGTTTGATAACACGATATACATTTTAGTAATTTAGTAATTCAACTCTTTTCCAAATGACATAGATCTAGTAGGCCTAGTCTGACGAAAAACAAGTCGAAAGATTGAAGTAAGATTCAGACAAAAAAGTTTAAACGAAATGGTAAAAATGATCAATCCGATCGGCCGATAAATTGTATTGAGAGAGAAACGACAACATGCCGTTAACCAGAGTGTTCATAATTTATCTTGAGGTAGTCCACCCTAATGAGATTCCCGCGACGTCGGAATCATTCGGACGACGTCAAAAAAACATTGGGCAGTGGAACTTTTCACCGCCGAATGTTTACGACCCCGCCCGAATAGGTCCGGATACGTAACGACGCCGCTCGGAAAAGGCCGATGTTTTCTGAATTTCAAAATGGCCACATTACGGGTATTCTACCTTAATGTTGTTTGTTTTAATTTTTGACTGTCGGGTTCGTCAAAACTAGGATGGAAAAAAAGTTGACGCTGTATTAAAACACAATATCCCTATATCATATAAGCTGCGCCTGGTTCGCCGAGCCCGGATAGCTCAGTCGGTTACGTCGGAGTCTGTCAATACAGGGGTCTCGAGTTCGAACCCCGGCTCGGCCAGTATCCATTCTGACATTTGACAAAAGTCATTTGTCTCTCACCAATGGGTGTGAACCATCTATGTGAGAGAGCAGCTGGATGCTCGGTTTGGATATTGTGGTTGTAGGTGCGAGAAATACCAGGAACCCACGGTTAGGTGCTCCAGCCGCCGCGATATGACCCTGGTAGTTGAAAACGGCGTAAAACCCCAATAAACTCAAACATTACACTGGTTCAAAATGTAATTTGAAGTTCGCTGTTTGGAGAAAAGTTGTCTTTCATTGCTTCCGGGCTGATTCAAGGACTCTAGATAGACGTTTTGTCATATGGCGTACTAAATGGGTCAAAAATCTGTTTTAAAGCGTGCGCGTGTAAAGAAATACGCATGCTTTGGTATTAGTATGAAAACTTGGACCCATTGGTGCGTCATATTTCCAGGACGATGACTGTAGATCGGTGATATCGTCGCTGTTCAACGATAACCTCGTAACTGCAGCTTAAATTAAGCTGCAGTAACGAGGTTTTTGTTGAAAGGCATCGATATGCTGTTTCCCTACGTAGATCTATTAGAGGACAAGGATTTTCCCGCATATGGGAGCAATTGTTTTTAGACCGACTTAAATTTTACTGCTGTTTTGCCGAATAGGGAACGATGTTATCCAGTATACTGTGACGAAATTTCGGACAAAAAATAGATCTAGTATTTTCGTAGGTGCTATTATAAAATCTCGTAACTATGGATTGATTCAAGCCTAAGTTACGAGATTTTATAACAACACTGACAGTTAAACAAAACATAACGTTAAACCCAGTCCATTTTCAGCACTCCGCGGCAAATACTCTTACTGACAAAAATGTCACCCATAAATGGTTCGATATCGTGAACCTGTGTGGGGAGCAGCTGGAGGCTCGGTAAGGGTGTTGTAGTAGCACTGGTATGAGGAACGACAGGAATCCATGGTGAGGTGCTCTAGCCGCCGCGACATGACCTTAGTAGTAGAAAACGGCGTAAACCCCCAATAAATTAACCATTTTCAGCACAAAATACATTGTGAACATATTTGCATGGAGGTCAGTGTCATGTCAAATGAAATCCGTAATAAAATGAAGTAAAACGATGGGCAATGTATATAATGATTAGGACAAGTAATATTAAATTCAATGGATTATTCTGACTGTCCCTTTAAATGATTTGCAATTTGGATCAGTTGAAATAATATTTGATAAGGAAAGGATAATTTTGCTGTAGATAAGTAGCAACCGTCTAGGTCATGCAAAGACGCACTGCACTGTCAGTCTTTTATCACATGTCGATGGGTAAGCGCGAAACGGTTGTAACTACCTATATGTTAATAGGCAGTTACAACCGTTTAGCGCTGAGCTATCGATGTATTGTCAGATATACTTTATAAACTGTGCTACTGCGTCGTTTCATTCTCCGTCTGTCTGTCGGTCAATGTGTGAAGACTCTTTGAACATTCCTGTCGATTGTTTATGTAGGCCTACTTAAGGTATCCAACCCATCAAAAGCACCAAAGAGTAAGAGGCGAAATTTGAAAAGTGCTAATAATTCCTTAACTGTGTTACATTTCCATTCCAATTACAAACATAGACATGTTGCATGGTTTAGAATTTTGAATTGATGCATACTTATGGAAATATTTGACAAAAATGTTCAAAATTACCTCCCTTGCATATGAAAATAGAGTAAAATAATACTTGTAAATTATATTCTTCTTGAAGCATAACCTTGAAATCCGGCACGATGAATCAACTTATGTGAAGTGTATTGACAAGTGTGTGTATTTTGGTGCATTTCCTATGGCTAGAAAGCGGTGATTTTTTTTCAGGGTCTGTAAACCTTAACGCTTTCCCAAACGACACATTTTTGCTTTCTGAGACGTCAAAATCAGAGACAGATTGGAGTGCGGTGGTCGGCGGTAAATATTTCCTATGTTAACTATGACTGTCAATGTCAAAAGAAGATAGCGAGCAAGCTTTCCACCACTTGTTTCATGTAAATTGATTTTATGGGAAAATGATCGAGTATATTTAATAGATATGAAATGGTCACCAGTATTTCCTTCCTTGTCTTCAATTAATGTTCCCACATTCCTTTCACAATCAATAATAATACCGAAAACATGAAGCAAATCAGAGAAAATGCTGGTAAACGACATTTTCTCTTTTTTCTATAAACATTTCTCTAAAGATATTTTTAGACCCGTCCAATTTGAATGCTTTTGCAGACGACAATGTAAATTTATCAAATGTAGAATATGTGCTTACCATAGCGCAGAAAGAAAATATTGAGACAAAAGGAGAAAAGAAAATGCTGATTATTATTTTCTTCTTTTGTCTTAATGTTCTCCCAAGTTTTTCTGTTTAGGGACGCCAAAACAAGGTCTTGTTTGGGAAAGGTACAGGCCTACTTATTTTCCAACAACTTATTCACCAAAGACGCCAAAACCAGGCCTTACTCGGGAAATGGTAGGCTTAATACTGCAGAGCACTTTATAATTCTGCAAGGAAAGTATATAAATAGAGGAGGTTTCTATGCATGGATTGCGCAATCACGTAGACAATTGGGTCAATCGTACAGAAATGATTCATGCTCATCGATTACAAAATGAAAGAATCACTTCTCAGAACTAGGCCTACTTTGACACGGAAGTTAATGATTGATAAATGATCATTTCAAGCGAATATTCATAACTAATTCCTCATTTTTCAACAAAAACCTCGTAACTGCAGCTTGTTTTAAGCTACAGTTACGAGGTTTTCGTTGAAAATTGCTTGATGCCGTCGGAGTTGCGATGCTGCCCAGGCGTTTTGCAATGTCGAAGCACATTGCATTTGGTCATTCCCACAGAGTGACGCTTTTTGACACCTTCCAAGAGCAATACTTGGGAAAACATTATGGAAAATGAAGGAATTGCTTGTGACACGCAATTTCTTCACCTTTTTACCACACACAATCTTTTCACCTTTTTACAACGTTTTCTAAAATTTCACCAATTTGAAATTGTTATCTGCAACACCTCCAGAATTGGAACAGTCCAAAACTTTGCTATCTGGTAATTCGTTCAACTCGAGAAAGCAGGGAGGGCAGCATCTTCGCAAGCCAAGGGTTACTACCTCCACTTTGTTCCTTATGAACCCTTGGCCGCTCGCCTCTATGGAAATCGAAAGTACCACCGTGCGATTTCATTGGACGCGATAACTTTCCCATTATCCAATCAAAACACACTAAACAAGCCGTCTTTGTCAAAACGAAAACGTCACGGCTGACGTGAAAATCGATATCCGTATTTAATGCATCGCCTAACACGTTTTAGTACGAGGCTTTTGATTGGCCAGAAATAGTAACTGCAAAGGGCCGCGACTCTTTATCGCCGAAAGGTGGCATGGTGGTACTTTCGATTTCAATAGAAGCGAGCGGCCAAGGGTTCGTAAGGAACAAAGTGGAGGTAGTAACCCTTGGCTTGCGAAGATGGGAGGGCAGGAGAGGGGATATTGACCCTTTCTTTTAAGGGGGCTCGGGGTCGGGAGTCTTGTCCGGTGACATTGGGAACATTTGGTGCAATTTTGTGGCATCTTAGGTTCTGTTTATCAAAATGAATCCCAGGAAAACCTTACAAGTACTTGAAAAAATGTTGAAGCCAAAGTATCAATGCTTCAGCGTAGGTACGTGCAAGTAGCCTACATGCACATAATGTTTTCATGCACAATTATAAGATACACAATTATAAATCTGATATGAACTACCATAAAATCCCTTTTTAAGAAATATTTTAAGAAATTTAAATGCTTTGAGGTACTTTTGAACCTGCAGGGCAATATAAATATTTTCATGAATGCGTAGCTAAAGTAGCTTATTGGGCTGATGAGAAACTGATCGAACTATCAAATTCGTTGAATTGATATCCCCCGCCGAATGTATATCCCTTCACCAATCAGGGACAGTAAGTCTGAATTTAATCGCCGAACAGGGTATCCCCGACGATATGCGCATCTCCGCTTTGTAGTAAAGTTTTCCATAAAGTTTCGATGAAATTGGGTCAATGGTTTCAAAGAAATAGCGCGGAAACGAATATTACTAGCTTCACCAATCAGGGGTGGTAACTCTGAATTTGATAGTCGAACCGGATTACCACGACGATATGCCTATCTTCTCTATGTAGTAGAGCTCTCCACAAAGTTTCATTGAAATCGAGTGAACGGTTTCCAAGAAATAGCGCGGAAACGGAACTCGTACGGAAGGACGGACGAAAGGACTGACGACGCGGAAACAATACCCCCCCCCCCCCCCGATCCCCCCCGGGGGATAGTAAAAAAAACACCCCTGCAATAAATACTGTGGGCTCACACCAGCAAAGAGACTTTCGGGATAGTCCGGCCACGACATTATTGCCCATGTTTACACAGTTTGTTCAATGTGGTTTGGAAAAGGGTTAACCCATTACCAAACGGCAAAATTTTAGACTGTTTAAAATTTAAAGATATGCAGACGACAATTTAAAGTGAATAAAATTTAACATTTTTTAATATTTCTGTGAAGAAAGCATTGTGGAAAATAAAGAAATTGCTTGTCACAAGCAATTTCTACATTTTCCACAATGCTTTCCAAAGGTTTTTTTCTTTGGGGGATTAAAAGAGAGTCACTGTGTGGTAATGGGTTAAGGCGTCAACCACTTAGACCAACAGCTGCTTAACAATGACATAACTAAGTCATTTAAGATAACCCCTTACGTAAAATTGTTAAATAATTGCGCAGTTATTAAATTCAAAAAGTCCATAATATTATCTTTGTTGCAAAAAACTGCGCAAAAAGCGCGAAACCCTTGTAACTACTTATCAGACATTTGTCGGTTAACCCTTTCCCAAAACGGCGAAATCTTATCGTCGCTTTTCAATAAAAAATCTAGTATCTCCAGCTTGTTTTAAGCTGCAGATACGAGATTTTCGATGAAAATCGACGTAATGGTAGTCTACTTCTGGAGCGAGCTGCTTCTGACTACAAATTGGTTTTGAATATAGACAGGACTTGTGTAGGCCTACATGTAGCATAAAAATATTGAGGCAAAAGGAGAAAATGCTGTTCATCAGCATTTTCTTCTTTTGTCTCAATGTTTTCTCAAGCATTTCTATCTTAGGGACGTCAGAACAGCTCTTTCTTGGGAAATGGTTAAAGTTTTGTCCCATTTAAACCCTTTCAAAGACATCAATATTAGATATATTTTCTATATGTTCAATCTACATATTGAAAGGAGTTGTCAAACCTAATCTGTACAGTTTTTGAGTAAGCATCTGAATCACGGTCGATAACCCACGCAACTTTTGGGAAGCGTTCACACTGAAAAAATCGCCCTCTTCAGTGTATGTTTTCTTTAATTTCTCGGCTAAAGACATCCAAACCCTCAGAAGCACCAAAGAGCCAGAGGCGAAATTTGAAAAGTGCCAATAATTCCTAAACTGTGTTACATTTCCATTCTACATAAGCATTTTGTGCGGTTTAGAATTTTGAATTAATGCATACTTTTGGCAATATTTGACAAAAATGTTTAAAATTACCCCCCTTGCATATGAATATAGAGTAAAAAATGTAAACTATTTTCTTCTTGAAGGATAATATTGAAATCCGACACGGTGAATCAACTTATGTGAACGTTTTTACAAGTGTGTGTAATTTGATGCATTTCGTATGGCTAGAAAGTGGTGTTTTTTTTTCAGGGTCTGTAAACCTTAATTATACTCTACGAGATCAAGTTCACTGAACAGTATCTAGTACAAGTATGCGGCATTGCTCACTTGTAAGCCAGGTAGCCTCTGTATTGCAGGGGGGGGTATTTCTGGGGATTAGTACTTGTTCCCTAGACTGTGAACGCGCATTTGATATGGCCATTCCCGGTTGTAACTCACTCTGTTCCGATTCAAGGGGTTCTTAAAACATTCAAACGAATGATTTTGTTTCTCGGTTAAATGATTGAACAAACCACTGGATTCAAAGCAGAGTGAGTTAGAACCGGGAATGGCCAATTCAATGGCGCGTACGCTGCATTATTATGTCGCTACAACCCGTAAAGTATAGGCTGCGAAATTTAACAAAACATACATTGAAGCGGACGATTTTTTCGGTGTGAACACCAAATGTCACGTTTGTTACCCACTTGTGAAAGGACCAATTCACGGTGGATAATCACGTGATGCAACAATTTCAGAAAATATTCAATTATTTTGTTAAATCGGGACTGATTTGATCCGGTTTGAAGCAGAGAAGGTGGACAGACACTACGCATTAGATACACGTAGTAGATTTTTGAAAAGTCAGCTGATAAAAAAAGTTATCGAAGATCAACCAAAATTTTGGTTGATCTTCAATAACTTTTTTATAAGCAGCTGATTCCTGACATTTCCCACCTTTTCTGCCTCAAAACGAACTCAAATCGGCACCGTGTTAACAAATGGTTAAAAAGTCATCGTTGATCCATCTCCATATGCCCAGCATCATGAGTGGGAAGGTATGGGGGTGGGGGGGGGGGTAATGTGTACTCATAAGAAATTTTCTCATAAGCCAAAACTAGCAAGACGTTTTAATAAGGGTGACTATATAATAAATAAACAAAGGCGGGGGGGGAGACAATATGACTTTTTAATAATTTTTTAATTGAGGACAAAAAACATTTAGAATTTAGACAGTAAAATTCCGTATACACCCTGGGATTTTCTACGTAATATAACATTTTTAACCCTATTAGGCACCGTACGTAATGTATATAATGATAATTTATATTAAATCAAAATCCAACATTACTGCTAGATGCAATATTAATGTGGATGCATTTAGATATAAAGTGGTACAAAATAATGGTCTAGAATTGAAATCATGTATATGTACTAACTTTTAATAATTATAATACTAATCTATCGTCTCCTACTTGCTCTTTTAACGATTCTAAAAGTGCCGTCTGGTTAAGTAATAAACAACGTCATTGTCCTAATATCAAAGATCGACACATGATTTGTAAGGTTCGAGGGGTCGACGTTTATTTCGCAAATTAAGTCAAATGCTTTCTTTGGTGGAAACATTAGTGCACACGCGTGTGATTACGAAATATAAATGACTGTAATAGCATTATACAATGGAAGAATATTAAAACGTAATAAGATAAAACGGGGACATATATGTATATAATTTTAGAATTTGGAAAATTCCATGTGCACTCTTAAGTAGTCTTCTACGTAGCATATTAAATCTTTTAGCCCTTTTCCAAACGTTAAATAGTAAAGCGTGGTCCAATGCTAATCCTGGCAGCAGACGACAGATGGTTTTGTGAAATCGTTTTGCCACGCGATTCCTCGCCGTGCATTTAGGGCTGTTAAAGATGTTCCTTGGGTGGTATTATTCAACTGGGACTCTAAGACTACGGATTAACATAACAATCAATCTGATTGGCCGAGACAAATGTCTCGTTCAATCTGATGGCTTATCGTGTAATTTAGTTAGAATTAAACAATATCAAGTTAAAAAATAAAGAGCCAGGGTTTGACAAATGCCCCTCATTGCATCTAAGGCCACCGTGGATCTAGATTAGCACGCGTTATAACCCGTTACCACACAGTGATTCTTAATTAATGACCCCTCACAGGATAATGGCTTTTGAAATCATTGTGAAAATGAAGAAATTGCTTGTGACAAGCAATTTCTTCATTTTCCACAATATTTTCTACCTAAAAAGACAACAAAAATTTGAATTTCCTGCATTTGAAATTATCGTCTGCAACATCTTTGAATTTGGACCAACCTAAAATTTTATCGTTTGGTAATGAGTTAATGCCGTCTGATCTGGGTGAATAGGCCTACCACTCTCTTACAGTTGATACATGTCATGAAGAACAGGGTGTATAATCGCGTGACTCAGAATTTCCGATAATCTTCAATATCTTTTTTAATACTTGACAAACTTGAATTCGGTTTGAAGCAAAGAAGGTGGGGAAATGCCAGGAATAAGCTGAACGTGTTGGATTTTTGAAAAATCAACTGATAAAAAAGAAATTCAATTACTTTTTTATCAGTTTATTTTTCAAGAATCAACCACGTCCATTTAATGCGTGACGTCTGTCCACATTCTCTGCTTCAAACCGAATTCAAATCGGTCCTATATCAACATAAGATATTGAAGATTTTCTGAAATTGTTGTATCACGTGATTATCCACCGTGAAGAAGCTCATAGAGCACCGCTTCAATCTTGATCAGACTGCGGTTAAACCAGGGTTTCTTTGAGAGGGGATCGAGCATACAGAGAGGAGGTTTCAGCCCGGGGTCAAGCCCCCGCCACGAGCATCAGTTTGATGCCTGAGGGAAGCATTTATATAATACCCCCCTCACACATAGCTCGCGACCTTACTGCGACCTGAAAACTAGTAAAATAGCATTTTTCTTTCGAAATTCGTGTGGTTTTCTTTCAAATTTCCAAATTTCTCTCGCCGACGGTCCGGGGCTCCACAGTCTTGTGTTCTGTTTGTTTTTCTGTACGTCCTCGATACGACCCTTCTACGTCCATGGCGTTTCCACTGCGACTGTATTGCGTCCCTAGGGCGACCCTACGACGACCCCACGGCGATCATCGGCGACCCAGCTGCGACTGTGCTACGTCCTTTGCGTTCTTACGGCGACTCTACGGCGACTATTGCGTTTGTCCGGCGACTGTTCTGCGACTGTAAGACGACACTTCTACGTCCTTGCTACGTCTATGAAAATAATACTTTTTTCCAGTAAATATCATTTTGAGTATGACCTTCAACGAGTGAAGGCGTATATTTGATTAGTTTAAATTTAAATCATTTATACTGAACACAAGTGAAAACGCTACACTGCAAGATTTCTTATTTCTGGAAAAGTATCGAACTAATAGCATGAAATATATTTTGACGATCTTTCCCAGGCTTTCAGCAATCGTTTTGTCGAAATTTCATTGCCTTGTCTCTTTTATCGTCAGAGTTACAGCCCTTGATACGCTTAGAGCTAATTTCATCAAATGCCGCATATGCGCATGCGCAGAAAACTCTTCATAATTTTTTCGGAATTGGTCATATCCGGGTTGCCAAAAAAACATTTAAGATCTCACTTATCTCTCGTAGCAAGCTCTAAAATCAAGGTCTTATCTGTCAATTTTGCGAATTACCTCCCTTTGATATAAACAAATAGGGAACTTAAATGTTTGATAGTCACAAATTTATGACGGTTTTCGATTGAATTTTTTTGCAACATCAAGTAGGCCTTACAGGGGATTTTTGAACCCTTTCCTCGACTAGGATTGTTCCAAGATGTCCATGCAACTGCGACTTCAATTTCCTATGGAGATTACGTTGTAAAATTATCAAGATTTGGAACATAATGAAATATCTGCTTTTCAAACATCATTTTCTAAACCCTGCAACAATTTTATGCAAACTTCTTTACATTTCCTGACTGGTAACTTTTCGAACTACCATTCCGTGCAGTTCGGCATGGTTTTCATTCTTTTGCTTGGATTTCTGAAGGTTTAAATTGTGTAAAATTTCCGTTCAAATTGTACACCTGAAAAAGGGACCCGTGTCACATTAAAAGGGTCCGTTTTTCATCCCCGTAATTAAGATCCACAAAACGTTTAGTGTATGGAACAACCAAGTCAATGAACAATTCGAAACACTGTCGTTTGATTTTTTTACTTGCTGTATTTAGAAGAAACATGACAAGCAATGTAAGTTTTCACTTGTTTTCAGTATATTATTCCAAAGATGAGAGGCGGACGAGGCAAACGAGCGGGGCCTCTAAAGTGCTACAAGTTG
The DNA here is from genome assembly GCA_963680895.1 of Fragum sueziense. Lineage (NCBI taxonomy): Eukaryota > Metazoa > Mollusca > Bivalvia > Cardiida > Cardiidae > Fragum > Fragum sueziense. The sequence continues at coordinate 40,742,382 of OY804593.1, read as the reverse complement.
ACCCAGTCGCGGATTCAGATAAATTAAGTAATCAATAAAGTTATACCAAATGGCAAAACATTACACTGATCCAAATTCAAAGATTTTTGCAGACGTCATTTTCAGGTGAATGAATTATTACATTTTTTGTATTTTTTGGTAGACAATATAATGTGAAATTAGCAATTTCTTGTAATTTCATCGGCGACTCTGCGGCGTCCATAGTGCGAGTGTACAACGTCTATTGCGTTCTTATTACGTCCTTACTACGATGCTGCTGCGACTATGGCGACTCTACTGAGACCCCACGACGACCTAACCAGGACGTAGTAAGAACGCAGAGGTTCTGCGACTGTTTTGTGCATGTTCAAAATAGTCGCCGACGGTCTGCGACCTTGTGCGTCCTTGGGGTCCTTACTACGACCTCGCTGCGTCCCTGCTGCGTCTATGGCGACTGTTCTGCGTCCTGGGTCGTAGCAAGGTCGCAGTAAGGACGCAGTAAGGTCGCGAGGTATGTGTGAGGGGGGTATAAAGGCAGATAATGGCAAATCCCGGTCATGTCTCTGCGCTGGTTTGTTTTGACTGAATTTTTATATGAAAATGAAATAGTCGGGCATCAGAGGGTGTTCGTTTGACCCCTCCCACCACCACCCTCTGGACCCGCCAATGCTGTTTGCATCAGCAGGCTGATCTGGATCCATGTTGGTCTCAAAAGCCTTAAGGACCCTTTTCTTATATCGAGTCTCAAATGTTGATGAAAATGGCCTCTGATCAGACTGTGTCTTCTCACTCCTCTGATATACAGTTAAGCAAATACCATACAATGACGCTTTTTGACGCCTTACAAGATAAAAGGTTGGGTAAATATTGTGGAAAATGGAGAACTTTCTTCAAGGGCGGATCTAGGGGTGGGGTCAGAGAGTCATGACCCCCCCCCCCCCCCCCATTGAATTGGCTGAAAATTTAATTTTGACTAGATCCTATATAACTTCTTAATAAAAGCCATCATTTGGGCTTTGACACCCCCCCCCCCCCTCCCCGGAAAAAAACCTGAATACGCCCTTGTGCTTGTAACAAGAAGTTTCTCCATTTCCAACAATGTTTTTACCCCAAAAGACCAAAAAATGTAAAAGAGTAATTCGCATGAAATCGTCGTCTGCAGCGCCTTTCAAATTAGAACAGTCCAAAGTTTTGTCGTCAGGTAGTGGGTTAATACACACTTGTGCAATATATTATGTAAATTGTTTATATTATCACATCTATTTTTCAAAAAAAGACACAATGCAAGATCAAATAACACTTAATTCGCCTCATTATAAGCACCAAAGTGAAATATTGTTTATCATAAATTTACATTAATTGTCAATAAAACCGGTTTTGAACTCCATTATTACTACATTATTATATAACAACTTTTTGTCCTTAACCTAAAATGTATACTGAGGGAAAAAAGTTTAGCAATTTCGTAAATTTCAGCTTATTTCTCAATTATTTGTGTTCGGATTGAAATCAAATTTTTAGACAATAATGTTTGATATCTTTACAACAATATTTCAAGTTATGGTTTGACTCTGTGAACTGACACGTCTTGCGCGTGACGCCAAACAAGGTAGGGGTAGCACTCTAAAAATGACACACGGAATCAGTACCTTGTCTGTCCATTATTATCCTTTATAACATTATCACAATGTCTGTTAATCAAGTCCTCATGAGTCCTCAACCAAAAGCCACTAGAATACGCCAAAAATTGCAGAAGCAGAACGCGTGTGAGATCATTTACGTTATTGACGTCGTCGCTGCCTCTTAAACCCGTTCTTAGATATTCCTTTCACAATTACTCCTCCACAAAGGTAAAGTTCAAACGGGGTTTATCTGCAAAAGCGACTTGATTCCACAATTATCCTGCCGATGGACAGTGTACCCGCTTCCGACTCAGCCTGGCCTGTCTGTGAGCACAAACCAAAGGAACGCAAACGTAAGGTGGACGTACACATAAACGCAAAGGACGAAGCTTGTTCCTCACGGTGTGTGCACAATTCCATGTCTCTGTTGCGTTTCTGATCAAACTGGCTGTACTTGTGCTGCTGAGAAACAATGACGTCGTGAAAACGTCACTACGTAATTGTCTTTACGTCGGATTGTTTTACGCGGCCAGCTAGAGCGTGGCCTCTCTTGGGCGTTGCCTTATTGACAGTCCTTTACTCTCAGTTGAGAAATGACACTTTGACTTTCACCAAAACTTTAATCCACCTCTTTGGCCGTCACACCACCAGTAAACACGCAAGTAGCCTTATTCCCTTGATTTAAGATTAGTCCTGGGCTACGTACAATTTGAATTGCCCAGCAGTTTTTTTGTGGTTTATTTTTTCCTTGACAATTACCATTATGCTGGGATAGGTATTGTCGATATAAATTACATGCGCATGTGTGTGCTCGTGCAAGACGTCATTATATCACTATTACGTCAAAGAGCGTAACGCAAAGATAATTGCGTGAACGAACTGCACCATTAGTGAGTAAGCTTCTCAAATTGGTAAATGATACTCATTTAAGGAATTCTATACCTTCGTGTTGCAAAAATATTTTGGTCGAAAAAAATTGCTAAACTTTTTTCCCATAGTATATTTGACAGAAAAAAAATGAATCATTCTAAAATGACTACATGGGCTGTAATATTGAAACACGTATGTGTAATTAAAAAACCTCGTTACTACAGCTTGATTAAAGCTGTAGTAACGGGGTTTTAGAATAACACCGGCATAAGGGTCTTTGCTGCATTTGCGGCTAACTTGAATCCACATCAGCCTGCAACAGATCCAGTCTGATCTGGATCTATGGTCTGGTCTAAACATCGTTAGGGGACTAACATCTAACCTAATATACGAATGTACGTTTACGCAGGCTGATCTGGATCCATGTCGATCTAAATTGACATAAAGTCCCCTTTCCCCATATCATAGCACTATTGTTAATTGAAATGACGTTTTTGACTTAAACTTTCTCCATTTTTTAAACCAATTTCTAAACGATATCGATCTATCCTCAAATGAAATCGAACTTTATTGGACAAAGACACAATTTGAATGGCGCTCATCTTCTTTCATTGTAAGCTGAATATAAATGCAAAAAGAAGAGAGATATGATCTAATGTTTTTGAAATGATGATAATAACTGTATCTTAAAAACGTAAGGAAAATGCCAAAATGGTGATCAAAATAATTTTCGTTTCACCTCGATGTCTTCAAAAGCATTCTGCAGGATTAATTTTTTGAAATAGTCAAATTGAAAACGAGTTTCTTTCCAAGAAGCCCCTTTTTATTTGGCACGTAGCTAGAACGTCTCAAACAGTGCAGGTCACATGTTGTATATATTTTCCATTTGACCCCATTTAATCCTTTCCCATACCATTTCTGATGCTGTCTTCTTCTTTATATGTATAGATAGTTATGGAATACAGTTGAAGCAAAAGAAGAAGAAAAATGCTCATAACTATAGCTCATGATGAATAACCTGGCAGAGCATCTCTATCGATTAGCATAGGCTGCTCTGTCAGGTCATTTATCGTGAGCTATGACAACTTCTTAATTTGTCACCTATATTTCATTTACTTTTATAATATCAAGAGGTAATAATTTCACGCCTCAATTTGATTATGTCGTCACTTTTCAACAAAGACCTCGTAACTGCAGCTTGTTTTAAGCTGCAATTACGAGGTTTTTGTTGAAAAGCAGCGATATATCGCCATGTTTTATGCCAGCGTTCTCTACTGGTCTAGTCAAGCATCGTGTTTGCTTCGGAAAGGGTAAATCGATCCGTCTAGACGATACGGAATGCGTCCTACTAGACACGGTTGCATCTTAAATAGGGATCAATTTTATCAAGTAAACAGTTACGTTGTAATTTCGGGCAAACGATAGTATTTCTTCGGTGTAAATGTACTACGTGGTAACTGTAGCTCTGTTGAGGCCGAATTTAGGAGATGTTATAACAGCGCTGACTATTTGTAAAAAAAAAAAAAAAAAAAAAAAAAAAGCCTAACGCTCAAAATGCACTCTTATATTGATGGCTAAAGCCTCTCTTACAACCCGTCGTGCGTCTTTTTAAATCGTACGTTTTAAAACTCTGCAAAATCGCACGATTTATAAAGACGCACGACGGGTTGTAAGAGCGCCTCAAAATATTGTCCGGTCAATTCTTTGCTGTGTGCAGTCTGCGTCGTGGTTGTGTCCACCAAAATCGTACGTTGCACGTGCGAGCATCGCACGACTAAACGTACGTTTTAGACGCAACCCGCACGCAGACCGCACGCAGGAGCACGTTCGACCGGTTGTAAAGAGAGGCTTAAGTAAATAATAATAATCCCTTCCCAAACCAGCCCCATTTTTAACGCCCATAATGATAAAGACCTGTGAAAACATTTAAGGTAAAAAGGAAATAATATTCGTTTTCCCGTTATCCAGCATTTGTGAGTGATATGTTGTGTCGAATTCAATCTTTGTCACTATCTAAAAGCCCGGTCACAGTCATACAGTTCCGCGTCTATATCGCGTCCATATCACGTCCAACGTTATACTCCACGGGTGCCCTGATTTAGCCGTGCCACGGCCGTGATGTGGACGTTGAATAGTGTATTCGACCAGGCCTTAACATAACTTTTAATAATTTTTCGTTCATGTCACGAAAAATTACATAATTATGGGACCCTTCACGCTAAAAAGACCTTATGTGAAGATCTTGAAATCAAGTTCCGAGAAATTGGCGAGACTCAGAAGATGTGAACCAGTTGTCGTACTTTGAAAATGTAAATATAGTAAGACAGACAAAACATTCCAGATTCGATAATTGCCTCTCATTCGAGAGGTCCCGGGTTCGATACCCGGTCGCGGCAAATACCCTTTCTGACAAAAGTGTCACCCCTCAATGGGTTTGAAATCGTTAACCTAAGCGGGCAAGCAGCTGGAGGCTCGGTAAAGGTGTTGTGGTAGTACTGATTTGAAAAACAACATGAATCCATGGGTAGGTGCTCCAGCCGACGCGATATGACCCTGGCAGTTGACAACGACATAAAACCCCAATAAACCCAGATTCGATAATAGGCCTAATCCAAGGGCGAAAAGTTTCAATCCTAGTCAGTCTGTGCAATCCGCACAGACTGGCAAGGATCGATACTTTTCACAATTCCCATAAGCTCCCTTTTATCGTAACGGGTGTAAGATTTCCTGGAATTCATTTGTAGTAGACATAGGCATTGAAAGTCCATTAAATTTTGGAACTCCTCGGACAGTTCTATCGAATCATTGTCTCGGAAGTGTGTAAGAAAAAATGTTAAAAAATGCGATGTCTTAGCCGGAAGTAGTTATGCTTCATAAAATAGTTTTCGAGGTCATCCAAATGAACAATTATGGCAACTTGCGAGACTTGTAGATTATAATCATTCTAAAAAGAGGGGACACTCGGCATATAATGCATTCCAGTATCATTGTCGCTTCATTGTGTCGTAGAATACAAACATATTTCCGTCAAAAATGGATTCGCCCCTTTTGTTGCATTGATTCTGTGTCTATAAAATAGGGACATGCATGAAACATGGTTCTGCATACTGGCAGACCATCACTGTACTGCTAGGATATGCTTTAATGAATTTCTCAGGTACTGGTTTCTTGTGCAGTCGTGACCTTTTGAATGGGGGTGTGTCACGTGCAGATCCCGAAAGAGATGGCAAATTTCAAGGGTGGCCGTACTCATGGCAGCGTGATTGAAGCTGATGGCGCTATTGATACCACTTTCTTGGTAGTAAATGAAAGACCAAGGAATGATCTATTAGGCAGACCACGTAAAAGGTGCCACATAGACTTCTGAGAGAAGCTAGAAGCTGCCAAATTGACATATTTTACTATATATCTAATAGTCCCGTTTCGTTGATGAGTGACACCGTTTTTTATTGTTGTCGGTGCTGTTGTTGTTCTGTTCTATTCTATTCATAGTCTGACAGTAGTTCCATTACTTATATCCAAGGTATGATTCGATAGAATTGTCCGGGGTGTTCCAAATGATTGAAAGTCTTGTACAAGCACAGTATCACGTAACAGAAGGTCTGGAACTCGAACCAACACATTTGGGACTTGTCTTTTAGCTAAACAACAAATATATACAGGGACGAAGCTCCTTTATAATAGGTGTGCTTCTGGTATAATTTGGAAGCGTCTCTTTGCTATACCAAAGCAAATGCATAATATCAACAGCCAAAGATGCCAATGGTATAAGTCCAATGGTATAAGTCCAAATCAGAATCCGTGCTTGCAATTTACGAGACCGATCTAAAAATGAGTTTGAATCTATCAGCCTATTGTCAAATACAGCCTAATATGCATCCATGCTGATCTCTTTAAGTTACTAAAGGTCACAAAGAAACTATTAGTGGATCCTGATCAGACTGTGCATATGCACAGGCTGATCTTGATCTATGTTGGGCTCAAAAGCCTTAAGGAACATTTTTCCAGATCCTGGCTCAAATGGTATGATACATACCTTATGATTTACGGATGATTATCTACAATAAGTGCAGTAAAGCACTTAATTACTCATCGAAAGCAATTTAAAGTCTTTTAAATGGTTGTGAAAACGTGCTTGTGAAACGTGTTATTTGAAATTACTTATCTTTCTATGACAAATTAATGCATATTGACGCGTGCATGTAATTTAAATAAGAAGGATGAAGAGAAGAAAATGACTTTCTTCAATGCGATTTGAATAAAACCGTTAGCAAAAATGCACCCCCGCAATTTCTGTGTATGCAGTTTCTTTAAAATGAAAATGACACTTAACCATTTCCCACGATGCAAAATTTTGGACTCTTCCAGTTTGAAAGCTGGTACATGTGGCAAAATGAATAGATGTTGATGAAGGCGTGATTTAAACAATTTAGTATAGAAATATTTAGGGACGTGAAGAAAATCCTAGTTATGAGGTCTTGATTGTGGAAAGACTTCATTACTCATCGAATTTCAATTGATGCGTATAGAATGTCTGAGACAAAAGTAACATTTTTAATAGATAAATTCTTACAATTGACCCATGCAAACTATTTAAACAAAGTTGTGTTAATTAAGCCTTTGTTCTATTTAGTACGACATAAACAGTGATTTAATTCATTGCGCTCATCGTATAGGCCATTTTGTCGCTTTAAAAAAAAAAATAAAAAAAATAAGATAAATAAATAAATGGTCGCTTTCAAAAGAAGAAGAAGAAGCTGTAGATAAGAGGTTTGTGTTGAAAAGCGACAATATCACGGTGGGTAACCCACGTGACTTTTGGGAAGCGTTAACACTGAAAAAATCGTCCGCTTCAAGGTATGTTTTGTTTAATTTCTCAGCTTATACTCGATTGATTTTGATGATATAAAGTGCACGGAACGCGCATTTGAGAGGGTTATTCCCGTTTGTAACTCACTCTGCTCCGAATCCCGTGGTTTCTTCAAACATTCAAGCGAAAGTTTTCTTCGGTGCATGTGAACGCTTCCCACTTTCGTTTTGCACTTACAAATATTTTGGCTCGAATGTTTGAAGAAACCACTGGATTTGGAGCAGGGTGAGTTAGATCCCAGAATAGCCCCTCTCAAAGGCGCGTTCCGTGCGCTTTATCTCGTCAAAATCCGTAGCGTATAAGCTGAGAAATTAAACAAAACATGCCTTGAAGCGGACGATTTTTTCGGTGTGAACGCTTCCTAAAAGTCACGTGGGTTACCCACCGTGAATATGTCATGTAAGTACGGTACAGTAAAGCGATGCATTTAATCGTTTTTTAAAATGCAAACTGATCTACTTTAAAGATCGAATCGTCTAGACGTTATCACTTTCCCAAATGGTAAAGATTTAGGGTGCTCAGTAAATCTTAAATGCTGCAGACGACAAATTTGATATTGATAGATATTTGATTTGAGTAAAACAGAACACAGAAATCATTGAGGTGGAAGGAGAAAACGCTGATCATCCCCATTTCTTTTTTTGATTCAATGTTCCCCAAACTATTCCTATAATAAGGACGTCAAAATCAGGTCTTGTTTGGGAAAAGGTTAATGTAGATAAGAGAAATATGTGATACATTGAAAACATTATGCAATTTTAATAATTTTTAATTAACCTATTTTTAATGCTTTACAGCTGAATGGTTTAGAAATCGAAGCGTCTAGACTGTAACATGGCCTTAATTGGTTCTTTTTACTTTCCGTTATAAATCAAAATATATAAATGAGCCAGGATCTGGAAAACGTCCCTTATAACATTTGAGACCACCAGGTTTCAAGATCAGGTTTTGCCTAGATGCAGTGTAGCCAGCAGACATGTTACTCTCTAATGGTTGCTAAAGACCATGAGGAAGCTTTTGGAGAACAACATGGTTCCTGGTCAGACTGCGTGTACACGCAGGCTGATCTGGACCCATGTTGTTCTCAAATGCTATAAGGGACGTTTTTCCAGATTCTGGCTCAAATTTATTTACCTCGACACACGACGTCAAACGTTCTCCAAACGTTAACTAAAAGATTCTAAATTTTTGCCGTGGTCCAAAATCAAATCAGCTGCAGACTACTAAGTGACGTTGATAAAGATGGAATATGTGCACAATATAGAACAGAAAATCAACTTTTTATCTATTTTCCCAATGCCTTCTATAGCTATATAAAAGGGACGTAAACAGATATTGTTTGAAAGAAGGGTTAAACTTTTTTCCGGGCAAGTGGGTTAGGGACATGCCTGATCACGAAGCACGTCCAAAATGACCGTCAGTAAAGACGCGTTCCCATTGCCGACCAAATCAACCCGATCAAGCTCGATCAAGCGATCGAGTACTGATCGAGCTTGGTCGACAGGAGTGATCGGGACGATCGAGCGTGGTCGGAAAAAATTATCGGGAATTAATCGACAAGAAATTAAGAAGAAGTCGTGTAAATACATTTGATCGAGTTTAGTCAGGTTTGAACAGGGAATTTAGGCGATCGAGTTTATCGAGTTGATTTGGTCGGCAATGGGAACGCGGCTTAAAGCAGACGTTGAGCATTGCACGCGCTCAGATAGAGTTTCAGACAAGCTAAAGCAGTTGTTTGTACCTGGCAAGAAGCGGTAACTAATCGGACGCTAGATCTGGCCCCGGTTTATCGAAACAACTTAAGTACATACTCATCAGAATATGCTAACTTCAATGGAATACTCTCCAACGTTGAAGAGTATTCGATTGAAGTGCACGTGGATTTCGTACGATTTGAGTATGATGTTCAGATTTGAGCATGAGAACGTACTCAAGTGCAAATAGGCCATCCTTTAGGGCAGGGATTTATATAAAATGTTTATTTTCATTTCAATGAGAAACAATACAAATAATAGTACATTGATCCTTTGTAGTAGGTGTATGTAGACTCATACAAAAAAATCACCAAAACAAAATATACTAATTGCCAACAACATAGGCTTTGAAAGAAATTTAGAAAGCAATAGGGAGTCTCTAGCAACTGTCCAGCCTTATTTTAACCGGTAAGGCCTGGATTATCAGTTATGGAACGAAATCTGTATGGTGCGAATCGACGATTTTAAAAGATTCTAAGACGATTTTAAAGGGAAGTAATTTTCATGGCTCTCAAATTTTGAATTTTTGACTTTCGTTGGGTTTTTTTGTCGACAATTTAGAAACATTTTCACAAAAAAAATATTTAAAATATTCCCCGGAAATCTGAGCACGCTCAATTATTTCCGTTCTTACGAAAACAGGCGATATTGCATCTAACGGTTCTTTAAAAATGCTCGGACTTGCAGTTTCCACGGAAAAAGTCGAAATATAACGAATATACCATAAGTGCCATACATAGGCCTTACCTTAGTATAGCGGACGAGAATCGACCTGGCATGAGCTGTTCTGCCAGGTCATATCTCGTGAGGTATAGGAAAGGTCATTGAAATAAAAACAACATTTAAACAGAAGAAGAAACTGTTAATAATCAGCAAATCTCCCGTTTGCCTCAATATCCTTAATAATGCTTCATTTTACAATAATCCGATCTTTATTAATATCTATTTTGTTGTCTACAGTAGCTTTGAATTAAGACCAGTCTAAAGTCCTGCTGTCTGGTTATTCTAAATACTAAATACATCGTAGGCCTATAAATCAAACATCAAAAACAATAAACCTACATATTTCACGAATCGAAATAAATCGGACCGTCTAGCCTTAATTGAAAATTATGAATAATATATTAATCAGTCTACAGTTTTTTCCCGGAATGGCCTATTGTCAATCATTAACTCTTTCCCGCACAAGACTATGTTTTGATGTCAAAAATTGAGCAAGCTTGGAAAAATATGGAGACAAAAGAAGATAATGCTGATAACCAGCATTTTCTTCATTTGTCTCAATATTTTTTACGTTATATTATACACAAATGTTACCTTCTGTATTAACATCAATTTTGTCGTCTGTTGCAACTTTCTACTTGAGCCACAACAAGATTTTTGTCGTTTGGGAAAGGATTGATCAATGAAAAGTTCACCGGAGTGCAACATCAGTCTATAAACAGAACTTGGTCCATATATTTAGATGAAAATCTAAACTCACAGGGTCGTTACTAGGTATATCCGAGCACGGGTGCTTTGATAACAATTTGTGGGTCCCGCGTGGAGCAAGTCTATAGTTTTCTCTGCGAACATCCACATATACCTGTGGTGAACTAAAACAATTTTCGCTACAACATGGTATAGATATTTTGCGTTTAAATGTGAGTTTATAGATTATTTTTCTAATGACAATGAACTTGTTCTAAAAACAGACCGCGTTTACCGTTTTATATTGACAAACTGTCGGTGTTGTTATAAAATCTCGTAACTAGGTAGCCGTAGTTACGATATTTAATACAACACCGACGGAATACATTGATCGCGAAAAAACGTCCCTCGCTTTGGCCGAGTTCACCACCAGTGACATACATGATTGCAGATAAAGCCAGGTACGGAGTGTAAAAGCATCTTTTACCTTTTGAGCCCTACCCGGATAGCTCAACTGATAAAGCCACTGTCCTTCAATCCAGGAATAAAGAGTTCCAATCCTAGTTCGGCCAATATACTTTCTTGACCCTTTTAGATAGCCTCTCACCAATGGATGGATTATTTATCAAACATCTGAATGAATCAGATGATGTGTTTATTCTGGTGCGAGAAATAACATGAACACTTTAAAAGCCACCCAAACTGCCACAAAACAACTATAACACCCGCTTGAATCTATCTACAATCCGATCAAGGTAATATACCACATGTTAAAAAACTTTCACGTGTCACAATATCAAATTCAAAACTGCTGTAATTGTACATGTAATGGTTCGAATCTGGCTGGTGTCACACACCTGCAAGATTCGAACCAAGACACATAAAATTGTATTGGAAATCAAGGACAATTTCTCCGTGTTAACACAGATAAAAATGGTAAATATGTGCCATAATATCTTTACTCGACTATACCGTCACCCTGTGGAACGGCAACCATGTTATTTATTATAACAGATAAAAATGGTAAATATGTGCCATAATATCTTTACTCGACTATACCGTCACCCTGTGGAACGGCAACCATGTTATTTGTTATAACAGATAAAAATGGTAAATATGTGCCATAATATCTTTACTCGACTATACCCTCACCCTGTGGAACGGCAACCATGTTATTTGTTATAACAGATAAAAATGGTAAATATGTGCCATAATATCTTTACTCGACTATACCGTCACCCTGTGGAACGGCAACCATGTTATTTGTTATAACAGATAAAAATGGTAAATATGTGCCATAATATCTTTACTCGACTATACCGTCACCCTGTGGAACAGCAATCATGTTATTTGTTATAACAGATAAAAATGGTAAATATGTGCCATAATATCTTTACTCGACTATACCGTCACCCTGTGGAACAGCAACCATGTTATTTGTTATAACAGATAAAAATGGTAAATATGTGCCATAATATCTTTACTCGACTATACCGTCACCCTGTGGAACGGCAACCATGTTATTTGTTATAACAGATAAAAATGGTAAATATGTGCCATAATATCTTTACTCGACTATACCGTCACCCTGTGGAACAGCAATCATGTTATTTGTTATAACAGATAAAAATGGTAAATATGTGCCATAATATCTTTACTCGACTATACCGTCACCCTGTGGAACGGCAACCATGTTATTTATTATAACAGATAAAAATGGTAAATATGTGCCATAATATCTTTACTCGACTATACCGTCACCCTGTGGAACGGCAACCATGTTATTTGTTATAACAGATAAAAATGGTAAATATGTGCCATAATATCTTTACTCGACTATACCGTCACCCTGTGGAACGGCAACCATGTTATTTGTTATAACAGATAAAAATGGTAAATATGTGCCATAATATCTTTACTCGACTATACCCTCACCCTGTGGAACGGCAACCATGTTATTTATTATAACAGATAAAAATGGTAAATATGTGCCATAATATCTTTACTCGACTATACCGTCACCCTGTGGAACGGCAACCATGTTATTTGTTATAACAGATAAAAATGGTAAATATGTGCCATAATATCTTTACTCGACTATACCGTCACCCTGTGGAACAGCAATCATGTTATTTGTTATAACAGATAAAAATGGTAAATATGTGCCATAATATCTTTACTCGACTATACCGTCACCCTGTGGAACAGCAATCATGTTATTTGTTATAACAGATAAAAATGGTAAATATGTGCCATAATATCTTTACTCGACTATACCGTCACCCTGTGGAACAGCAATCATGTTATTTGTTATAACAGATAAAAATGGTAAATATGTGCCATAATATCTTTACTCGACTATACCGTCACCCTGTGGAACAGCAATCATGTTATTTGTTACAACCATGTTGTCATAAAGGGCCGCGGGTCTGACATAGCTACATGATCAACCAGTGAAATATATTTCCTTTGAAGCACTCACTCGCGTTCGTGTCATCTCGGTCAATTCCGTTAGAAGATCCAGATAATACTCAATGTGGTTAATTCACGTCAAAACGTCGTTTGCAGTCATAGAGATGTTCAAGAACAGTATCAGATCAACTGATAAGAGGGGGGTGAAGGCATTCTAAATTTGTTATTCTAAATTCAAACACTATGTTGGTGGTACTCATTTGAATCGTCTTGGCGAGACGATTCAAATGGGTACACACAACATAGGGTTTGATGAACAATAAAAGAAACAACGCATTTTGAAAAGCAGTCATCCTTCTTATCTGTAGTTATGAGCACTGTACCGGCTTCTTCGAATGTCCGCGGTCAAAGTAAGTATACTTTCAAATGGGTAATTTTACGTTTGTGATGTCGGTAACATTTGCAGAGGAATCTGAACTACATACCCCGTGGACTATATGGCGCGCGAATAGGGTCTAAAGTCAATATAGCGCTAGACCTATAATTGAAATAGGGGTAGACCGCTAAAAATAGCGGTCAACCCTTATATTTTTAGCGGTCTACCGATAACAATATCGGTCTACCCATAAAATAAGGGTAGACCGCTATTTCAATTAACGGTCTAGCGATAAATTACCGGTAGAACGATAATTATTTTGACCCTTCTGCTCGAAATCTCATTAGCCAATCAAATGGCTCGTTACATCCTCAACACACCGGGAATATCAACGACCGTATAGTACGAGCTCTGTGATTGGCTATCGAAAAATAGGGGTCTACCGATAAAAATAGCGGTCTACCGGTAATTTTATCGCTAGACCGTTAATTGAAATAGCGGTCTATCCTTATTTTATGGGTAGACCGATAGTTTTATCAGTAGACCGCTAAAAATATAAGGATAGACCGCTATTTTTAGCGGTCTACCCCTATTTTAATTATAGGTCTAGTGCTATATTGACTTTAGACCCTTTTCGCGCGCCATAGGACTAAGCTCCCCAACTAGCACCTTCACAGTGCACTGCGTAATCAGTCCCACATCTGAGTCAGTTTCAGTCATATGAAGCTTAGTCCAGGGACTATACAGTCATCGGACATAATTAGCCACCAACCGATTTGTCTTCTACAAATTTCAGTGATTCTTTTACCAGAACTGTCAGTTTGCATGAACAGAATTAACATTCTGTAACTTGGCAGGTATTCATAGATCCAAAGATATGACTTAACCATTACCCAAACAAGACCTGGTTTTGACGTTCCCCGGAGAAAAGACTTAGGACAACATTGAGACAAAAGAAGAAACTGCTGATAACCAGCAGTTTCTCCTTTTGTCTCGATATTTTCTGTGTCATATAACACACAATTCTTATCTTTGATAACATTCATTGTGTCATTTACAACTCCTAAGATTTTGTCGTTTGGGAAAGAGTTAATAGTATAAACTATATCTGACAAAACCTACATGAAAATTTGACGATAGAAAATATATTATATGGAAGGAAATAGAAAATACAATAATCGAAACTCGTCGTGTCGAAGTCATTTAGCTTCGTGATATCCGGAGTTCGGCTTAGCAGATTTTTGTTCAGTTTTGAATAGGATGGCGTGTAGGTTCATGATTGAAACATAGAAGAAAAAGGGAAAAAAGGCTCGAGTCAGAAATTTCCTCTTTTCTCTCAATAATTTATATGCTCTTATCCACACATAATAATGCTACTTTTGACGTCAATGATAATGTCGTCTTCAACAATCTTTTTATATTAAGGATGCCTCAATTTTCACCATTTTCGGGAAAGGTTAAAATATGTTTTGTAAAAAATCATTTTGTAGCCATCGAATGGATTCTTAGATTAATATGTTTTTACTGATAGTGATCTATCTATTGATAACAAAATGACAAAATCGGGTTTCCTTTATATGCGACTGTAATAATTGGAAATATGTTTATGAATACATAAAAACTTACGTAAGTTAAGCAATTGTCCAGGGAACAATAAATCATATCGTCGTTTTTCAACGAAAACCTCGTAACAGCAGCTTAAAATAAGCTGCAGTTATGAGGTTTTCGTTGAAAAGCG
Source organism: Fragum sueziense (assembly GCA_963680895.1). Classification (NCBI taxonomy): domain Eukaryota; kingdom Metazoa; phylum Mollusca; class Bivalvia; order Cardiida; family Cardiidae; genus Fragum; species Fragum sueziense. Next base: position 40,727,351 of record OY804593.1, on the reverse strand, counting down.
ACGATTTGTCATTCTATATTCAAATACAATTCAATTATGAAACACATTACTTATAATTGCAATGTATCACTTCATAGAATTAAAAAGATACTAGGACGATGATTTTTGTGTAATGTATAGGTTCCCACTGCCGATCAGATCAACTCGATCGCTTAAAACCCCCGACCAAACCTGGCCAAATGACTTCTTGGCGATCTCTATTCGACCAAACCCGACCTCTTAATTCTATTTCACCGAGTGTACATATTTTGCAGATAATTATTATGGAGTTTGACATCGGGATGCGATTCGGAAACACTCTAATACAAATGGAGTTGATCGGAATCAGGTTGGGCGGAAAGTCGGGTAAAAGATTGGACGTCATATCAACCCGATCACATTCAATTTCCAGACACGATCGATTTTAGATCAGATCGATCTGCAACCCGATTAAAACACGATCGCCCCCAGTTCAATGTTCTACAAGATCGTACTTGGGCATTTTGACATATTATAAAAGATCGAGCAGGAATGCCTATCGATTCAGATCAAGCTGAATTACCCCGACCACTGAAGATCTCCGCCGCCGACCTAGCTCACTTTCTGTGTTAATAAATAGTCGGTGCTAATGCAAAACCTTGTAACTACAGCTTGATTAAAGCTGCAGTTACGAGGTTTTGCATTAACACGATTATATAATAGTATACTAATATTTCGAGTCATTAGAAATTTAATCGTTTATACCTCACGATATAATCGACCTGGCAGAGCAGCCCTAGCCAATAGGCTGGGATGCTCTGCCAGGTCATTTCTCGTGAGGTATAACAGTAACGAAGCCCTTTCTATCAGTGACGTCAAAACAATGTTTTATTTGGGAAAGAGCTGTTAATTACATTGATGGAATGGAAACCGGTTTGGGTAGATTTTTTGAAAGGTGATAAAATTCATTATTACCAAATTATAAAACCACTGCAACATGTGATTCTGAATTTAAATGGGTACATTTGCATCAATAGTACCTGCACAAATGATCGTATTAACTTACCGATCTGATATGTATCAATGATTTATTATAATAAGCGTTACCACTTGGTGGCCTCTAATGCATGTATATGATCTGCGCAAAGTAAGAATTAGTACAATTCTGGAATTGTCCTATGCAAAGTAGGAATTCTTACTTTGTCGGGCGAAGTAAGAATTCCTAAATTGCGCGGACAATTCTAGAATTGGCCGTGCGCAAAGTAAGAATCGGGACAAAGTAAGAATCGATTATCGATTTTTAGTGCCTGCGCAATGTAAGAATGGTAGGTACAAAGTAAGAATATTTCATCTCTTACAATAAATATTTGCGTATTTGTAATTGGAAAATATTTGAATGCATATTATTAAAAAGTTTTTAGCGATAAAATGCATGTAATGAATGACGAATGTGCATGTATGTTGAGGAGAAAATTCCGTAGGGCCTGTTATAGTCATAGATCTATCTGATGTATATCATGAAGGCTGTGGCAAACTACTCGTATAAAGATTGAGAAGTTTGCGATAGCATTGTTACACAATTTAATCCGAAGATTGTTATTAGAATTTTTAAACCCTTACCCCAAAATTCCAAGTTTGATGTCCCTTAGATAAAGAACATGAAACAACTTTGAGGCAAAAGACAAAAATGCCAGTATCTTCTTATTTTCTTCACCATAATGTACATTATCAATATTTGATTTTTGATGGAAGAAAAATATAGGTTTAGCAATAACCAAAACACTACAAAAGAAAAAGACCAAACAAAGGGAAGAAATATACGTCATAAATACGATTGATTTATTTTATTCTAAAACTATTGTGTTCACTAAAATGCACCCGATTCAATATTCTTACTTTGTCCAAAAATTCTTACTTTGCGCACAGAACAAAGTAGGAATGCAAATATGCGATTTTGAGCCCAGCGCAATTCTAGAATTGTCCGGTACAATTCCGGAATCTGCGGACAAAGTAAGAATTCTTACTTTGCGCAGGACAATTCTAGAATTGTACTAATTCCTACTTTGCGCAGAACATATATAACTGTCTCTCTGAATTATTTTACCCTTTCTCATATAAGCCCTAGATTTGATTCCCTAGTAGAAAAAGCTTGCGAATAGAATGAGAAAACAGCAGAAAATGCTGATAACATGTAGCAGCTTTTTCTCCATTCATATAATGTAAATATTATAAATATTTTCTAAGCAATATTGTACACAAATCCTTTACCTATCAACGTCCAACTTCGTTCTCTGCAGAAGTTGTTGAAGTTGTTATGCGGATTGGGAAATGATTAATTCTCCTTTTTAGTATAGAGGACATGTCACTATTTTCCGTGAAGAAATCTCACCCACTTATAGCTTCTATTCTTGAAAAGAAAAAAATATGCGCATAGCATTTTGATATCTAATTCTACATTAAAGTGACATTTCACAATTATTTTTACATAAATTCTACTTTTATTCCACCTGAAAGAGCACGTTTTCTTATGAAAATTCTGAAAATTTCAAGCCAACATATTGAACCGTTTACGAGAAATATAATATATTCTATTGCTAAAATTAAACAAATTGTTGTGGACAACAGTTCAGATTTATATTATAGAATTTGTCATTTCTGTCTCAACTTTAAAGGCGTATTTTTCGCTTATAAATAACAACTTCAAAAAAAAAAAGCAAAAAAAAAAAAAAACAAAAAAAAACTGATAGCATTTCTACGCATTAAAATAAACAATATTTGCATCAAAACATACTTTTGAAAAATGAAATAAATGTGAAATGTCACTTTAAGGCAAGACCTGGGTGATGCACTTCCGGTATGATCGCTCGTATTTCGACTTATTCCGTGACGTCCGTATATCCGAGCGTTTCTTTTAGTACCGTTAGACGCAATATCGCCTTTTTTCGTAACAACGGAAATAATTGAGCGAGCTCAGATTTCCAGGGAATATTCTAAACAATTTGTGTGAAAATGTTTCTAAATTGTATGAAGAGTAGTCAAAAAGTTAAAATCTGAGAGCAGTGAAAATTACTTCCCTTAAAATCGTCTATTCGCACCATTAAGATTTCGTTCCATAACTGATCACACAGGTCTTTCGTGAGCTATACCAGAAATAATTTGTAGAAAACAATAAACAAACAAGCAATCTGCATGTAAAACCGTTATCCCAAATTATCGCAATAAACGCATTTGATGTCTATAAAATGGGACTTTATTGCATTTAAACTGACATATCACGATATTTTTTCATAAATTTTACTTTTATTTTTATCTGAACGGGCACATTTTCTTATGAAAATTCTGAAATTTTCAAGCCGAAATGTTGCGCCGTTTACGAGAAATATATATTTTTGAGCTGAAGTTAATCAAATTGTTATATTAATATGTAATTTGCCATTTCTGTCTCAACTTTAAAGGCGTATATTTCGCTTCTAAAACAACTTAAAAAACTGATAGCATTTATACGCATTAGAATAACCAATCTTTGCATCAAGATATACTTTAAAAAAATGAAACGGGAATGTTATGTCCCTTTAAGCTTATAATAGAATTAGATCATCAGTCTTTGGTCACATGCAATTCAAACCGGACCCATGCAACTCTATGGAAGTTAAACTGATAATGAAGAAATTATCTGAGAACAACATGGATCTAGATCAGACTGCGTGTATACGCAGGCTGATCTAGATCCAAGTTGATCTCAAACTCAAATGGTACCCTTTCAGATCGCAGACCAAATAAAAGTGTTTCGTTCAAACGGTCCTGCTATCGCACTAATAAGGCGATGTTTTATTGCGCAAAAAGAAAATCGTTTTAAGATCAAAGCAGGATAATAAGTTTTATTGTTATCGACGTTTAGTATCTTATTTACTACAAAGATACAAAGAGCGGTGATTTTCCTTTTATCTATATCTTCACGGTTAAACCATTTGCTTCATGGGCGTAATAATTGATTTTTTAGCATATTAATTTTTTGTCAACATGTTTGATTAATGTACTACGACTTTAAAATGAGACAGGATCTGGAAAAGGTCCCGTAAGAATTTTGAGCCCAACATGGATCCAGATCAGCCTGCGTATACACGCAGACTGATCAGGAATCTTGTTGTTCTCCAATAGCTTTGTCATGGTCAGTAGCAATCATGTGAGAGTAGCATTGATCCAGGTCAGACTGCACCCAAGCACAGCCTGGTCTTGAAACACGGTTGTCTCAAATGATATAAGGGACGGTTTCCAGGTCCCGCTTTCAATGTATCTTGGTTAGCATTCTTAGGGCCTGTTCACAGAGTTCCGTGTCCACCTCAAGGCTGGAGCATGCCCAAAAATGATAAACGCATGATATCTATTTGGACCCGATAGGACTTGATGTGGGCGTGGAATTGTAGTATGATTATGATTTTTGGAAAATATTGAGGCAAAATAAGAAAATGCTGATGATCAGCATTTTCTTCTTTTGTCTCATTATTTTCTGTAATATATCGAACACAATTCCTAAACTTATCAACATCTGCAAACTGCATCAGCTGTAAAACTGGGCCAAACTAATATTTTGTTGTTTGAGAAAGGAATAAATTTCACAATGTAGAACAATCGGTGGCCATTATCACTGGCAGGCAATCACTTGACATAACAATTGCAAAAAATATACTGTCTTTAATTAGATTAAAACATGACCGATTCAAGAATGATTTGAAGCAAAGAAAACGGAAATACACTAGGGATTTGCTGGACGTCGTATATCCTTTGAGAATAAGCTGATCAAAAAGTTATTGGTGGCCAAGTAAAGTTATACTTGGTCGTCAAGAACCTTTTCATCAGACAATGTTTAAAAGATTTACCATGTCTAACAAAGCCCTGGCTGTTTTCGACTAGATACCTCTGCTTCTCAAACTGAATCTAAATGGTCACGTATTAACAGAAGTGTTGCTGATTTTCTGAAATTTTAGTATCACGTGATCCCCCGCCGTGATAATGTAATGTATCGAAAGGAAACCCACGTTCGTTTTACCTTTACCATATCCATATGCAAAGAGGTAGCTAGCCAGCTAAATAATTATTATCAATTTTCCCACTGACGTTTTGAAATCCCTCTTTCTTGGGAAAGGCCCGCGTTCGAAATACCGATGTACATGTATTTTGAGCACTAATCTTTTCCGAACCAACATCGTCGTAGACTTATCATAAGTAAACCAATAGCTTACGAAATATGCCTTACTGAGTTAGATGGAAAATGTTTAACATGGAATGGAAAGACTTTAGAGAAAAGAAAGAAATGGTGGTCCTCAACATTGCTCTAATTTTTCCTCAATGTTTTTCAACAACTTTCTTTTTATGTAACGGACCATTCAAATTAGACAGAAAATGTTTATTGTTGAATGGAAAGTCTCCAATGGAAGGAAAGAGATGATATTCTTAAGCAATTTCTTCATTTTCCTCGGTGTATTTCAACAGCTTTCTTTTCACATTGTCATCCCCAAAAAGCCGGAATTATTAAAAAAGCAGTTAAAAAAGAAACAACCAAATATAGTAGCCTACAATAAACCAGTCAATACATACAAGCAAGGTTGCCATAAAACAACTTGTGTAAGTACTAATTAACCCTTTCCAAAAGAACACGTCCCTTATCGAAAATGCTTTGGAAAACATTGAGGCAAAAGAAGAAAATGCTGGTAACAGCATTTTCTTCTTTTGCCTCAATATTTTCTATGCTATTTTATATCCCAAAAACTATTCTATCAGCATATAAATTTTCCCTTCTGCAGCAGTTTTCAAATATGAACAGTCCAAATTTTGGCTGTTTGGGAAAGGGTTAAATACAGGGATGTCTGCCTTCTATGGGGCATTTAGTGTAAACTTATAAATTAAACTAGATCTCGTTTCATGCCTTGTCTTTAACTTTCATTGCAAGGGACAAAAAGACATGACATAAAGAATATTAATATTCCTGACGAAATATATGAAATACTCAAAATATAATCATACAGGACAAATAATAAGGCCCGGTCCCACTGGCCGATTGACTAAAACGTATGCAAAAAGGACACAGCGGACGAGCAAAATTTCAGTAGTGGTACCATCCGTTTGCATCCGCTTTTAGAAAATGGCGAAAATATAACGGAAAAGAGCGCACGTCAGTAGTATATAGCGGGGATGTTAAACGGATATTCGTGGGAAGCCTACCAATTGGGGTTGTAATATTGACCAAGTTTCAAAAAGATCCAGCCAGAAACTTAGGAGGAGTTGCGCTGACAAGAAAAGTGGACGTATACGTACGTACGTACGGATGGACGGATGGGCGGACGGACATACGTAGAAGATGACGCCGATATACGACTGCCTCCGGCGGCGTATAAAAAATGAGAAAGAAGTGAAAAGCATAAAATTGGGTCGTGTGAGTTTGTCAGACACAGATCATGAATAAAGACGTTTTTATATACGCTCGAGTAAGTTTTCAGTCTATAGTAAAATCTAAAATTAAATCTGTTGAAATGTAAGCCCCTCTTCGATATACTTCTAACGACCTTTTATTTTATTTTTTGCGCAGTTTTGTATTTTGACAATTTATATTATGCAATATTCTTTACAACCCTTTCTCCAAACAAAACCTGGGTTCGGTCCGTATTATCAATAATCGTACGGAAAATTCCCATAATAATTTCCCATCCAACTTGCTCGTACGAAAAGGGATTAAACGGTGGCTATCAGCCTTTTCGTTTTTTTGTCGCCATTTTTCCCCGGATATTTGCCTTTTAGGGACGTCAAAACCAAGAGCTTGACAAGAAACAGTTTAAAGATTAAAAAAAGAAAAGAAAGAAAGAAAGAAAAAAAAAGATGTGACCAAAATAATTGAGGAAAGAAACACAAATGTTTAACTGTTTAAAAAAGGTTTGAAACTATAGAACTTTTCAGGCTATACATACCAGTATACATGTAGACCAGCTTAGATATTATGGCACAAATTTATACGGGACGAGAATTGACCTGGCAGAGCAGTCCATTCGATTAGCATGGACTGCTCTGCCAGGTCACTTATCGTGAGGCAAGGGCGGATCCAGAATTTTTTTCCAGGGGGGGTCCAAGCCAAATATTTTTTCCAGGGGGGGTCCAAGCCCAAATTATGGCTTAAAATGTAGTAGATATGTAACGTTAAACTAAATTTATATAGTCAAAATTAAATTTTCGGCCAATTCCAGGGGGGGGGGGGGGTCCGGACCCCCCTGACCCCCCCTCTAGATCCGCCCATGGTGAGGTATACAATTGTTAACCTATAATACATGTACGAAACAATGGAAGTGCGTTCTTAATTTTCAATTACAATTTCCAAGCGTTGGTTCGAAATTTGCATATCTGAGACGCCTGCAAGATTCTACCATCACATACAAAATTACAGTAGATCTTGTTTTGGGGTGGACTTGATTGGGCCACTCCGTATCACTCGAAGTACTCTTTTTACTCCAAAACCTAATTATGTGCCGAAAATCTACTCTCGGATCTACTCCGAGTAGCCTCTTTCACCTACCGAGCAGGGGCGTTTGGGAGTGTGACGTCATCAACATGGTTTCTGATAGACAATAAAAATAGAAATAGTTTGGTATAATTTTCTATCAATCAATTTAACTGATTTGAAAGACAAAATTACAACTGAAAAGACATCACATTTTACTGAAGGAACTAAACAAACATCTTTGACATGTTCGTTGGCGATTTTGCGATAGGGAAATTATTATTAAATGCAATAATTATCTGTTTGATACTCTAAAACACTTGATTGGACTGCATAGTTTATAGTCTACGGACTGTAATTCGTACGGGCTCTAGAAAATGGTTTTGATGGCATTCTTTGTTAATGCTCGGCATCCATGCTAGAAATATTCTTTGGGGTATGACAAAACCTCCCAGGGTGGATGCCCAGTCTGAAACTTCGAATTAAGGTCACAGCAAGGTCAAAGGTCAAATGGGTGCAATTTCATATTTAGATAGTTATTGTGATATTTTTACTTGCTTTACATGCTGTATTCTTAATTCTAATTGTGCTAAATTTGCTGAAAACTGTATCAGAGACATTAGTTTATTGAAAAGATGACTTTTTTCAATATTTTGACTATTATGGGATAGAAAAATGTACTTTCCAAAGCTAAAAATGGGTTATTTCTGAATATTTCTAACGTTTTCAGTCCTTTTTTTCAACGGTATTTGCCACGATGCCTCAGTCATAAGCATTTCTTAATTTTCCTCTACTTTGTGTAAGGATCTGTGAACACTTGTTTTGTTTATCTAAGAAATAAGAGCTTATGTAGAGGCTGATATGCGTTTAGCTCTTTTAAAAGGTATCCAACCCCTCATTAGCACCAAAGAGCCAAAGGCAAAATTTGAAAAGAGCCAGAAATTCCTAAACGGTGTTGCATTTCCATTCAAAATACAAACATAAGCATTTTGTACGGTTTAGACTTTTGATTTAATGCATACTTATGGAAATATTTGAAAAAAAAAATGTTCAATATTATACCTCCTTTGCATATGATAAAGTACGAGGTATAGTCAAAAAGTTCCCGGACTGCCTTTGAATTGTATTTTTTCCGACGTATTTGATTCAAGTCTGTATTCAATAAGTAATTTTGAAATGTAAACTACCACTTTGATAAGTTTTTGAGGTTTTAAATTGTTAAAAATCAAATTTTCAAGGACGTTAGAGCATGGTGTTCAAGAGTACGGATCACTTTGAAATAACGCTTGCTCCCAATATTCTTACTATTATTCAAAGGACCATATCTTAAAAATTACAGTCACTTTTACATGCAGCCTCGATATGGCATCACATCAACATATTTTCTGAACAATTTCAAAATTTTAACGTCGTGGCATAAAAATTCTGGATCTCATTCATATTTCTCCTAGCAATGGATGAAAGTCAACTGAAATCAAGGCGACGTCATCACAGCGTACGGAACAAATCTGCGCTATTAACGTCTATGTGAAGGCCGGAATGACGCCTTTGGAAATTTAGAAGTTTTTAATCCAAGCGAAGGCTGCAGTGCATATTCTAGGACAACTTTGTTTAATTGACATAAGAAATTTAGGATTTACCGCGCGAAAATAAGCGATTATCTTAGCAATGAGTGGTCTAAAAACGTGCTCATTTAGCCACGAAGACCAACATTCTCACGGACCGATGGAAATCATTCGACGATGTAGCTAATATTGTTGGAATATTTGTAGTGGTGCAATTCATCAAATGTTTTCTATAAAATAAAATACGTCTAAATTGTACGCAAGGTGGGAGGCGCGGCTTTAGACGGACGATGAGCAAATGACCCGCGTCGTGTACACAATGTCTTTTCTTTGAACATTTCCTAAAAGCGTGTGAACGCTGATTCTACCAGGATAATGTAGGTCTTACCAACCTAATGCATCCATGGTACCGATATGAAAATAGGAACCACATGATTATGTTCTAAGCTATGAAAGTCTGTCCCGCATAACACGCAATACAGCCCGAACTCAGTAAAATGTCATTTCAGCATTTCCCTGAAATTTCCCCGATGTTGCAGGTTTGAGTCAAACGAAGAGCTTTGACCTGCGACCAGGTCAGCTGTGAAATATTATGACACCGAATTCATTCGTTTGCTCAATATGTGTATCGCGATGGGAAGTATCTAGATCATTTTGATAAATAATTTGAAAAGTTGTAAACTAACCCGAAATCATTGATTTTGGCTCTGTAAAATACGACGTTATGTAGACGTCGCTGTGCGACGTCAAAGTGATCCGTACATCGTTTATGTATGTTTTTGCGACTGTAAAATATTATGTTATATGTATTGTATCAATATAAATGATATATGTAATTATCGGGCACGAGTTCATCTTTTTAGGTATATAAGTTTTAGAAAAATCCGAATGCATATAATTTACGTACGAAGGCAGTCCGGGAACTTTCTGACTGTACCTCGTATAAAATAATATTTGTAAATTGTTTTATTCTCGAAGCATAATCTTGAAATCTGGCGCGGTGAATCAACTTAAGTGAATTGTATTTACAAGTATGTGTAATTTGATGCATTACGTATGGCTAGAAATTGGAGATTTTATTGAAGGTCTGTAAACCTTAAGAGGAACTGCAGTGTTATATTTGTAAGTTTCTAATGTTTCCAGAACAAGACTAGTCCACATATCAAGTTATCTGTACAAGTACATTAACCCTTTCCCAAACGAGACCTGGTTTTGACGTCCCTAGTAGAATGGGCTTGTGAAAATATTGAGGCAAAAGAAGAAAATGCTGGCTAAAAGATACACAAATACATTCTAGTATTCATAAAGATTCGTTTTGTCGGCTGCATGGGCTTCCAAATGGAAGCCCATAAGATTTTGTTGTTTGGGAAAGAGTTAAAGGAACCTATAAATATCACGACAATACAATCAATGAAAAATGGTGACATAAGTCTTTCTATTTAGCCCTGGTGCCACAAGATAAGACTCAACAATTTCATCTAAATACACCCGAATGGTCGAATTATATACTAAAGGAAAAAAGAAACGCAACAAAAAATAAATTTGATCATACGTTTTGTTTTTGTCTTTCTCAAAGTTACCCTATTTTGAGTATTTTTTTCAATGCATAGTAAAAATTCATCATTAGACTTTCTAGTGTCAAAATTTCATCAAGGTAACAGGTTTTACGTGCCTTAAATATGCGCATTACTGAGAGTGTTTTAGCGTCTACGTTAAATGCGTTCTTGCATGCAATCCAATTTGACTTTAACGATTCCTGGCTGAAATTTGATTGCTGTACTGTCCATGAATAGCATAAACAATTTTTCTCGATAAGAGAATTTGTTTCCGTAGGAAAATACGCGAACGTTATGGTCCTGACGTCGTGACCTTAGACATTGATAACCGCTTTTCGGGCGACCGTCAGTTGTTCCGTTCATTCTAAGACGTTATCTCAAGCAACATTTTGTCAACCGATGTACACCAAAGTCAGCAGCAATTGCATTTTGAGATGTTCCATTTGTAAACATAACAATTGCTACTGGACGACGTCTCTGAATAAGTCGCAAAATGATATGAGGGGTTAAATCCGAACGAAAATCATTGCATTTTGTCGAGTCGACGTGCATCTACACAAATCAAAAGAGTTTAATGTAAAATTTGGGTATTTAAAGGTTTGCATAAGAAAAACGTGTAAACGTCTTTTTTGACGTTATCTTTAATGTAAGACAGGTTCTAACGTAAACACAAAGATCAATTTCAAGATAAAGTTCCCCGCAATCATCAGTAACAACTTTGACTCAATAAGAGAAATAACAAAAAATAGTTGTAGCGTTTCTTCTTTCCTCTAGTATATCATGGAATTAGTCGTCCATCCGTCTGTCTACTCCTCCATCTGTGTGTTCTTTTGTCCGTTAGCAATTGCTTGGGTGCGCAACTCTTCTTAAAGTTTGTATTGGAGGATAATGAAACTGGGATATCTGTTCATCTTAGGGGCATTTTATCTTTATAACACTCAAAGTACTCAGCTGTCTTTCAGGTATTCAATCTGAGCGAATCGGTTTCACAATAACCAGCCCTAAATGGAAATTTTAGATACCATGAACAGTCATTTTTGGGTAAACAACATCTCTTCAGCACATTTGGAAAGGTTCACGCTGAGGCTGTCATGAATGATATGGGGAATCTTTTTTAAGACGAACATTCTGATTAGCTTACTCTTTACCTGAAGATAATAGTCACTACTTGGCTTAATTTGAATAATGTAAACCAGAATTAGCTCCCTGTGGTCAAAAACATTTTAGGATTTTAAAATAAAATTGTCAGTCTTTCTCGAACTTGTTTATAGCTTGCAAATCATGAGGGATCTACCTCATAGAATTCTCTCGTTATGAAAATCAATCTTTTCCTGTTGTACTTGGTATTGAAGCTGCAGACACAAAACCAAACGTCTATGCTATCATAGTTGATGGATCAGCTGTGATAAACACATAATCGCTTCGTACCTCAAAATGCTTTAGGAACATGTAGCCAAATTTGCTAAAGCTTCATTGGCATTTACAGGCTAACTGATTTGGTTTGGTTTATCGTTGGACAAAGATATACCAGCCTGAATGCTGAAAACAGATGAAAGCATGGTCAAGACATCAAATACAGAGTGACTGACAAAAGCATTTCCCCTTAAGTATGGCATATATTTTGTTGAGATAATGACAACAAGACTAATTTCAACACATTTCGGGCTGATGTGTCAGCAAAATATTTTAATTGTAAAAGGGAAAGAAATGGTTGTATGTAGCCAGTCTTGAGGGAACTGCGCCTTGTAATCATGAGCAAATACATGTTTGATAATCAAAGCCAGCAGCACAGACGTCATTATAATAAAAACCAGTGTATTTCAAAGACTAAATGATATTGGTATTGAGAAGCTTTCGTTTAAAGTGACATTTCACATTTACTTCATTTTTAAAAGTATGTCTTGATGCAAAGATTGTTTATTCTAATGCGTAGAAATGCTACCAGTTTTTTTAAGTTGTTATTTATAAGCGAAAAATACGCCTTTAAAGTTGGGACAGAAATTTTGACTTGAAATTTTCACAATTTTCATAAGAAAAGATGCTCTTTCAGATAGAATAAAATTTATGTAATAATAATTGTGAAATGTCACTTTAAGGTATAACCTTATAGTGCTAAACACCCCTACATAAAATGCACTGTTTTTTAGGGAAGAAAGAGTATTTCATGCTTTCACTGGCTGTGATGTTGATTGAGCTTTACGGTTATAGGACAAGGGACCTAGGCCTTTTCTTTTTATCATGTCTTCCAATAAAGCTATATAATGCATAATCCCCAACTAGCGCAGCTTTGAAAAGGTCTACTCTTTACCAAGCAGAATACATGCGGTCAAATATATATGCCCAAAATGGAAGTACTGAGCCTTCCTAAATAGGAATGGAAGCAATGAAGAATCACATAGCATATTGTCTGGATTAGGATTAACTTCCGTCAATTGTTGTGGGTACAAGAAGCCATGCATTGATTAGTGCACTAGGTCTAGTCTGCGTTTACCTTGATTGTGCAGATACAAATGCAGGCGCTCCAAGAAATCATAGTGGTGAGTTATGCACGCTACAATTTAAAGACACCGAGATTAGGTAATTTATGTATCAAGGCATACGATCATACGTCTTACATCACATTATTTCTGATCAAAATGAAAGGAAACATAGAACTTATGTATAACTCTTCCGATTGAGCAATATTTCACCATAGCCATTACTAGAAGTTGAAAGGGTCTTAGTTTAAAAGCTTGCGTTTTGAAGAAGAAAGTCTGCACATATTTCATTACAATTGTCTGGGCAGAAACAATGTGCCTCCAGGTTGATAAATGCTGTATTTTTTTGCCAAAAGATTATTGTACAAAATATAGGAAATAGTATTTTTATGCACAGAATCTTTTCAAACTATGTTATCTTGTGTTGCAAAACATACATTTTGTTATAAAAAAGGGGCAAATCATATCAGGTTTTATAACAAAAACGGTATTTTCCACCCGTAAATGGCTGCCATCTTGGACACTGGTGGCCATTTTGTAATTTTTATGCACAAAACATGCTAAAATTCTGTTTTCTCATGTTTGGAAACATTAATTTTGTTGAGAAAAGTACAAAAGTCGGCCAAATATATTATCATTTATGGTAAAAGTGGTATCTTTCATACCGCAATGGCGGCCATCTTGAAAAATGGCGGCCATCTAGACTATTTGAGTCGCTAATGGATTTTTTTTATTAAACTACATGGTCTTATTAATGTATGTGCCAAGTTTGATGCTTGCATCATCAATTGTATTATTTTTGCACGTATCTGCTCAGCTATTTGTCAGTTTCGCACGTTTGAAAGTACCTGTGACCTCATTCTGAAACAGACACTAAGCATGCACACTAACATTAATTCTTTTTTTAAATAGTCTAGAATATTTCTAGCATTGTAACCTTTAGTTACAAGAATGCCTTGGATTATTTGTGTGTAATAATAGAACTAAACCTTTTACTCAAGTTCAATCAAAATTTTGTTAAGTATCGTGCTTTATTTTGTTATTGGCCTGGGCGTTTTTTAGCATAAATATGGTAAAATAATGTTTGAAAATGACAATATAGGCCCTGGGTGAGCCTCTGTCCACTCCTGATTCAATTTATTCGATTTCGTTCACATTGCTTTCATTTTGTATGGACGCAAATAATTCTGCTTTATCTATACAAGCCAGTTTTCTTGATTTTTGCACTCATTGACCTTTGACCTCATTGCGACCTTAAATCGAAAAATCACGCTGGGCATCCACCCCTATCTTGTTTGTAATAGTCTAAGGAACAATTCTAGCATGGATGCCGAGCATTAACAAAGAATGCCATCAGGAGTCATCGTAGGATTTATAGTCCGTAGACTATTACTCTCAACATGGAGTGGACGGAGTAAGTCCAATCAAGTGCGACCTTGAAGTTCGATACTGTGTTGTTTACATTGGTAAATTATGTAACCACGTGACAAAATATCGTGACTGGACTATAGATACGACATCTTGGACATCCAATTGAACTAATGTCTTTATTTTTCTCAACGTTTTGTAAAATATACATAAGGCCTATACAGATAGAAGTAAAAACGAGTGTATAGCTGCTTTACAACAAAAACCTCGTAACTGCAGCTTAAAATAAGCTGCAGTTACGAAGTTTTTGTTGAAAAGCGACGAATATGATATCAAATCACGTTTTCAAACGTTTTCATAAAAGTAAAATAACCACAAACTTATCTCTTTGTTCTAAATTGATTTCGTCTGCGTGTGTCGCCTGGTCTCTACACTTCCTCGCTTTTCAACAAAAACCTCGTAACTGCAGCTTGTTTTAAGCTGCAGTTACGATGTTTTTGTTGAAAAGCAGGGATTTGAACGTCTGCCAAGACACGTCCTCTTTCAGTTTCAGTCAATGCACTGGTCCACTCTTGGTCCAAAAAGTAGGACGATCCATACGTTTTTCACCATTTTCAGTAAACGAATGCAATTGCAATGAATTTAGTGCTAAAATGAATTGGATTTACCATAGCTGCGAGATTTCATAACAACACCATCGAAATACTATTGTTTGTCCGAAATTACGTCGCGGTTAACTTGATAAAATCGTTTCTCATTGATCTTTCTATTATGTTCTTTTATTTTTAGTTACACTCTCTTGTTCTTATCTATATTATGGTCTTTTTCAACTGCAAAGTATCTCTCCAGTCCTTTTCGAGAAAGAAAAAAAATATTGACTGTAGTAATTCCTTTCCCGAAACGACCTTGATGATAAACAAACACAATTTGTGCGGGGAACTCCGCCAAAGCGAGAGACGTTTTTCCCGAACAATGTATTCCGTCGGTGTTGTTATAAAATCTCCTAACTACAGCTTCGATAAAGCCGTAGTTACGAGATTTTATAACAACACAGACAGTTTTCCAATATATAACGGTAAATCCGGTCTATTTTTAGAACAAATTCATTGTCATTAGAAAAAAAAATCTTTAAACTCACATTTAAACGCAAAATATCTATACCTTGTTGTAGAGAAAAAAAACGTCCCTCGCTTTGGCCGAGTTCACCACCAGTTTATTTGTAATAGGTTAGTTTCCGCAGTAATAAAGGATGTAAATGCTTTCATTTTTCAATAAAAAGAAAATGTATGGACTAGATCTATATTTACTTGATATTGCGTACATAAAATAAGCTTTTTTGTCACATGCAGCTGAAAATAACAAAACAGATTTTATTGTATTTCAAAAGGTGTAATAAAGTAATTTCAAAAAACCGTAGATAAATACAAAACGTAGATAAAACGATAGATAGTAGTTAAAATAATTTGTGCAACATGTCACGCGAAAAGGGGTCTTTTTGTATCGCGAAAAGAGTATCGACCATGATCAAAATGCGAAGACATCGCAGTCCGATTAAGATCAAATTTTTTCGCTGTAACTGAACATTAAAATGGACATTTCATTCTCATTTCAATCTTTAAAGTATGTCTTGATGCCAAGATTGGTTATTCTTATGAGTAGGCCTATAAATTTTATTAGTTTTTTGAAGTTGTTGCTGATAAGCGAAAAACACGTCTTTAAAATTGAGACAGAAATGACAAATTCTATTATGCATCTGAGCTGCTGTGGACACCAATTTGTTTAATTTTAGCTCAAAAAATATATTTCTCGTAAAAGGCTCAATATTTTGACTTGAGATTCAGAATTTTTCGTAAAATCTGCTCTTTCAGATAAAAATAAAAGTAAAATTGATGGCAAAAATGTCTGAAACGCCAATTGCATAACTTCAATAATCTGTTCGAAATATACCATAATATGTGTCGTAAAGACTACGTTAGTGGGCTAAGAACGCATGCTGGTTGGGCTATGAACGTAACGTTGGAGGGGGGATGAACGAGACGTTATTGTCAATTGTTGGTGTAAATTCCCGTTGTTAAAATCAGTCGCATTTTAAACGCAATGCAAATCAGTTGGTCAATGCTGGTGAAAGAAAATACCTTGATATAATGACAATGTGCTCCAGTCGCCACGATATGAAGTACAAAAAAAAAACTATTAAAATTGCGTCAAATAAGATTTAGCCAACTTTTAGATACCATCATTGCATTTCCCAGATGGTACATTTGGCGTGACTTGTCCAGTTTTTATTTCGCCCATTGCTTGCAGCTATTTTTGTAACATTTTACGTATATTTGAATTTTCAATTATTTGTGTCCTCAGATAACCGTATTTTATGGGACCTTTGTCCTTAAGTGGCCATTCGAAGTAATATATAATTGCTTATCTACAAAAACCTCGCAAATGTACCTTAAAACAAGCTGCAGTTACAAGATTTTCGTAGAAAAGCGACGATATAATATCGTTACATGTACCACTGAAAAAATTAATGCACATAAATTAGTCGATTTATGGGCGTATGCCAACCAATTTATCAGTATTTTCTCCTTTTCCCTCAACGTGTTCAAAATCTAGGCTAAGCTGAATTATTATGTACAGATAATGTTTTACCTTCAAAAATGCTTTTTGTCGTCTTATGCAACGTTTGTTTGTTCGATATGAACAGAGGTGCGTTCTTTAGAGCGAGATTTCTTGAGATATCTTGAGATTTCTTAAGATATTTTAGAATAAAGCGTTCTTTAGAGCAAGATTTTCTCGGTATTAAAAATGCTTTTTCCAAAACATCTTTAGAAATCTTAAAAGATCTCGCTCTAAAGAACGCGGCTCAGGTCCTAGCACATTACCACACAGTGACACCTGTTGACGCCCTTCTAGATAATGGTTTTGGAAAACAAATATGCGTAACAAGCAAGTACTTCATTTACCACGTTTTTTTTTGCTACCACAAAAGGGCAGAAAGTTTTAAAATTTGTTCATTTAAAAATGCCGTCTGCAAAATCTTTGAATTTAGACCAGTCTGAAATTTTGTTGTGTGGTAACGGGTTAAATTGTCGTTTGGGAGAGGAGCAATAAGGAAAATGTTTCTCTCTCTCTCGGACTTCTCCTTTAACACATTGGATAATCACGTGACTCAGAATTTCAGATTTTTTTTCAATTTGTTTGTCAATACTCGTCCAATTTGAATTCGTTTTGAAGCAGAGAAGATGTGAAAATGCCAGGAATTAGCTGCACTGGTGGATTTTTGAAAAGTTGGCTGAACGTTATTTTGGTTGATCGTCAATAACTTTTTTATCAGGTGATTTAAAAACAATCCATCGCTTCCATCTGATACGTGACATATGTCCACTTTCACTGTTTCAAACAGAATTCAAATAGGTCCCGTAGATATATTAACAAAATTATTGAAGATTTTTTTAATTGTTGTATCACTTGATTATCCATCGTATTGAACACTTTTCGGAGCAGTAGTAAGTTTAACTGGTCCTATCTAAAATCAACTACAGACGGTAAACTAGATGAAGATAACAATTCGGATTTAATATAGCACTGAAAATGTTGAAGCAAAAGGAGAAAATGCTGGCAATGATGCAGCATTTTTGCTTTTGCCTCAATGTTTTAACATGTCAATTCTATTAGGGCTTGCTTTTGGAATGGGTTGGCATGTCTCTTGCTTTAATGTACATGATTACATAATTATTTAATTCCATCTCAACTTTGATCATTTATGTCTGCAGCCGTTTGAATTTGGACAACTCTAAAATTGTTTTGTGCTGCAATTGGTAACATCGCTACATTTCAACAAAAACTTCGTAACTGCAGCTTTAAATAAGCTGCAGTTACGAGTTTTTGGTTGAAAAGCGACAACATGTTACAAGTTTGTCCGTGACAAGGTCAGGCACAATTCTGTCCGTGAGAGGACAATGGTCAGTGAACTTGACCGTTCTATTGTGAGGAAATAATGACCATTTACGATGATTATTTTGATTAAACTAAATGGACAAAGAGTTCAGAGTTATCTGATCCCACGTTTGATTGGACCAAATTGATAAAACTGGCCGTGTCATGAGTATTCTTACGTTTTGTGTGCCACAATTTAATCCTTTTCAATCCCGTTTGATTGCACTTAGTCGTACCAAATTAACACAAAGCGTCTGTTCTGAACTCGTAACATGTACTCGTAACAAAAAATAGTCTATCCAAATTAACCCGGGACAGCTTAATTTTCACTTGCAAAGTCCGTTAGTTGAGCGTCTTAACAAGACATTGCCGAAGTGTGGTCATTTCATATGGTTAAAGTTGACTATGATATTTTTTTTAGATAAATATGAAGGCTCATCTCGGTAATTTCGTTATTTTGGAGTGCCGTAAAGTTTGGACGGCAACGTTTGGACAAATCATTTGGGCTTTGGACATTGCTTCGGCGTGATAATTATGACTTTTTTAATTAACATGCAACATGTCAAAATACAACCAACACGGAACAAATTGTCGAGTAACAGTGTAATCATGTTTGCACATCTTTATTTCCTTTTCAAAGTTTGTCAGAATAACAAATCGAGTTCCACACAGGTGCCATTATATCATCTGGCGTTTCTGACGATGTATAGTTAACAATCTTGAATGCTTAGCAACTCGGATGATATTAAATTATTGTTTTTTTTTTTTTTTTTTTTTTTTTTCTTCTTCTTCTTTTCTTTTTGCAAAAGCTTAAAGTGACATTTTACATTATGTATTTTTTCATAAACTTTACTTTTATCTGTAAGAGCATATTTTCTATTGAAAATTCTGATAATTTCAAGCCAAACTATTGCACCGTTTACGAGAAATGTATATTTTTGTGCTAAAATTAAACAAATTGATATGGACATCGGTTCAGATTTATATGGAATTTGTCAATTTTGTCTCAACTTTAAAGACGTATTTTTCGCTTATAAACAACAACTTAAAAAAACTTATAGCGTTTATATGCATTAGAATAATCAATCTTTGCATCAAGACATACTTTCAAAAAATGAAATTGGAACGTTACGTCCCTTTTAGACCTACATCTCGGAAATTGTACCCGTTTATTCCCGTCGCAACCCATTAATCACGATTGTCCGCCATTACCGTACAGTAACCAAATAACGACATCAAATCGGGCGTAAATCGAAGGCTGTAATTGTCACACATGTGTTGGGTAAACGAATGATTTATTTCGCGAAAAATCGAGTTTAATTATCTCGTTCTGTTCGAAATAAACGCTAATTTCTGTGTACGGCTAATCTTTCAGTCTATCTGTCTCTTCCGTGTCTCTTTCACTGTTTCGACCCTGATTTATGGTACGTATTACGCACAGCACGATAAAACATGCTTAAAGGATGTTTTAAAGGTCTAAGACGGGCACTATTTAGGCGTAATAAACCGACCTTCAAGACCTCGAATTAAAGCAATGAACTGTCAACCATTTCTAGTTTTTGATGATTTATTTAAGAGAGCTTAGAAAAGTTTAATTAGACGGTTACCCCTTGACCAGTTTACTCATTTTAAGTCGAACATAAGAAGAAGGTGGCGTATACGTTGATGGGATTTTCGCGAATGACTCAGAGATTACGTTGACGATGTACGTTGTTTTACAAGTTTACGCTGCTATATAGCGATTGGTCGAAGCTCCTTCGATGAGCTTACCGCTTTTCAACAGTACTCATAAGGCTAATATATGATTTTTATGAAGTTGACTGACCAGCAGAACAGCAGAATGAAGTTGACAGGCTAGCAGAGTAGCAGCATAGAAACATACTGTATATGTATACAAAAATGTGTCCCTACCTATCGCTCTCAACGTGCCCGTTTACTCTCATAATAAAAGGTTATAACTTATTTCCATACCCTATTATATAGATTTCTCTAGAAAATGGATTCATGACAGATTCTCTACCCCCAAGATGTTTGATGTTTACGTTTGACTCACGCTAACAAGATCAATGGGTGTTAAATACTCATTATCTTTCTTACATACAGTATTTAGCCTATAGGTGACATTCGATACGGCTACAAAGAAACTTCATATGAAATGACACCATTAACTACTTCAGAAGGCTACAAAATGTCAGACTGGTCTTCTAAATTTGGAATGAATGCAGAGACCATGCGACCCCCGTCATTAAGTATTAGATAGAGGCTGAATAGTAGATTCTACGCGAAATAAACCTTCAAATGGGCGCAGCTAACGGTTCATTGGAGATGGGGCGTGACTATGCATAGACGTCACATAAACTAGCCGGCAGAGAGTTTGTGCGAAATATAGCGGCGGAATTTTGAAAATATACTGCAGTTTCATTGGTCCAAAAGTAGGTCGAACACTAAATACTTCGTGCATCTTCGGACGTCATCCCTGACAACGGAAATCTGCGAGAGATACCCTCGTCTATTTCCGGGTGCCGTTATTGGCAAAGTAAATTGACGAGGGATACCTTCGTCAATTTTCGTTGCTACGGATGACACCCGAAGATGCACCGAATATCTTATGGTAAATGATAGGTTGTAATCCTTAAAACATCTCGAATTTATTCATTTTTAAGAGCAAACGAGGAAATACTGGTCACTAGTATTTTTGTGTTTTTTTCTGCACCTTCAGCGTTATCATATTTGTATTGTGAATGGTAGTCTGTAGTTCTTTTGCATTTGATCGTCCACAGCGTTATTTTTTCGTATATTTTTACCTTCATTTTCTAGCATTTAAAGTCGGATAGATTTTCAGCAAACAAGATTTTATTACAGAATCAGGGAGAGTAAAATGTAGCGTGTGCATTTATCCCTTTGTAATGGACTGTCTTTCTTGGTAAGCGATACATATTATGTACGCATTTATTGAATACAAATATATCTTGCACCATTGTAAACAAAGGTAATGACACCTGTCGTAATTATTCCTCAATATACAAGACGACAGCAAATTAGAATTCCATTCATTTATACTTGACCGTCTCAACAAATATACACGTAATTATTCGGACAACTATAGTCCGTTAACAATGTATTATGGTACACATTGACAGATTTTGCCGATGTAAAGAATTGAAACAGCGTTTATAATCTCAATTCAATTTTGCATGCGAAGCTCCGAATCTTGCAGGTGTCTTACACCTACAAGATTCGAAGCATCGCATGCAAAATTATAGAACTGTGAATTTTGGTAATGTATTGTTTACATAGATAGATTTTGTAAACACATGCCATAATATCGTGACCAGACTATAGGTACCCAAATTCCATTCATTTCTTGTGTGACCATAGTACGAATATCTGAGGGAAGATTCATAACATTGTTTACAGAAATACTGCTATTAATTATAATATAGTAAAGGGAAAATGTAGTGAGCACTATCAACTTTTGTTGAACCCGAATTTCATTCATTTCTTGTGTGACCATATAAAAAATTCCTGGCGAAGTACTCATAGCTTTGTTAAGAGAATTACTTGTATTTGCACGAAAGGAAAATTGTACTGCGTATTTTTTGAGCAATTACCTTTTAGGAACCCAAATTCCATTAAAACTAATTGTGACCATTCAATAATTTTTTAATAAGAGCCCAGAGATTTGCCTTCCGGAATACTTTGAATATTTCATGAAAGGAAAACATTGATCTAGCGGTCCTTTTTGAAAGACTTTGACAATGAGCCCAAATTCCATTCATTACTTGTGTGACCACGAAATAGATTTCTGGAGAAGTACCCAAAAACGTGTATATATTATTGATATATCTTGAAAGTTTCATTTATTTTGTATATCGTACAATAAAAGAAGTTTCTTTGTCAAAGTCTTGAAAAATCACTAAACGTATCCCACCTCACGATGGATAATCACGTGATACAATATTTTAAGAAAATCTTGAATAATTTTGTAAATAGTGGACCGATTTGAATTCGGTTTGAAGCGGAGATTGTGGACAGGTGTCACGCATTGGATGGACGTGTCGGAATTTCGACAAATCAACTGATAAACAAGTTATTGAAGATAAACCAAAATATTGGTTTATCTTCAATAACCTTTTTATCAGTTGATTTTTCAAAAATCCAACACGTCCAGCTTATTCCTGGCATTTTCCCACCTTTTCTGCTTCAAACCGAATTCAAATTGGTCAAATATTAAAAAAGATATTGAAGATTATCGGAAATTCTGAGTCATGTGATTATACACTGTGCACCTACCGGTATCATAAGATACCAAACATTCAGTGCAATTCTGCCTCTAACTTTGGCGTTTTTCATGATAACGGACCATCTTCGAAAGAGGGGAGGAGGTGGTGCAGTGGTACCACGCTGGACTTGAAACACAGGGGTCGCTGGTTCGACCCACGCTTCTCCAGTCTTTCTGGTTTGTCTTTCAACCGAGATCCCGTCTCCGTATGACCATAGTAGTTGAGCGGAACGTAAAACTCCATTCAATCCAATCCAATCCGTAATCGCAAGCCAAGGATCGAAGAATCCTGGCCAACTAATCGGCTTCAATTACATTAACAACTTGCTAATTTCACGAAAATAAATCTCTTTGTCAGAATGAGTTATATTAAAAAAAAAAAAAATAGAGATGGTCATAATTTGGGGTGAATCGATCGTAATGTGGTTAAAGGTGGTCTAAACCATTTCCCAAACAAGGCCTGGTTTTGACGTATCTTTCAGAATATGCTTGGGAAAATATTGAGACAAAAGAAGAAACTGCTGATAACCAGCATCTATACCAACATCTATTTCATCGTCTGCAGCAACTTTCAAATTGGACGACCCTACAATTTTGTCATTTGGGAAATGGTTAACACGAAAGGAATCATGTGACGAAACATCATCAAACATTTCAGAAAATCTTCAATAATTCTGCAATACAAGACCGTTTAGAATTAGGTTTGAAGGCGAAAAGGTGTAAAAATGTCAATGATTGGATGGATATGATTAATTTTTTAAACATCACCTGATAAAAAGTTATTGACGACCAAACAAAACTTTGTTTGGTCGTCAATAACTTTTTATCAGGTGCTGTTTGAAAGACCATCCACAACCAGCAAATCATTCGTGTTCTTCCGCTTTCTCTGCTTCAAACAGTTTTCAAATCGGTCACGTATTAAAGTGCCATCCGCCATTGCTCTATACTTCTTTCAGAACCCCTCGGTAAATTCTGTAGAATCTATATTGGATAGAATTGACCGAGTTGTCCCGAATGCTCCATGATTCATAAACCGTGGAGTTCCGAATGCTCCATATTTCATACAAATGACGTCATGATGACGTCAATTGTATGAAGTATGTAACATTCGGAACAACTCGCTTAAAATCTCGGTCTCAAAGACGCTGTATCAAAAACATCTTAAGGAATCTTACAAAATCTCCCTCAAAAGAACGCACCTCAGCCCTTACAGGCCTGGTCACATACATCATCCCGCGTGTATATCACGGCCGTAGCACGTCTAAAACAGGGGGGCATGCGCAGTATAATTTTGGACGGGATATTGCCGCGATATGTACGTGGAATCGTGTATGTGATCAGGCCTTAGAATGCGAACTCGCTAACATTTTCTAGTGGCGTGCAACAGTACGTGTAGATTTTCTGGTAGATTACCGTAATGCCTTAGCCAATAATTAGATCAAGAATTATGGCTGTTCACAGGTTTGACCAGAGATGACCGCTGGTCTTAATGCGGTGACCTTAGATGACCACTCGCGTAGTAAAAACCCTCGCCAACTGCTTGGCGCCCACGCCGGGTATTGAACCATTGTCCTAATTACAATTCTATTAACCCTTTCCCCAATGAAACGTTTGTAGGTTGGTTCAAATGTAAAAGTGTTTCAGAACGGCAATTCAAATGTTACGAAAAGCGAGACATTTGAAATAATAGCATGGAAGGTATCGACGGTAAAGGAAAAAATGCTGTTCATCAGAACTTCCGTCTTTTCACGTAATGCTTTCCAAAGCTTTCTCTATTTGAGATTGCAAAGTTATGTGTTGCTAGGTAAAGGGTTAGTGGTCATCAATTTTTAATCAAAATTAAAATCGAGTTCAAGGTAGTTTGACTGGCAATGTAACTGTGTGTTAATGGTGGTAATGTCTATTGATACAAAACAGCAACAACAACAACATCAACAACAACAACGGCGACGACGACGACAACAACAACAACAAAAACAAACTGTGTTAATCAAGACCAGACTGCAATTGCGTGTAGTCTGAGGCGCGTTCTTTAGAGCGAGATTTCTTGAGATATCTTGAGATTTCTTAAAATCTTTTTGGATAAAGCGTTCTTTACAGCAAGATTTTTAGACGTTCAATGGGAGGCGCCATTACCCTATACTTCATGCGGAACACCTTGGTCAACTCTGTAGAAACAATATAAAAGAGGCTTGACCGAGTTGTTCCGAACACTCCATAATTCATAAACCGCGGTGTTCCGAATGCCCCATACTTTATACAAATGACGTCATGATGACGTCATTTGTATAAATATGGAGCATTAGGAACAGCTCGGTCAAAGTCTTGGTCTTAAAAGACGCAATCCCCGTTAACAGTGGACAATTGACTAAATTCTTTTCGAAATTTTTCATTCTACCATTCACTCATTCTGGACAAGTTTTCTTCATGGATCACATCTTCTGTGCAAATTTCTCTTGTTTTGTCAAGTGGGCTTGCTAGTTTTGGAGTTAAAGAATGTTAAATGATCGAATGTGTGCATAAAAAATGCGTATTTTAAATAGACCTCTTTGTGAAATGTGTGTCTAATTTCCCATTAAGTAATGCCTAAAGAATAATAAATCCGATACATTTTAATGAGTATTTGTTTGTAAAATGTGAATCAATTGACAATATTGGTGAAAATGGTGAATTGTACCTATGCGAATGAAAATACAAAACGGCTATCCTTGTACAATTCCTCTATTTTAAAACGTTGACTACTTCCAACTCTTCTAAAATACACCAAACAACCTTTAATTTTCTCTTGTGTTATTAAACAAAAGCAATGAGTTATTCCCTTAATCGATATGCAGAAATGGAAAGTCAATGATTTATTACAAATCAACAATAGTTTAAAACTGGTCTGTCCCGAACGTAACTACAGCTTGTCCCGTACGTAATGTGCTTGCTTTTCTTTAATACCACAACCTCTTTGTTATTACCTTTTCAATCAAATCATAATATTATCAGGCAATATCCATTTGCCAGACACTTTGTCAAAAAAAAATATAATGAAATGAATAAATGAAAATAAATACAACTCTATAAGCCATCTGGGTGTGTTGTTTTACAAATTAAAACTTCCTAGCCAAATTAATTTCAATTTATAAAAGTTGAGATGTTCGTATTGGTTTGACACATGAGGTATGTGTAATAACTGCTTAATTAAGTGAAATGTTATCCAAAATTTGCTAGACATCCTTAAATCTGATGGATCCAATATACGAAAACGTACGGGACACTTTTTATAAAGGTAAGAAACGCTGCAATAATCTATTTTAATGCATCAATCTAGTGTAATGTATATGGATATGAATATATTCCTATATATATCAACAAAAACCGGCATATTTTGTGGAACTTTCCTCAATATTGTAAAAATAGTTTCAATTAAGCGTAATTATAATACCATTACGTACGAGACTAGTACGAGTACGTGTACAGTCTATTATGTGCATTAAAAGTCTATTTTGCTTAAACTGGAGCCATTAAGGAACCCAAAGTACATAAATAAAGCACAGGAAACGTTCCATTTCAGCAATTAAAAAACTGAAAACTATAAATTGCCTCGAACGTTATATGGACTCGTACGTCACTTTTTAATGTGTACCAAACTTTATTTGGCCTACTGTATCAATGCTATTATAGTAATCGGTATAATTCTTTTTATCATATTTGAAGAGACTTCGAATAGTGATGTTACTTGAAGAATTAAACTATTTATAACTACACATTTTAACTACAGTTACTTTAGTTCTTGCCTCGTACGTTACGGGGTTAAAATTACGGTAAATTGTTTAAGAATCATGTTGATTTTGTAAAAATACTGACAAAAGTATATCAAAATATGACTTTATTTTGATAACATATATTTATACTGAAGTAGATTACGCTTGATTGATGCATTAGATGTATATTTATGTCAGTGTTTCTTAGCTTTAAAGAAAGTGTCCCGTACGTTATTGAATTTTGGAGACAACGACTCGAGGCTTTTCTTCAAATTTTGGATTACATTTTTTATATAAATCTTGGTATTGTTTTGGAGCTCTATGTGTTCTGTACAGGATTGGGACAGCTCTGTTAAGATAATTAATTGTTGAAATTGACATTTTTGGTTTGAAAGTTGGAATTTATACCCGGAGACATCGGTTTTTAGTACCCCCTTGTTTGATTGTCACAAGATTTTCATAAGAAATGGGGTTCTTACGAACGTTAATTATAGATTATTTTTTTAGTTATAGGTGTTGGATGAAAATAAATGTGGTGGGCATCTATATAATGTTGACTATTTGCAACTAGAACATATTAAAGGCCGGAGACATCAATTGTCCCCTTTAACTGGGATTGCGTCAAAAACGCTTTATCCAAAGCATCTTATGAAATCTTAAAAAAATCTCGCTCTAAACAACTCGGCTCTGGTCTTGATTCACACTGTCTGTGAAAGCTGTCGGAATTGAGATTCAACACAACAAGGGTAAAGGATGTTGGCATTAGGATGTTAGATATCGACCTGCCAAATTTTATCCATGATTAGCAATTATAATTACTTGAATAATTTCTTACGTTTAATGACCCCTCTAAATCTTATTTTGATAAAAATTGAGATTCTTATTGAATAACGTCGCTGTTATTTCAAAACCTCGCAACTGCGGCTTGATTAAAGTTGTAGTAACGTGGATTTCTTTTTCAATAACACCGATGATATCTTGGACTCAAAAAGTATATTTATCTTTTAGCGTTAACGGAATGATATTGTGCTTTCTCAAATTCATGTTGAATAGTCTTTGGCTAGAATTAGCGGTCATTTGAAAACACGCACTCGTTTTCTATTCATAGTCTATGCATTATGGTACAATTTATTTCAAAGAACATTTTGTAAAGAAATCTTGAGTTTGATTTCACAAAAATATGTTTTAGGCTTGATAATCAATATTTTGCTTCTATTCCCCATAAAATCAATTAAATATTATGTACCTTAAATATTTATGAGATTTTGGCCACAAAAGTAAGTTTTTCGTAAACATCGGTAATTGTATTGCATTTAATGGTATTTTATTGTATAAATAAGAGTTTTACGGCATGTCAATGTCCGAAAATCAAATTATGATAACAATAATTCGTGCTGCTTTCTGAAGGCTTAAGCTTGGGTATAGAAAATGTTACTTTCCCACGACGTTGCAGTAAAACCGATCGGAAGATAAAATTTCACACTCCCACACAGTGACGCCTTTTGACGCCCCTGTAGAAAAAATGCTTGGGAAAACTTTGTTGAAAATGAAGAAATTGCTTGTCACAAGCAATTTCTTCATTTTCAACAATGTTTTCTGAACCAAAGTGGGAAGCTTTTTTTTTCGAATTTCATCAACTTGATATTGTCGTCTGCAACACCTTTCAAATTGGAACAGTCCAACTTTTTGTCGTCTTGTAATGAGTTAACGTTAGTGTATATAAAATGACCCGAAAATACTAATAGACGAGTCCAGTGGCGGATCCAGAGGGGGGTTCGTGGGCTTCAAACGAACCCCCGCTGTTGCCTAATAGTTTCATTTTCATGATGATATTCAGTCAAGATTTGTAAAAATAGGAAAACGACCCCCTTTTTCAGCTATTTGTATGCTCGAATCCCCCTCACAGCTGGATCCGCCGCTGGTGCGCACGTTCATTTTCTAATCACTAATCTAATCTAATCAAGAGGACGTCAAAAATGGCTAGATGTCGCTGCTTTTCAACGAAAGCCTCGTAACGGCAGCTTGTTTAAAGCTGCAGTTACGATGATTTCTTTGAAAAGCGACTATGCGCAATATTTTTTTACGTGATTATTCGGCGTAATATAGACGGGGAGTTGCGCGTGGACTAAGATAATAATAATAATACCGGTATCTTTATTTATCGAAGGTAACTTATAAAGACATCACCACACAATAACATTAGATGAAGTAACATTAACGACAAAATCATATTCTTTTTCCCATAGTGTTTTACGCCCCCCCCCCCAAAAAAAAAAAAAAAAAAAAAAAAAAGAGAGAGAGAAAAGCAAACACACAGATAATGTTCGGAAAAGATAATGTTCGGAAAAGGAATAAGCTTTTTATCAATTCGTCATGAGGGAGCAATGTTCAAGATTTCTCACACCATGCTTTGTTGTAATGATATTTAACCTACTTCAAAATAATAAGTACACGCGTACCTGAGGCGCGTTCTTTAGAGCGAGATTTCTTGAGATTTCTTAAGATAACTTCGGATAAAGCGTTCTTTAGAGCAAGATTTTAAGACGCTCAATGGGAGGCGCCATTATCCTTTACTTCGTGCGGAACTCCTCGGTCAATTCTGTAGAAACAATATAAAAGAGACTTGACCGAGTTGTTCCGAAAGCTCCATGATTTATAAACCGCGGTGTTCCGAATGCTCCATTCTTTATACAAATGACGTCATGATGGTTATGCCTTATCAATATTTTATACCTTTCCCTCCAAGAAAGGAAGAGAATGTTAATTACCGATATTTGTTTTATATTTTTTCTCCTAACATTCAATTTTCTGCTATATGTAAACATCAATTTAATTTTGTATCATACTTTATTTAGTCTAAGACACATCTGAATTTGACGTGGGGAAATTTGGACATTTGGATAATGGTTAAATGACGAGTGGAAGACTAAGAGGTTTCAAAATGATACATTTTACCATTTGATCTTTGAAGCAGGTTTTATTTTTTGTCTGATCTTTAGTGTAATATTCATGCTGCAAATAAATTCAATTTTTATCAATATTGCATTTTACTAAATTTAATTTTATCGTGTATAACAAATTTTAGATTGAAACAGTCCAATGCGGGCTAAGCCCTTCCAAAAAGTTGGCAAAAAATGTCGAATTTTCTTTATTTCACACCACAAAATTAGGAAAAATCAAGTTTAGCCCCTCCAATATTCAGACTCTATTACGGACAGAGGCTTGAGTCCCTCCCATTATGAAATTGCTTCCTACGGTACTGGGTAATATGGTTTATGGGACTAACCCCTTCCCAAACGGCTGAATGTGGACTATTCCTACTTCAAATCCGATTCAGAGAAAAATGATTAACTATAAAAATCTTTGTGCGATGAAGCATAGAAAATATTGAGACAAAAGGAGAAAATGCTGATGATCAGCATTTTCTTCTTTTGCTTCAATGTTTTCCCAAATCTTTTTTATCAAGGACGTAAACACAAGAACTCATCGCGGAAAGGGTTATTAAAGGACTAATTAGCCACGAAGAGGTTTCAAAATGATATATTTTACCACATCAACTTTGAAGCAGGTTTCAACAGACGTTTTAAATATGTGACTTATTAACGTGTGAGACAAAAGAGGCTTTTTTTAAAGTGATTAAAACCAATTACTGCACAGTGACGCCTTTTGACTCCCGCACCAAAAAAGGCTTGGGAAAACATTGTGGGAAATAAAGAAATTGCTGGTGACAAGCAATTTCTTCATTTTTCAAAATGTTTTCTTACCCAAAATTTTAAGATTTTTGAAATTTCATCAACTTGCAATTGTCGTCTGCAACATCTTTCAAATTGGAACAGTCCAAAATTTTGTCGTCTGGTAATGGGTTAAGTTTATGATGAGATAAGTCGTGTGAATCAGATTTCGGTGGAGCGTTGAAGATATTAGTAAAGAATCCACTAGAACACAGTCATGTTGTTAATCTGTTTCCACATGGCAGAATTTTAGGCATAAATTAAAACATTGAAGCAAAAGTAGAACACGCTGGTAATCAGCGTTGTCCTTTTGCCTAAATATTTTCCATGTTATATTGAATATAAATCCAAATGTGGTAAAAATTTCCATTTGGAGATCTGCAGCAGCTTTTAAACTTGACATCCATAAATTTTAACGTTTTGGAAAAGGGCTTATTTGGAAAAGTTGAATGAATATAGTGTGACGTTTAATCCTAAATGCGTCTGAGTAATAAACTGGTAATAAACAGACAGCCATGAGTGTTGCAGTCATCTTTGTCCTAAATTTTTACTCACGCGTACATATACGCGGACATCGTGCTTTTTAATAGCCCGGTCGCGAAGTTATAACACGTGTTTACAAAACAACACAAAACCGAACTCCAAACTACTGTGACTTTGCACGCGATGGTGCGAATCTAGTTGCAATAATGTAACCGAAACCTTTTTGAGTTTTGATCTGGGTTTCGGTTACAATTCCTTCCTATTCGTTGCAATGGAGCAGGTGCTGGAATGATTCATTCCAGCAAGTTTAGCATAGTCAAACTTCAAAATAAAGCTATGGAGTGTAGTAAGAATGTTACCTGACAACAGGTTAACTATTTTTCTGTCAATCCAGCATAGTTTTATCTTGAAATCACTTTCAAATAAAGTTCAATTTAATTTTAAAACGGAGTACCCACCCATTTTATTCTACCAAGACTTGACTTTTCCGTTGGAAGAAATAATTGACAACAATTCTTGTTGATACTTTTTTACTGAATTTGTGCCATGGAATATCTTTTTATGGGATACACATGTGATTAGATATGTTAGTATGCAAAAATTTATGCAAGAAAATGTGTTTTCCACTCCTTTATCTTGCTCCACGAGAATGAATAGGGTGGACTCGTAGCCACAAACCAATACCCATCATAAAGTTTGTGGCTACGATATCGCAGCTAGTGCGAATCTTGCAGGTGTCTCATACCTGCAAGATTCGAACCATCGCTTGCAAAATTGAATTGAAAATTAAAAACGAGTTCCTCTTGTTTACATAGGTAGAATTTGTAAGCATGTGCCAAAATATCATCACGGTGAATAATCACGTGATACAATTTTTTCAGAAAACCTTCAGTAATTTTGTTAATATGGGACCGATTTGAATTCGGTTTGAAGCAGAGAAGGTGGACAGACGTCACGCATTAGATGGACGTAAAGGATTTTTGATAAATCAGCTGACACAAAAGTTATTAAAGATAAACCAAAATTTTGGTTTATCTTTAATAACTTTTTTATCAACTGATTTTTTTTAAAAATCAACCAATTCCAGCTAATTTCTGGAATTGTACCGTATCCTCTGCTTCAAACCGAATTCAAATTGGTCAATTATTAACAAAAATATTGATGATTTTCTAAAATTGTGAGTCACGTGATTATCCACCGTGATCATGATTGGACAACGATGCCATTTGTGCTCCGCTATTATAGGTTAGACACCGGTCTAAGTTATCCCTTCTTTAGCCTATGTTAAAATGGTCAACTTACCGCTGTCACAGCACCTTCCACAACATTCGCGGACACTCGTGACTTGGGTCGCTTCATCTACTGCCTCTATACTCTCTTTTTATGGTGGTTTCAATATAGGTTGAGAAGGAAAATCTGAAAATATCCAACAAAGAACATGACCACTAGTTACTTTCACTTTAGAATAGCTGTTTTCCGCCCAACTACATGTACATTTTTGGGAAGTATCCGCAGAAAGTAGTCCTGCAAATAATGCAAAAAATATGCTATAAAGCAAAAGAGCAGATGCAAAAATACCGATTTATCAAAGAAAACAGCACTTAAACTATTGTTTAACACTCCAAACAGCCCTCTGCATGCAGAGACAAAAATTTCTAGAACTATTTTCTATTGTACAACGACCCGGAAGCAAAAGGTAGACTGGGGTCACTCCTATAATGTTTTCTATCGCAGATTAGTCCAAATGCATACATGTGTGTTTCTGACAAGAAAATTGCCGAAAAAGTAAATTTTTATCATTGTGGTATAACAACCGTTGCTAAAACATAAGTACCACAGATTCCATTTCTGCAAGACGCATAACAAAGAGAAAAGGGAATTGGGTATTCTCAAAGACATTACAAGTGTTTTATTAGTCAAAATAATGTACAACAAGGGTGACACCATGATAAGCAAAGCTATTGTCGTGGGCTACTTGTTACTTGTATGACGATGTTATATCAAAATCATCGCCTTTGAGCGTGATAAGTAACTGAAACTATGCAATCTTCTCGCAAGACGAAAACATATACATGTTCCAATTATCTTGGACTTTATTTCTGGGCCAATAACTACTTTGTAAACTAGCAATGAAATGACGTTTTGAAAATATTTTAAATGTGACAAAACATGTCATCATCGCTTTTCTTAAAAAAAAAAAAAAAAAAAAAAAAAAAACCTCCGTATTTACAGCTTGTTTTCAGTTGTGCAGCTTTATTTTCGTAGGCAAAGTCCACCAGTTGATATTTGCGCACTATATGAGGGTTTTTTTTGAAGAGAGGCAACGATATATTTAACCCTCTCCCAAACGACAAAAATCTAGGGTGCTCCAAATTCAAAGCTGCTGCAGACGACAAATGGATGTTGATAAAGACAAGAATTGCGTGTAATATAGCAGAGAAAATATTGAGGCCAATTTGCTCCAATGTTTTCCCATACTTTTTCCACAAGGGACGTCAAAACCTGGCCTTGTTTGGGAAAGGGTTAAATCTAGCATATCTTATTACATGTATAATTCGGTATTCCTAAAATGGAATTCGCCAATCAACCGCCTCTATTTTTCAAAAGCGGGAAGTACCGCCTTGTTCCAATTTAAACCATGTGCACGTAGTTTCAGAACGTGGAATTGTGCACTAATATTAGCGTATTATAACGATAATATCATTACAAGTAGTTAAATTCTATTGTGGGTTAACCATGATTCGTTTACATTTCTAATGCCGATCACTTTTTTTTAAAGGAACCCGTCCTTCAATATCTTATTTCGAAACACTTTCCAATATAATTGTGGCATTATTTTAGACGGGTATCAGTTATTGATTTTGCTTGGACCAATTCAAAATATGAATACGGCAAAAACTGCCAAAACAATAATAGCCAAAACAACAACAACAACAACAACAACAACAACAACAACAACAACAACAACAACAACAACAACGACGACGACGACGACGACGACAACGACAACAACAACAACAGCAACAACAACAACAACACATTTTGTATGTTACAACATTTGTAAAACAGCCAGGATATGATAAATTTCTAGTAACCAGTCATTTTCTCAATCTCTGAATGCTCATGATTTTTTTATCCGGAAAATGTCTGAAACAAGGAAGTGGCTTTATTCGGACAAGTCGAATTTCTGCTTAAGTCGATTTGAAAATATGGCCTCGTTTTCATCGATGAAAATCAGAAATGAATAAATACCGCCATTGATATATAGAATAAATAGGATAGAATGTGCTCGTCCCGATCAATTTCTATCCCTTTTCTAATATATATGAATTGTGGACGTAACTATGAGGACCAAAAACCGCCAAATAAAATTACCGCAAGCATTTAATTTTGTGTAATTTAATTTAAAAAAAGAGGATACAGCTTTTTCCCTGTTACCGACAAATGTTCTTTTTTCTGAAATATCACTTGATGTATTTCGGCTGTCCTCCATAGCAACGGGAATGGACGATGATCAATTGGATCACCAAGGACAACTCTATCGAATCATACCTTGGATGCATCTCGTAGAACTACTTTCAGACAATGAATAGAATAGAATAGAACAACAATTCGAAACGTTCGTCTGTGACTAATGTCAACAATGACCCGACAATGATACTGAAATACATTGTTTGCAGTTCCAGTGTCCTCTCTTTTTAGAATGATTACAACTTGCAAGTCCCGCAAGTTGCAATGGTTGTGCATTTGGTTAACCTCGAAAACTACTTTATGAAGCGTAGCCACTTCCGGCTAAGAAATCCAATTTTTTTTCAAGATTTCTTCATACACACACTTCGGAGTCGATGATTCGATCTTTGATCGACATTATCCGAGGATATCCGAACGGGACGATGATATCCGGAATTTTAAATCCGGATCTACAATTATGCCCGCTCTACAATTTCAGGGCGAAACCCGTGGGAACGGAAATTGACGAGGGACATCCTCGTCAATTTCCGTTGCCACGGATGATGCTTGAAGTCGCACGAAGTGTTTGGTGTCCAATGGTTGATAGAATACCTTATACATGTATGTTTGAACAGTCGCTAGATGTATAAAATTGTAATATCCATAGTTCAGTCTGACGGCCCGATCACACATAATCAACTCCGGGTCGATATCACTGTCTATGTCGGAGTACTTCCACAAGGGAAATCGTGAAGCATTTTTTGTATGGCGTACCAAATGGGTCAAAAGTCTATTTAGAGCGTGCACGCATAAAATATACACATCGACGCGTAAATTTTATGCGTCGACGCGTATATTTACGCGTCGACGCATAAAATTTACGCGAGCAGATGAAAATTTATGCGTCGACGCGTAAATTTTCAACTGCTCGCGTAGATATACGCGTCGACGCGTATTTTATCTAATAACCAATCAGATCCTTCGTTTCATCCATCAATTTTATGGCATAAAGGGAAAGGTTTCTAACCGCCTCTCCCATTGGCCAGCCTCGGTTTCACATTTTTTACTCCTGCTCGCGTAAAATTTACGCGTCGACGCATATTTTTAACTGCTCGCGTAAATTTCATGCGTCGACGTATAAAATAAAATATTTTATGCGTGCACGCTCTATATAGACTTTTGACCCATTTAGTTCGTCATATTCTTGGACGAGATGCTGACCCGGAGCTGTGTATGACCGATTTTCAAGTATGAAATGAGAAGATCGCGCGATATGCCACAAGACTGCCACGCAACCCTGATAGCAATTTCTCATGTCCTTAAATCCCTGGCAAGACACTTTTAACGGGTAGAATTACTCATAAGATATTACTTTCCTCCCTCTTATGCTATTTTCATATAGACAAAGAGTTCATTTGCAATGTGAGTATTATAATTATGATGAGTGTTTTCCCTTAATTCTTTTCCAAACACGCTCTAGTTTCGACTACCCTACGTTTTGAGTTTATGTCTAATTATCTAGAAACGCATTCACAAAGCAAATAAGAAAATGTCGAAAACGAACATTATCTGGTTATAACGCATGTTTTGTGTTTTTGTTGCTCATTACATTCTAACTTTAGTTTAGTTTTTTTTTTAAATTGTCGTTAAGGAAAGGGTTGATTAATAATTCACCAGCAAATAACATGTCACGGTACTCTCAGAACAAAATGAAAGGGGCATTTCCAATTACTCATAAGCAACACTGGCCCGCTTACCCTTGAATAATTATGCTGTAACGTATTTTACTGTCAATTATTAATTGACTTGGATCTGTTGATTTGAGATCAACATGGATCCAGATCAGTATGCATATGTGACCCATCACGCTAAACGTGATCTTATCAGATGTGTGAAAAATATCGACCCTAGTCAGTCTGCGCAGTCCGCGCAGCCAGACTAGGACCGACACTTTTCACTTGTATGTAATTTACTAAATCTGGAATGTTTTCCCTATCTTACTATATATTCATTTTTTGCATACAATATCTGGTTGACCTGTGCCGAGTCTGACAAAATTGTCAAAATGTGGATTTTTTTTTACTCCGGATAAGGTCCCTTTTAGTGTGACGCGTCACATATACATACAGTTTGTTAAAGATCCATGTTGTCCTGCAATGGCTCCTTCGTGAGAAGTAGCAACTGAAAGTTAGTAGCATGAATATTGATCAGGCTTCACTTAGGCAGTGGCGGATCCAGAGGGAGTTCGGGGGGTTCAAACGACCCCCCTCTGTAGCCAGATTATTTCATTTTTATGCAGAAATTCAGTCACAATCGTGTAATACTAGGAAAAAGACCCCCCCCTCCCCCAATTTGTATATTCGAACCCCCCTCACAGAAATCCTGGATCCGCCGCTGTTAGGATTGTGTTGATGTTGAAAAACGTGGTTATAACGCTGCTTTTCAACAAAAAATATCGTATCTACAGCTTATGGTTTAACCCTTTCCCAAACAAGACCTGGTTTTGACGTCCCCAATAGAAAAGGCTTGGGAAAACATTGAAACAAAAGAAGAAACTGCTGATAACCAGCAGTTTCTCCTTTTGTCTCAATATTTTCTGTGCCATATTTTACACAAATTATGTCTTAATTAGCATCATTTTTGTCGTATGCAGCAGCTTTCAAATCGGATCACCCTAAAAGTTTGTCGTTTGGGAAAGGGTTAACTAAAACGAGTCTGATACAACCGGACATTGGAGTGTAAATTGATGAGATTGGTCAGAGCAGTATGACACGTTCGCTGGCAAAATACCCGGTATTTCTGACGAAATCAAGTCAAGTCTAATTACGTTTTGCCTTAACATTGTTAATTGGGATAAGGTAATGATAACTTCGTGTGAATAAGCGTCAAAATTGATACTTTTGATACTGTAGGGAACGCGATGCAGTCATCTTGTTCCTAGTCTTGCCCATAGGGACGTTTGCTTTGACTTCCAGCATTCAGATTAAAAGATACTTAGACGAGGGATTCTTTATTCATTCAGCCTATTCATCTACCCACCTCTACACATTGGTGAATCTTCTTTTTTTCAAATTCGCAGATATTTTACTCAATCTTTCCTTAACTGAGAGTTAACATTATCTTTCCTGAAGTACAATACGAGTGTTTGGCAGTTGATAATGTAGCGTGACTGCTACAAAGGCACAAAGTTGATTTTTTCATGAGATTCTGACCTATGTACATGACATATCGTCGCTTTTCTTCGAAAACCTCGTATCTGCAGCTTGTTTTAAGCTGCAGATACGAGGTTTTCGTAGAAAAGAAGCGATATGCAATATTTTATTTCTATCCGCTCCAGAAAACAAGAGTATCTATAATCATGAGAAATCAGAAACTTCGTGGATGGACTGTACATGACTTAATCTTCTCGTTAGGCAAATGGTGAATACTTAGAAATTGCATCTTACGTCTTCGGACATATATTTTCAAAATGTTTACATCCATTTGTGAGTTCCGTCATCCAATGGCCGAGAATTTTGTGCTAAAAATAGACTGGGTTTGTCGTTATGTTTTGACAAACCGTCGGTGTTGTTATAGAATCTCATAACTACGGCTTGAATCAAGCCGTATAGTAGTTACGAAATTTTTATAACAACACGTACGAAATAGGGGCCTACTATTTGTTTGTCCGAATTTATGTCACGATCAACTGGATAACAATGGGGAGAATCACGTGATTGACGATGATATTATACACGAAAAAATGGCGACGAAATGACCGCTTCGGCGTGAAAATCCAAACTTTAGAAAGGTATGTATTCAATCTACTTATCTTCTCAGACAAACAACCTATCCTAAAGTACCCGCTAATATTTAAGGTTTTCACAGATACCCAACTTTCCCCTATCCGTTCGCTGTATTTAGAAAACACTTAAAGAATATTTTCGAAATTTGGAAAATTTTGGCTGTGTGTTAAGCACGTCGCATCATATTTTCAGCTTTATTTCTTACCCAAAGAACTCTCTGTTCACACGGCATATTTCCAGACCATTTTTTATCGATGACATTTCATTCTAGTCCATTTACAAGGTCCGTGTTGTCTTTTTTTAAGGCGTATTTACAAAAAAAAAGATGTTAAACACACGTACAGTACTGTAGTGTTTGGCACGCCGAATTCTTGTGATTGTAATGTTAAACACGCATACAGTTGCTCGTGTACTATGGATGCCAAGGAAATTGGACAAATTGATTATATTCATGACCTAACTCGAATGAAATCCGGTGTTATCTTACAGTAACATGTGACAGACATCGTAAGGGGTAATCTGTTATCAACTTGGAAAATACGAAATCGGCTAAAATTGCTTTTACTAATCAAATCTCCTGTTATATATAATTTTCCATGATAAATACGTGTAAACACAAAGATTCTGAACTGAAATGTGATGTCTTTGTTTCCTAGTTTACGGTTAAAATCGCTTACAGAGTATTGAAAGTGTTTTTTAATTGGCCAGAAGAAAATATTGTAGAAGATAACACTTTATTTGTCCCTGTCAGATGTTTTTTTTCTTCAGATAATTACATCATAAACAAGGTTTTACATGATACTATATGTTACTTTCATGCCAGACACCGGATTTTAAGTGGATTGTGCATAATCTTTATGTCTAAGTTTGATAAAACGGTTACCTTTTTAACTGCTTTTAACAAATACCTTTACAATTTTCTTCAATTTTTAAATTGACTCGAAAGAAGTCTCGGTTTTCTTTACACAAGTCAAAAGTCTGGAATCAAAAGGGAGCACGCAACGCCTTCAAAATCGGAAACTCAGATAAAAAAAGTCATTATAAATCTCCAATGTACCGAGCTTCACCTAGTAAATCATCGTTAGATAGTGCTTCACTATTGAAGAAACATTTAAAAAGGTCCTGGCAAAAACTCAGTTAATATACAATTCAGAACCAGATGAAATCAATTCGAATAATCCCAATCCTTCTAATTTACATTTATATTCTATATTCTTAAGTCAACATTTTAATTTCAGGCACAGGAAACATGATGCTGAAAGGAAATACAAATGCAGTATAAATTTGTGAAAATTCGTTACTCCTGGCCTGTGCCCTGCGATTACATAAGAGGGATCACAGAAGGGAGTC
Organism: Fragum sueziense; assembly: GCA_963680895.1. NCBI lineage: Eukaryota > Metazoa > Mollusca > Bivalvia > Cardiida > Cardiidae > Fragum > Fragum sueziense. The sequence goes on along the minus strand of OY804593.1, from coordinate 40,688,181 downwards.
AAACGTGAAATGCCACATGTGTTCTTTTACGTCAAATTACAGACACACCAGGAAAGATCACCTTAATTTCCATGGAGGTTGAAGAGAGTATGTGTGTGATTCTGGTAAAACTCTAATTTACAGGTTCAATCTCCATTGTCACAAGAAGAATTTCAATAGATCTACTAGTAAAAGAGCTTGAATGACTTTCTCAAAAGGATGGGTTGCAACAATGGATCAATAATTAGATTTTCGTCAAAATCTGTGGATTGATAGGGTTACTACCGTTACATACTATCTTTTATTTGCTTGTGTAAAAATCGGATTTTGGCTTATTTTTGGAGTTTTTCACAAGAAATCATACCGGTAACAATTTATACAAAAAATAAAGGTTGTAAAATGGTTTCGTAAATTGAGTACTTCAAAAATAAGCAAAATCTGAAATTGGCAGAAGAACGAATACAGAAGTTCAAAAAACTGATATGATATAAATATTCTGTCCTTGGTCTATTTGAAGTACATGCAAGATTTCATTTTCATGTGAATGATACAGAAAAAGTGATTGAACTTCAAAGTAAAAAATTGCTTCACATTTCATTTTACCCCACCCACTTTGTCAACCATTATCTATAATTTTCAGATTTTTTACACATACAATATAAGATACTATGTAACACGCCGTAAACTAGGAAACGAAGACATCACATTTCAGTTCAGAATCATTTTGTTTGCACGTATTTGTCATGGAGAATTTTAAATAACAAGAGATTTAATTAGTTAGAGCAATAATGTTATAGCCGATTTCGTTTTTTCCAAGTTCATAAAAGATTACCCCTTACGATGTCTGTCATATGTATGAACTTTCTGTAAGTTAACACCGGATTTCTATCAGATTGGGTTATGAATAGACAACCAATTCGTCCAATATCTTTGTCTTCCCTAGTACACGAGCAAGTGTGTGTGTGTTTAACATTACACTTACAAGAATTCGGCGTGCCAAACACTACAGCACTGCACGTGTGTTTAATATCTTTTTCGTAAAAACGCTTAACGAAGACAACACAGACCTTGTAAATGGACTAGCATGATTTGTCATCGATAAAAAAATGGTCTGGAAATACGCCGTGTGAACAGAGAGTTCTTTGGGTAAGAAATAAAGCTGCAAATATGATGCGGCGTGCTTAACATACATCCAAAATTTTCGCAATTTCGGAAATATTCTTTAAGTGTTCTCTAAATACAGCGAACGGATAGGGGAAAGTTGTGTGTCTATGAAAACCTTAAACAATAGCGGGTACTTTAGGATAGGTTGTTTGTCTGAGAAGCTTCGTAGATTGAATACATACCTTTCTAAAGTTTGAATTTTCACGCCGAAGCGGTCATTTCGTCGCCATTTTTTCGTGTTCAATACCATTGTCAATCACGCGATTCTACCCATTGGATAAATTCATTCACTTTTATAACACGTATAAAGATATTTTAAATATGTTAACGCGTACCCTCGAACAAGTTTACTATCATTAGCTAAAGGGGTGAAAACTTACAAATTGCAAATGACGTCTTCGAACACCCGTTTAATGAAGATATCCGAATTCAGATGTTTGTTCGAAATATTTTGGCAACCATCGAAGCTGTACGTGTTGATTTTCTCGTTAATTAGCCTACATTTATTAGCCTTCGTTCGAAACTGTCGTAACTACGGCTTGAATAAGCTGTAGTTACGGCATTTACGAACGTAGCCTACATTAGTAAAAATGATGGGTCACTGTCCGTGGGCTCTAAACGATATGTAAATAGTCTTGGCAGGCCGCTGATTTGTTTTTGCGTAATGATATCGTCCATTCAAGGATCAACACCAAGGTACTGTACTATTCCGTTACCAATCAACGTAATTTTAGGGTGTTCCAGCTGACTTTTGCCGATTTGGTTTCAAGCAACAATATCGTTTAACAAGGGGTAGTACCGTTTTCTGGGAATGAATTATAGACCTGTTCATTTTGACGTAACACTCTATCCAGATTACCAGAAAAAATTTACGTATTTCATAGGCACTGACGTATTGAAAGAAGTTCCAAGCAATACTACCCATAATGCTCAAATCAGATAGCTGTTTTGTTGTTGTTTTTGCTGCTCTTGTTGTCGTTGTTTACAGGCCAGCTTTCGTAAGTTAACGGGTGTAATATATGTCGATCTGTACTGGCAGTGCGTTTTATGAGAAAAGGAGATCTTGCATAATGATTACAACCCATCATTAGATACCAAACACTTCGCGCATCTTCGCGCGTCATCCGTGATATCGGAAATTAACGAGAGATACCCTCGTCAATTTCCGTTAATACGGATGACGCCCGAAGATGCATGAAGAGTTTTGTAGTTGATGATGGGTTGTAATCCTTAAGATACTTCATTTTATCATAGCCTTTTTTGTTCCCATATTATAACGATTTTTGACGCCCATCAAGTTTTATGCTTTGGAAATCAGTGTGTGGAATTAAAAAAAATGCTTGTGACAAGAATTTTCTTCATTTCCTGCAATATCTTCTTCGTAGAAACATGTAAACTTTCATTCACTTGAAATTGTTCTGCAAAATCTTTCAATTTTGGACAGAGTTAAGTATTGTTGTTTTCCAAGTTCAGTATAGGTCTCGATAAATGACCTGGCAGAGCATCTCTATCTATAAGCTAGGGACGTTCTGTCATGTCGTTTATCGGGCCGTATACAAAGTAATGACGTCTTCGAATAGACACACGACTGCATCCATTTGATGGTATCGACTCAAACCTTTTCCAGACAACAAAATGGTTGACCTACCTTAATTGAAACGAAAGGAGTTGCGAATAGGAAACTTTATAAAATTAGCGAAAGCGTTCCTGTCGCATGCGTGGACGCAGATTAGCATATCGTCGTTGTAAATGCAAAACCTCGTATCTCGGTTTTGGAAATTTTTAAAGGGGTCGGAAAAAAGTGTAATAACTTTTCCCAAACTGGAAGGATTTTCTTGAAATTTGGACACATTGTTCACAAATAATGTGTCATTAATACTGTCTAGTAAACATACCTCAAAACTTGCAAGCATTGTCATAACTGGGCACACAAGATTTGACTTTGAAAATCGCGGAGATCGACATACGAGGTTTTGCATTTACACCGACGATATAGTGCAGGGGAGGGAGAGGGGGGTTCACGGTCATTTTACCTTTACTCCATAAGAGTAGCAACTTGTCACGAATAAGCTAATAGAGAGCAACGTGGATCTTGATCAGACTGTGCGTATGCACAGGCTGATCAAGAACTATGTCAGTCTCAAATGCTTTTTTAGATGTCTGCTTATCTGACAAAAACGATTAATTTGGACAAGACGAGCATTTTTCTCGCTTAGAAAAGACAAGGTTTGCACATTGACAAAATCAACACGATATATTTTGATCTTTCACATATTTTAATATCTTTAATCATCAATTTTTTCACAATGATAATACAAAATGACAAGTACATACATTATAATATGCTTGCAATGGATCCATACTGAGATCAGGGCGAAAACTGATAGATCGTCCGTCACAGATGTAACAGGGACACGGAAAATGACGAAGGAACTTCGGAAATCTTCGGAGATTGTCGGGTAAAATCGTATGTACTAATTGAGCAAGAGGCCGTCACTTTTTCAGATTTCCAAAGTTCGATGTTCATTCCTCGTGACCCTTTGGTGCCGAAGCCGAATATAAATGTTTAAATTATTTAGTCGCTTTTCAACAAAAACCTCATAACTGCAGCTTGTTAAACAAGCTGCAGTCATGACCTTTTGTTGAAATAAATCGATTTCTTTAGCTTTTTTTAAACCAATCTATCTACCGAAGCTTTCGCAGATTACCATTTCATGTTATCCAAGGATGAAACACCCAGTTTTTGTACACACATGCATAACGTATGTGTAATATCTTTAAATACTTTCACAAACAAGATCTAGGTTTGACGACAAAAATTACACAATTTTCGTTTCTTTAGACATGCGTAAAGATTAATAATGACAACATGGCGAACATCTTTGTGGGACATAAAAATCAAGATTAGGCAAGGCGTCCTTGAATCTAATGACAGACCAATCTAAAATCGTTATGGATTTTTTCTCTAAAATGTATTTTATAATCAATGCTGCTTTTTGTTATATTATTCAATTCAAATAATGTAAATAAGCGATAACTAATTCGTAACTACATCTGGAAAATATGTAGTTATGCGCTTAGATTTCTTAGATTGCAACTAGTGCAAGTAAAATTTGTATAATTATAATGTAATTTTCATTCTGATTGAATTTTTTATAAAACTTTGTCAAAGATACCAATGAACAAATTCAAAATATTAGCACTTAAGACATATCACCCATCAACAGATATCAAACACTTAGTGCTTCTTACCCGTTATCCGTTACCACGGAAATGACGAGTACATCCGGAATTTTAACATCAGAATCCGGATAACCTCGTCAATTTCCGTAAACACGGAAAATGTCGTAATTGCACGGTCAATTTGCACAAACTGTTTGGTATCTGATGATGAAAAATTCATCATAATTATGTTACTTTCTTATGCAACATAATTGGTATGAAACAAAAATGATTGGGTCCACCAAAATTAACCCAGGACAATAATAGACTATTTCCGTCGGTAAAGCCCGTTAGTCGAGCGAAAATATTGCCAAAGTGGGGTCATTATGCTACATATGCAGAAGTGCCGGGATAATTTTGGTGCACTATACATACATGTACAAAAATGTTTTTATGTACACTAAAATAACAAATGAGCCAAAGTGCCTTTATGACATTTGAGAGGCATGATCCAGTGCGGCCTCATCAGCGTCTACATTACATGTACCAGAGCTACAGATAAGAGGGGGTTAAGGCGCAACCCTTCGAATAGATTGAATAAAAAAAAACCCAAAAGAACCCCGGCCGCCATTAAATTTTGTAAATATTAGCTTAGCAACGGGCGGGCACCTGCTAGTTCCGGAAATTCCTTCCCGAGCATGCGTATTGGAGACGTACCAGGAAAGTGCATTATATCCGCTTTCAAAAAAGCAAAGAATCATAAATTGCTGATCAAACCCTATATTGTGGGTACTCATTTGAATCGTCTCATCGAGACGATTCAAACGAATACTCACAACATAGGGTTTGGACTCGGAATAAAAGATGTAGAATGTTTGCATCCCCTCTTATCTATTACTCTGCTGCGTCAATGCCTGCCAGCAGAGCTACAGATAAGAGGGGGTGATGGCTTTTCAAAATGCAATATTTCATCTATTGTTCAGCAAACCCTTTGTTGTGGGTACCCATTTGAAGCGTCTGTAGCTCTGCTCAATAGAACAGCAAGTCATGATCAGACTGCTCTCAAGAATAAACTGATCTGGATCCATGCTGATCTGAAATGCCACAAAGGCTCTATTTCCAGATACCAGCTCAATTAGAACTACGTTTTGTCGCTTTTTTAAAACAAAAAAATCGTAACATCAGTTTGTTTAAAGGGACATTTCATTCCAATTTCATTTTTTTAAAGTATGTCTTGATGCCAAGATTGGTTATTCTAATGAGTATAAATACTATTAGTTTTTTTAAGTTGTTGCCAATAAGCGAGAAACACGCATTTTAAGTTGAGACATAATCGATAAATTGCATATAAATCCGAACTGTTGTCCACAACAATTTGTTCAAATTTAACACAAAAATATAAATTTCTCGTAAACGGCGCAATATTTTGGCTTGAAATTTTCAGAATTTTCATAAAGAAATATCCTTTTTCAGATAAAAATAAAAGTAAAATTTATGACAAAAAATTCTGAAATGTCACTTTAAAGCTGTAGTTACAAGGTTTTTGTTTTAAAAAAGTGGTTTGTGTTACACACTTATGAGCAAATGAAAATGATATATTATTAGTATGTTTTATTCTATTCTATAACTTGATTATTTGATATGTTTTGGAACGCTTTAACATATTGAAAAGTATGGATTTTGTTTTCATTCTCTTTAATCACCATTGCGTAGAATTATTAGAAATGCAATTATGGAAATATGAAATTGATTCTTCGTGGCTTCAAACTTAAAGGAGGCTGCAATTGCGTTTCATCTTACGATTGATAGAAAATTAGCAGCAATTTCAAGTCACTTGGAAAAACTTGCTGGCTCTAAAACTAAACTTCAAAGCTTACGAAAACAGTTTGATGGTAGGAAATACCAGAAGATTTTGTCTTGCTTATACCCTTATAAGGAAACAATTTGTTTCTTAGAATGTTCAAAATAGTTATGAGGTCGACATTTCTCTTATCTAGCGAAACCCTTTCCGAAACAAGACTTGGTTTTGACGTCCATAATAGAAAGGTCTTAGGAAAACATTGATACAAAAGAAGGAAATGCTGGTGACCAGCATTTTCTCCTTTTGTCTCAATATTTTCTGTGTTATATTACACACAATCCCTATCTTTATATAGATCCATTTTATCGTCTACTTGTAACAGCTTTCAAATTGGAAAACCTTAGAATTTTGTCCTATGGGAAAGCGTAAATAGCAATGTCGCGAATATATACTCAGCAAAAGAGCTAACGCATCACTTTTTAAAATTGCATATCTTCTTTATTGTTAACGATTTAGATTTATAATTTGGCATATGGTTATCCTAAAAGATTCTGCACTCATCCATAAAACTACTTTTAAGTTTTCTCTCTTATGATACCGCGTCATACGAAAAGGGGGCCAACACAGTTTTTCGGCTCGTGTAACTTGTGATGTTTTTCAATCATTTTTGTTTGAATTGATTTTGAAAGCTCGTTTATTGTGAGATTGAAGTCTGAAAAAATTAATTCCTTATCTAACGTAAAAAGGGCTGTTCGCAGACATAAACGCACATTTTTTTAAAAGAAAATGTCAACTTTTCAAGGTCAAGGTCACAAGGTCAAATTTTATGGTCTCATATGAAAGGTCTTGGTGGGACCTGTCTATGGGTGAAATATCAAGACTGCATCTCATACAGTTCACAAGATATTGACCAATACCGATTGACTACCTAACCGACGTCGCCGTCGACGCCAACAATGACACCAACGACACTAGTGATGTAACATTACCTCTGCGGGAATAAATTACGCAACCACAAAAGTGTTAAAGCCGTCGGTTTGTTTAACCATTACCAAACGACAAAATTTTAGACTATTCCAATTTGAAAGGTGTTGCAGATGGCAATTTCAAGTTGATGAAATTTCAAAAATCTTTCCATTTTGTGGTAGAAAACATTGTGGAAAACGAAGAAATTGCTTGTCACAAGCAATTTCTTCATTTTCCACAGTGTTTTCCCAAGCCTTTTCCTATGAGGGAGTCAAAAGGCGTCACCGTGCAGTAATGGGTTAAGGAAGGGTAACTTTTCTACTTTTCTCTTTCAGCCAATACAAAATGTTTGAAAGTTGTGCTTGAATTTCCCATTTTAATCAAATTTCAGACTTTATGAATTTAAAAATTAAGGTTGTCCTTATTAAAAGTTCAATATTTCAAAACAGGCTGTAGCATTTACTATGAAATTTCATAGGCTTCATATCAAATGGTGGTAGTCGGCATGTGCAAATTTTGAAGGTATTTTGTACATTCGTTAAAAAAATATTAACAAAAATCTGAGTGATGCGTTAGCAGTTTTGCCGAGTATATATACACAAATATGCTTTGTATTTTAATGGTTTGAATCCTCAGAAATTCAAGATATTTCACCATTTCATCGCCTGTGCCTTTGAAAAGCAGGTGGCAATCAAAGAAATGAAAGTAGCAAAAACCATCAAGGTATAATACTTGTATTCAGAATATTCAGACAAGTCTATAGTCCATTATCAGGGCGGGGACTCTCGTGACACAATACTTTCAAGAAATCGTCAATTATTTTGTTAATAGTTGACCCTTTTTAATCTAACTTTAAGGAAGAGAAAGCAGCAGAGCGACAAAGGCAATGAATTATCTGAGGCGCGTTCTTTAGGGCGAGATTTGTTGATATATCTTGAGACTTCTTAAGATGTTTAAGGGTAAAGCGTTCTTTAGAGCAAGACATTCAAGAGGCTCAAGGGGAGGCGCCATTACCCTATACTTCATGCGGAACCCCTCGATTAGCTCTGCAGAAACAATATAAGAGAGAGAGTTGACCGAGTTGTCCCGAATGCTCTGTAGTACCGTGGTAGTTTTCCATATTTCATACAAACGACGTCATCTTGACGTCATTTGTATGAAGTATGGAGCAATTGGAACACCTCGGTCAGAACGCTTTATCTAAAAGATCTTAAGAAATCTTAAAAAAATCTCGCTCTAAAGAACGCACGTCTTGGTGTTGTAGATCTTCTAATAATCAGCTGAAAAGATGTTATTGGGGATCAACAAGAATAAGGAAATTAAAGATTTCAATTTCTGATTCATGTACTTGCTTGAGACAATGATTTCTAAATTTTATGTCGATTTTTTTAAGAAACAGAAGCTGACAAGAATTATTGTTATTTTGCTTTCATTTTCTTTGTCCTTTACCTTCAAATTTTGATTTTCTAATAAATCCATCAAATTCACATATAAATGATTTTACAATAATGATATGTGCATGAAACGAACAGAAACAATAAGAAATGTTTTTGTTAATTTTTTGGGCTTATGTTGGCTTTTTGTCCATTCATGTACGATTTCAAAAATAATCTATCAAATAATCAATTCAACACAATTTCTCAAAATTTCTGTTCATTTTTGTAAAACACTGTGCATAATATAGACATATTTACAAATGATGGGTTTCAGAATCATTGCTTTCACACAATATTTTTTTCTGATTAAAATTATTCAAAAAGAAAAATAAATGTGCATGACATTTTGAATTCATATAGTTAAATTCAAAGTCGTCCGTGTGACAGCAAAACCCCGTAACTACACCTTGATTAAAGCTATAGTTCCGAAGTTTTGCAATTTGACCGACGGTATATGTGTACATAGTTGGTAGCAAAGAAAAGATTTTATTAAACAAAATCTTTTTCAAGAATATTTTTCCCTAATCAATTTTGCCTGTACATTATTTGTATGAAGGAAATGATTCAGACTAACTTTTCGACGCTTTTCAACGAAAACCTCGTAACTGCAGCTTGTTTTAAGCTGCAGTTACGAGTTGGGTTTTTTTTATTGAAAAGCGACGAATTTGTTCAAAACAACATTATAAAGTCAACATGAGATCATATCGAAACTGACTTCCCCTCCGCCGGAAGTTCGGACCTACTTTTTCCCGCGGAGCAAGAACACATAATACTACCTCTCAGATCCAAGATGGCGTCGTTCGGCCCTCATCAATGAGCAAGAGAGGGATCGAGATAGTCACTTATAGAGCCCCTACCACCGTTTAATTGTTCCAGCTCGGGCTGCTGTATACATTGAAGCTGGAACTGATGATAATCATCTGGGAAAATCATCTCCTCGAGATCGAACTCACTCGGTAATGGCGGTGGTTGGTTTACAATGGGGTCGCCCAGCACTGATGGATACATACACTTGGATAGTTCGCCATTACTGAACACGTCATCCATGACGTCATTCGACATTGATGGCGTCACATTGTCTCTGGGGAATTCAGTTTCCGTCTGGTACGGAGACGGTACGGTGCATGCCGGGAACTTGAACGTGGTTTGGTCGTCGTAGGAAGGCGTCACGTTAGGAGTGGGCGTAAACGTTCTGCGACACATAAAGGCGTGTTCGTCAAGCAGGCGTCGTAACTCCGCCTTCTCTTTCTTCAAATCCGCCACCTCCTTCTCTAATCTCCGTTTTTCGCCTTGTTCGTTAATGAACTCCTGTTGAAAAAAAAGGACATGGGGTTCAAGAAAATGTTTTATTTATTTATTCTTTATTATTGCTCTTACCTTATTAGACAAAAGCCATGCCGTTTAAGACCGGTCCAAATATAAAGGCGTTGCAGGGTACATAATCATTGTCAATAAATATGGGGATTGTGTGGCTTGGAAACACTTTAGAAAAATTGAAAAAAGGACAACAGTTTGAAAGACGTTGCGGACAGAAAGAATACTTAGGCTAAATATTAAATTGAAAGACGCGGAAAAGAAATAAATGCTGATTATCAGGATCAGCATTTCCTCATTTCTTTCCATACTCATAGGGTGGTCAAAATCATGCCTTTTTCGGGAGAGGGTTATAGTAATGGTTCAAAATTCGGGCTAGTGCAAGACCATTTTTAACGCAAATAGGCAGGTCTTGCCACAACTCCGAGAAAGTGAACAATAGTTTGATGGATACTAGATTTTGACTTTAATGCTGTTTAAATCGCGAAAATCGAACACCATCTGAATAAACAAAATGTCAACCAAGGTGAAAGATCATTAATCAGATTACATTGAACCCTTTCCCAAAACAAGAGCTTATTCTGGCGTCTCTTGTAAAATAGGCTCGTGAAAACATTGAGGCAAAAGAAGAAAATGCTAGTGACCAGCATTTTCTCCTTTTGTCCCAATATTTTCCATGTATTAATATTCATACAGACAAATTTCATATTTTATGAACACCAATTTGTCAATTCTAAGCTGTTTTTTTAATCTTTACAAGCCTTACATTTTACAGTTTGGGAAAGGATTCATTTATTCATTTGCATCCGATGTTTGACATAGGTAGTAAATGAAATCAAGTTTTTGCACCATAAATGACAAAACATACGCGTATCATCAATACTGAATAAGAACGAGATGACATGGACGTTTTAGGACAATTAATTTTTCATGTTAGAAATTCGCGTTTTTGGTGCTTTAGTGTGATTTTTCTAAAGCTTTATTTGTTTATGTTCCTTAGAATTTTTGCTTGCAAGCGCTAGAAACGTGTTTATATTATTAGAATTTATGTTTCAATCAAGTTTGTCAATGGTCGAAACCCCTTAAGGACACCATTTCAGATATCTTAAAACTATGTTGCTTGCTAGACACTTTGACAAACATTGCTGTGCCTTGGTTAGGCCGGTTTCCTTATATTTACATAATTGATGTTTGATTTTTGGCAGTTTTAAAGACTTTTGAAAAGACTGGCATTGTTGATAAACCTAAAATTTTGCAAATTGATCTTTTTATGAAGTGAGAGGCTCGATCGCCACAGGGGCCGTATTAAAACACTTGCTGATATCATCGTTTACCCTGGTTGGACAATTAAATATTCAAACGTGCGGCATTTGACAGGTAAGGCGTCCAGGTAACTCGAAATCAATGCCAAATTTGTTTTACATCAAACCTTAATGTTGATAGATCAATCGCAGTTGCATTTAACCTATTTACCCATGCAGTTGAATTTAACCTGGAGTAACACACATTGATTCTTTTTTACTCCCTGCAGGATCATAGCTTTGGAAAACATTGTGGAAATTGAAGAAATTGATTGTGACAAGCAATTTCTTCATTTTCCACAATGTTATGTACCCCAAATAGACCAAATAACAATTTACAATTTCATTCACTTGTATTTTTTGCAACATCTTGAATTTGGAACAGCCCGAAATTTTGCCGTTTGGTTACGAGTTGAACAGTAACTACGCTCTTTCTAATTTGTATTTTCGCTTTTCTGTTAATTATGCACTAGATGCTTTATAGAACTTGAAGAACTGCAGTTTGTTTACGTATTCAAATAATTCAAACGGATAAACGGACAAAACAATCTATACTGAACCAAACTAGAACTGTCGCAAAGCGGACAAATACCCCCCACTAGCGCCTTGTCACTGAAAAGTGCTATAGGTCAACCGGTTCATGACTTAGAGCACGGAAACGGATTTTAAACAAAGTCCCACTGTGACCTTGACCTTTGACCTTGGTGACCCAAAAACATTAGGGCACCTTCTTGGGTCATGGGCAACAACTGTGTACAGTTTCATGATCCTAGGTCAACCGGTTCATGACTTAGAGCGCGGAAACGGATTTTATACAAAGTCTGATTGTGACCTTGACCTTTGACCTTGGTGACCCAAAAACAATTGGGCACCTCCTTGGGTCATGGGCAACAACTGTGTAAAGTTTCATGATCCTAGGTCAACCGGTTCTTGAGTTAGAGTGCGGAAACGGATTTTAAACAAAGTCCGATTGTGACCTTGACCTTTGATCTTGGTGACCCAAAAACAATAGGGCACCTCCTTGGGTCATGGGCAACAACTGTGTAAAGTTTCATGATCCTAGGTCAACCGGTTCTTGAGTTAGAGTGCGGAAACGGATTTTAAACAAAGTCCGATTGTGACCTTGACCTTTGACCTTGGTGACCCAAAAACAATAGGGCACCTCCTTGGGTCATGGGCAACAAGTGTGTAAAGTTTCATGATCCTAGGTCAACCGGTTCTTCAGTTAGAGCACGGAAACGGATTTTAAACAAAGTCCGATTGTGACATTGACCTTTGACCTTGGTGACCCAAAAACAATAGGGCACCTCCTTGGGTCATGGGCAACAACTGTGTAAAGTTTCATGATCCTAGGTCAACCAGTTCTTGAGTTAGAGTGCGGAAACAGATTTTAAACAAAGTCTGATTGTGACCTTGACCTTTGACCTTGGTGACCCAAAAACAATTGGGCACCTCCTTGGGTCATGGGCAACAACTGTGTAAAGTTTCATGATCCTAGGTCAACCGGTTCTCCAGTTAGAGCACGGAAACGAAAAAGTCTACGGACGGATGGACGGATGGACGGATGGACGGATGGACAGACAGACAGACATGGTGAAACCAATATACCCCCCTCTACTTCGTAGGTGGGGGGTATAAAAAGAAACTCTCGAAGTTGTTTAATGGTTCCACTTAGATGTACACGTATATATTCATGAAGAAGCTTTCAGAACTTGTTGTGGTGGCAAAATCGGTCAGTTAATACCTGTTTAAAAGCCCAAAAAGTTTTTTCAACATCTAGTCAGAGTTCCATGTGTGCGTAAGGGATCTCCTTTTTTTTGGTTCAGTATATATTATAAAAGAGCTATCAAAGTACCTGTAAAACCATCTCAGACATCTTCTTCTTCTTTTCTCTGCATCTGGCGGCCGCTCTTCTGTTCTGTTCTTTTCTTCGCTCCTTCTTTCTCCTTTCCTCTGTCGTAAGCTCCTACAAAGTTACGTAATACGTCAGTTGTTAGAATTCTGGTTGAACCAGAAACATTATGCTTTTTGACAGGTCGTATAACCCCGTTCCACATATTAACGCCTTTTGGCGTCAAAAAAAGTTAAAGGCATTGTGACAAGCAATTTCTTCATTTTCCACAACGCTTTCTAGCCGAAAATGGACAGAATATTCAAATTTCATCAACTTCAAATTGTCGTCTGTAACACCTTTTCAAATTGGAACAGTCCAAACTTATAGCGTCTGATAAAATCACGGTTCAATTTTGTTGTTGGGTTTCAGGAATCTTCAAAATAAATAATTAAACCATGTGGAAATTTGTGTGTTCTTCAAAAACGTTTTATTTCATAAAACTTTATAATTATATTCCATTTCTTTTCTTAATAACCTGATACCAAGGCAAATAAAACTAGATAAAGAAAAAAAACTTACCCTTTTCCCCTTAGGCTTTTCGTCTTCTAGGTCAATTTCTCCCTGGCCGGAGTTGTGACGCCGCGCAAGGATGGTATATTTAAGTTCCTGTTTTATTATCGGCGTCATTGACCCTGTCTTGGACCCTTCTTCCATGGCGTCACGCAGGAAGGGGTCAAAATTCCGGAAATCTGAGCTCGATAACATTTCGATGTTCACAATGGTTGCTGTGTTGTTGTTGGGTTTGTTACACTATGGGCGATTCACCTGAAAGCGTAAAAATTCCAATATTTTATTTTTTTATAATTCGTTGGTTGACTTATATTTGTGCCGGGATGTGGAAAAAGGGTCCCTTGTAGCATTCCAGACAACCATGTTTCAAGAGCAGCATATGTCCAAGTGTAGTCTGATTTAGAACCATACCGCATTCTAACGATTGCTACAGGTCAGGAAGAAGCTAATGGAGGCCAACATGGTTCTTGATCAGACTGCGTGTATACGCAGGCTGATCTGAAACCATGTTGAGCTCAAACGCCTTAATGGACCTTTTCCAGATCCTGGCTCATTTAAATATTCCCTCGAAATGCCTGATTTTGACGTCCATTATAAAACAGCTTTGAAGATATTAAGTTAAATCATTTCCAACGAAAGGATTTTATCATTTTAGCCCGGTCCAATTCAAAGATGTTGCAGATGACAATTTTAAGTGAACAAAGTCACAACCAATTTCTTCATTTTGCATTATGATTTTCGAAACATTTATCTTTTGTGGAGTCAAAAGGAGTCAAATTTGTGGGAATGGGAAGTGAATTCTGATAATCAGCATTTTGCCTTCACTATTGAGAGATACAGTAAAAATGCTGGATTTCATCATTTTCTCCCGCTTTCAATGCTTTCAAATGCCATTTTGAATAGTGATGTCAAAATTAGGCCTTCTTTGAAAAAGGGTTACATCAAGTTCAATCTTTTTTTTTATTGCATGTATTTTCCCCCCAAAAAATTTCTAAATCTCAAAAACCTTATCACAACATGACCAAATCCAGTATATCATTTTTCTTCCCACAGTGTATTTCCAAAATTTGCATTAAAAAAAACCGAGTTAGTGGTAACTGGTTTCGAACGATAAAAAAATCCAACAACTTGTTTTCTTTTACAAATTTCACTCCAATTTAGAGCATAATTCAAATGCTATCATACACCAATTTCGTTGTAATTTTATGTATCAATATTTCCTCATCTGTTTTTACCGCATCATTTTCACATCAACACTGAATGTTATACACTTCCCTGATTGATATAATCCCGATAAAACAAGTCGTAATACGAGGTTGCGCGTACTTTTACAGTGCAACACTGTTCTGATTGAGTGAATCAATAAAGCTCCTTTCATTGCTATGGATAGGAAGGGATGATTTTTTAAGTAAATAATCAAAAAAATGAATAATTGTTCACCAAACCCTTTGTTGTGGGTACTCATTGGAATCGTCTCATCGAGACGATTCCAATGAATACCCACAACATAGGGTTTGGAATTGAAATAACAAATTTAGAATGTCTACATCCAATTTTATCTATAGTTCTGCTCTTTCTATACGTCGTGTGCGCAGTATTCAATCTACACCACATATTCAGATTTTTAACATGTTCCTACACAAAATCTGATGTTGACGACCTAACAGGATGATAGTTTAGAAACAATTGAAAGAAAAGAAGAAAAATCGCTGCTCTTCAACAAAAGCCTCGTAGCTGAAGCTTAAATCTATGGCGCGCGAATAGGGTCTAAAGTCAATATAACGCTAGACCGATAATTAAAATAGGGGTAGACCGGTAAAAATAGTGGTCTACCCTTATATTTTTACCGGTCTACCGATAAAAATATCGGTCTACCCTTAAAATAAGGGTAGACCCCTATTTCAAATAACGGTCTAGCGATAAATTACCGGTAGACCGATAGTTATTTTTGACCCTTCTGCTCGAAATCTCATTAGCCAATCAAATGGCTCGTTACATCCTCAACCCACCGAGAATATCAACGACCGTATAATACAAGCTCTGTGATTGGCTATCGAAAAAAATAGGGGTCTACCGATAAAAATAGCGGTCTACCGGTAATTTTATCGCTAGACCGTTATTTTGAATAGCGGTTTACCCTTATTTTATGGGTAGACCGATATTTTTATCGGTAGACCGGTAAAAATATAAGGGTAGACCGCTATTTTTAAGGGTCTACCCCTATTTTAACTATCGGTCTAGCGCTATATTGACTTTAGACCCTATTCGCGCGCCATATAAATCAAGCTGCAGTTACGAGGTTTTTTGTTGAAAAGCGACGTAATATAGATAACCAGTAGCATTCTAGAGCATATTATTTTTTATCGCTTCTTTCCAAAATTTAAAGCACTTAAATCCACCGAATTGTGGAAGCACAAAAAACACACCAATATTGATCTACTCAAACACGCATTTTTGAAGCAAATGAGAAAACTGTTACGAAAAAATCCTTTTCTTGAACCAGTACAAAGTTTGAATTATTTATTTAGACTTACAAAAACAGAGAAAATAATACTCCAAGGCATTCACCTCACTCTAGACAACTATCCTGATTCTATTTTGATCCAGATCATTTAAGTATAGCATTAGATTCAGCCGACAAATATTTATACATTTGGAAATTGAAAATATTTAAATTATCAGTCACCAAACCATATGTTGTGGGTACTCATTTGAATCGTCTCGACGAGACGATTCAAATGTGTACCAACAGCATAGGCCTTGTGAAATGAATAAAGGATTGAATGGAATTAAAATTAATTGTCAAGAGCTTCCTAATTTGCTCATTGTCTAGGTGCAATGAGGTTGCATGACGAGTCTGAAGGTCATGCGAATATACGTAAAGCGTTGCGTCAATTTGACGACTAGAAAACGTCGTAAGTGCCGCTTCTGAAATCCACCTTTCTTTCAGGGGACATTTCATCCCAATTTCAATTTTTTAAAGTATGTCTTCGTTCCAAGATTGGTTATTCTAATGGGTATAAATGCTATCAGTTTTTTGAAGTTGTTGATGATACGCGATAAACACGCCTTTAAAGTTGAGACAGAAACGACAAATTCTCTATAAATCTGAACTGTTGTGGACAACAATTTGTTTAATTTTAACACATATATATATATATACTGAGAGGCAAAAATAAGTATACACTCTAGTTCTTCCTAGTATTCTAAGAAAACGATGTATAGATTATTACGATTTCTAAACGCCACTGATGAAGGTCGTTTCTTTTATGTACATTTCTTCGCCTACCCGTCTATCTGTCCTTCCTTCCGTTGCGAAGGATTTTTCCTACATGTATAATACAGCGGCATCGAAAAAGGGGATTTGGGAAATAAATTAACACAATAATTCACGTTGACACAAACCCTACATTTATGAACGGATTTGGATAAAATGTTCGCAGAAAGAGCCTAGTTACCTAGGACCATGCGTATATTGTAAGTGCGTTCCATATTATGATGCGTCATGGCAAAAGGGGGCTTGATGCAAACAAGTTATCTGAAATTACTCATTCTAAATTTATAGATGGATTTTGATAAAATTTGCACAGGATGTTCCTATGCTACCTGAATAAGTGTATATTGTGTCACGTTTCTTTCGTATTACGCTGCGTCATAGAAAAATGGGTCTTAATGGCAAAAATGGGTATGTTGATCATTTTCTACCAGCCACCGAGAATTGTGTTATGATGTTAGAGAAAATTTAACGTTGTGATTTGTTGTGATAATTGATAAAGAATTCCAATATGGATTAACAGCAATATTTGATGCTCCACTAAGTCGCACGTGCAAAATTTGCAAGATCGGCATGTAGCAAGAGTACAGGTAGTCAAGCAATTTCAGGTCAAATTTAACAACACTGCATTATTGGTCTATATGTAGGAATAAATAGTGCAAAATTTTGAGTCGATATGATGGAAATTAAAAGAGATATCGAAAATCAGAAAGTGTATACTTTCTTTTGCCTCTCAGTATATATTTCTCGTAAACGGCGCAATATATTGGCTTGAAATTTTCAGAATTTTCTTAAGAAAATATGATCTTTGAGATAAAAATGAAAGTGAAATTTAGGAGAAAAAATTCTGAAAAGCCACTTTAATCAGGCGATGGAGATTTTCATATTTTAGATTTCAAAGATACCTTCGAGAACTGGTTTATATTTAAAAACCAGTCTTCTTAACTAGTTATTAGGTCGATGTTCATTGCTCACTTTGGACGAATCCAATCCTGTTATGTACTGGTCAAGACATTACATGTATTATGTTATCTTTCGTACGAACTGAAAAAATCGCCTTTTCAGTGAAACCAAAGCTTCGTTAAAAGAAAGAATACTTGTAATGTGGCCATTTTGAGATCTACATGATGTCGGAAGCCTACATGTTTTTGGACGTCACATAAACGTTGCGTTTCGGCGGTATCCGATCTATACGGATAAGTTACGGATAGGAAAGAAATCCGCACTTTCTGTTGCCGAATGGTCACGATGTCGCCCGAAACATGCCGACGTCTCATGAATCTATTTCACAGGTATTCTGCCTTAAATGAAGCTTGAAACTGTTTTTTCTAAACGCGTGGACCTACAATAAAAGGTAAATAAAGTATTCCTCGTTCTAGAGGACCAAAGCCTCATAGCCAAAATGTAGTTGAATTCGTAATTATTATCCAGCAAGATTAACCCGGTACATCTGCATATGTAATGACCCCACTTCGGCAATGTTTTGTTAAGACACTCAACTAACGGACTTTGCACACGAAAATTAATCAGTATCAGTTTAATGTGGTCAAACAATACGCAATTTTGATAACAAGTCGACCAAGAATAGTCCACACATAGTATAGGAAATTAATCACGGCTTAGTCGCAAATGCAGCCCTAAAAGAGTCTCCAAAACCACAGTCTTTTTCAATCACCTTTCCAGAGGACCCAAACCCATCTTAACTATGCTCTTTTAGGAAAATTTGGTTGCCATGCGACGATGTTGTTTTTATTCCCAACTGGGACAGACAAATCGACGACCCCGCGACTTACGTACGTGCACTTAATCATTATCAAAGGAAACATCTCCCGCCAATTGCTTGTAAAAGTACATTCTACATGCGGGCTGAAGTGCGACCAATTAATCCTTAGCCAGACGAAAAATCTGTGGACGATTCCCAATTAAAAGTCACGCAAAAGATATCTGAATAAGAAATACACATTTATTGGTTATAGCTTGGAAATATAATGGGAAAGGAAGCTTTGTTATCAACCCCATATTCTTTTCCCAAAGCGTTCCCCAATGGTTCAAATTCTCTCTGTTAGAGACACAAGAAAATATTGTTTGAAAAGGATAACCCTCTCCAAAGGATTCCCTAGTCCTTCATTGATGTCCCGAAAGAGTGAGCTTTGAAATTCAGCGAGAAAAAAGGGAATTACTGGCGACCAGCATTTCTTCCTTTGTCTCAATGAGTTTATCTTCACTGAATGAATTTATCTTTGAATCCATACAGATCTAGTATTATGGTGATATTATCATCTCCTTTCAATTTATCGGAAACGACGATTTCTTTTTCAAGACTTGGGGGGAAAGGGAAAAGGTCTTAAAGTGCATTTGGTCGAAAGCTCGGTCAGTTAAAAGTACATTTTACATGTCTAGGTTTTTTATCCTCTTTTCTTCCTCTCTGAATCAAAATAAACGCCATTTCTTTCATCAATACTCATTAAATCACATGAAACAGCATCGTATATATCGATAATCCTTTCCCAAACAAGACCGGCTTTTGACGTCTTTGAGATAAAAAGCTAGGAAAAAACATTGAGGCAAAAGGAGAAAATGCTGGTGACCAGCATTTTCTCCTTTTGCATCAATGTTTTCTGTGCTATCTTGTGCATAAATCAGATCTTTATCAGCATCAATTTTGTCATATGTAGCTGTTTTCAAATTGGACCACCCTAAAATTTTGTAGTTTTGGAAAGAGTTTATCCGCGTCCAGACGACAACATGCTATACTGGTCCAAATTCAAAGGGCACGCAGCTTAAAACAATGTGCAGTTACGAGGTTTTTGTTGAAAAGCGACGGTTTGGGGTGGTCCAAAATTAAATATGCATCGCATAATGATATATCAATCCTTATACTAAGCGGACAAATCCATCTTTGATGGCATAAACAATTATGAGGGAAAAGGAGAAAAATAATTCTAATATAAGCTTATTCTGCTTATCCCTCAATGAATTTTTTTTAAACTTTTAGCTTCACAATCGTTAAAACCAATGACTGTCAGGGAGAAAGGTTCATTTGGCCTTGGCATTTAAACATGTAGAGCAGCTATTTTGTAACTGCTTTCCAGGTCGAAAAGGAGTGCGAATGCCTGAGAAAGTACTTGTAACTAGCAGTACTAAGAACTGTTTATTAATTATTATTGGAATTCGACATCTACTCCTATAGTCCAGTTACGATACAATTGTATATGTTTACACATTTTTCCTATGTGATGAAAGGGAAAAATTATTCCTACCAATAACCATGGTGGATAATCACGTGATACAACAATTTCAGAAAATCTTCAATCATTTTGTTAATACGGGACCGATTTGAATTCGGTTTGAAGCAGAGAATGTGGACAGACGTTACGCATTAGATGGACGTGTTTGATTTTGAAAAATCAACTGATAAAAAAGTTATTGAAGATCAACCAAAAGTTTGGTTGATCTTCAATAACTTTTTTGTCGGCTGATACACCACATCCAGCTAATTCCTGGCATTTTTCCACCTTCTTTGCTTCAAACCGAATTCAAATTGGTCCAGTATCAACAAAAATATTGAAGATTTTCTAAAATTCTGAGTCACGTGGTTATCAATCGTAAATAACTAAGAAGTTGATGAAATCCCATTTTCTCGCGGAGAATAAAAAAAAATGTTATTTTACAGACTAACACCAGACGTTTTGTTTTCTCTGTAACAACTGTCTTCAAAGTGGCACATTTTTGTGGGCAACCACTAGAATGTTAACGCCCTTCTATATGAAGTAGCAATAGTCTTTACACGCAGATTAGATATCACGCAAAAAGATAGCTAAAAGGGGGCCACTGAGTTTCAAACAACACCTTCACTTTGGGACCACACTTGGGCGGGTCGCAATGGCATTTTTAACTCTTTCATAAACAAAATTTGGTTTTGACATCAGTAATAAATATAATCAAAAGGTCTTGGCAAAAATTGAGAGTACAAAAGAAGATGCTTATAACCAACATTTTCTCCTTTTGCCTCAAAAGGCCTACTTTCTGTTCTATTGGTACATAAATCGTAACTTTATTAGCATTTGCTTCGTGGTCTGCAGCAGCATCGAAACTGGACTACCATAAAGTTGTTAAGAAAAGAGAAAAGTAGCAATAGTCTTGATACTAAGATAACATTATCACAAATAAAGATTTTACAAAAAGGACCGTAGTTTCGAAGTAGACCTTAACATCTTGCGGACCACCCTTGCGTGCGTCACAATGGCAAGGCGTGGGTCCAGTCTGCTTTAATCTTAGTCGATAAGTCTGGTTTCCGTCGGTAATTTGCTTAATTCATGAAACATTTTCACGTTTAATAATTGTCTAAATGAACTCTATTAATTTAAACTTATTTTAACAAACGGAAATTTGCCATATAAATTTCACATCATTAATTATTTGAAAACAGATTAAGATCGCGAACCTGTGGAAAGATAAAAACAAATATAATACACTCGTCGCAATAAATAGGTGAATCAAATGTATTTTATCATAACGGTTATGAAACAATTTTTTTATAGGCTATTATTCGACTAGATTTATTTCTACTTGAAATAATTGCAAAACCATAATATATGGGTGAAAATTTTACCTATACTATTTTGTGTTAAGTTATTTCCAAGGGTCTTAAATCGCAAAACGTGAAAAAGTTACCTATAGCGACAGGTTATTTCCAAAGCTTATGAAATAGTTTACCAAAATTGTAGATGATTCGTAGTCATTAACAAATAATGACATCCGGGGATATTGTCAGTTACACCAGTCGCCGCATATATCATCTGATACGAGACTGGATACGCATAGAAAGTTTACCTCCTTTTTTATTATTTCGGCGAAGTGCATCATTCAACGAAAAATAAAAGAGAAAATGAAACAATTGAACTCGACACGTGTGTATTGAAAGACGACTGGTGATGCAAAAAAGATAGCTCATTAATTTGCTACTATTTATACCAATTTCTCACGAATTAAATAATACGTCGATCTAAAAGATTCACAACGACTTTGTCAGTTGCACCAGTCGACAACGCACGCATCGCAAAAAGATATTGGATACACAACCAAATACGTTCGTAATTGTTTTAAACGTCGCAACTTTACTTTTTAAATTTTAAAAGTTCCTGCAAAAAACGTCAATTTAAAGAGGAAAAAATAGTCGAACGCCTCATAAGAAAAGAAGAAAATGCTGAAAACCCCCAGTCGTCAACTAAACAGTATCCTTGGACACCTAAGCAGTTGCACCAGATAACGAAACAATACATTTAAATGAATAATTAAAAGGAAAAAAATATAAAAAATACCTCATTCAAACTCGATTTATAAATCCCTTTTCCACAGAAACGAAGAAAACAAAAACAATCATTTGAAATTTATCCAGTTATTTCACAAGCGAGTGCAATTTTAAACCACCTTTTTCGAAAAAGATCTTTATCAAATAAAATCATTACCAATTGTCGACTGTCATATCACCTTTGATCGACTCACAAATCTTCCGTCTTAGCCCTTTACCAAACGTAGAAAAAAGACTGTTCCAACATGAAACCTGCTTCAGATAACAAAATTGGTGTATTTATAGATAGGATGTGTGTACTATTTCGCACAGGGAATTTTGAGGCAAAAGGAGAAAATTCTGGTAATAAGCATTTTCTTCTTTTGTCTCATGTGTTCTCGGACCTTTTTACAGGGGCGTCAAAACCATTTTTTTTAGAAAAAGGTTTAAGCCAGTTATCAAATTACCGGTAAACCAGGTTTTTAGATTTTAAAAACCCAACAAATTGTTTATCCTTTCCCTGACAATTTTTAGCTCTGACGACTACAAAAAATTTTCACTAGGAAACTATGAAGGAAAAAGAAGGAAAATGTTGAAAATCAGCATTTTTCCTTCTTTTCCCTAAATATTTCTTTGCTTAGATCTGTTTTGTATGTATTTCCTTTGAGTTTGGACGAGTCCATTTTTGTAATTTGGAATAAAGGTAAAAGCAATTGATAAATAAGGTGATAGTCGCGTGCTACCTTGATTTTTTTATCTACCATAGCCCTTTCCCGAACGAACCCTAGTTTTCCAAGATGTCACGTTCCTGGTTAGACAAGTTTAAAAAACGCGATAAAAGGAGATAACGCTAATTACCAACATGTCCTGTTAATCTATATTGACCTTCTTTCCAAACAATACCTTGATTTGTCGTTTGATTGCTTAACCCATTACCAGAAGACGCACTTTTAGACTTATCCATTTTATTTTCCAAGATATTGCGGGCGATAATTTCAAATACTAGTAAACGGAATCTTACATTTTGGGTCTTTTTGGGCCATGAACATTGTGGGAAATGAAGAAATTACTTGCGTCACTGTGTGGGAATGGTTTTTAACCCATTACCAGACGACAAAATTTCGGAGTCTTTGATTTTGAAAGGTGTTGCAGACGATAATTACAAATGACTGGAATAGTAAAATTCTTTCCATTTTGGGTTAGAAAACATTGTGGAAAATGAAGAAATTGCTTGTCACAAGCAATTTCTTCATTTTCCACAATACTTTCTCAGGTCTTTTCTTGTGAGGGAGTCAAGAGGCGTCACTGTGCAGTATATAGCATTGAGAGTGCACGTGCTCCTGTTTAGATTTACTCTAATCTGTCGTCTGCAACTTCTTTCAATTTGAACTTATTCTAATTTAATGGATGGGAAAGGGTTTAAATTGATTTTTCCAAGTAACGACAATACATTCAATTCATATTCATGTCTACTGATAAGAATTAAAAACAAGTTTCTTTGTTATTGGGCAACAACCAAAATGTTCTAACTAAAACGGTGTCAAGCGTCAGTTACGGCTTTTTAGCAACTTGAATCTTTCTACCCGGAAAGTTTACATAATAGAAAGCGAAAGTGGGATTTTTCAATATTTACATGTTCTAGATAATATACACGCGTGACCTTCCATTTTTACATGACGCTGCTTTTCAACGAAAACCTCGTAATAACAGCTTAAAACAAGCTGTAGTTACGAGGTTTTCTATGAAAAGCTACGATGTAGGTAATCGATATCGATAAGGCATTCCTAGAACGTTTCCAAAGTATCCTTTTCCAATCATTAATATTTTTCCTGGAATTGATTATTTCTTGAAAATGCATGTCACTTAATAAACAAGAGCCGTCAGAGACGGACAATGCTCCCCGATTAAGGCATTGTCACAATAAATGTATGCCATGCAGAGCTAAGATTAAGCTAACAAACGTTAAGCCCCCTTTTTCCATGACATACTTTTTATACGCAAATTTCAAGTAGTTTATTGTCAAGGGCATCTGATTTGCTACTCAAATATGAAATTTCATCAAATTCTGACCATTAGACTATGAGAAATTAGAGAAAAAGTGTATTTGACCTTAAGTCCCCTTTTCCCATGACGAGGCCTCAAATCCAAAAACTGGAAAAAAAAAACATCGGCATTATGTCATAGGGAGTTCACATGGTAAGTTTCATTTGATTTGGCCCAAGGGTTATAGAGAAATCGCTTCGGACGGACGGACGGACGGACGGACGGAATGACGGACGGACGGACGGACGGACGAAGCGGCGACTATATGCTCTCCCTTCGGGGAGCATAAAAAGTAAGTAATAGCAGGTATAGTATACCTGTATAATATAGTAATGACAGGCCTGTTTTATTTCGTTATCTTTTACCGAACAGTAACATTTTATTGTGGCCAAAAAATAAAAGAAAAAGTTGCTGACAGCAATGTTAGTGTTTAGAAAATAATGGAAGAATATTAAAAACTTCACTTGGAAAGTATTGACAGAAAAGCAGAAAATGCTAGTCCACAGCATTTTCTCTATTTCTAACGACGTTTTCCAAAGCTTCGCCTTTAAGAGACGTCAAGGCTTGCTTGGGAAAGGGTGAAAATAAAGAAATATATCATAAAAAATGTAAAGAAAGAACTTTACGTACCGTCTATTTAAAAATCATATTGCCTAATATCTATTTTCATAAAGGTGAACTTAACCTTGCAAAAATATTCTTATATATAATTCACTATATAGACCTAAATAACAATACATTTTGGGAAATTTCTGTCATATGACTTAATTAAAGCATCCAAAAATCAGGGGCGTGTTGTCTTACCGTTGCCCGTCTGTTCGTCCGTTTGCGTTTTCGTCCGTCTGTCTACATGTCTGTCCAAAAGCTTTATCATTTTCTTCGAAAGTACTTTACCAACGATAATTTCAACTAAAATAATTAACATCCATAACATTTGGTTCAGTGTGACTTTTGAGAAAGGTTGGTCGACCAAGGTGCACGATTTATAACGTCACAACTTTTGATAAGATGCAAGTGTGAATATTTTCTTGATTATAATATTGTCGCTTTTCGACAAAAACCTCGTATCTACAGATTTAAACAAGCTGTAGATACGAGGGTTTTGTTGAAAAGCATCGATGCATAGATAACGTGAAGTGTGGGTGAGACCTAACGTCTGATCTTAACCTTTTAACGTAGTCCACCACTAATGTTATTTATTCTACGTCGGAATTTTTCGGGCGACGTCGTAAACATTCGGCGGTGGAATGTTCCACCGCCGAATGTTTATGACGTCGCACGAATACGTTCGGATGCCTAACGAATTAGTCTGACGTAGCACGAAATAATCCGTCGCCGCGTGAAACATGCAAGGGTAGACTACATTAATATAATTATTGGAAATAAAGGATTCTCCGGACCAACTACGACTCATGAGAGTTTAGTCCAATTCTCCAATTGTATGTTCTTCCTGAATTGTACCTTTCAGCGTAACAGGTCACAGTTTTTATGAAAGTAAACGTGTACCCAGTACCTATTGCCGCTAGTCTGCATAGTGACCACTAGAACTATTGAGGCAGGTCAGTGACCGCTTGACCATCGCCGGATGTTGAGAAATACAATGGTCAATTTTCAACAACCTTTCTGTAACATTAACACTTAATTTATATTTAAATAAGAACACTCATTTATGTAAAGATGCTCTTTTAAACGTGCCTTTTCGTAACAAATTTGATACTACACGTAGAACTAAATGCCTGGTAACGTACAATACCACGTTCACATCACGTCCACATATTTTTTTTTACAAAAATGTTGTGCGACTGACCATTTTTGGACGTCTTACGGTCGTGAAGTGGATGCGGCATCGGTTATGTTACCATACCTTAATTAGGTTGGTTATTGACCGCATAAAAACAATCGCAAGTTGAATCGATTAAATTTTAATGAGAAATGCAATGTTCGTTTTTCTTTCGCGATACATTTACATGTTATATGTAAAGGAAAACACAGAAGCTCTATTACTGATCAAATGTTTTAAAAGTTAAGATAAAGATTTACCATTAAAATCTGATAATGCCTTTTTGCGACGAAGTTTAAAGATCCAAATTTAACCTTTTCCCAAACAGCCAAAATTTGGACTTCTCAACTGACAACAAAATAAATGTCGAAAGAGAAAAACTTTGCGTATGATATAGCACAGAAAATATGGACACAAAATGAGAAAATGCTATTTTTTCTCCCTCATTGCTTTTCTAAGCCCTTTCTATTAGGGGCGGCAAAACCAGGTTTAGGTGCTACGTATTGAACAGTAAAAGTTTTGAGGTTGGTCAGTGACCGCTTGACCATCGTAGAGTTGGATCGATTCCTAATGGTCAGGGCAGTTGAAAAATACAATGCGATATATTTATACTTTGGACAAAAGCATTGACGGATCTAAAAATCCTTGAAAACTCTTTGATTAAACAGCACAAAAGTGAATGGTTAATTTTCATTAAACCTTCTATAGAAATGGATACAATTGCATGGAAATTATATATTGTCTATATAATGAATCAACATTTTTGTCAGTAAAAAAGAAATGATTCTAATGACAATTTATCTTTCTCGCCAAACAAACAAACAAAAAATAGCAATAAAACAGCATGCAACATTGCTTATCTTATACTTTTTTTTTTTAAAAAAAAATATCTCTTGTTATTTTAACCCATTACCAAACAACAAATTTTAGACTGGTCCAAATTCAAAGATGTTACAGACAACAATTTAAAGTGAATGAAATTTAACCTTTTTGGTATTTTTGTGTAGAAAGCATTGTGGAAAATGAAGAAATTGCTTTTCACAAGCAATATCTTCATTTTCCACAATGCTTTCCAAAGCCTTTTTCTTTGGAGGAGTCAAAAAGCGTCAATGAATCTTTTGCATTCCATAGTATGTTTTGCCTTTTACAAATATATTTTACTAGTAAATTAGTCCTCATTTCATTTATTGTATCGCGCCTATGGCGCGATACATATTGTGGTATACATATTCTAATTTTAGAAATTACGTCATGAGGGATAATTATTTGTACTTGAAAGTCGTATATATAACCTAAACATAAACTGTTTACACGGTATGATTTTTCAAGCAGTACTTTAAGTATACATTGAAGTTCGTTTAATCTCAGACTACGCTGAAAATTCGTGTAAACAAAATTCTAGTATAGTTTTATACTCTACATAGCAATGGAAAGTCCCTACTTCCGGTTTGCCCATGGTGGACATGTATTTTTCCTAGCCGTTTATATGCAACGCATTTATGCATACCATTTCGGGTTGGACTAAAACACGCAATGGACCTGTTTTTGGCGAAAAGGACGCAAAGGACATGAAGGTGACGTAAAGGAGATTTATATCAGTCCAAACTCCTTAATCATGATTTTTTTATCGCATTAAATTGTTATATTCGTGTATTTTACGATTAAATCTAGTCAGTAATCTTTGTTTTGGGACATAAAGTGTCTGATTTTTGTGTTGAATCCGATTTAATAGGCTACTCACGGACGAAAAGGAGCTGGCTGCGGCGCAAAGGAGATTCATATAAGCCCAAACTCCTTTATCATTAATTTTTATCGCATTTAAATTGTAATTTTCACGTATTGTAAGATCATATCTAATCCATAATGTTTATTTTTTTGACAAAAGGTGTCTGTTTTCTGTATAAATTCCGATTTTCATATGCTAATCACAGGCGAGAAGGAGCTTTGTGGCGCAAAGGAGATTTGTATCTGTATAAACTTTTTAATCATAGATTTTCGTCACAATTGATTGTAATATTTATGTATTATTAGACCATAGCTATTCAATAATTATTATGTATTCTTTAGAAAAAAAGTGTCTGATTGTTTTATTAATTCCGATTTTCATAGGTTATACTCACGGACGAAAAGGAGCTTGCGGTGGCGCAAAGGAGATTCAAATCAGCATAAACTCCTAAATCATGAATTTTTATTGCATTAAATTGCTATATTCATGTATTGTAAGATCATATATAATCAATAATGTTTATGCTAGAACATAAAGTGTCTCGTTTTTGTATTAATTCCGATTTTCATAGGCTATACTCGCGTGCGAAAATGAGCTTGCGGTGGCGCAAAGGAGATTCATATCAGCCCAAACTTCCTAATTTTGAATTTTCATTGCATCATTTTTTTTTAGCCCAACCGTACCATTTCGAATCGCAATACGAAATCAAAGAACGAGAAGTACCTTACTATTGAATGACCACTACATGTTGAATTTGGACTGGTCAACTTGCATTGTTACAAGGAATCGTCTTATCTGACTAGATATGTATATTGCTAGTAGAACAAATGGGTTTTCTCTTGCGTTTTTCAAAATTGCATTACAATGTGAATTCCTACTTTCGGTTTGCCCATGGCCTATCCGATTCACTGCATCGCTTCCTAAGAAATCAAGGGCCGCGGCCTTAGCGCAGTTGGTAGCGCATCTGACCCTCATTCGAGAGGTCCCGGGTTCGATACCCGACCGCGGCTAATACCCTTTCTGACAAAATTGTCACCCACCAATGGGTTTGAAATCGTTAACCTAAGTGGGCGAGCAGCTGGAGGCTCGGTAAGGGTGTTGTGGTAGTACTGGTCTGAGAAACAACAGGAATCCATGGGTAGGTGCTCCAGCCGCCGCGATATGACCCTGGTAGTTGAAAACGGCGTAAAACCCCAATAAACTCAAACCCTAAGAAATCAAAGCACGAAAAAGACTTACCCGGTAAGTATTAAATGAACACTGCATGTACAATTATGGATGATTCGATTCCATAATTTTAAGGGATCGTCTGAACTAAATAGGCATGTGTATAACTAGTAGAACAAATAGGTTTTCTCAATTATTTTTATGCCCCCGATAGGGAGGCATCATAAATTTGACTTGTCCGTCCGTCCGTCTGTCTGTCCGTCCGTCTATCTGTCCGTCCGTCTGTCCGTCATTCCGTCCAAAAACTTTAACATTGGCCATAACTTCCTTATTACTTAACATATTCGCTTCATACTTTACCACAACATTCCTTGGTACATTACCTTTCTGTAGGCACATACTTTGGTGACCTTGACCCCTGGATGACCTTGATTGGCCATAATTTAAAATCAAAGCGGTGTCGGGGGCATTGTCATCTTACAGTGACAGCTCTTGTTTTCTAAAAATTACAAACTGTTAGGGGTTTTCACATAAAAGAGCAACCCAATTTTAATGTCTCAACAGTTTTTGACTGGATGGATTTCAAAACCGTTCAAAAGAATACTTTATGCGCAATCAATTCGCCGCCACAATCAAAACTTTAGTCCTGTACTTTTTGTTACACTCTAGTAAATCTCCTCGTATGTGTCGCTCGTTCTTTGTGTTCTTTGTGTGTGATAAATACAAATATAGGTCCCGATTTATGACCTGGCAGAGAAGATCTGCCGGGTGAATTATTGAGACATATTCATGGTATTGCTTGTATTGTGTTAAAAACTTAAATACTAAATATTAGCGGCTGGTAGTTGTCACTTTATATGGCATTTCTGTATTTATCTTTTTTACATTTAATTTATTGCTCCGCCGGACAAAAGTAATAAGGATCATATCCGTGGCATTGTGGCTGCTGTGCGTTCGTTCATCTATGTCTGTTATCATAAACGTTTCCTATTCCTGCTGTTATCAAAGCATTTTTAGATTCCATGGACTAAGATAAGCGTGCACTCTGATCTATTCAACACAGTCTGTTCTCTATTGAATGATTATACGAAGAACAAATAAGCTATAGTGGTCAAAATGTTCCGGTTTGGAAAATTTACTTGATACGATTTTTATATTCAGAAGGCTAATGGATAAACAAGTACTTTTTTTCTATTTAATTAAAGTATTTTACCTATTCTGACCAAAGGCTAGCGGGGCTTATGCCACGGTCCTGTTTCCGGCGTGCGTTCATGTGAAAACTTCTCCAAAATTACTAGGCCAGTTTCAATCAAGATTCAAACAGGAATCTTCTAACATAGGAATCTAACAGGAATCTTCCTTGCATGGAGCCTTTCGAATTGTTTTTGTTTTCTTTTTTTTTTTTTTTTCGAAAAATAATTTCATAGTGAATAATTTCATAGTGAACTGTGGTTACTATGGTGCACTTTCAATTTTTTTGTGTGTGTCTTTTTTTCCTTCTTTTTTATCCAAAGAATAATTTCACGGAGAAACGATTCAGGACCATCTTGGCCCTAATTCCTTGCTGAAATATTCGGTTTCCTTTCTTGTTTAAGTTAATTTTAATCCCCATTTATTCACCTGCAACATTTAACACTTTTGTTTTTGCTTACTTCCCCTCCTATGTTGTTTGATTAATGTATAATCTGGCTGAACACACAAAAATAGATTAGATCTAGCACCAGCATTATGCAGACATGCAATCCTGTTTCGGTTTTCACTGCATGCTGACTTAACCAGACACTTGTACCATTCAGTACTTTGGTATAATTTTTTAAGCGCGATACAATTCATTTTGCTGTACATTACAGCAATTTTTTACTTGTTAGCATTGCATCGCAGTTCATGTGCTAGCAATTTTGAAATACATCCCTTGTCTATTATGTTTCCCTTAGACGAAATACTAAATTATAATTTAACAATACGAAAAACAAAAATGTTTCGGTATTTCCAAACATCGTATCAGTTCCTGATTAAACTTTTAACATTTTTATATTTTTTTCTCTTTAAATTTTCTTTGGTATTGTCGACGGATTTATAACATGGAAAAGATGAGCTCGATTACGGATATACAATATTACTGCTTTATGAAACTTATCATTTGTTTTCGTCCAACAATTAAAGAAAACATTCAGTTTTCGAATTTAAAAATGCAGAATTTGTTCTGCAAATAAATGATGTATAAAACTAGCTCAATGTCCGTGGAAAAATGGACATTCCTAAAATATGGCTAAATTGTGTTTTTCCATGAAGTTGCTTTGTCCAGGACCCAGCTTAAATACCAAACTAAAAGGCAAACTTTACTTTAGGCCCTACTTTGCAGAGATACAATGTGAAACGTATCGAATCAAAAGTTATATCGTCTTGCAACTGATTCATTGCTTCAATTGAGATACTATTGTACATAATATCAAAATTGTCAAAAATGAAAGGTATCGAATATCTAAGATAAAACATTCTAAACGCTCACATTCTTCTTTTTCGTCGTTGATTTCTGCATGCCCTTTTAACAAAACGATATCAATTAAACTGACATTTCACGATATTTTTTCATTAATTTACTTTCGTTTCTATCTGAAAGAGCATATTTTTTAAAGAAAATTCTGAACTTTTCAAGCCAAAATGTTGCACCGTTAATGAGAAAAATGTTTTGTGCTTAAATTTATCAAATTGTTGTCCACAACAGTTTGGATTTATGTGTAATTTGCCATGTCTGTCTCAACTTTAAGGGCATATTTTTCTGTTATAAATAACAACTTTTAAAAAACACATAGCATTTATACACATTAGAATAACCAATCTTTGCATCAAGACATACTTTAAAAAATGAATTGGGAATATTATGTCCCTTTAACCTGTTCAGAATGGATCAAATTGCATGCACAGTGCATAAGGGTGAGGATCTGGAAAATGGGCCTGCATTCTATTACGTACAGTCTGATGATAAACCATGCTGTTCTATAATATACAGTCGACACTCGTTGTGTCGAAGTCAGAGTGGCCGTCAAATTATCTCGACATATCCGTAGTTCGACTCATCCGATTTTGTTAAATTTCGAATTGAATGCAATTTGACCATTTTCGTTGCTCATTAAGTGCGTTAATAATTGAAATATAGTAGGAAAAGGAAAGAAATTGCTCGAAACGAGCAATTTCTATCCTTTTCCTTCCATATTTCAATGGATGTTTATATTTCAAAATGATTTTGTCTAGAATTTTAGATGTCCATTGATGATGACCGGGCCATATTTGAACTTCGATTTAAGTCAAAATTCGACTTATCCGATGTCGACATAACGAGTGTCGACTGTAGTTTCTTCATAACTTTTAGTAACTTTCGAATAACCCCATTTTATACATATTGATATGGAACATTGCTTATCTAGTACATTAAGGGCGATTGTTAAAGATTCCTGTTCATGTTTCGTCGTTTTTTCAACAAAAACCTCGCAACTGCAGCTTCTTTAAAGCTGCAGTTGCGAGGTTTTCGTTGAAAATCAACAATATTCTATTACGTTGTATAACTTACCTGTTAGATGAATTATTAATCCCGGCCGGTTTATCCAATCACTCGTGAAATTAATAATAATAAATGTCTCTAAATTGAACTAAAATTGTCACTTAAAGTCACGCTGATAATTCGATCGTCCTCTGTAGCAATTATGTATAAATCCAATATTAATGTTCATTGGCGAACAATATTCTGTTAATAAAGAAACGATATCAACCAAACGTGCACGCAAATCAATTACAGTATGTCCGTACACCTTAAAGCAGTATTTAGTACTGTGCTACCTTAAATTAATTAAAGCGATAAAATTCTGAGTACTTGGCGCGTATTCGTTAATAGATGTTACTTCAATCTCGTTCAACAATTGAATGGTAGTTTAAACGGTGACTACCCTGTATTTATACTACAATTTATCCTTTTCCCAATCAAGACCTATAGCTACTAGTTTTCACACCTGTCCTCTATAGAATTGCAGTTCTGAAACTCTTGGGGTAAAAGGATAAAATGCAGGTGACCAGCATTTTATCCTTTTCCCACAAGAGTTTCTATGTTACATTGAATAATTTTCTATTTAAAGTAAAATCTGTTTTATCAATTGCTTTCAATTAGGATCGTCCGATATTCGATGTTTGGGGGAAAAGGTTTTACGTGAAATCTATATTTTGTGACCCATTGTTATATCTACCCTTACTAAGAAATGAATATTGATAATAATCATGGGTATATCGGTTCGGAAAGTCCCTTTGAAAATTTAGAATGTTATTTCATTATTAAACCTATTTCTTCATTTGGTTACTTATCGCTGCTTTTCTGCGAAAACCTCGTAACTGCAGCTTTAAACAAGCTACAGTTACGAGGTTTTTGTTGAAAAACGACGTTATGATAACTAATTTCGACTTATTTTCATCTTATTTTACAAGGTATTAATCTGTGTATCATTTCGTTGCATAGACCTGTTTCAAATAGAGAATCGATAAACTTTAGTAAAGGTTTTTTTTTTTCAATTTTTAGAAGTATCGGTTTTTAACTGTATTGAAAAATTACGAAGATTTTTGAATAATTAATGCAGTCATAGTAGATTTTTTTAAATAAAGAATTGTTAGATGAGTACTTTTACTTTATATCTAGAAAAGAGGGACACTACTTTTTTCTTATTTTGTTACAAAAAAGATCAATGAAAAATTCATAGGTTTGTCAAAATTCAAATTTCTTTCTTTATGATTAATGTAGGCTACCTTTCTTCATCACAAAGGACTTTGGGTTGTGGGATTCCATTTCTTGCTTATGTAAGAGCGCCATGTGCCATATTTAAGCCCACCGGCAGATGCTTTTGGAGTGTTGTAAGTCAACTCAACTCGTGCCCAAACGTGCTCGACCTTAATTCTTTTGTGCGGTGACTTATACATGTATGTCTGTTCTCTTTGTATGTTCATATTTTGGTGCTTAGGATTCCAAAATTTTCTTATGCATTGAAATGCAATGATTTAAATCATGTCATTATATGACAATGAGGTGGGATTAAAAAGTCATATTTTTGTCGAATGCGACGAGGGCGAAGTCACTCGGCCATTTTCCACTTACAGAATGCTTTTTCGATGAAGTACGTATCGCCTATTAGGCGCGTGTCAATAGAGACAGATGTCCAGAAATAAGCTTACGTTATGGGTATTTATAAACATTAACTTAAAAAAGCAGAAAGATTTGGTTGTAATTTGGAAGCGCCGTGTCACTAAAGACTACATTTTAAATGTCGCTGTTGCTGCCTTGTATGTTAATGGAAACGCAATCTTAAAACGTTTAACCATCTGAACCAAATAGGTATAGCAGACGTTTTTCAACTTGGGTGTCGCGTGGCATAGAAGAAAGACGTCCCGAAACGATCTTACGTTATAACCTAATTATTTCATGTATCGCTGCTTTTTCAACAAAACCTCGTAACAGCAGCTTGTTTACAAGCTGCAGTTACGAGGTTTTGATGAAAAGCGGCAATATTCTTGAAGGGCAATGTGGTCTCTAAATTTGTCTTTGTAAAGTAATCAGCTGTTGCCATTTACAATATAATTTTAAAAATCAAATAAGTTTGTCGCGCGGTGCATTCAAATTGTGAATTATAGACACGTATTGCTTTATTCATTGTTTACTAGAATCCTTTGTTGTGTCTTGTCACAAAAATAAAGAAGTGTGCTTAGATTGTGTTTGCATACATATATCTATTTATTTATAACTAAATTATGAAGAGCAATCTTTTAAAACCCCTGATTGTTATCGACTTTTAGAAACGCGCTTTCTTGGTATAAGTGTTCTTTGAACAATTTCTATCTTTTGATGCGTTTAAATTCGAAATCAAAATTTTAGAAT
Source organism: Fragum sueziense (assembly GCA_963680895.1). NCBI lineage: Eukaryota > Metazoa > Mollusca > Bivalvia > Cardiida > Cardiidae > Fragum > Fragum sueziense. The sequence continues at coordinate 40,653,466 of OY804593.1, read as the reverse complement.
GCAATTCTGCTTTTCCGCCAAACTCGTGTAAATTAGCTGTAAGGGTGAGCGTTTCGTCGTAAGCTTTAACCCTTTCCCAAACGGCAAAATTTTAGGGTGATCCACTTTAAAAAACTGCCATTAATGACAAAATGGAAGTTATTCCAATAGAATTTGCGTAAAATGTGGTATAGAAAATATTGAGACAAAAGGATAAACTGCTGGTTATCAGCAGTTTCTTCTTTGTTTCAATGTTTTCCCTAGCCTTTTCTATTTGGGACGTCAAAACCAGGTCTTGTTTGGGAAAGGGTTAAAATAAAACTGATCCAAGTCCTTTATTTAAGTGGCACCATCTGTTCTTAATGCAAAATATTAATGATACATTTATATTAAATAAGTAAAACGGGCACGCGCCGACCTTTTAAATCAAAATAATTATTTAAACACCCTTGTTGAATATAATGATAATGTCTCTTTCGAACGAAAACCTCGTAACTGCAGCTTGTTGTAAGCTGCAGTTACGAGGTTTTCCTTGAAAAGTAACGTATTATAATGTACTACGTTCCACTCTACTTGAATTGCACCATCTGACTTTCAAAATATTATGACATTATCATATAGATTAATATTTCGCCGATTGCGTTTAAATATGTCGTAACTACAATTTGAATCTGTCAATCCATGAATAACAACTGCAATATTTTCATGCGGTAAGTATGACAGGCACGCGACGGCTTAAAAATTTACATCGTGCACCCCCTTTCACTATTTAATTCCCTACATCGTTAAAAACTTACCCCCCCCCCCAATCACATGAAACTTCTTCCTACGGGTACCGTTTTACTTTACAAGTACATAGGCACTATATCTATAGATGATGACATCTACATTTTAAACATCGGCATTTTGTGTAAACTAGCAGAGAAAAGGTTAAGGTATTAGTATTTTTTTCTCAAATTTGACCGTAATCCGAGTCTTCTCTGATGTAAATACGCTCTTTGATATTTTGATTTTTCGCTAAATAGCGAAAAATCAAAATATCAAAGAGCGTATTTACATCAGAGAAGACTCGGATTAATTTGACCGCAGCTGCTTCAACGACGAGTGCCAATATCATGGGTGGTAGTCACCAACCAGTCTAATTCCCAGACTGAGAATGCCATTGAAATCACAAAACAATCAAGCCGATTGGCTGAGACATACGTCTCGTCCGATCAGATGGCTTGTTTTGTATTTTTGCTTTAGACAATCGATTTAGAAATGTTGGTGTATACGGCACAGTGCTTCTTTTGGGGAAAGACTTTTTGACAGTGCCATACAGCAACCATCCCGTTTTTTCCTGTCCGAGTACGTTGGCACTATACTCATTGGTCAACAAACTCTGAATGGACACCTCTAAACAATAGGATAGAAAATACAATACAAAAATAATAACAATTGAAACATATTAACGCCTCCAGATCAAATCGACATAGATTTCAAAACCACTCGCGGGTGTTTTTATCCGAGCTATTATTCAATAGGACGTTGACATTACTAATATTAAATGGGTACTAATATACCCGTGACTAACGCAACGTATTTCGCTGCTTTTCTACGAAAACCTCGTAACTGCAGCTTAAAACAAGCTGCAGTTACAAGGTTTTCGTAGAAAAACGACGATATAGAAAACATTTTATGGTAAAAAGATCTTACACAATTCTGGACATGCAAATGTTATATCGTCGCTTTCCGTAAAAAGGACTTCGAAACTTCAGCTAGTTTAAAGCTATAATTACGAGGCTTCATGTGAAAAGCAGTGGCATAATCATACGTATACCTACACGTATGAATTGTTTTCATGGTGATTTTTTGTAGTATCCATGGTCCTTACGAGTACATGTACCGGTATATTGCAATGGAAAAATCGCATTTTAAACTGATATCCTTCAGTCAGATTTAGCATAGTTCGCAAAAAATATTATACACATTTTAAGACTTATCATGGTTTCCTGCCTTGATTTTTCGAGCGACAAAAACACAGAGCCTGAAGCCAGACTATTTTGGACAGCTATATTTCAAAGTAAGGATGTGCGTAGGTGCAGTCTGACCTAGATCCATGCTACCCCCATACGGTTGTTTTGCTAGAGAACACGACGAAGCTAATGGAGAACAACATGGTTCCAGATCAGACTGCGTGTATACGCAGGCTGATTTGGAATTAGGTTGGGCTCAAAAGCCTTAACCCTTTCCCAAACAAGACCTGGTTTTGACGCACTTAATAGGAAAGGGTTAGGAAACATTGAAACAAAAGGAAAAACTGCTGATAACCAGCAGTTTCTGCTTTTGTCTCAATATTTCCTTTGCCATATTTTACATAAATTGCATCTTTAATATCTTTCATTTTGTCATTTGTGGCAGTTTTTGAATTTGACCACCCTAAAATTTTGCCGTTTGGGAAAGGGTTAAATGGCCCTTTACCAGATTTTGGCTCAAATCCCTGAATAGGCCTAAATCAGGTGGGTGCAGCTACAGTGCAAGTCGTCTGACATAATTATACATGTTTATACTTACATCATTATATATAATGCATGTTGGCAGACTTGCAAACAACACCACTACAGCGTTAACCCTTTCCCAAACAAGACCTGACGTCATTGATAAAAGAAGGCTTGGGAAAACATTGAAACAAAAGAAGGAACTGCTGATAACCAGCAGTTTCTCCTTTTGTCTCAATATTTTCTGTGCCATATTTTACACAAATTCTACATTTAATAACATCAATTTTGTCATTTGTGGATGTTTTTGAAGTGGATCACCCTAAAATTTTGCTGTTTGGGAAAGGGTTAATCAAGCTGTAGTAACGAGGTTTTTGAAGAAAAGAGATTTATTTTGCAATAGTAACATACTAGATCTAGCAGATTAGTATCTTTTAAGATATTGCCAAACCTGCAGACTCTGCGATTACGTACGCGATTACGTACGCTTTGCGGTTTCATTGCGAAATTCAGCGGAAGTCGAGCGGATTTTTATTCTCATTATTAGTACACCGTCGCTTTTCAACAAAAACATCGTAACTGCAGCTTGTTTCAAGCTGCTGTTACTAGGTTTGTGTTGAAAAGGTACGACATGTAATATGGTGTTTAATTGTAACGTTCTGCTGAGGTTATCGACATTACCATTTCCCAAAACACCACGATTAAAGATGCAAATTAAAAGTTTTTTGCAATATAATTGTAAATAAAATCCAACCACTTACAAGACATTTAGTCTTTGTATGTAACAACATAGAAATTGTTCTGAAAAAAAAAAAAAAGAAAAGTTGGTTTTCAACATCTTGCTTTTTCCTCTCTAAAGCTACTTTTTCTCTCAAAACTAGTCCTTGTTTGGGGAAGGGTATGAAAATAGGTGTGAACGAATCAAGTGCGCAACTGCCCTAGTTTCAAACGATTTCAAAATGATGGGTATTACTTTCTTGGAATCCCATAACCACTAAATTTGGCAAATAAAAAAAGCAAAGATGCGCGAATCATTATGCTTTGTATTGAAGTTGCAAGCACAAATGAGGTAAGCCAATGCAATTTCGATCGCGAGATTGATTCGGATAAAGCCCTACTTTAGCATGCGACAAAGGCAGTCTGATCTTAGTCTGCATAACCAGTGCCAATCAGTTTTATTTCATGAAGTTTCTTAGAATTAATTTCGTAATATTATCAGTGTTTAACCCATTACCACACATTGACTCTTTTTGACACCCCAAAAGATAGTGACATGCGGAAACATTGTGGAAATGAAGAAATTGCTTGTGACAAGCAATTTCTTCATTTCCCACAATGTTTTCTACCAAAAAAGACCAAAATCATACTATAATTTGAGCAACGTTTGTCTGTTTGTCTGTTTGTTCCCCTACTCCTCCCAGGTCCTTGGGCCGATCTTCACCAAACTTGGAGGGAAGGTGGAGGGCGGCCCCGGATATTAGCTTGAGGGGTTCATTTTTTGAAAGGTCAAGGTCATCGAGGTCAAAGGTCAAATTTATGTTTTTACGGGTTACGGGACGGGTTTGCTTACGGGTTACGGGACGGGATTAGGTGGAGTGCAGCCCCGGATAGGTCAAGGTCATCGAGGTCAAAGGTCAGCCCCGGATAGGTCAAGGTCATCGAGGTCAAAGGTCAAATTTCGAGACGGGTAAAATTGCTAGTATTTTAAATTTCCTTAACTTGATATTGTCGTCTGCAACATCTTTGAATTTGGAACAGTCCAAAAGTTGTCATTTGATAATGGGTTAAGTCCTTAAGTCAATCAGAATTTCAGTGTAATTAAAGATGTTAAATAATAATGTTTCACTAGGTATGACCCTAGCTCGAACCCACACCCTCAAAACACAAGCTGTGCCTCGTCTCAGCGCGCTCAACAAGCAAAACAGCAACTGCTGTATTTACCCTGAAGGTCATTTACACCGTAAATCTATTGGAGCCGAAATCTGGGAAAAAGGACCTTACATGGCATTTAACCAATTCCAACATAATGACGCCCTTTGATGCCCTGCAAGATATATGCTAAAGAAAACAAGCATGTGGCAAGCAAATCCTTCATTTTCCACAATGTTCCCCCCCCCCAAAAAAAAAACGTATAAATACCATTCACGTAAAATTGCCGTCTGCAGCTTCTTTGAATTTGGACAAGTCTAAAATTTTGTCGTTTGGTAATGTGTTAAAAGCACCACCAATATTCATCTTTATCTGCCTATGCCTCAGTCAAGTCTGATCGGAATCCATTCTGCTTCATTTTAGTACATGTAACTGTTGATAAGGATCGCAAAGAAGGTAATATTGGATATCAACGCGGATCTTGATCAGACTGTGCGCATGCACAGTCTGATCAAGATTCATGTTGATCTCAATTACAGCAAGAAATTGCTAACGGACGAACGGACGGACGGACGGACGACCAGGGTCATAACATAATACGACCCTTCGGGTATATAAAAAGGGGATATGCGCAGTCTGATCAAGACCCACATTGATCTCAAATACAAAAGGGGGGTATTTTTCCAGATCCCAGCTCATATATTTATTTTGAAAACAGAAGCAAACAAAATCCCCCGACTCGTTACAGTATGTCCGCTAAATACAAATAGTAATATTTGTAATAGGTTTTATTGAGTAACAAGGTCTTTGAACCCTCCAACCCTTATTGGCGAAAAATCAGTTCACTGAATGATTCCTTATTTTTTATACTATTCAGGCATACTGTTGGCATGCATGCATACATGTAGTTTTTTTTGTCTAAATTGAATCAATTGGTAAATGCATACTTGTATTACACATGTAACTCCACTTAATTAACCTATGTAGAATGGATCGAAAAATCAATTTATAAATACACATGTACATAAAAGTTCTAGAGAATATTCTTGATTTAGTACACCCTCGAACCTTCAGAAGCCTTTAACATTCGAAGATCCTTCGAAATAAACTAACTTTTGCAACAGCTTCAAGTTTAAGGATTACAGCCCATCGTCATCTACAAAAACGTTTCGTGCATCTTCGGGTGCCATCGGTGGTAACGGAAATAAACGATGAAAACTCTCGTCAATTTTTCGAGGGATACCCCGTCAATTTCCGTTGCCACGGATGACATCCTAGGATAGACGAGGTGTTTAGTATCTAATGATAGGTTGTAATCCTTAATTCATCAATTGGCACAAGTTGAATCGTGATGCAAATCGATTTAGAGTTTGTTCATTCCAACCTTAAAAGTAAACATCACACTATTTTGACAAAGAGGTGTAGAGTTGCCAACATCAAGGCTGGGTCATTCATGTATGAATTATTCAATAGTAGAAATATAATAATTTCGGACATTGACCGTCAGGGCGAGCGGCTTTGCGGGAAACCCATTTATGGTAACTAGCTGAATGGTTCTTATAGCAGTTTGTAACAATATTTGGGTCATTGCTCCGGACTGGGGGATCTTTGGACAAATGAATGTTTTTTTACAGTATCTACATGTAGGCTTTAATAAAAGTACAAAACCGAGTAACATATAACATGGCTAAATGCATTCTAAATTTTGCTATTCCAATTCAAAACTGTATGTTTTAACCACTTTTGACATCAAAACGGCGAAAAAAACAAGAAAAAAAAAACCAATGAGTACCAACGACACACTATTCTTATGTTATTCAGATCTACGAATTGTTGTTATCGGCAATCTATAAGGCATGATTTTTATGAGAAGCCTTCTTTTTTGTCGTCATTTTCCACGGCACAGTTTGTTAAATTACAAATGAACAATTATTCACGAAAGATGAAATGCATCCCATCCATCATTAGATACAAATCACTTCGTGCAACTTCGGACGGCGCCCGTGTCAACGGAAATTGACGAGGGATACCCTCGTCGATTTCCGTTGCAAAGGATGACGACCGGAAATTGACGAGAGTAAATAGCATCGCCAATTTACGTTGGCAACGGATAGCGCCCGGCGTTGCAGTTGGTTTCTAATGACTGATGATGGGAATAACAGAAATCATGACTAATGTTTCCAGGAAGGTAATTCTCATGTACCTAATTATTCAATGTTGCAGAAATATGATATTTGCTGCGGGCGATGACCGCTGGGGCAATTGTCCGCAGGCGCTGACCAATGGTCAAGGTACTTTATGAATCGTCGCTCTTCAACAAAAACCTCGTAATTGCAGCTTAAAGTGACATTTCAGAATTTTTTGTCATAAATTTTACTTTTATTTTTATGTGAAAGAGCATATTTCCTTATGAATATTCTGAAAATTTCGAGCCAAAATATTGTGCCGTTTACGAGAAATTTATATTTTTGTGTTAAAATTGAACAAATTGTTGTGGACAACAGTTCGGATTTATATGCAATTTATCGATTATGTCTCAACTTTAAATGCGTGTTTCTCGCTTATTGGCAACAACTTCAAAAAACCAATAGTATTTATACTCATTAGAATAACCAATCTTGGCATCAAGACATACTTTAAAAAATTGAAATTGGAATGAAATGTCCCATTAAAACAAGCTGCAGTTACGAGGTATTTGTTGAAAAGCGATGAAATATCCATGGGATGGTTAGAATTTGTGTATTTGATTGGTAAAAAATGGTATATCTCGCAAAGTATCACCCAACTGATCGGTCGCTAGCCGAGAATTTTAACCCATTATCAGACGGCAAAAATTTAGATCTAAATTCAGAGACAAGCAACTTCTTGATTTTGCACAATGATTTCTAAAACCATTATCCCAAGGGGTGTCACAAGGCGTCAAAATGTGCGAATTGCTTACTAGTAATCCTTTCTCCGGTAAAAATGCTGCAGGTGAAATGGTTATTACTAAAATAAAGTGTAGATAATTTTGGATTAAAAAAGGACGAAATGATCGTTATCAGCACTTTCTGTTTTTGTCACAATGTTTTCACCAACCTTTTCAGTTAGACATGTAAAAAAAGTCTTGTTTTGGGAGGATATCGATACATGAGATTTCGTTATGACTTTCGACTCTTAATTTGACAAAATGTTAAGAATAAGGTCTATGTTTATGTCTAGTCGTAAGCCTTTTTTACTCATTGACCTTTTCAACTATCGAAAAGATAAAGGCTTTTGAAAACATTGTGTTAAATGAAGAAATTGGATGTGACAAGCAATTTCTTCATTTTCAACAATGTTTTCTACCCCATAAGATCAACCAAAAATAAAGTTCATTCGCTTAAACGGCCGTCTGTAGCATCTTTGAATTTGGGCCAATATAAAATCGACTATAATTTTCAATGAAAACATTGATTCTAGTAATGATGCTGTTGAAACACTTTTTCAAAAGGTCTCGACTTTTCATGGCACGACAAAGGTATTGAAGATAATAATGCTTTTTTTACATATGGAGCAAAGTCCGACTTTAAAAATAGCGCATGTTCTCTTAAAACTGGGCTAATAGAGTAATTAACTAAAAGATAATCATAGGCCTACGAGGAAGTATTTTAGGTCTACCTTATGACAACGCGAAGTTTTGATGTCGTTCTTTAACTTTCAGAAACGTGATTTCTATATGATTACCCCCTTACCAGTGCTCAAGTTTAATATTGTGGTAGCCCAACCAAAATTGGGATTCCAACATCCTATCTTCTATTGTTGTAGTAAAGTTTTTTTTTAAACAAAAACAACAACAACAACAATACATGTTTTTGTGCGTCTCTGCATGAAGAAAGAATTTGAAAATCAGTTAAAGAGAAGAAAGACAAAATAAACGAACAAAAAAAACCGATAAAAACCAGCATGTTCTCCTTTTCTCCCAATACAAATACATGATACATGTATGCACTAACTAAGTCACAGAAATAGGCTACTACTCGCATGCGACATCTTTCAATATGATCCAGTTTAAGATTTTTGTCTTTTGGGAAAGGATTTAAAATCGCAAGAATGAAAAGCATGAAAATTCCAATACCTGCCTTTTACGCGAACTAGCATTTTGTTGCTAAGAGTATCCAAGTGGCAACAACCGAAGTCTGCGATGCTATTAATAGTAACACCAATATTGTTTTTGAAATCAATCAGTGGCTCGTGCCATGTTTGTTTCCATCGGAAAACTGTTTTGACACATTCAATACGTCATTGACATGCCTTTGACATCGTCGGGTCAAATGTGAAAGTGATCGCGTTGACAAATTGTTAGTTACGTTCTAATATGTCGTAACTACAGCTTATGCAAGCTGTAGTTACGACATTTTTAACGAAACTAACCGACGGTATGCTGCTTGGACAAATGTATATTTTTAGACATTTGATTGACAGCTGAGTGTTGACATGAAATAAACATTCCCACAGGAGGCCAAGGAAGATAATACATGTTGCAAAATCGTGTTTGTTAATAAAATCATTATTAAACAAGCCATGGTTAACCTATTGGTTAACGCTTTGTAAAACATTGAGACAAAAGGAGATCAGCATTTCCTCTTTTACTTGACTTAAGTAAGCTGCAGTCACGAGGTTTTCGTTGCAAAATAAGCGACACAATGAATCTGAGCGTAAAACTTAAAGATTGGACCATGACAATATAAATTTACTTTCCTTCTAAAAATCGAGATATTGAACTTATCTTTGCCCAGACAGTAAAAGAAGAATAACTGAGATCTGAAAAGTAGTCACTGTCTATGTTAGATTATCGATAATGCACTGAAAATGGGGTTAGTCTATACGCAGTTGTAGTTGCCCTTGAAAATATAAATAATAGAATGTTCAAACAATTAAGGTATAAAAACATTCTTACGCCCTTAAAGCTACTATTTCCCAGATTTGTACCCAAAAATTGTCAAATACAAACGAAATGTACACTTTTTAAGCTTTATATGACCTGATTAAATGATTACGAGAAACTATTGAAGCAACGACTCATTTTTTTCGCAATTTGATACCAAATTTATGAAGCGATGTCGAAAGTAGGTCAAAACAGTAGGACATGCGACTTTCTTAAATGACGTCACAACATACATGATGACGTCATATTGAAATTTAAGTATGAATCTCGTTTGAATCATGGTCCGCGCTGTATGCGCATGCGCAACAATTTGAAAATAATTCTAACCCCATCAGTGATGGGGTTGAATTTAGGCTTGGATTCTCCCTAAATTCAGCTATCTGTCTTGTAATTTCGGCTCATTCTCTGTCTGAATCGCATATTATTAACCATCCCGAGGTGGTCAACACAAAAATTTTGCATATTTTTTAAAAAAAAAATCATTTTTTGCAATTAGACCATCTGTTACCGTCGCCCTTTAACAGGGGAAAACATTTTCTTCCTTTTCCACGTTTTCTTTCAATATATCCATGAAGAATGGAAGGCGTAATTAATTTTTGCTTTCCTTCAAATGTGTGACACCTGCAAGATTCGAGCCATCATGTCGTCGATGTAAATGCAAAACACCGTACCTCGTTTTTGGAAATTTTTAAAGGGGAAGGAAAAAGGTATGATAACTTTTCCCAAACTGAAAAGTTTTACTTGAAATTTGGACATATTGTTCACGAATAATGTGTCATTAATACTGATCAGTAAAGACATCTCTAAACCTGCAAGAAAAGTCATAACTGGACACGCATGATTGTACTTTGAAAATCGCAAAAAATCGACATACGAGGTATTGCATTTACACCGACGATGTGCAAAATTATAGTAGTTCGAAATTCGCTATTGCGTTTTAAAATTTGTAAACACGAGCCAAATACAAGCATTTTTAGCTCGACTTTTCGAAGAAAATGAGAGCTTATAATGTCACCCGGGCGTCGACGTTGGCGTTGGCTTCGGCGTTGCAACAAAGGTTAAAGTTTTTTCAAACATCAATGACTTCCATACTATCAAAGGTATTCAACCCAAACTTGGAATACTTATTCAACATCACACCCTCTACCTTACTACCAGGGCCCATGACCCTGGCTCCACTATATTTGGAGTTATGCCCCCTTTATACTAAGCAACTTAGAAAGTCGAGCGCGCTGTCTTCGGACAGCTCTTGTTTTCTTTGCGACCATACAAAACATTTAGTTGTTTATACCAAAATATATTATAGTGCAACATGTTTGAAAGGACAACATGTAGGCATGGTTATATCCAAATTGTCATAACTTCTTCAAAATTAAAGTACTAAAAAGGAAATGTGTTTGTAGGGCTGTGCATGGAAGAAGTCCATTCTCGGATACCCCGGAGTATGAGCTACGCTACATATAGCGTAGCTCATACCCCGGGGTATCCGCGGATGAAGAGACCCAGTTTTAAAGCATTTCGTAGGTGTTATTGCAAAACCTCGTAACTACAGCTTGATTAAAGCTGCAGTTACGAGGTATTGCAATATCACCGACGATTACTATAATGACGGTGCTCGGCCATATAGAATTGCAGACACTTCAGAGTTGTTATTCCAATGCGTAAATACATATTCTCGTAGATCAATGGAAATAAATGCAGACAGAAAGGCATATGATCAAAGTAAGGGAAATCTTAGCGATCGTAAAAAAGGGAAAAACTGTGTCAGGGCACTCAATGACATTAGAGGGAAATCGATCCATAAACCAATACAATAAAAAACACAACCCCAACACCGGTAAATTGCGCAATAATAATGTCGGAGTTTTTTCATGCTCCAGAGATATGAAAGGATATACATTAAGAAGTTCAATTCCTATGTGTTAACCATGAATAACATAATTATACAAATCATCCTATATGAATATATAAAAGAGTCGAGTGAAGGACTAACCACACCTACCACTTACTCTTTTTTCTCCATTTTTCAGGAGAATATGCCCACGATTCATGACTTGGGAAAATATTAGAGCAAACAATTCGGATCCTCAAAAAATACATTCCATTTTCGGAATTCAGAATTGTGGTCATGTATATAAAAGGGAGATGATTTTTGGTGCAATTCAACAGCAGACTTTCATTATTTTCGGAGCCAAAAATTGATACATGTCATATAAAATTTAGGGTGGTCACGTGGTCATTTAAATATCCTTAAGTATTTCGATTGGTACCTATTCCACTTAGACGGCTTTTTTAAGCTCGACTGCATGTCCGTCTGTGCAAAGCAGGGGTAAACGTGTGTATGATCTTAAAGGGACCCATGCTAGATTGTAGGAGGTAAAAATATATTAATTGATTATATAGAATTATATTACTATAGAAATATTGTATGGAATAGTCAACCTGCATAGCTAGATAATTTCTGTCCGAGGAATTTTCAAATGTAGTTCATTTAGTCCCTCTATATCAACTCTTTATATAATTGTCTGACCCGCCATTTATATTTTATAGTAACGGAAATGGACCTTGATAGATAGTGAAAAAAATGGTATCAGAGCTAACATTCCTTTCTTTTTGAGCCTGGTCAATGCACCACACAACAATACAAATTCTGACAGTCCCCATGTTGTTCTTGTCCCTGAAAAACCTATCAAGGGCACCTTTAAGAAACTCTGATGATGATGATAATATCCGAAGCTCTGCAATATGTAGGGTATTAAAGTGCATGACAACTGAGGAATTCTCTAGACTGCCTATAAAGTTAATTGTATACCGCGAACAGCTGATTTACCAATACAAATACAAACACGTGGTTATTGTCCAACAAGGTTAACCCGGGACAACTTAATTTTCGTGCGCAAAGTCCGTTAGTGGAGCGTCTTAACAAAACAAAGCCGAAGTGGGGTCATTACATATGCAGATGTCCCGGGTTAATCTTGCTGGACAATATATAGGATCGTGATATGGTACTGGTAGGCCTATAGTAAACCTTTCCCAAATAAGACCTCCGTTGTTTTGACGTCCATAATACACGGCCACCAATCCCTCTCATTCATTGCAAAATGCTATGAGCGAAATCTCAGAAGAGGGACTTCCGGCTATGAAGAAACGGGACCCATTTTGTGAATGTAAACACACGTTGTTACTTTAAATCGGTGATTTTGCCAGTTTTTGGCTGATTCTCAAAAATCAGGGAATGCTATTCGATGGTGAGTGTATTTAAACTTCTTTTGGAGTATGTGTCTCCTCGGCATGGTCTCACCGTGTTTGCTTCAAACTGCTTTGTCATGCGATAACAGTGCTGTGTTTTGAAGACATGTCAAAATTGATCGAAAAATTATGGTTTAAATACTACTTTAATTCCCTTCTACAGAGGTCCCATACGCTTCGAATGCTTTGTCTTATATATAAATCCATTAAAATCCAATGACTGATTTTCTGATAGAGAGAAAAGACTAAAAAAGTAATACGCTATGAAGAAGAGAGATCAGCTATGAATAAAAGGGACTAGATATGAAGAAGATATAATACGCTATGAATAAGAGCTCGGATATTCAAAGCGTCGGGTTTTGACTTAACTTTGCCCTTTCGCTATAATTTTCGCTCGGAAAGTGATACGAATGTATTGTTAATACTATTTCACATTTGGGATTGTAAGATCAATCTAATTTCCAAATTAGCCTACTTCAAGACATTTCAGTATACAATGTGGTTATATTTGGAATGATGATATAATTATGTAAATAACATAGGCCTGCACATGCGGACACCAATGTCATTGTAAACTATTTAGGCTAAACTTGGCAAACCGTATAAGAACCCTAGCATTTTAATAATTTTAAGCCTACGCAAGATACATTGCATGTATTTTAAATGAAAACAGGTCTTATTTACATGTTTTTAGCGGTCTGTCGAGCTTTTGTCATTGCGTTGTGTCCGTCATGCGTCCGTCGATTATTTTTTTTCTTGTATGCACTCTAGAGGCCACATTTTTGTCCGATCAATCTGAAAGTTGGTCAGAATTAGGTTATTTCCTCTAAGACCCCCCCCCCCCACACACACACACACGACAGCCTCCGGAAGTCTTCCTTAGAGGCAAAAGTCGGAATTTTTAAACGGGGAATGGTTGACTGTAAATCCAACAAAATAACCATCTTACCGGCTATTAACGAATCAATTAAATTTTATTATTTTTGTTTCACTTAAAACTTCGCTTTATTACTGTATATTGAATGCGTGTGCGCTTTATCGCTGTATATTGAATGCACGTGCGACGTCATTGTTTTCTCCGCATGTTTTGGGAGCCTCGTTTTGATAATGTCGATTTGGTACTATCTTTAGTAACAATTCTCATGTATGTTCTAAAAATGCATTGCCACGTGATGATAAGTCAGGCCCGTTGTAACAAGTGGGGCATGGAGGGGCTAAGACCCCCACCCCGAAAAGGTCTGCCCAGAATGCTGAATTGTCATTATTTTGCACTGAAAACTTTTGGGGAAATCCAATGCAGTTCCTCCAAAATTCCGACAATAGCCAGACTCCCCCCCCCCCATTAAAATGTTTCCAGTCCTACGCGCCTGTAAGTTACCGGTTGGCATTAAATACATGTTTAAGCTGCATAACAATAAATATCGTTCTATCGTCTAGAATTTGATTTTTCAAATGGAAATTTGTAACTAGAAAGACCTGAAGGTCTTGAGTCGCTCCACAGGCCTGAATTTCTTGTGGTTTATTATAAAAAAAAATTGACTAATTTATCTAAATGCTTAAACTGATATATTTTTTTAAATTCTTGTGATTCTTAGAGCAGAAACAAAGTAAAAAGAAGCAATCATGTGGTCAAAGCGAAAAGAAGGTAAATGATTGATCAATATTTTGGGGATTTTTAGATTGATGATAAAGTTGAAAACTGTCATTATGCCAAATTCAAGGGCACATAATTCAGTAGGTGAGTTAATATTTGTGGTAGACTAAGGGAAGTAACTTTTGATATGAGCAATTTAAAGTTCAGTAAGAGTTGTTTTTCTTTATGATAATTAGTTAAAGAAGTTGCGATTGTGCATGTAACATGGTGGTCATAAAAATAAAGAGACATTCTGATCTAAAACTATGATTTTGACTTGATAATTTATGTCTTGAACACCACAATAATCAAGCTGAATATTAAACTCGAGCAAAATCTTATGGTCTGTCCAAATTTTGTCAGTATTAGTCTAGATATGTGGCCATAAAAGTGAAAAAAGTGTCGAAAACTGATTTTTTGTCAATGTCTAGGGCACATAACTCAGATTGTAGCAATGCAATCATCCTGAAAATTACACAAAAGCAAGATCTTGTTGTCAACAAGATTCTGTCGAAATATCATCTTGACTGGTTAACAATTATGGTTGTTAGAGTGAAAACAAAGTCGAAAATGGCAATTTTGTCAAATTCAAGGGCAGATAATTCATGATGTAAAATTCTGATCAAGCTGAAAATTACACCCAGGCAGGCTATCATGCTTATATATATTCAGTCCAAGTTTTGTCTTGGTTGATTAATATTTGTAGATTTTAGAGTAAAAATAAAGTCAAAACCAGCTTTTTTGACATTCAAGGGCAGATAACACACATTATTCTGGTTCAATCCAATTTCTTTTAAGGAATCTGAGAGAGGGTCACCCAAGGATCATTCCTGTGAAGTTTGGTTGAAATCCATCCAGTAGTTTCTGAGAAGATTTTTAAAGAAAAGGTTTACGGACACACGCACGCACGACGGACACACCGCCATGACAATAGCCCGCTGGCCTGAAAGGCCAGTGGAGCTAAAAAAAAATTGGAATTTCGGTCTTCAATTCTTCCGAAACGATAAACCATTCAGTATGTGTGAGTGCCAAGAAAGAATTATGAAGTCTGCGCTTCTTCATAGCGTGCTCCCCTTTATTCATAGCCACTCCCGCTTCTTCACAGCTTACTGCTCTTCTTCATTGCATACTTGTTTTTCTCATGAATAGACAAAGGTTTTCAAAATCGTACATGCGGAATACTAAAAGAGACCATAAAATAGTAAACTGAAAATGTCTCATTCGATAAATGCATATGATAGCGCCGTAGGAGTCGTTTATGTGTCGTTTGGTTTGTAAACATAAGTGTGTGCACTCACTTCGAAAGTAATTGCAAGTTTACTCTGTAAGCTAGAACAAAGGGCTTTGGCAATATAACACATCATTCATTACCCCATCGAATAGCATTCCGCGATTTTTGAGATTCAACCTATAACTAGCAAAATAACCGATTTAAAGTAACAACGTGTGTTTACTTACTCAAAATGGGTCCCGTTTCTTCATAGCAGGAAGTCCCTCTTCTGAGATTTCGCTCATAGCATTTTGCAATGAATGAGAGGGATTGGTGGCCGTGTAATAGAAAATGTTTAGGAAAGCATTGAGACAAAAGAAGAAAATGCTGATAATCAGCATTTTCTCTTTTTGTCTCAATATTTTCGGTTTTATATTGTACACAAACCACATCTTTATAAGCGTTTATGGTGTCGTTCGCAGAAGCATTTAAACTGGATCGTTTTCTCTTTTTTATTTTTGCTTTTGGAAAAGGGTTAAAGGCGTATATAACTGGTAAATCTTTAGATTTGGACAAGTCTAAAATTTTGCCTTTTTGGGAATGGGTTATTTAACCCTTTCCCAAACAAGACCTGGTTTTGATGCCCCTAATAAGAAAGGCTTGGGAAAACATTGAAACAAGAGAAGAAACTCCTTTTGTCTCAATATTTTCTATGCTATAGTTTATGCAAATTCTTTCTTAAATACCTTCCGTTTTTGTCATTTGTGGCAATGTTTTAATTTGACTACCCTAAAATTTTGCCGTTTGGGAAAGGGTTAAATTGAAACATGATTGTGTCTGCAACAATGTCAGAACTAGTTCGTACAAAGGGAAATAATCACTACTATTTAAACTATCAAAAGTGTTCCTACAAAGTGAAAAGAAAATATTATACTCACCGTCATAAAAAAGTAGTCACTTTTCAAATAACCCTAATTTTCACAATTCTTAATTGTCTTTCTGTTTTTAAACATTCGTACGCAATCCCAATTATTCTTTGTCACACCTCAATGGTTAAATGCTTTCAACATACCCGGAAACATGTTAAGTTGTAATATGGGTTCAACACAGTATTTTAGGCTATAAAGTACACTTTTGTTTACTTCCAGCTTTCATTTTATGCATAAGTTGACGCTATTTAAGCACAAACAAAAGTCCCATTTCAATTTTACAGTTTTTCAATTATTCCGTTGAAATGGTAGAGGTCTATGAAAATTTCGCACTATCTGTATAGCGTGTCTCAATATTAAATGTTTGATAAAAACCGGAAGTGGTTGGTGGGTAAAGTGAAGGAAAACATTGTCTTACTTTGGAACTTGCTAAATACCAAACAGAAACAACAATTCAACGAATAAACAATTTGAAAGGAAATTGGGGGTTGGTTTGGCTAAAACCGGAAACCGCCATTTTGCAAGGTTCTTGGGTGTAATGAAAATCATTTATTAGTCTCTAATCATTTCGAACAAAAACAGTATCATAAACACATATCCTTATTCATTTTTGACCAGTGTCCGTTCCTATAATTATATGGCCGTGAATTTCAGTAGTGTGTTCCGTATCAGTTACGGATTTCCTGGAACTACCACCAAGCTACCATAGCTAATGGGGTAATTCGACTGTTTTCGATATTTACACTTACGCAATTTTACTAGCCATGCCTCAATCTTTTGTATTTATTTCGGTACGTTTACGAATAATCCTAAAATTGCCGACCATTTGCATTAGACAAGTGGCTACTTTCTTATGACGGGGAGTATATAATAATATGTATGGCGTACTAAATGGGTCAAAAGTCTGTTTCTAGCGGGCACTAATAAAAAATACATGATCTAGAGTAAGGGCCGTTCTATAACATTGAATCCTTTCCAAAACAAGAACTGGTTTTGACGTATCTAACTGAAATGGTTTTGGAAAACATTTTGACAAAAGAAGAAAATGCTGATGACCAGCATTTTCTCATTTAGCATCAATATTTTCGTTGCTATAGCGTACAAGATTCCTTTCTTATTCATAAGTATTTTGTCTTCTGTTGCAGATTTCAAATAAGAACGGTCTTATTTTTTGCCGTCTTGGAAAGGGTTTAGACGACCAAGTTTCCCAATGAGCTTGTGCCCGAGTTCTGTAATGCAGAACTCTTTGCAGGACACTCTAATTTGCAAAATGAACAAAGGATAACGAAAAAGGCTATTTTAGAACAATATAGATCTTGATCAGATTGTGCATACGCACAAGCTGATCTAGATCAATTTTAGTCTCAAATCACAGAAGGAGCTTTTGTGCAGATCACTGCGTCATGTGTTTTCCATGTTGTAGGGAAATTATTTTTACATCAATTTGAAAAAAGAACATTATTCATTCCACAACATATGAATATAAAGTAATTATTCTAAAATACAATGTTATCACCTTCTACGACATATTTGTGAAAATCCATCTTTAAAATGCGCACAAGTTGTAGAAAGGTCCATCATTCCATTCTAAGTTGTCAAAATTACAGACTTAATGAAGTTATCTCTCTTTTTAACGATCCTTAATGATATCCGAACCCTTTTATACAGACAGAATCTTTTATTTCATTACATCAATGTTTTTCACCGAAAACCTCGTAACCTCGTAACTGCTTTTAAAAACAAGCTGCAGAACCTTACGAGGTTTTCGATGAAAAGCGACGATGTACTCCAAGTATTTCAAGAAAGAATAGTCTTAAGATGTTTCGAGCATTGTCTCTCTCTCTCTCTCTCTTTCTTTCATCTCCCTATCAATGCCTTCCAAAGCCTTTTCGATTTGTGAACTCGAATTCAGGGTTTGTCTGAGATAGTTTTTTGCAAGGTAAAAATGTCGGATCTCTGGCCCTGTGTACATGTGCCATTGCACCGCTTTGAGTCTTTGACTTAAAACAATTATTTCAACCAAATAACAATTTGATTTCGAAAACTAAAATAAGCATTTTTTGTCTGCATCTAGAAAGGGTTGCTAAGCAGACGAATTGATGTGTAATCGGTTTTTCGGAAGTGAGAAAAGCGCGTGATTAACTCTATCCCATACAAATTGGCGACTGCTCTTATATGACAGCTGTTGTAGACGAGAAATTAAATGTTTATACCATAAAATAGTTGTACATTTAATTTAGCATAGAAATTATTATTGTACGAAAAGGAGGAAATGATACAAATCAGCATAATCATTCTTAAATTCTGTCAGTTTTCCTGAAACTATCTTTCCTACAGACGCCAGAAGCCTTCTCTTGCTTGGGAAAGCGTTAAACCGCAAAGTTTTTGTATGAATGCTGAACGCTGTTAGTCATATTCAATAGAGTAGGTTCAATGGATAAAATTAGTATTCAATAAAACATAATTGCAATAACCGTTGTTACGATACAAATATTAGAAATGAAATGAAATTTTACAAATGAAACAAAGTACTAGTATTTGAGGCAAAGTACCCCGGCCACTACATTTGTCCGGTCTAGCGTTTCCCGTCGAATCAGGGGCCATAACTCAAAAATTATCGATGGCTTTTCGCGAAATTGCGTCTTACACATCTATGGGTCAAAGCGGGAAAGAGGCTTAAACCGAACAACACCTGTTTTGACATGCTTTGTATAAAAAGTTTTCGGGAAACTTTGGTTAAAAAAGATCATGTTTGTAACTATGAAATACCATGAAATACCATGATAAATACAACAGAGCAGCTACAATGTACCACGTGCATATTAGCCATATACAAAACGGAATTTTTGGTTTCTTGTAGCTTATAATCGCAAAACGGTTTGCTTAGAAAATCTCGTAACTGCAGCTTGTTATAAGCTGCAGTTATGAGATTTGCGAAGAAAATCCGCGTTATACTGGCTCTGCAAGAAAAAGAAGAACGCAAAGTACAGAGTTAATAACCTATGTTTCTTCCCGTCCTAGGGAGCACAAGCGACTGATAGTGGCCCATTAACTTTGAACTTATCACTTTCTCTGAGAGCCCTTGTATGCCTATTTTGTCAACAAATATGTACATGGACTTCAAAATAATGCAAAACCATCCATTTTGGAGGAACCAAACACTTTTAGGAATTAAGTTTTCTTTTGCAATCGTATTTTAACAATGCACTGGTGATGCAAGTTGCTTGACCTACATCCTATTTTTGCAAAAATATCAAATAAATCTTGTTATATTATGGCTAAGGATACCAAAACCGCAAGATTGTCGAACCACCGGCCTGGCTTGGCCTGGCGTTCAAACGCATAACATCGTCTATTTTTATACTCCAAGCTTTTGTGAAACATGTTGCCGGTCCATTTCCTTCATAATCTTATTGGTTTGAGTTTGACGCTGTTAGATTACTAAGATGCCAAAAGACGAATCGAAAATACGAAGGACAAAACGGGAAAATGCATGTCTGATGCCTAATATGTTTAATGAACAAAGATACCATAATTATGTAGTTGTTGTTGTTTTAAGTTCGAGCTATATATTTGTTCATTTTCTAATTTAATTTAAAAGTCGACTATGCAAATATACTTCTAAAATGGGTTAAATAGTTTTCTTTCCAATCACTCACAAACAGTTCTTAATATGTCCCTTCTAGAGGGAAGACCAAATGGATCCAAAAAGTTGCTAATATCGATATTGTCATTGTCGCCATTTCGATGGAATTATTTCAAAACATTTCATATTGCAATATGTAGGTTGACATTTGGTAATGTAGTCCAACAAATATTGTATTACCAAATAGATCATAACCAAATCCTTCTTTTCTGCAACTCTTTATCGGAAATAAATAATTTTTAAGAAATATTATGGTATGTACTTATAACTCTGTACGTTTATCGCAATTATTCGCAGCGAGATTCATTTAAGTTTATCATCATGTTCGCTCGTTTATTTCTACTTTTATTATGATGATGTTCAGCTACTGTAGATCTCTGTATTGTTTTCTCGATTACTGTCCTTGTACAATTGACATTTTAGATGCTAAGATGTTTTATCAATGATAGAAAATAAGACTCTATATACATTTAGTTCTTTGCAAATGATTCTCATCAACACAAATGTTATTTTTACAGCATCAAAAGAGTAAGAAATAATTTCTCAAGCAATAGTTGTCATTGTAACATTTTGATAAGCTTTCGGTAATGCAGCATTTGGCTAACAATTTAGTACTTTGTGATCAAGAATAGAATAAAGCTGTTGCGGCCTAAATAATGCGAAATTATGTCAGAAATGATTGGTATGCGAATAATTTGACGTTTTTCTACTGATAAACAGCCACGAACTGTACAATTCCTAGACTATTAATTGCCTAATCATTAATCAAAGATTTTGTTCCTTTTTTTTTTTACTACATTTATGTATAATATAACTTCAGTCATTTGTCAAGGCGATTCCAAATAGCATCCGTATAATAATATGCACTGTTTTGTTTGTACACGAATTAAATCCAATTCTCGGAAAAAGAAACTGGTCCTGATTCAAAGGAATGAAGTCTACAAAGTACATTTCGTAGATTTTCTTAAAAACAAAAACTCGTAAATGCAGCTTGTTTTTAGGCGGTTATAAGAAACGCTTTTTGCTAAGGAGAAAACAAAAAAAAAAAATAAAGAAAAATACTTAATGTCAGTAATTTCTATGCAGATCCATTAAACAAAGGATTTGTTTTATTTGGTTAGAATGGGGTTAAATGCAATTTTAACAGTATTTAAGTCATATCGCTGGGGTACATTACCATGAATGATCTTTTCTTCAACAAATCGTTCGGTTCCTAAGATTCGTAACTGTGGGAACTTTTTATTTATGCATTCGAGGTAGTTTAAGCAATTTGCACTTATTTGCGGGCATAAAGATGCACTACAAACTACTGATGTGGAAAAGCCACAAAGTAAAAATAATTACCACAAAATAAAGCAATCACCGCAATCGAACATATTAATTATAAGACGCAATTTTATTTGGGGTTGGTTACATCTAGGGCTAAGTACATGTACATGCATCTTAATATTATTTATTGATCCCCTTTCACAGAAAATACTTTGTTTCGACATACCTATTATTATATTTTCTATTTAAAAAAAGCTCAAGCGAAAGAATGAAGTGAAAGAAGAAATTTGCTGAAAACCGTTATAATTATAATATTTTCTGTGTTAATCAAATTGTGCATAAATCCTATCTTTGTTTAAAAAAAAACCATATATTTTGTCATCTGCAGCAGATCTCAGTATAAACGGAAAACGATAATTTTAAAATAACTCGGATGAGTCAATGGCATCTACGGGAATCAAGATAGATTGTCCGACATGGTTGTTTTAACCCATTACCAAACGACATGTTTTTATACTGCTCCAGTCCAAATTTAAAGATGCTGCAGACGACAAATTTCAAGTTAGTAAAACATTACATATTTGGTCTTTCTTGGTAGAAAACATTGTGGGAAACGAAGAAATTGCTTGTCACAAGCAATTTCTTCATTTTCTACAATGTTTTCAACAGTCATTATCTTATGGGGAGTCAAAAAGAGTCTCCGTGTGGTAATGGGTTAATTCTTATTACGTATACATATACTTTTTGACAGGTGTTGAAGCAATCAATCAAAATACATTTTGATCAATCAAATGACTTGTATTATCCCGTGTTTCTCTTCCAATTTCTGTTTTCGTTCGTTTATTAGAGTACGTATTTCGTACGAGAACACACCCCCCCCCCCAAAGATGGAGCATTGGCAACGAATAGCGAGCTAAATTTTCTCAATAAAATCTGAGTCATTCAAAACTCAAACAAATATCAAACAGTCGCCGAGTAAATTCTGTTAACTGCTGAATATGTTCTTTTTCCGATAACCATTTCTGTGAAGTGGCATTCCATTACCAAAATGACAAAAATGAAACCGGTCAAAACTCATAGCCATCGAAGATGACAAAACGTAATGGCACAACCGTGAACATGTATGCACTAAAACATTGAAAGGAAAGAGGAAAATGCTGATCATCAGCATTTTCGTTTTTTAATAACCTGTGTATAACCAACATCTATTGGCATTGGATGAAAAGAAAATCCAAATTGGGACAATGTCAACTGATAAATAAAGCTTTGAGCGAGCTAAAGTTTCCCAATAAACTCTGACTCACCCCAAACTCAGTCGACGAGTCAATTCTGCTTTACTGCTGAGCTTAGTTCTTTATCCGATAACAATTTCTGTAAAATTGGCATTTTTCATTTTATTAGAGTACGTATTTCGTACGAGAACCCCCCCCCCCCCCAAAGATGGAGCATTGGCAACGAATAGCGAGCTAAATTTTCTCAATAAAATCTGAGTCATTCAAAACTCAAACAAATATCAAACAGTCGCCGAGTAAATTATGTTAACTGCTGAATATGTTCTTTTTCCGATAACCATTTCTGTGAAGTGGCATTCCATTACCAAAATGACAAAAATGAAACCGGTCAAAACTCATAGCCATCGAAGATGACAAAACGTAATGGCACAACCGTGAACATGTATGCACTAAAACATTGAAAGGAAAGAGGAAAATGCTGATCATCAGCATTTTCGTTTTTTAATAACCTGTGTATAACCAACATCTATTGGCATTGGATGAAAAGAAAATCCAAATTGGGACAATGTCAACTGATAAATAAAGCTTTGAGCGAGCTAAAGTTTCCCAATAAACTCTGACTCACCCCAAACTCAGTCGACGAGTCAATTCTGCTTTACTGCTGAGCTTAGTTCTTTATCCGATAACAATTTCTGTAAAATTGGCATTTTTCATTTTATTAGAGTACGTATTTCGTACGAGAACACCCCCCCCCCCCAAAGATGGAGCATTGGCAACGAATAGCGAGCTAAATTTTCTCAATAAAATCTGAGTCATTCAAAACTCAAACAAATATCAAACAGTCGCCGAGTAAATTATGTTAACTGCTGAATATGTTCTTTTTCCGATAACCATTTCTGTGAAGTGGCATTCCATTACCAAAATGACAAAAATGAAACCGGTCAAAACTCATAGCCATCGAAGATGACAAAACGTAATGGCACAACCGTGAACATGTATGCACTAAAACATTGAAAGGAAAGAGGAAAATGCTGATCATCAGCATTTTCGTTTTTTAATAACCTGTGTATAACCAACATCTATTGGCATTGGATGAAAAGAAAATCCAAATTGGGACAATGTCAACTGATAAATAAAGCTTTGAGCGAGCTAAAGTTTCCCAATAAACTCTGACTCACCCCAAACTCAGTCGACGAGTCAATTCTGCTTTACTGCTGAGCTTAGTTCTTTATCCGATAACAATTTCTGTAAAATTGGCATTTTTCATTTTAACCCTTTCAAAATTGACAAAATTGATCCCAATCCAAACTCAATGCCATCCACAAAAATAAAATATAATCGAAGATCTACAACTGTGAAAGCAGCTTGTGTGTAATAACATTGAAACGTTGGTGGAAAAGATGCTGATTATAGTTTTTTCTTTCAACGTTTTCCAAATACGTCTCTAGTTAAAACGAAGGATTTTTTTTTGTAAACTTGCATTTTCATCGTGATTCGCTTTATAGATCTAGAGATTTTGTTAGTCTTGTCTGGTTGGATACGATTTTTCAAATTTGTGTAGAAAAGGCACATTTTTACCCCATATAAACATAATATAATACTTTCAATAGTTACTTTTCATTGAAAATCGGCCCAATGTTGTGGGTTCCTGGATTTTACAAAAATAGTTTGCTTAGAACTACGTGTACTCTCCATTGCCATAGAATGATGAGAAGGTTAATGTGTAAATGCATTACATGTCGCTGCTTTTCAATGAAAAAACTCGTATCTGCAGCTTAAAACAAGCTGCAGATACGAGGTGTTTGTTGAAAAGCGACGACGTATTTCATCGAATGTTCATCAAACCCTGTCGTATGATGTCGAGATGATACATGTGAGAACCTACAACAGAGAGTTTGGATTTGAAGTAACACTTGTAGAATGATTTTCCCCTCTTATCCGTTGCACTGCAACCTTGATATTTGCCGAAAGTTTTCTTTAAGGCATTATGGATAATATAATACAACCCATCATTGGATTCCAAACACAACGTGCATCTTAGGGCGTCATCCTTGACAACGGAAATTGACAAGAAATACATACCCTCGACAATTTTCGGGCGTCGTCCGTGGCGGCGGAAATTGACGAGGGATACCCTCGTCAATTTCCGCCTCCATGGATGACGCCCAAGGATGCACGAGGTGTTTTGTAGAGAATGATGGTTTGTAATCCTCAAAACATGGATTGTTTGGAAATGAGTCCATTCCGATTTAATGCCACTTCTCGTCTAGGTTAGATAAGGTTAGATGCACTTCACTTCAGCGTAACTATTATCTTCACCATTGTTGCTTTTTGCATCCCTTTTACTGATATCTAAAAATATCAATGCGTCACAACTCTTCATTATATCGTTGAATAGGTTCGAAAATGCCGTAACTACAGCTTATTCAAGCTGTAGTTGCGACATTTTCGAACATAGCCAATGAAACTTAGTAGACCATAAACATGCTGATGCAGCCTTTTGTTGCAATGCCACATAAATATGCAATCGTCTACCTTTTAGCTATTTTCTGGACCTTTTAGTATAAGTGCATTTGATTGCTTTCAAAAGGCTCAGTGAATGCGCAAAATCAATCAAACCAGGCCAGTCTGCACAGTTCACACAATCAGTCAAGGCCGACGATTTAATTCAGATTAACACTTTCCGAAACCCTGCAATAATTGTATAAGCCTAGGAAAAGATAGAAGCAAAAGGAGAAAATGCTGATAATCTGCATTTCTACCTTTATCACAATATTTTACCCCAGTTCTTTCCGCTTTGACTTCTATTGTTTGGTCTGTAGCAGATTCAAAATTGGAACACTATTTTCCTTTGAAGTTTGGGAAGGGGATAACTCAAACTTCGAAATATGACTTTTTTTTCAATATTTTCTTTTTATCTATCAAACTAGCAAAAGACAATGCTCTTTTTACAAACATCGATTATGTTCGACAAGCATTGGCCTCAAACACTTTGAATTTTGCAACTTTGCAAAGTTGGGTTTCTTGCAAGTTGCAGACATTTTAAAACAAAATCCCCTTAAAGCATGCCACGTCGTCACGAATTAATTGAATTTCAAAAAGCAGATAAACAATTAAACAACTCACGTTTCAAAGGGCGAGTTATCCAACTGAGTGCAGAGAAATGTCTATGTCCAATACTCTCCACTTATTAGTCATAAACGAAAAAAATCCCCGCTGCAAATTCTAATTGATAGCGTCGAAGATTCGGAAAGCGGTCCGGGTGAATCATCCAAAATCTTGCCGGATCCGTCAAACTTTTTTCCCGGTGTTTTATACGGATTTCGCAAACTGTTTAAAGTTAAAGTTCAGATGTTATTGGCTTTTAAATTAAAAATCCCGTTGAATTGTCAACTAATAAAACATGTACAAAGTTTATACGATATTAAGCGAGTGTCGGAAGCGACGAATCACGTTTAATTGATTCAACTTTTTACCAACCGTACCTGTAGTATTTCTTTCTCAAGTCGCGTGAAGGGGCGGGGTTTACTCACGGATAAATATTCATTAGCCAATTAGAGTGCGGTATGTAAATGAGCGGGGTTGCCGGTATGAAAATGGCTCACCGGTGGCAAAGTTTGTATCTATAATTATAACCAGTACATAGTAACAGCATGTTTTTTGCGTATTTCGTAAACTTACGAGCTTACCTTCTCCCGAACCGCAAAACTTTAAACTAGTCTATTTTCTAAGCTGTACATAGCAGATAGCAAAATAAATAGCATTGAAATGGGAAAGTTGTGTGGTTAATCATAAAAACCTTGAAGAAAAAGGAGGAAATGCTGGTTCTTAGCAATTTTCTTCATTTATCTAGTAGTTTTTTTTTAAAACCAAAAGCCACTAGGGCACTCTAATCAGTTATTGTTATAGGATAGGGTGAAACATCGAGATTCGTGCCAAATTTGACACAGACTAACCATAACGTTGTTTTATTTCACTCATAAATAATTGTAGACTGCAGACAACCTATATAACATAGCTCACGATAAATGACCTGACAGAGCATCTTTTTTTGCTAATGACTAGAGATGCTCTGCCAGGTACATTATTGTGAGCTATAGCATTAAACAAATAACAAAAAAAAAAAAAAAAAAAAAAAAAAAAAAACATTTAGACGAGTCATATGCAAACTTATTTCGGAGCACGAAACAAATACGTATATTCAAATAATAGTAGACTTTCGCTGTTGCAGGCAAAAGAAAAACGGCTTTGGCCAAAGTTATAAAAATATTAATGATCATCAGGTTTTTTTCTACGACAATGCTTTATAAAACCTTCTTACGGGAGTCTACCCCTAATGAGAATGACGCGACGTCAGAATTATGCGCGCGAAGTCGTTATATGTCGTCACAGATCCGGATCTATTAGGGTGACGTCGTAAACATTCGGCGGTGTAAAGGTGCCTCATCGACTGTGTTTGACATCGCCCGAATAATTCCGACCATGCGTGAAGCCCATTAGGGGTGCATATATCAGCATCACGGTCTTTTTAAATGTTTCCCACACAAATACTTGTTTGAGGTCACCTAGAAAAATGACATCAAGTGTAAAACCAAGTTTTGCCGTCTGTAATATCTTTTATTTGATGGCCAATCTGAAGAAATGATACTAATTTGAAACTGAAACCTGTGCTGATTCCGATCATTCTGCACGTATCACACATTACATGGGCGTAGACATAAACGCAGCAGCCGCGGCATTCGCCACATGAACAATTGTCATAGATGCGGTAAGCTGCGCAATAAAGATAAAATACCTCAAAGACTGTGTTCAGGAATAGTCTAGAAGGCACCAAATCGCACCATTTTTTAAACGTTTTCCGGGAGTATGCCCTAGGACCCCACCCCCATCCCCTTCGCAAGCCAAGGGTTACTACCTCCACTTTGTTCCTTACGAACCCTTGGCCGCTCGCTTCTATTGAAATCGAAAGTACCACCATGCCACCTTTCGGCGATAAAGAGTCGCGGCCCTTTGCAGTTGCTATTTCTGGCCAATCAAAAGCCTCGAACTAAAACGTGTTAGGCGATGCATCAAATACGGATATCGATTTTCACGTCAGCCGTGACGTTTTCGTTTTGACAAAGACGGCTTGTTTAGTGTGTTTTGATTGGATAATGGGAAAGTTATCGCGTCCAATGAAATCGCACGGTGGTACTTTCGATTTCCATAGAGGCGAGCGGCCAAGGGTTCGTAAGGAACAAAGTGGAGGTAGTAACCCTTGGCTTGCGAAGATGCACCCCCATAAAAGAGCTTCGCGTCTTCGGTGCTCACGTTGGCTCATTTTCGCCACACCATTGCAACTTAGATGGCTACGCGGTTCGAGAATTTAGGCAAGTTCACTTTGATAATCGTATTTGTAACTAAACGGGCATTCTAATTTGCGCTATGATGGCAGTTTCACGATATCGACTATATCAACATCTGTGACCCGTTGCGTCAATATGAACAGGAATCGGTGAAAGGATCCTAATGGCATATGGCTTCTTTTCTATCTAACCATCGTCACTGACTACTACTAACTTCTTCCAAATTGCAGTTACGTGGCTTTGGAAGAAAGGAAAGAATATATTCTGAAGAGAATCGACGATATAAGACAGCGCACTGGCTGTCTAATAGGGAACGATTTTCTCCACTTAACAGTGACGTAATTTCGGACAAACAAATAGTATTTCATGGGTGTTGTTATAAAATTTCGTAACTACGGCTTGATTCAAGCCGTAGTTACGAGATTTTATAACAACACCGACGGTTTATCAAAACATAACGGTAAATCCAATCTATTTTAGCACAAAATTCATTGCCATTATGATCAATGCTGACACCTCGTACTATGGTTACACGCAATGAAATAGTTTTATAATATGTAAGAGAAATATATGGATCTTGATCAGTCTACGGATATGATCAGGCTGTTCGGGATCTATGTTGGTATAAAATGAACTGAAGACCAACGTTTCCACATCGCAGCTAAAATAAGTCATTTTTATTGCATTCCAACACAGGAGGGTGTCCGAGCGATTAAGAGTGATTGAGACGACAGATTTGATTACATTACCGACCATGATTTGGTTTATTGGGGTTTAACGCCGTTTTCAACTGATATGGTCATATCACGGCGACTGGAGCCCTTAATCATGGATTCCTGTTGTTTCTAATACCAGTACTTCCACAACACCTTAACCGAGCCTCCAGCTGCTCTCCCATATATTATATATCATAGGTAAACGATTATCATAATATCGTTAGGAGACAATTTTACCTGAAGGAATATTTGCCTCGACCGGGGATCGAACCCCGGACCTCACGAGTGAGAGTCCGATGCGCTACCAACTGTGCCATTGGCGAGGTCCACCGGAATTCGTCCTTAGAGGCAAAAGGCGAATTTTTTAAACGGGGAACGGTTGACTGTAAATCCAATAAAATAACCATCTGAGCGGCTATTAACGAATTCATTCAATTTCATAGTTTTTGTTCCACTTGTTTAAAACTTCGCTTTATCGCTATACATTGAATGCACGTGCGCTTTATCGCTGTATATTGAATGCACGTGCGTCGTCATTGTTTTCTCCGCATTTTTAGGAGCCTCGTTTGATGTCAATTTGTTACTATTTTTAGTAACAATATTCATGTATACAATGTTAATTTCCAATAAACCCATTGTTTGCCACCGGAAGTTAATCCGAGTCTTCTCTGATGAAAATTCGTTCTTTGATATTTGGATGTCGGTATTTACATCAGAGCGATGTCCGACACAAGTTATGTCGCTGTGCCTGACTTTCCTTTTGTTTTTGAATGGAATAGCGCTCTGTTGTAAATAGCGACATCCAAATTTCAACGAGCGAATTTTCATCAGAGAAGGCTCGGATTACCGGAAGTGTTCTGCTGGTACGGACTAAAACGATACATGAAAGAGGCCTATATCCAAACATATATTAAGTCAAGATATACGCATATGAAAAGAAGTCTGATCATGAGTTTTATAGAGATCATATGATGTGCTTCATTAATATGGATAATAAAGGGCGGGACCATAAAACCTCCTGTATACTCTTGACTTATAAATAAATGTGACACTTCTATTTAAAGTACAGCCAATATCATTAGGACATTAATTATGATTATGTCATGTCATCAATAAAAGCCGATTTTGACTTTTTATAATTGTCAAGGTTATATAATGATAAAGCCATAACATGGCGAGGAATCATTTGACAAACCAATTTCAGACAATCGTCATGATTTTCAAGACGTAACCAATATTTGAACATGAATACTAAAACAAAGATGGTGGAAAAACGTCAGGAATTTTCTTAATTAACTGATAGTAAAAGGTAGCCAAAGCAGCATTCCATTAGGAATATAGCATCTGGCGATGTTTCGACCAAGATATCTGATATCAATTTGAAAACAAAGTCAATACAATGGGCTGTTGTAAAATTAACTAATTTAATATAGATTTCATAATGTTATTAGAATAGTTTTGCACTTGACAATTGAAATGGCCGTTCACCAGTTCATTGATGACAAATTCTTACTGACAGATCCAAAATTAAGCTGTTGGAAACAAACAAATATAAGGTCATATGAACAGGATATCGGCATGTAATATAAGCAGACAACAACTGCGAAAAACAGGAAATCACCGCTTTTCTTGTTCAAGCTGCAGTTACGAGGTTTTTAACCCATTACTGCACAGTGACGCCTTTTGACTCCCTTACAAGAAATGGCTCGGAAAAACATTGTGGAAAATGAAGAAATTGCTTGTGACAAGCAATTTCTTCATTTCCCACAATGTTTTCTAAACAAAAACAACAAAAAATGTAAAATTCCATGCACAAAAATTGTCGTCTGCAACATCTTTGACTTTGGAATGGTCCATAATTTTGTCGTCTGGTAATGGGTTAAAGAAAAGCGAAAAAAATGTTGGATATTTGCATTTCCCACTTCATTCTTAGAGTTTCCCCAAATCATTTTCTGATAGGAACTATCAAATCTGGAATCTGGAATTGCTTGGCTAATTTGCATTAGTCTTTGTAGTAAACTTTCTTTTGCAAAACGTTATTATAGAAACTCATTTTTGCGTGTGAAGTCGCGAATAAATATAGACAATCGTATGAGGGCTTCTTGCGTAACTAATCTAAATGCGTAATTTATGTATCTATTTTTACATATGGAAAAAACGTGATTTGTTTAACTTCTTTGTTATTAAGTGCACGCTTAATATATTTTGTAATTATTTAAGTCTGCCCAACTGTTTGTCGGTATATTTTTGTCGGTGAATTTTGCAATCTAAAATCCCTAAACGTATTCATATTGCTTTTTTGTTAATATGTATGTAACAAAAATGATATAGATCTAAGCTCACAGGACCAACAAAAAGGGGTGGACGGACGTTTTGGCCACGGACGTTTTGGCCAGGACGTTTTGGCCAGGACGTTTTGGCCACAATATTTACAAGGTATGACCTTTTGGCCAACAAAAAATTTTTAAGGCAAAAAGGAATTGAACCGATTAAAATTTATTTTATAGTTGTCATAGTTATACTTATAGACATTTTGATAATAAAACTGATATATTAAGAAAAAATAAGAATGAATGGTCTCAATTATTAATATTTCAATTTAATTCATATTTGGCCAAAAGGTCCTTCCTTGAAATATATTGTGGCCAAAAGGTCCGTGGCCAAAACGTTCTGGCCAAAACTTCCCGGCCAAAACGTCCTATATTCACAAAAAGGAAGCACAAGAAAGTCATTTCATTCTCAAAATACCACAAAGCCCATATTCAAAACACAGACACGTGGGGACAGAATTTTTACAATAATTTTATATCAAAAATATATACTCGGCAAAACTTCTAACGCATCACTCAGATCTTTGTTAATATTTTTTTAACGAATCCACAGAATACTTTCAAAATTTGCAAATGCCAACTGCCACCATTTGATAAGAAGCATATGTAATTTCATAGCAAATGCTACAATCTGTTTTGAAATATAGAGCTTTTAGTAAGGACACCCTTAATTTTAAAATTCATAGAGACTGAAATTTAATTTAAATGGGAAATTCATGCATAACTTTCAAACCGTTTGTATTGGCTGAAAGAGTTCCTGTATAGAAAAGTTAGCCTTCCTTAAACAAACCGACGGCTTTAACACTTTTGTGGGCGCGCAATTTATTCCCGAAGAGGTAATGTTACATCACTAGTGTCGTTGGTGTTCTTGTTGGGGTCGACGGCGACGTCCCTTACGTAGAGAAAAACGTAACGGTCTATATCTTATGAACTGTTTGAAATGCAGTCTTGATATTTCACATATAGACAGGTACCAACAAGACCTTTCACCTGAGACTATAAAATTTGACCTTATGACCTTGACCTTGAAAGTTTGACATTTTCTTTTAAAACGGTGCGTCTATGCGAGCTACGTTGTCTGCGAACAGTCCTTGTTACGTTAGACAAGGAATTTATTTTTTCAAACTTGAATTTCTCAATAAATCAGCTTTAAAATTCAATTCAAATAAAAATGATTGAAAAGGATCACAAGTTACACGAGCCGAAAAACTGTTTGGTCCCCTTTTCTTATGACGCGGTCATATAAAAGAGAAAACGTAAAAAGACTTTTATGGATGAGTGCAGAAACTTGTGGGATAAACATTTGGCAAATTATAAATCTAAATCTTTAAAAATAAAGAAGTTATGCAATTTTAAAAAGTGATGCGTTAGCTCTTTTGCCGAGTATATAATATACATAATGGTAATGGGTTAATTCATAATTGGTCAAACGTTCAGTCGTTTGGGAATAGGTGTACAAAATTAAAGTTACGAAATTCTTTTGTTCTATCTATCATTAACTATACGTTCACCTTGAAATAAATCTGATATTGGGTCAATGAGAATTAAAATTGTCATGTTTTTTATTTAAATTTTATTTTGACTCGTATAGAAAATTTTAAGGATACAATGCATGACATGACTTTAACGAAAAACTTGCTAAGAACAGTTTTTGCTAGTAATTTCTGCTTTTTCATAGACAATTTCTGAAATATATTGCACTAGAATATCTGTTGTTGTTAATTTTCATTTTGTCGTCTCCAATGCTTAGCGCTCGATTTTGTGCGAATGTGCAAAAATATACCAATCAGTAAATATCAGAATACAAAGACACAGGAAATTTTTTCAGCAACCACACATGCTGTTAGTATTCCCTTTTTATTCCAAATGCTCTAAAAGGGGTCCATACTAGGTTGCCGAGCATACAAACAGGTAGATATTATGTTCAAGACTATTTCTATATCTAACTTTACCTACCCGCACTTTCTATTCATAAAAAAAGTAATAGACAAGTTTCCACTAAGACCCCCCCCCCCACACACACACACAACAGCCACCGGAAGTCGCCCTTAGAGGCAAAAGGTGAAACTTTTAAACGGGAACGGTTCACTGTAAATCCAATAAAATAATCATCTTACCGGCTATTAACGAATTCATTCAATGTTATATATAGTTTTGTTCCACTTGAAACTTCGCTTTATCGCTGTATATCGAATGCACGTGCGCCGTCATTGTTTCCCCGCATTTTGGGGGGGAGCCTCGTTTTGATAATGTCGATTTGTTACTATTTTTAGTAACAATTCTTAAACCGTTCTCCGTGTATACAATGTTAATTTCCCATAAAGCCATTGTTTGCCACCGGAAGTGTTTTGCGGGTACGGACTAAAACGATAATTGAAAGGAGTCTATTGGAAACTGAACTTTGATTGATAGTGAAAAACTTGGTACCAGCGCTAAAATTCTTTTCTTTTTGCCCCTAGACAATTTAATGTCCCTGACAATAATGCAAACTATGATTGTCACCGTGTTTTTTCTGATCCCTGAAAATCAAGCATTGGTCTCTTTAAGAGCACACATAAAGTTAAGACCTGGCTCCAGTTTTTCGAAAAAGCTTAAGTACGTTCTCAGACTCAGATCTGAGCACCTGCTCAAATCTGGCCTGGTCACGCACGTACAATGACCGTCTTATCATTGACACAACACTTAGATTTCATGTGGAGCATATTTTTGTCATTTATATAGAGGCAAACTTGTGGGTGATCGACGAAGAAATCAAGACTGAAGGCCAGGTAAACAGACATATGCTGCTTTTTTAAAGATACCATTCTCACAATTCTGATCAAAATCAATCAATTCAAATTCATTACGAATAAATTAGTAAAATACAAACCAGTGTTAAATGATTAAGTTTTAACAAGTTGTAGATATAAAATTTTGTATGAAAACCGACGATTCACATGTATTTACTTTAAGATGTTAAAAGTTCTTGACTGATGATGAAATACAACAAAAGAACTCCCTTATCATTATTATTAATTCGTTGTTTTATCTAATGACACAATATCATATGAATAGGTTAGCAGGTCAAATGACAAATGATCTGAAGATCATTAGAAAAAAGTGTAAGTCGTCGCTTTTCAACAAAACCCACATAACTGCAGCTTCAAAACAAGCTGCAGTTACGAGGTTTTTGTTGAAAAGCATCGAAGCACTGTCTTTGTCCGGACAAAACCTAATTATGGAACAACTCTATACAAACAATCGGCAGTTTCTTGTGCAAAGCACTTCTCCATAATGAGATCTATCCATCTAGGAAGTTTCGTGAATCTAACATGCATAATATGCATGTTATGCTCCGAACAAAAACTAATTATGAATATTTACAAAATGCAACTTAACTCTATATAATTATGTGATAGGCAGTTACTAATCTTATGCACTGCACTCCCCCAGAATCCATCATTTCTCAATCCTCTTATGAAGTTTCGTTATTCTACGTGGCATTTTTATGAGTTATGCTATACACACAAAAAGTTTAAAAACCAACAAATCGTCGGTGTAAATGCAAAACCTCGTATGTCGATTCTTGCGATTTTCAAAGTACAAACTTGTGTGCCCAGTTTAGAAAATTCTCGCAGGTGTTGAGATAGTTTTACCTATCAGTATTAATGACACATTATTTGTGAACAATATGTCAAAATTTCAAGTAAAACATTTTAGTTTGGGAAAAGTTATTACACTTTTTTCTCTCTCTTTTAGAATGTTCAAAAACGAGATACGCGGTTTTGCATCTACAACGACGAAATACCGATCATTCCATTAATGTGATCGACAGAGTTACGGTTCTTGTACGCTTCTTCTCCATCACATGATCCAATCCTCCAGGCAACATAATGAATACGTTTAAGTTAAAAATAAGTTAGTGTTCGACCTACTTTTTGGACCAATGAAATTGCAGTAAATTTTAAAATTTCACCGCTCTATTTCGTATAAACGGGATGCCGGCTAGTTTATGTGACGTCTAAACATAGTCACGCCCAGTCTCCAATGAACCGCTAGCGAACACTAAGCAAGATAGAGTCTGTATAGTAGATGCTACGCGGTATAAACATTCAATGCGCTGCGCGCATTTTAATGTTTATTTCGCGTAGAATCTACTATACAGTCTCTATCTAATAATTAAATCAGCTCGTATGACGTTGATTAAATAGGTCAAGGACTGTACCAGAATCTAGTAGAGAATCAGGGCGGAAATAAATAAAAACCCACCGACAACAACAAAAATGACGCATCATCATTAGAGCATGGTCATAAGGTTTTTAACATCAAAATGACAGTAAGCCCTTTTCCTCAAACACGATTTGTTTTATAGTAATCTTTAACAGAAAAGGCTTGAGAAGACATTGTGACAAAAGAAGAAAATGCTGATACATGAAACCTGGCCCCGGTTTCTCGAAAAAACTTAAGTACGTTCTCCTGCTCAAATCTGAGCACCGTGCTCAAATCGCACGAAATCCACGTGAACTTCAATCGAATACCCTTCAACGTTGGAGAGTATCCGTTTTAAGTTGAGCATGTTCTCATGAGAATATACTTAAGTTTTTTCGAGAAACCGGGGCCTGGTCCCGTTTTACTAGCGGTCTTACGGCCATGTTTTTTGTTGTTGTGTAGACTGTGTAACTAGACATGTGGTATTATTGAACCGAAGTATTGTCCAGCAAGGTTAACCCAAGACAACTTAATTTTCGTGCGCAAAATCCGTTAGTTGAGCGTCTTAACAAAACAAAGCCGAAGTGGGGTCATTACGCAGATGTCCCGGGTTAATCTTGCTGGACAATAACCTTGCGCTCATTATTGTCAATATTGCAGACGATAACGTTTGTTTATAAATATTCACAGCGCACGGTCACTTCGGTTTAACAATAGCACGCGAAATTATACTGCGCCAATCAGGTTTGTTGTACAAGTTGCCATTGTCCAGCAATATTTACCCGGGACATCTGCATATGTAATGATCCCACTTCGGCAATGTTTTGTTAAGACGTTCAACGTATAGAGGAAAATAATTGACCCGGCAGAGTGACCTTAACTGTTCACAAAAGTGGAAAAGTTTATTGTCCATTTTAGACGGGAATGGTCCGTAGTTAACGATCTGGAACCATAATAGACACTTTTGAAAATACAAAAAGTATTGTTATATATTATTTCTATGATATAAGACGGAGGTAAAATGAAACTTAAAACAATTTTTACCGATATGTTGAAATTTTATATATTTTTTTAGTTATTGACCCCCTTTTACAAAAAAAGGCGGGAAAAGGGGAAGCACCAACTCCGTAAATCTCATATTTTTTCCCAGAAGATGATAATATCTGACATTTTTCAGCTTGTATGCTACAACAGATATGTATGTAACATAAATAAGCTAAATACAAAACTATGAAAAACAAAATTGAGAAAAAAACACTTGATTATACATAAGGTTAATGATTTTGCAAATGAATTTTTTTCCATGTTTAAGAAAAATGAACATTTTTCTTTGATCTGTAATTTTTGTAATATTAACTGGCAGGGTACGAGACCTACACCAAAATTATCTCTAATTTATACTTGTGCAATTAAAACAAGAATGGGAAAAGGTTACCGTTAAATTTTGTTTTTTTATGAATTCAAACTTAGTAGGGGCGCATAAAACAAGGGCAAAATTATCCAAAATAGGTCATTCAATTCCATCAAATATTCAGTGTAAGGTCAAATGTAACAACACATTATTTTTTATAGTAACTTATATTAAGAACTTATTTTTATCAAATATTCATTGCCAGATTTCCCTGTAGTTACTACATAAACTATTGTTAACAAAACAAGGGCATTATATACATCGGTGGGGAGTCATGTGACACTAAAGGATGGGTTGCAATAAGGGTTCAAAAAATTGATTTTCTTTAAATTCTGTGAATTGATAGGGTTACATAATATCTTTAATTTGTATGTGTAAAAAATCTGATGAGGGCTTATTTTTGGAGATAATGGCTGACAAAGTGGGTGGGGTAAATTGACATGAGAAGCAAATTTTTACTTTGAAGTTGAATAACTTTTTCTGTATAGATCAGATAGAATTGTAATTTTGCAGATACTTTCAATGTACTAAAGATAGGAGATTTTTGGAATCATTAATCATGTTAACTAGTTTGTATGTTTTCTGTACTCGTCCTTCTGTCAATCTCAGATTTTTGCTTATTTTTGATGTACTAACTTTACGAAACTATCTCTACAGCTTTTACTTTTGTACGAATTGACATGATATTTTGTGAACATGATCCTATATGATGTAACTGATTATATGTAAACTTTGGATTAAATCCATTGCATATAACCAAAGTTATTTGACCTTGACCTTCAAAGGTCATTCTAAAAATTCACTTTTTATAATTTTCAGCTATATCTTGATATAAAAATGGGCTTATACAGTATATTTCAATAAAAAAAGTCACAGGTATAATATTTGCTGTTTTTAGTTTGTTCAATGCTAATTTTACAGTAGACATTGACTTTCACATACAGAACAATAATGAATACTGAAAAGGAAATTGTCCACTTGCCCTTTAAAAATCCTTGTTATTATATGCGAAAAAGTCAGTATCAATCGTGAATTTTCCACTAAATAAGTAATTACAACGAGGATATTATGAAAATAACTTTATTTGCTTAAAAATTCACTTCATATACCAATTTTTCTGATAAATTTTCACTAAAAATCTTAAAATTTAATATTTTAGAATAACCTTTGAATGTCAAGGTCAAATAACTTTGATTCTATGCAATGGAGTTAACCCAAACTTTACACATATCTAGCTACATCATATGGGATCATGTTCACAAAATATCATGTCAATTCATCAAAAAATAAAGGTTGTAGAGATAGTTTCGTAAAGTTAGTACATCAAAAATAAGCAAACTCTGGGATTGACAGAAGGACGAATACAGAAAATCAACCAACTGATACACATGATTGATTATTCCAGAAATCTTCTATCCTTAGTACATTGAAAGTACGTGCAAAATTTCAATTCGATCTGATCTATACAGAAAACGTTATTTAACTTCAAAGTAAAAAAATGCTTCTCATGTCAATTTACCCCACCCACTTCGTTAGCCATTATCTCCAAAAGTAAGCCCTCATCAGATTTTTTACACATACAAATTAAAGATATTATGTAACCCTATCAATTCACAGAATTTAAAAAAAATCTATTTTTTGAACCCTTGTTGCAACCCATCCTTTCAGAAAATCGTCAATAGTTTTGTAAATACTTGACCAATTTGAAATCGGTTTGAAACAGAAAAAAGTGTAAAACGCCCGATATCAGATGGGTGGCAACTCTTTTACAAATTAAGTGATAAAAACGTTATTGACGACCAGATTAAGTTTTGGTTGGTCGTCAATAACTTTCATATCAGCTGATTTTTCAAAGATTATCCTTGGCATTCAGCGAAGTCATGAAGTGTTTCCACTGTCTCTGCTTAAATTCTTTTTTTCAAATCGGTCATCTTTTGACAGAATTGTTGGAAAATATCGAAAATATTATGTCAGGTGATTCCCCGCCATGATATAAGATTCGTGGGGTGGAAGAGGGTTGAAATTGGTGTCATGTACTACTGTATAAGAACGCCTTTTTAATCAAATTAAGCTAATCTTACACGAACATGTATCTTTGATTACCGGGTCTTTACATACCCATAGTCCTTAAATTAACGATATTATGGCACATGTTTACAAAATTTACCCTTGCAAAAAATGCAATAGCAAAGTTATAACTACTGTAAATTTGCATGTGATGGTTCGAATCTTGCAGGTCCCTTACACCTTCAAGATTTGAATCAAGACATGCAACGTTGAACTGAAAATTAACAAGGATTACATTTTGTTTATTACTGTAAAATTTGTAAACATGTGTCATTATATTGTGACTGGACTATAATAAAAAAAAATCAAGACAGAAGACGCAATATTGATACTATATCAAATCCTGGTCTTAAGCATTGTTTTCGTATAGATCTTGAATCAATCAAGTGTATTGGTGCATACATACCCCCCCCCCCCCCCCCCCAAAAAAAAAAAACTGAACCAGTCCAAAAGAACAGAAAACACTGAGGAAAAGGGACACATTGATGATAACACATTTATGATAATCAACAACCTCTTCTTTTCTCTCAATGTTTTCTCAAATTATTTCTGCAATGGGCGTCAAAACCAGACTTGTTAAGAGAAGGATATATCAGTGCTTTGCTCTTTATAACCAAATCAGTAAATTCATAACAATTGTAGGCCTATTGAAACAGTTACCATGCGCGGATCCAGAGGGGGGTGGTCAGGGAGTCGTGACCCCCCTGGAATTTGGCGAAAAAAGCTGTTATCAAAAAGATTACTGGTTATGTCCTAAATAAGCTGCGGCATTCGTCCCTGTGAACCACGACAAGCTGTTGTTATATTGAATCATCCATGGTATGACATGTATCTACATGCACACATCCAGAGGGGATCCTGACCCCCCCCCCCCCCTGGATTTTGCGAAAAAAGGAGTTAAAGATCGGATGACACCCCCCCCCCCCTGGGAAAAATACCTGGATCCTGGATCCGCGCTTGTCAGTTATTTCTTCATTTCTCTTAGTGTTTTTCTGTTATTTCTACCAGTGATCTGGGCCCCGTTTTATCAACGAAATTTCGTAGATTTGAACGGAAGTTCAATTTTTTTGCATAAGTGCGTTTTACAAAGCATGTTCGCAGCTAAGATTAGAATTTCCTAAGTTTTTTCCGTAACTTTACGATCAAAAATAATTGACGTAAATCTGTTCGTCACCACTGTCGATGCCTACATTTACCGTTTAAAGCCTTGATAACCCCAAAATTACTGAAAATATCAAAATATCTATGAAAGGAAATGTTGAAATTGAACAAACCACGGAAAATTCATGTGAATGACAATGGATTTTGTGCTAACAATAGACTGGGTTTAAAGCAGTGGCGTAGGAAGGTTTGTGATATTGGGGGGGGGGGGGGGGGCAAACGTTCTAGTAAATGGAAAAATGGTTGTTTTATGGGGGGCCATAGGGGGGCCAGACCCCTTTTTCAAATTATTGGGGGGGGGGGGGCAGGCCCCCCTGGCCCCCCCCCCCTCTTCCTACGCCTATGTAAAGTTGTGTTTTCATAAACCGTCAGTGTTGTCATAAAATATGGTAACTAGATATACGGCCTGATTTAAGCCGTAGCTACGATATTTCATAACAGCTCCAACTAATTAGTATTGTATGTCCGAAATAACGTCACGATTAACTGGATAAAATCGTTCCCTATTTCGCTGTACTTTCACTTTCTTTTTTGTTGCTATTTATAGAATACAACATGAAAAAAGTATTTTTCATGTATTTCCTATTCTAATGGAATGAATGTACGTTTAATATACGTTTAATCGCCAGAGTGTTCAGAACGATAATATTTAAGCATTTTTCATGCTACTAACAACGAGAAATACGAGAATTATCTCTATCTATGCAGAAAAATACACTTTAAAAAGCTTACACGGCCGATATATATTAATATTTACGAGAAAGTAAACCGAGGTGAGAACAAAATCGAATCTTTCCGAAGTGCGTTTCACGGAAATAACCGAGTGCCGTAAATACCCGATCATCGGCGATAATAACCGAAAACCATTATGGTTCCAGATCGTTAATTTACGTAAAAGCGTGCACTGTATCCGTTATACAACATTGTGCCGCCATGTGAAAATAAGATTTTATCTTATCTAGTCAAATAAAAGTGTTAAACTACCGTGGTCCGTTTGGATCGAAATTTTCAGTAAAGCTAATCATTAAAATAGGCGTAATCTAAAAAAAAAATGAAATTATTTTAATGCAGTTCACATCCCGGTCATACCATACAGATGGCACAGGCTGACTAGGATCGGCATTTTTGCATATTCAGTTAACCAATTACCATTTTAAGATGACGCGACAAATGTATGCACGT
Source organism: Fragum sueziense (assembly GCA_963680895.1). Taxonomy (NCBI): domain Eukaryota; kingdom Metazoa; phylum Mollusca; class Bivalvia; order Cardiida; family Cardiidae; genus Fragum; species Fragum sueziense. The sequence continues at coordinate 40,612,667 of OY804593.1, read as the reverse complement.
GCAAATACTGTTAAGTCGTTGAATAATATGACTGTAAGCTGTAAATAGCGAAGCATGCGAAGTGTTCAGGAAATCACGAGGGGTCCCGGCACACCTATCACCCCTGGACGATAAGTCTGTTGACCTTTCCGCTTGGTCTGCTCTGCCGGGTCAAATCTCGCCGTCAATACCGACTTTGCAACGAAAATTAATTAATTTGGGTGGACAATACGCAAAAATAATCGTCCGTTCGTTAGTGAAACGGGGTCCTGCATTTTGTTCCTTTGTCTCAATATGCTATTTACATTTTGCCATTTTGTATTATTATTCATTGTGTTATATACCGGTAGTACAAAATCTTAGGGTCATCAATATCAATCTGTTCTCTGTCACATGTTTCATGTTAGACCACCAGAAATCACATTTTGGGAAAGAGTTCAGATCTTTTGCTTCTTTAGTCAATGAAATGTTATAGTACTAAGTACATGACACATCTCATCAACAAACTTCACATGCGGTTGAATCAAGTGCCATTGTTTTCACACATATATTTTTGACAGGACAAACCAAGGTCGCGTACCACGCGTGACCAAAAAGCGCACGATTTAAAAATACGCGAACACGTATGGGTTTAATAATGATAATGGTTATTATCATAAAGGAGGTCGGAGGCCCTTAAAGCTCCTTAAAAGGCCAACCCATTCCCAAACGAGATGTGGATTTGCCATGTCCTTAGACGATTTTGGATAGGGTATGTTTTATTAAATGCAACGATAATCATGTTTATGCCAAAACTTGATTGGACTGAATAATTCGGAGTACTCTGAACTGAAGACGGAGTAGGTCCAATCAAGTAGGCCTTCATCCCAAGATCTGCCCTCAATTCCTGTCAAAGCTGAGAACAGTCGCGAACAGTGAGATGGAAAATATATAACGCCATGCAATATAGCAAATGTTTCGATTTTTTTAATCTAAAATTTACGCATTGTAATGTATCATGCCCTCTTGTAATATGATTTTTTGTTGATTATCTGTCCTTAAAACCCAAAAGATTAGTTTTCACAAAATTTGGATGATAAACATACTATTTCAATGCATATATTGGAGCGAAATGATGAATTAAAACATTCAACATTCTAATACTTTTGAATATTTGCATAATTCTAAATGCATCTCCATCAATACAGTGCAAAACTTGAAGCCAGTTATACCTCCTTGGATAGAAAAAAAGTGAAATCGTAAAACAATTATCTTGAAAAATGCCTTTACCATATCAAACTTTCATAGAGGTCGGTCTGCTAGAAATGTTTCAACAAATTACAGCCATAACAATTTCAGAAACGAATTATGTATTAGATAAAGGCTGTATAGTAGATTCTACGCGAAATAAACATTCAAATGCGCGCAGTTTGTGTTCGCTAGCGGTTCAATGGAGACGGAGGCGTGGTTATGTTTACACGTCACATAAACTAGCCGACAGCCCGTTTATGCGAAATATAGCGGCGAAATTTCGAAATATACTGCAATTTCATTGGTCCAAAAAGTAGGTCGAACACTAAAACAAGATATCCATGTATCGAAGATGTGGATATTTAAGAAAAAGGCGAATTTCTTTGTGACCCAGTGACCGTAAAGTACTTATCAATATACACGCGAGCTACTTAAGATACTTATGATATCTTATTATATCGATGACGAAAGTTGGCCTTCACTCAATGATGAAAAGTATGTAAATCACGACACCTAATTATCAGGAAACTGCAGATCTTTTGACAATCGTTATCTCGACATCGGATAAATCGAATTTCTGCTTAAGTCAACGAGAGAATTTTGAACCGTCATCGGCAATGGATATCAAGAATGTTTTAAACAAAATTAATTTGAAGTTAATAATAGCCATTTAAATATAGTAGGAAAAGGAGAGAAATTGCTCGTTTCGAGCAGTTTCTCTCTTTTTCCTACTACATTTCAATTACTAACGTACTTGGTGACTAATAAAAAAGGATGAAAATCATTTTAATTGAAACTGAACAAAATCGGATCAGTTGAATTCTCGATTTCTTGAGGCAAAATTAGGTTCCCTACGAATTTGGACGTTACGTCATATACAAGTTGATGTAGTTGTTCAATGTATCATTTTAGCGTCGCACATCCAAATTGACCCAAGGGCGGATCCAGGATTTTTTTTCCAGGGGGGGGGGGGGGGGGGGGGGTTCCATGCCTAAGATTTTTTCCAGGGGGGTGCAAGCTCAAATTATGGCTTAAAATGTAATAAACATGTGACGTTACACTAAGTTTATATAGTCAAATTTAATTTTTGGCCAATGCCGGGGGGGGGGGGGGGTCCGGACCCCCTGACCCCCCCCCCCTCTAGATCCGCCCATGTGACCCTTGTATAGGTCCCGATAAATAACATGGCAGAGTATCTCTAGCGAATTAATAGCAACAGATGCTCTGCCAGTTCATTTATCGTGACCTTTACTCATTTAACAATGAGCCAAAGTAGGTCTGGAGTAAGTTCACATGAGATCCCGTCAGTTGTCAGTCCGCTGTTTTATGGTTTCCGACGGTCCCAATGGAATCCTTTTACCATGTCTCACGACCTAATTTAGATAGCATGAAATGTGAATCCGGTAGTTTTGAGAAACCTTACGTAACAACTATCTATTGGAAAAAAAGCTACTGCGCAATAAAGCATGAGACATGCGATGTCAACTCATTCGACTCATTCTGTTCGGTGACCTTGCTCGCGAGCAAATCGATGGCTCAGTGCGAAACGGTTGTAACTGCCTATACAAACCGTTTCGCACTGAGCCATCGAAATACAATATTCCATAGCAACGCGCGGGAAAACTAGTATATTATTGTTTCCATGTATACATCACTACTTTTGTTCAAAAACATCGTAACTACAGCTTAAAACAAGCTGTAGTTACAAGATTATTGAAGAAAAGTGATTCGTGACATGATGTTTTGATAGTCTGTGACGTCAAGAATCGAATTCAAATGTATAATTAGAAAGTTTTTTTTGATTTGATAAACGTCACTTTCAATAAATTTTGCAACATTATTGTTAATTCTGTATATATATATACTCGGCAAAACTGCTAACGCATCACTCAGATCTTTGTTGATATTTTTTTAACGAATCTACAGAATACCTTCAAAATTTGCACATGCTGACTACCACCATTTGATAAGAGATCTATGAAATTTCATAGTAAATATTACAGTATCTTGTAAAATATTGAACTTTTAATAAGGACACCCTTAATTCTAAAATTCATAAAGTCTGAAATTTGATTAAAATGGAAAATTCACGCATAACTTTCAAACCTTTTGCATTGGCTGAAAGAGTTTCTGTTTACAAAAGTTACACTTCAAAAAACAAACAGACGGCTTTAACATTTTTATGGGCGCGTAATGTATTCCCACAGAGGCATTGTTACATCACTAGTGCCGTTGGTGTCATTGATGGCGTCGACGGCGACGTAGGTTACGTAGGCAAAAACGTATCGGTCTATATCTTATGATCTGTATAAGATGCAGTCTTGATATTTCACACATAGACAGGCCCCAACACGACCTTTCACCTGACACTATAAAATTTGACCTTGTGACCTTGACCTTGAAAAATTGACATTTTCTTTAAAAAACGTGCCTTTATGCGAGCTACGTTGTCCCGGAACAGCCCTTGTTATGTTAGATAGAAAATTGATTTTTTTTCAGACTTTAATTTCACAATAAACCAGCTTTCAAAATCAATTCAAACAAAAATGATTGAAAAAGATCACAAGTTACAGGAGCCGAAAAACTGTTTTGGCCCCCTTTGGTATGACGCGGTCACACAAGAAAGAAAACTTAGAAATAGTTTTATGAATGAGCGCAGAAACTTGTAGGATAAACATTTGCCAAATTATAAATCTAAATCTTCGACAATAAAGAAGTTATGCAATTTTAAAAAAAGTGATGCGTTAGCTCTTTTGCTGAGTATATAAGCTACCACCATGACCTGCAGTCAAACAATAGTCTCAGTAAAGTTTATAAACCCCTTTTTTAACCCTTTCCCAAACAAGACCTGGTTTTGTCATCCCTATTAGAAAAATGCATAGGAAAGCATTGATGCCAAAAAAGAAAATGCTGATCATCAGCATTTTCTCCTGTTGCCTCAATGTTTTCCTACCATATTATACAAAACTCCTATCTTTAGCAACAGTCTTTTTGTCCTTGGAAGGAGCTTCCAAATTTAACCACCCAAGCATTTTGTTGTTTGGGATATGGCTAAATTAGTGGTACACGTTTGATAACTTTTATATTCAAGAAATTGCTTTCGGGTATTTTATAGTCTTGGAAAAAGTATTACATTGTAAAAAAGAAAAACCTTTTGAAGATCAGAACTTGGTCGGTCTCAGCCGTTACTTTTTATTTTGATTTTACTCTAACAATATTGCAACAACTTTTTCTTTGAAACCATTGATGTGTTATTTTAGAATAAAGGCCGGTGATACAAACGTCTGCACGTAGAGAAAAAAATCGTGCGTAAAATGTGTAAGTGTTTGTTTCATTATGAGCAGGCGACATGCTTTTGAATTGATTGAATTGGTGAAACAATTTCTATTTTAACTTTCGTCTAACTAAAACGCAAACTGGACCAAAATATACTGGGCTAGCCATGATCGGATTACATTTCAAACATTAAAAGCTAATCTAAATGTTTTATATGAGGAACAAATTAATGTTCTTTGGTCTTACATTATTTCCAAACTAGTGTTACTGTAATGAAATGAAAGATTCACGTTGTCAAAAAACATACACTGTTACTTTGGACCCGTGTATTTTGAGATATTTCAGAACGCATTTGCTTCCGGGCAGTAGTCATTAAAAAGAGTTCCGGTAACAATAATCATCGTTTTGTCATGATATTTATTTATGTAGAGAATGAGTGTAATATTGAACTACAGTTCTGCTGAATGACAGAGCACCGGTGCAGATTAAGGATGTACACAAGCGCACTTCCGATGAGACTACATGTTCACGTTGTCAGGTCGCGACCTTTAAAGACTGGTATACCATCCAGTACTCTCTTAAGAACAGAGCACATTATCTCTTCATTCCATTTCGATAGAATGAGCTCTGTTCTCGCGGGGTCATTTCACGTCTAATCTCGGGGCCTTGGCGGGATTTCGGTATCCAATCGTTGACAATAAACTGATAAACAATTGAAATTTTTGATACAAGTTTTCATTGGCTGACGCTTCAAATTACCGGCTTCAGCCAGAAATAGAAGCGACGTAATGTATACGTAATCAAACAAGATAAAACTGGTTGAGTTTGATTCGATAATTCAAAATTTTTATGTTACCGGCTTCAGCTAAAAATAGAAGCGACGCAATGTATACGTAATGATCATGCAAGATAAAACTGATTGATTTTGATTCGATAATTCAAAAGATGTGCTATAATTAGATTATGACGTCCAAATAGGCTGTTGGTGTACCAAAAACGGCAGAGGTCATATTTGATGGATAGTCAATAGACCTCGGCGTTGGAGAGTAACCATCCAGTAGCATAATATTTTCTACTCTCCAAAGCCGAGGTCTATTTATTAAACCATCAAATATGACCTCTGCAGTTTTCGGTACGCCAACAGCCTATTTGGTCGTCATCTAATTATAGCACATCATTTGAATTATCGAATCAAAATCATTCAGTTTTATCTTGCATGATCATTACGTATACGTTACGTCGCTTCTATTTTTGGCTGAGGCCGGTAATTTGAAACGTCAGCCAATGAAAGTTTGTATCAGCTTTTTAAATTGTTTTGTTGTGTATAGTCAACGATTGGATACTGAAATCCCGCCAAGGCCCCGAGATTAGACGTGAAATGACCCCGCGAGAACAGAGCTCATTCTATCGAAATGGAATGTATAGATATTGTGCTCTGTTCTTAAAAGAGTAAATATTTTCACAAATGTAAGGTTTCAGGGCTTCAAGTTGTTTTAAAATCATCACTGTATATGTCATATAGACAGAAAAAAACTTTTGAGATGTGCTGCGCACATCCGTTTATGACACGTTTGAATCTATATTTAATTAGCCAAAAAGATGGCAGGAGTAATCACATGCGGGTACCGATAACCAACAATCACTCCTTATCAAGCGCAAAAATGCAATGAGTTTCTATAAATGTACGATAAATGGTCCGGCGTCATTCGAATAAACTCGTAAGTCGATGTAATCGAGTGAATGAAGCACACAGGTCGAGTCAGAGCTATCAAGCCGATCACACTCAATCTCCAGGCACGATTGATTCTCGATCAGATCGATCTTCTATCCGATCAATACACGATCGTTCCCGATCAACTTTCGCACACGAATAAATTCAAGAAAGAAGTCGGAGCGATGCAGATCAAACTCGAACGCTCCGATAATTCCCGGTCACCTATGCCGATCGATCTCGATCTGTACTCGATCGCTTGATCGTGTTGATATGATCGGCTATGGGAACCTTAGAAAACGTGTATTAACAAAAGATCTCATACATTCTGCTATGCAATCATGTTATTCTATCCGCCGCCACAGTTATAATACAATTCCGATTGGTTATTAGTGCAAAGAGGCAAAACCGATATATATGCAACATGCAAGAAGGACTCCGTTCCATATTGACAAAAAGAAACGTCTTTCTCAAACGACACAATGTTACGGTGACCCAATGCCAAAGATGCTGCAATTTATAAAATAGCCACATAAAAGAATCAGTTTTATGTAAACTATAGGCCTAGTACTGAAAATATTGAGACAAAAGGACATCATGTTGATTATTCGCATTTTCTTCTTTTGCCTCAAAGTTTTTTCCATGCCCTTTCTTTTTATATAGGGACGTCAAAACCAGGTCTTGACTTGGAAAGGAATAAACCTTCACAAAGCTGGCATAGCTTTTGACATCGTTTCTACTTGTAGAGAATGCTTTGGACAGTATTGAGAGAAAAGAAGAGAATGCTGACGATTAGCATGACTGTTCTTCTTTTCTCTGTCTAATACTTCGTGCATATTCGGACGTCTTCGGAAACTAGCGGGATGTACACTCGTCAATATCCAAGCGTCAATCATGGCAACGGAAATCGACGAGGGATACTCTCGTCAAATTCCGTTGCTACGGGTGACACCTGAAGATGCACGAAGTGTTTTGAAGTTAACCCATATATGCCGAGAGTCCTGTTTTCAGGACAGTACCATATGCCTATACCTGTCTCCACTAATTAGAGATAAGTGCTAACTTTTATCTTAGAAATCATCAGATAAGATGTGACTGGGACCCATTAGAGGGTTTAAAATGATAACTTTCCCACATTTCTGTATTTGCTGCTACAAAATGAACGCATTTCTGGCGAAAGTTATTCTTATAATGGCAACAATGCAAAGGTTTCTGTATAACTTTTTATCTATCAATATTTTAAAAGAACATCACGAATGAAATATGTAGTTTAAGGAATGCGTTCTTAGATATGATCATAAAAACTAATCATTTGTAATTTTTTCCTTGTCAATTTTGACAATTTATAAGTGTCCCGAAAACAGGACTGTAGGCGTAAATGGGTGCGGGAGGCATTGTTGTCCAATATGTACATTATACATATGTCTGTATCTTTTTGAAGAAGATCTTGCTTGGACAATGTTCTGTCTATGCTAGACAACGAAATTGTTTTACAAAGGATTGATAACCATATAGAATCACCACCTGTAGACGCAGTGCCAGATGAGGACAATGTGGATATGGGCGGAAATGTTGAAATACACAATCTTCCCGGTCAAGAAGTTTCAAAACTGGACTCTGTGACAACAATCCATGAAGAAAGGCACATATTATTTAGTGATAGATGTATTCCAATTAGTTCATTGAGCCCAATTGACAAACTTCTTGGGTTGATTAGACATGATTGTTGAAGTGTCTCTAGCACGGATACTCGCAGCAAAAGGGAGTCATGTTACTGATCCAAAACGTTCCATAAGATATTAGATGCAATCACAAGAATCATGATATATCACTAACTTAACAAGAACAATGTGCATCATATAGAAGGCATTGAAACCGAATTTTACTGGGTATTCTTTGGGACTTCGTAGAAAATATTCTAGCAATTAATATAACAGTTTGAGAAAACTATTGTGCTGTGTAGTTTTGATAACAGAATAAAAAAGAATCGATCTATCAGACTCTTCTTCAAAGGCCTTCTAACTGCAGCTTAAAACAAGCTGTAGTAATGTCCAAGGTTTTCGAAAAAAAAGCGACAATTCATATAACTTTAGCAGAAACAGAGTAACAATATTAAACATGCTCTATGAAAACGGTGCTTAGTGCATTTGTAAAATCTCTTTGGATCAAATATGCACAAAGACCCCTATTCATGGGGATTTAATTGCTAAAATGTTTCTGATACATTTTGGGAGAAGAAAATTGGTTTATATCAGTCTGTAAGCATTTAGTGCATAGGGGTTTATTCTGAAATTTTGATCACTTTAGTGCCTATAGTCCTGTTTTCAGGACAGATAAAAATCGCATGATTTTAGCCGAATAAAGTACTGTACAAGTTCGAAAATGTTCAAAGTTATATAGTATATTTATTTTCTTTATGAAAAATTCAATTCTACCAAAATAAAAAAATTCAGGCATATATGGGTTAATGATGGGTTGTAATCCGTAAGTCCCTTATTGTCATAACAAATACACTTTACTTGTAAAAATGCTTGCAGCTATAAGGATATTAGAATATGAGTAATTTTCACGTGATGTGCGATAATAACGTCTACACCGTGTCTCGTTTCTAGGCAACAGTCAAAACTAAAAGTTTTGTTTTGTTTTCATATTGCCTGATCCCATGTAACCTTTGATACGAAAATCTGATCAGTTGGGGGATGCTGTGAGATTTCTTTAACCCTATACTAAACAATATCCAAATTATCTAAATCTTAGGAAAACACCGAATAAAAAGAAGAAATGATGATAAGCAGCATTTAGCATATCCTAGATCTACCCTCTTTTTTCACTCATTGTTTACCACGTTTTACTACGAATTGAATCGAACATGAGCGATATAGCCTAGATCTGCTCAGTGTTGAGAGTACATTTATCCATTTTCTCTTAATATTTACAACAATAAATTCACATTTTACGCTTAAATAGATAGATTTTTGCCTAAAATGTTTCCCAAGATGTTTCTGTCCAATTTGAGTACCAGTATTTGGGCAACGTGTTTGAGAATTATCAATGAAATCACTGCAGAAAAAGAAGAAAATGCTGATTATCAGCATTTTTTCCTTTCCCCCTAAATAAACCTTCTAAGTGAGCTTTAGTTATATAGGCCTACAATAACTTCATCTAATTTTGATTCTTTTTGTCGTCTGCATCGGTTTTCAATACGAACAAACCACAAATAGGGAACGAATTTATCAAGTAAATAATGACGTAATTTCTGACAAACAATAGCGTATCGTATGCGTTGTTATAAAATCTCGTAACTACGGCTTGATTCAAGCCGAGATTTTATAACAACACCGACGGTTTGTCAAAACATAACGGTAAACCTAGTCTATTTTTAGAACAAAATTCTTTGCCATTATGGCGTCTGCAAAGCTATGGTGGTTTACAAAAGCTAACAAAAATAATCTACCTACTTGCAATATATGTATACTTGCTAACCGTTCAAGAGCTTAACGCCGAATGTTACGTTAGCTTTATTTATAGATCGCGTAAGAATAAGACGGGGATTCCCTTACGTTAAGCGGTCGATAAAAGAACGTCCTTGGACTACTTTAAACATATTTGTTATTATCGAAATTGGACCGTTGTTCAAACACGTCGATAATCCGAGGCGTTCACGTGACGTTTGGAGCGTTGTCATTGCTAAAAATAGACGACGTAAAATCCGTTTATTGATTGAAACGAATACTTGCTTGGAACGTTACTCGCGTTCAGACCTGCTAAATTACGTACGAAATGTGTCACAACGAGCTTGTTAAAACTTTCACGTTCAGTGCGTTACGCCAGTTTTACCCTTTACCATTACTTTTTTGTTCTTTTTTTATTCATCTTCGTTATGCAATGAACCTCAGCGAATGATATACACCTAGTATCGTTTTTACAATGCCCCCGTTTTAGATAAGCATTTACTTCCGCGTGTACGCTTAATCTGGTATTATTGTAAATGGACCAACAGTTTTACGCAGTCTGATCTGGGTCATTGTTGTTCTCCTACACTTAGCTGTAGGTTATAAGGATCTTGATCAGACAGTACGGCACATGCTCGTATTGGCCTGGTTCTATTGGGGCCCTTTACAATATTTCTATATTGGCAAATGGTTACAGAAATTGATAAAATTCGTTTATGACAACTAGTTATTTTTTCCTTGTTTTGCCTCAATCGTTTCTTTAAATATTGGAGACCAACATGGTTCATGATCAGACTGCGTGTATACGCAGGCTGATTTTGAACCATGTTGGACTCAAAATATTAAAAGACGGCTTTCACTAGTTTTCATAACTGCACATATAGATTCTAAACTTAGGCCTACGAGTCTATAAAGAAAAATTGCAGCACGAGCAAAACAAAACCAATATTGTGAAGCGTTACAACAAGAAGTGTTACGATTAATGTGTTCGATGAGAATTGCGCAGTTGATTTTTCTCGATAACTAGCTACTCAAGGCAGGTCATTGAAATTAGATATGTCATGTCAACCTAAAATGTGCTTTCTTGCATAATCTGATGCAACAAAAATAAGGTTGCCCTGTACGCGCTTTTGGATACGCTTATAAAGACAAGTTATGGTTTATGAATGTGTACGCTTCTTTTTTTCTGTGTGTCTCTTGTTTAGAATTGTTAGATGTGCCACTTTTAAAGGCAGATTTTTAGAGCTGAACAAAGCCATACAAAACCGTTGCTTAATTTTCGTTGCATGTATAGCCGACGAGAATTGACCTGGCAGAGCATTCCATTCGATAAGCATGGGCTGCTCTGCCAGGTCATTTATCGTGAGGTATAACACGAAATCATGCTTTTGGTTTGGCATTATGATTGTCTTCTTATCGTATGTTTAGGGTTGTCGCTTTCCTTTTTATAATATTTACGACAGGTCATGATTGAGTATTCATATTAATCAGATTGGAATCCCTAGATAGAATAATAAACCAAGTGGAAAACTCCCGAAAAAGCATGTTACAAAAATCTAAATAAATCTTATGTAATACTAGAATCACGAAACCTTGTATTTTAGGACACTGAGTCATACATGTACATTTATTTCAGATCTGCAGAAGAAAGACTAAATGTTAGATTCGTCCATAGATTAATCTATAACAGATGATAAATATAATATTTTCAATGTTTTAAACATCATGCATGAAATTATTGAGAAAAAAGAAGAAAACGCCAGATTATTTCAATATTGTCGAGAATTCTGACATAGACGTCAAAAAGGTCATTATATGGAAAAGGGGATAAGTGGCGTCCTGTTGCATCGTTATATTACTGCGAAAAGAAGATGAAAAATGAACGATCAACGATCAAACCAGTACGAGACTAATAGGGTACGAAATGAAATACAATACGTTTCATGCAAATTTTTATTGCAGTTTGATACCCTTTACTTAAAAACAGACTGAAGACAAATATCACGGGTGGTAAACAGAGAAACTAGCTCCAAAAAGAGGTAGTTGCATAGAGCGAAAATTTATAGGTCACGAACACATTTTCTAAAATTATTTTCTTTAAAGCGAGTTTTTGAGAAATTCGGCGATGCTGTAATATGAAGAAATGGTCGAGGTTTGTTGTGCACGAGAGTATACTGTATTAGTTGCAGGGTTTTAATACAATCGTTGAAAAACATTTCAAAATCGAAAGTAAAGAAGATTTTACTTTCGATCTTGAAATGTTTTTTAACGATTGTATTCAAACTCTGCTCACTAACACCGTGTATTCTCGTGCAAAACAAACTTCGACCATTTCTTCATATTACAGCATCGCCAGATTTTTCAAAAACTCGTTGTAAAAGAAATAATTGTAGAAAAAATGTGTTCGTGACCTACCTTTGTTTACAGATTTTCGCTCTATGCAACTACCTCGGTAGAGGCCGGATGTCACGAGGAAACGAAATACTGTTGACTCTTTTTGGAGCTAGTTTCTCTGTTTACCACCCGTGAATATAGGGGCATGAGAAACGAGTATTCAAGCCGTTGGGGAATCACGTGACACAATGATTGCAGACAATCTTCAATAATTATGCTATATACGTTACCAATTTGAACATAATTTGAAGCAGAGTTGGCGGAAACGATCAGGAATTAGATGGGCGTGAAATATCTTTTAAAAATCAGCTGATGAAAAGTTTGATGATCAATCGATAATTTTGTTGGTCTGCAATAATTTTTATACCAGCTGGTTTTTAAAAGGTTCTGCATTCGGCAAATCCCCGGCGTGTTCCCGCCTAATCTGCTTCAAACATTTGTTGTTTGTATGTTGTTGTTGTTGTTGTTGTCGTCGTCACGTGATTCCTCACGGTGTTGTGGTTGTACCGTTCGAATTAGCCACTGTTTAGGTTGCCATCACTTTTAAAAATCTGTACATAATTATAATGTCCCATTCGTTGTATTTATGGGTTTTTGAGCCGGCCTGCTTGTTTGACCTCATGAAACACCTCATTATGTAAATAAACCTTACACTCTTCCTCCTTTGTTCGTATAAACTTATGGTGTTATTAGTTAGGTACACTATGACGGTTTCAAGAAAAAAGAAACATCACTAACAGTCAAGGTATAAAATTAATCAATTGAGCCAGGATCTGGAAAAACGTCCCTTAAGGCTTTTGAGCCCAACATGTTTCCAGATCAGACTGTGCATACGCACAGTCTGATCAGGATCCACGTTGTTCTCTAATAGCTTCTTCGTGACCCGTAGTATCTTGGAGACAGCAGCAAGGATGCATATTGGACTGTATTTGACAACAGGCTGGTCTTCAAACTCAATTTTTAAAAATGCTATAAGAGACGTTTTTCCAGATCCGCGCTCAAATGATATCGGATGGGCAAGTAAAGAAATCGACGATCCAAGATGCAAGAAAGCGTCGCTTTTCAAACCTCGTGGCTGCAACTTAAAAGACATTTTCGGGAGTTGATAGTGCGCAACTTTGTGAACTTCACACGTATTCAAATAATAGAACAGAAATGATTTTAAGTGCAAACTGCAAAGACAATTTTGACTAATATGCATTAACCAAAAAGTTGAACGTGAAACTAGAATTATTATCCACAACAAATCGAACAATGAGGCTTGATATGAATGATATGAATTGGCATATCACCAACAACGTCCCAAGATCTCGATGAAAGATCAAATGATCAAAGCAATTGCAAATTATTATGATCGCTACTATGAAAATGCTAATCACAGGTCAAATGCATAACTCTATGGAACGTATTTGTTCTGACTTAAAACAAGCTGCAGTTGCGACGTTTTCGAAGAAAAGCGACGATAATGAACTTTTCATTTTGACAAAAGTAAAGACTTGATACAAGGTGTCAAATTATATTTGAAAGGGGTTTAACTAGACGATGAGTCATTATAGTATAGTAACACTATTATAGATAAATCGATAAAGTAACACACCATGAGAAAAAGGAGCTAATTAAGGTAGTCACCCCTAATGAGATTCGCGTGACGTCGGAATTAATCGGGCGCGGTCGAAAACATTCGGCGGTGGAAAGTTCAAAAGCGCGCCCGAATAGGTCCGGATACGTAACGACGCCGCTTGCAAAAAGCCGATGTTTTATGTATCTCAAAATGACCACCTTACGGATATTCGTCCTTAATGAAAAGACTTTCGAAGTACTAATCTGTTTCGAATATTAGTTTTACGGTGTTCTCTTGTCTTTTTGAGTGAAAAAAGTTGTTAAGAGCGATACTAAAATTATTTTTGGTTTAGAGTATGCATTTTTAGATGTGCCCAACGTTATTAACGATGTCTTTGTAAAAGTTATGCTGGTAAATGATGGCTTTAAAATTAAACGATTATTCTACATCTTCTACATTTTTTTTTCTTCTGCCATATACTTGAATTAGACATATGCAATTTGAGCCTTTTTTAAAAAAAATCTGGAAAAGGTTTCGTAACATTAACCAGGCCTACTGACCCGATTTCAAGGACAAACCACGTTTTGAGGTTAGCTGGCGTAGTTGAGGCCCATTTTGTAATACATAAATTGAGCCAGGATCTGGAAAAAGGTCCCTTATATCTTTTGAGGCAGAAATGTTTCAAGATCAGGTTGTACCTATGTGAAGTCTGACTGGGATCCACGCTGATCTTTTAAGATTGCCACAGGTCATGAACAAGCTATCGGAGAACAGCATGGTTCTTGATCAGACTGTGTGTAAACGCAGGCTGATCTGGAACCATGTCGGGCTCAAAAAGCCTCAAATGACCTTTGTCCAGACCCTGGCTCATTTATGTATGTAAATTAACTTCTCGGTGGGCCAAGTGGATTAGCTAATGTTGTGGGAAAGGGATAACATGTCAGAACACGCCGTGCCCGGGTCATACTGATAATCGGTCATGACCGTTTTAGCCCATGTTATAGAGTCAATGCTAATATTTGAAAATAAATGAATCCAGGAGGAATAAATCATTGCAGTAACAGTTAAACTTGCTGATATAGGTTTCGATTAATGACCTGGCAGAGCATCTCTAGCTTTTAGCTGGTGATGCGCTGCTATGTCATTTATTGAGACCTATACATTGACCGTTTAAGCCCATGTTATAGATACCATGCTTTTGTTTGAAAAATGAATTATTGTTTATTTTTAATACAAGACTGATACAGCATTACGGAGATACTTGCCGATGTAGGTTTCGATAAATGACCTGACAGAGCATCTCTAACTATTAGCTATAGATGCCCTATCGTGTCATTTATCGGGACATGTACAAACTTCTATTTTTCGAGTAAGACAAGGCACCGTTTGACTTTATATTTTGAAGCAGCCCAAGTCTAAACGAAAAGATTTTTGTTTATCTAGCAGTTAGTTATCTGTCAATTCATAAATGTCAAATCTTGTCATTTTTTGTCACGACAGATTAGAAAGGACACACTATCCCTTTCAAAATAAGAAGTTAGAACTTTTGAAACAAAACAAAAAACGAAGAAAAGGAAATATATTCGACACGATGGATGCCTTATCTAGGAGTCGCTTATTCGAGTCCATACATGATAAACTGCAGAAGACACTTACATAAAAGCAGATTTTACAATAACAAGAGTGACAAAGTTCCATCAATCCGATCGTATTAGTTACACGAATACATTGTGTCGCAGGTGTATTAGAATAATGCAAAGTCTTTCGTCTATTCTCCAGTATTGCACAACAACAATAATTATTGCTTGCATGGCAACGATTACACGCTGCATCTAATTCTAGTCTTGGCTAAATCAATCAATCAATTCTGATAAGAAGTATAGAGTGACAATCATTTGTACAAAATTGAGCCGGGATCAGGAAAAGGGTCCTTATGGATTTTGCAACACACACTATCATGCCGAAGTATTACATTTATAAGACCAACATGGATCCAGATCAGCCTGCGTAGGCGTATACACGCAGTCTAGTCAGGGCCCATGATACTTTATGACATCTCCATCACGTGTGTCAACTGTTACAGAAGAATAAGAACTCTAAATCAGTGTGTGTGTGTTTTTTTGTTTGTTTTTTTTTTTTTGTTTTTTTTTTTTTTTTTTTTTTTTTTTTTTTTTTTTTTTTTTTCAAAATCCGGCCCAAATGCACTTTGATCTGCAAACTTTTCGCATCGATAAACTGTTTTCAAACTGAATTGATCTATCAAACGACAATATGTCTTACAAATATACATGTATTGACATGTACATAACGAATACCTTCACCAGCAACGAATTTGAACTGCAAGTCGTATTTTATACGACTAAAATACGAGTTTTCCTCGGTGTTGTTGCAAAACCTCGTAACTACAGCTTCAATCAAGCTGTAGTTACGAGATTTTGCAGATCACCGTCAATTTGACAATTACAGTTTAAATTAAGATCGTAATTATCTAGAGACATGCATGCTTCGCTCAAATAAGCAATATATCTGATGTTAATATTTTTCACTTCAAATAACATTATTGTCCTTTCTGTACAGTTTCTCCCGGCCCCACAATCGTTGTACATCTATGTTCCATTTTGCTTGACAGACGTCAGTTTCACAGACGACAGATAAACGAAAAGTCCCTGGATAGACCAAAAGTTGGTCCTGGGCCAAAATTTGCGGACAAACACTGGCATAATGTGTCAAAATAATAAAACCGCAAGATTTAATTTGTTCCCTCATATCGAAGGCTAGGCGTACAAAGCAAACTATACAGCAAAACTTAGCTTTTCCTGTTGACTGCTTTTAAACGTTTGCAAAACAATACTTGTTTTTATGCCCTTAATATTCGAATCTTTGTGAAACATTATAATATGAATATAAATATGATATAAATGAAGAAAATGATGATCAGTACTATTCTCTCCATTTCGTATTCTTACAGGAAAAAGCATATTTTGTCTTTACGTTGTCTAATGCAACAGCCTTCAGTAAAAGAAATATCTTAAATTATTATAATATTTTGCAAATGCTCTTCAGAAACTACCATTTATCAAAACTTCTTAGGTGGAAAGAAAATTATTGAAATCGACATCGAAGCTGCATTTTAAAATTGTCATTGCTCTATGTCACTAAACTTCATTTTTTGGCACAAAAACAAAAATTGATATGAATATAATGATAAGTGAAAAGGTCGTCATCATATGAAATCATTTGACCCTCCGCGTGACATCAAGGACGTTTCTGTGACTCATCACCTCTGTCCGGGGCTCAATTGTAACCCTTTAACCCTTTCCCAAATGGCAAAATTTCAAAATGTCCATTTCAAAAGCTGCTGCACACGACAAAGGATCCTTATTTAAGATAGAATTTGTGTACAATATAGCAAGGAAAATATTGAGACAACAGGAGAAACTGCTGGTTATCAGCAGTTTCATTTTTGTCTCAATGTTTTCCCAAGCATATTCTCTTAGGGACGTCAAAACCAGGGTAAAAATTAAAGAATGACAAAATGATAAGTTTTTAGCTGGTCAATCCTCCCAAGATACACGTCATGTAGCCAGCAAATAGACGCTTTTCAAATTGAAAATGAAAAATTCAGCTTCGTGCCATTGTAGCAGACGTATTGTCATATTCACCTCCCAACATTTGCAAAATTTGTAGAAAAGAATGTTGGCTCTCGATTGGGTAGAAAATCTGTTTATTTGAAAAAGATACGTCGTAGTTTGTAACTGTTCCTTGATGAAAGGACCGAATAAAGAGAAATCACTTGTCTTTAAAAAGTAGTATCTAAGTGTTGTGAGTCAAATTAAGGAACCACATGGGTGTGGAAAGTAACAAATTAATCAGCACTTGCATTCGTCCAAGTTATACATGATATATCGTTTCTTTTACATGGCATGTTTGAAACGAAATAATCCATGTTCTACCATGGACTCTCGAGCTTTCGCCCATTGTGCAACCTAACCCAAAACCGTGGTCAAATTATGATAAAACCGGATTACAGTCGACACTCGTTGTGTCGAAGTCGGAGGGGGCCGTCAAAATACCTCGATATATCAGGAGTTCGACACATCCGATTTTGTTCGGCTTCGAGATTTTTGATATTTGACCGTTTTTGAAACTTATCTAGTACGAATATTATTGAAATATAGTAGGAAAAGGATAGAAATTGCTCGTGTCGAGCAATTTCTATCCTTTTCCTACTATATTTCAATGGCTATATTCATTTCGAAATTATTTTGTTTTGAAAAAAAAATATGTCAATAAATGAGGACGGGACCAGATTTGAACTTCGACTTAAGCGGAAATTCGACTTATCCGATATCGACATAACGAGTGTCGACTGTATTTCTTATATGAAATGTCTACTTTATAATGATAAATGTTACTATACAGTCGTTTATGTACAAGGGAAATTCGTGTTTTAACATTCATTTGTTGAACAACTTAGCTTCGTAAAATGAAAAATTCCGTGTTTTTTCTAAGTTTTGAATTACTATCTTTGTAAGGACCGCATTTATGTATTAATGACAAGTTTTGAGACATTTTTGTCGGAAAAGTTGAAAAATTCGAGATATCCGGAACTATTCTATTTTCACTCGAAATTCAGTTTTTTGGGTAAAACTTATATATCTCGTGTATATTGCTAGTGTCAGATATCAAGAATTTTGCGAAAAAAATTTTAGGCTGCTAGGCTGCTAGGCTGCCAACTTCACTCTGCTAGGTTGCTAGGCTGCCGGGCTGCCAACTTCACGGACCTGTCTTCTTATCCATTCAATTGGACTAGTCTGACAGATTTTTCAATGCTGAAGAACTAAAAGACTATTCAAAATAGACAAAATGGCAATATTACATATCGTCGCTTTTCAACAGAAACCTCGTAACTGCAGCTTAAAAGAAGCTGCAGTTATGAGGTTTTGTTGAAAAGCGACAATATGTACAATAGTCTATATAAAAAAAAATACCTTGAAGTATATACGAGTGTCTGTCTGTGTATGACCAAGGTGGGTACAAATCAGGTGAAAAAAGCAAGACGTTAGATGAAACACTTGCGATAGATTGTGAAATCGAACATGATTGTAGTAAAACCAAAATTTTACTACGTAGGATTTAAAACCATTTTTAAACCCTTAAGGTTTACGAACTGAGAATGAAATGCAGAGCCAGAGGCGAAATTTGAAAAGTGCCCGTAATTCCTAAACTGTGTTAAATTTCCATTCCAAATACAAACATAAGCATTTTGTATGGTTTAGAATTTTGAATTAATGCATACTTATGGAGATATTTGACAAAAATGTTCAAAATTACCTCCCTTGCATATGAACAAAGAGTAAAATGATATTTGTAAATTATTTTCTTCTTGAAGCATAATCTTGAAATCCGGCCTGGTGAATCAACTTATGTGAAGTGTATTTACAAGTGTGTGTAATTTGGTGCATTTCGTATGGCTAGAAAGTGGTGTTTTCATTCTCAGTTCGTAAACCTTAAAAAATACTACGTATGGCTTAAACCGCGTTACACCCTTTTAAAAACGTTATCAGAGAAAAGTTTAACGGGTGGAAATTTTGATTGCCAAAATGTGCGAAATTGTGTGTTTCTTTTCTCCCATGTCTTTATTTAAGATTGTCAATCCCTAATGAGATTCGCGCGTCGTCGGAATTATTCAGGCGACGTCGAAAACATTCGGCTTAGGAACTTTTAACCGCCGAATATTTATGACCGCGCCCGAATATGCTCGGATACGTAACGGCACCGCTCGGAAAAGCCGATGTTTTATTTGCCTAAAAATGGTCTCATTACGGGTAATCTCACTTAATTTTATTTTGCAGGTTTCGTTGGCTTTGTATGGTAAGTAAAATTAATGTTGTATTCTGCCTTATGTTTATAAAGGATATCAAAATGTTGCAAAATTCTGTTTCTCTTCAAAAAAGATACCTTGCATCTCGGAAAAAATATTTCAAAAGCTGCAGAAATAAGATTTTTAGAATACATAGAAAGACTTTCTTCTATCTCGACTAGATTCGGACGCTCAAACTGACACACAGACAAACGGGTGGACGGACGGTTGATAAACCTGTCACATTTGCACCCAAAATGGTGACAACTTGTGCAACGAATAACACGTACTGAAAGATCATTAATGATGAAAATAAATATTGGACTAATTGTTATATTTAACACTTTATATTACGACCGTATTTAGTACGTAAAAAGTTGTATTTCCAAAAAGCCGCTTTTCAACAAAAACCTCGTAACTGTAGCTTGTTTTAAGCTGCAATCACGAGGGTTTTGTTGAAAAGCGACGAAAAACTACTTGATCGTGTCAATATCTAGGCCCTATACAATAAATTGCCTCGCGCCAATGTTTGGGAAAATAATACAGTGCGCATGTGCGGAGGGGAACTTTTGAATGCGCAAATGAGTACTATTATGACCTTATAAGGCTATCTCTAAGATTATCGTCTCGGATCTATATCGAGGGGTTCGATCAAAACAATTTAAAGTGAATATGAAACTCATATGTACTTACAATAGTTTTCTTTTAACCCTTGAACATAGGGTATTGTATATCATGTGATTGCTTGGTTAGATCGAACGGGCTTTTAAACTTTTAAATTAACTACGCAGTAAGGTGCTCTTTGTTTAAATTATATGCTAAATTTATATATCTATGCCACGCCTTGTAGGTGGAGTTAAGTTAGATTGAGTAGACCAATCGAAATTTCTCTTGTTCACTTCCTAATGTCCTCTTTAATACATTTCGATACATGTCGATTAAAATCTTGGCGATTTATGACATGCAGGTACGTAGGAAGCAATTTCATATTGGGGGGGGGGCTAAAGCCTCAGTGTCTGAATATTGGGGGGGGGGGGGGGCTAAATTGAATTTTCCCAAAATTTTCAGTGTGAAATAAGGAAAATTCGGCATTTTCGGCCAACATTGGGGGGGGGGGCTTAGCCCACCCTAGCCCCCCCCTGTTCCTACGGGCCTGACATGTATGCTGTTTCGCAAATCAGGCTAATAAGGAAAGCGCGTTTTAAATTGAGTTCAATTTTGACCATGGACTTTGATCTACGAGACCTTAAAAGCAATAAAGCACAAAAACAGTAGTGCATATTTCGAGGAAACGAGGTATTTCCAAACGAATCGGCGGATGGACTCGGGAATGGATTGACGAACAGACAGACATGGCGAAACCAAATGAGACTGAATCTGGAAAAAGGCTTTTGAGCCCAATATAGATCCAGATCAGCCTGTGCATATACACAGTCTGATCAGGATCCACATTGTTCTCTAATAGCTTCTTCGTGACTTGTAGTAACTTCAAGAGAGCAGCATGGATGCATATTAGACTGCGTTTGACAAAAGGTTCATCTTAAAACTCAATTTCTAAAACTGCTATAAGGGACGTTTTTCCAGATTCCGGCTCAAATTATTTATACTTCTGCTTCGTAGATTGTGGTGTAATAACACCAACAGTACGTGTTTCTGGAGATATGGAAACATTTAGGAAAAGGAATGAAGCAAAGAAACTTGCCCGTCTTAGATGTACTACAATCAGAATACATGTATTCCTCTTTTGGAAACAGATAAGACAACCAATATTTTTTTACATTCAAATTAAGGGGGATTGCTCTAGTTTTTCGGAACACTCGGTCATTATTGTAGTAAATTAAATGTTTCGTACCAATATGTTTCGCTACCATATTTTCAATAATATAACACATCATTACAATTTACCATTTTCGACGGTAAAAGTGTATCTATTATGCAAAACTGATTTCCACAAGATAGAAATCGATTATTTAGAGCAAGACAGTCGTAAGTGTGTATGCAGTAACCACTGTTTTGCGTCATTTTATTCATATGTATCTGATAAAAATTGCTGAAATTCACTAATAAGTGCGCTGACCTATACATTTTCTTTTTGAATTATTACCAGGACATGTTTTTTTTAATACAATAAGGGAGTTTTATCAAATTCTATTATGTAGAACTTGAAATATTTCCAAAAATATGCAAATTTTGATGTAAATCACTCCAGCTTCGTTGATCTAATCGAACACGTGAGCATGCTGTTTTAAAAATTTACGCATTTATAATAGCACAATCATATTTTGGGTTTTCTGTTCTTATTAAATGTAAGACGTTTTCGGGACTAAACGATCAATATACAGCATTTCATTAGCATTTTAGTGACCTTGGACATGTACAAGAAATTGTGCATTTTTTCGATGTAGGGGTATGTGATACGAATGCATATAGAATTCAAACAAGATCGCTGACCATCCATTTTTATTTCATTTTTCAATTGGTATAACATGTAATTTCAACATACAAATAATACATACATATAAATAAATTCTATTATTGGGAATTTTTTTAGGAAACTGGAGCATTCCCCCTTAAAAGCGATCTCATTTTTCCTCTGGGCCAAAGTGTCGGTGAAGATTAGCCCGTTTACGGTTCGGTAGATATAAAAACATTGTTAGCCCAATTTATAAGCCAAGTTTATTGCCCGCTTGCATACTCGATCCTGGGTTTAGCCGTAGACCGTTACCGAACTCGACTTCAGATAAGCTAGGCTTGAACCCGAGATGATCCCGACTTCACGGTCATTTGCTCTAACGGTTTTGAGCCCGGGTTTGGACAATCTCGAGTTTGAGCCATGGTTCACATTATTACGCGTGCCGAAACCGGTTTTTCTAGTTTTTTAGCCGATCTAATTGCCAGCAAAGAAAACAATCTATTTTTATCCATGTATTATCCCCCCATTTCTTTTTGCCACTGTTTTTTTTTTTTCTCTCTCTTTTTTCTCTATCTCTTTCCGTAGAAATGTAGGCCCCACTCCTCCCTTCCAGTCCATCTTCTTTCCCCTTCCTTCCCGTTCTCTTAATCATTTTCTTTTTGTCATTTCTCTTGTTTTCATCTTCTCTATCTTCCACTTTTCTAGTATTTTAACCCATTACCAAACAACACAATTTAGGCTGCTCCAAATTCAAAGATACTGCAGACGACAATTTCAAGAGAATAAGATTTAAAATTTTGTTGTCTCTTTGGGTAGAAAACATTGTGGGAAATGAAGAAATTGCTTGCCACAAGCAATTTCTTCATTTTCCACGATGTTTTCCTAAGCCATTATCTTGTAGGGAGTCAAAAAGAGTCACTGTTTGGTAATGGGTTAAAAAGGGCCAACCATCCTTATTGCATTTCTTTCTTTTATTTATCATATAGAAATTAACGAATATTTATCTTTTTCCAGACTAGTTTTAAAACAGGGCTTTTTTCGGCTTCATTTTTGATTTGCAGATTACAACCAAAAATTTTGCGTTTATAAATCATTTTCAATTTAATGCAAAAATTGATTACGTTTTGTTAGACTCACTAATATTGATGGAATTCGTATGAAAAATAATGTTTATTTGTGAATTTTGAAGACAAACATCATAACTAATGTACATCTGGCTCACCCAAACCTGCTATGTACCAGGTTTGGCAGAACTCGGGTTTTTAACTGTGAATTGAACTCAGCTCACAAGTGTGCAAGTCAACCCAAGCTTGGATAAGAAATAGCTTTGGCTTAGCGAAACCTATGGCTCAGCAAGTGAGTTGTCCCGTTACCCTGTATAATCCCGGCTTAAGCTAGGCTTATACGCAGTATGCAAGTGGGCAATATATGTCTGACAGCAGTTGTTTATAACTAATTCACAAAGAACAGTTATAAATAAACCATGACCTCTGGACAGACGAGTCCAACTAAGAAGGTAAAACAGGTTTTCGGAACCCCTTTGTTTAAATTCAACCGTTGTTAAAATATTTGATTTAAAAACAAGCATCTCATGTATAAATGGTCTCTGTGGCATAGTGGGTAAGGAAGTGGTCTCCCAATCTAACGAAATATTTTAGCCAGGGTTCGATACCAGAAAATTCCACTATATTTTTTCATATTTTATTTTGTTATTATTCTTTCTATGTTATTTTATCTTTGCAGTGCGCCTTTTTTTTCTTTTCATATGTTTCGTCCATACAAAATATGTATATATTCCAATGAGTTATTTGTCACCAGCGTTATATCTATGTAAGCCTTCAAATCAGACATGTCTGACATTTATGACTTAATAAATTGTATTACTTTATTTGAATTACTCAGAACTACGTGTAAAGCTATCATTTAGAACGGTATCTATGGTGATGGAAAAATGAATAATAAAAGAATAAAATTAATAGAATAAAAACAAACATGGTAAATAAAACGCGACTATGTGAGATTCGAACCCACATGTTCCAACTTGTAATTGCTGGTAACACTGTTTTACCACTCGACCACGGTTACTTTATGTCGACGTGGTAGTATTTAATTAATTTGACAAAAATACACCGTACAGTATAAACATACAACCCCTCTCACGTGGATTAGTCAACAATTAAAAGTACATTTGAGTCTCAAGGTCAGTGGTGGCACTATACCACAAGATCTTTATGCAACAAGTCTGCACCGAAACCAAAACGAACTATCACACGGTGGGTAGCCCTTGTGACTTTTGGGAAGCGTTAACACCGAGAACATTATCCCCTTCTTGGTATGTTTTGTTTAATTTGTCAACTTTTACTCTGCGTATTGTGACGACATAAAGTACACTGTACGCGCCTTTGAGGGTGCAATGGCAATGAATTTTGTGCTAAAATAGACTGGGTTTACCGTTATGTTTTGAATCAAGCCGTTGTTACGAGATTTTAGGACAACACCTACGAAATACTTTTGTTTGTCCGAAATTGCGTCACGATACCCTGGATAAAATCGTTCCCTATTTATGGTCCTAACTCACTCTGCTCCGAATCCATTTGATTCAAGCGAAAGTGATTTTCGGTGCAAAACGAAAGCGGGAAGCGTTCACGCGCACCGATTTGAAAGGTTAGAAGCGGAGAAGGCAAAACACACCAGGGATTTGATGGATGTGGTATTTCTTTAAAACAAGAGGACCGTGATGGTCATAAATCGATCACCTGAACCAAGATAACATGAGCCACAGTCTTATTCCAATCATTTAATATTTTTGACTTCAAGACTGAAACCAAACTTATGGTCACCAACATTGTGTCCAAGTTTTCCTTGATTGGCCACTATTTCTGGTTGTTAGAGTAATGACTGTCGTTAAAACAATTTTTCTCGAAATTTGGCCTTTTTGCCCCACCCTCGGGGCAAAACGCCTTTAGGGGTGGGGCATGAAGCCCACCACTGGGCTTTATGCCCCATATGAAAAATAAAAAAAATATTTTGAAAATATCTGGGGGAAAATAGGAATATAATTAGTTTGTAATTAATATACTAGGAAAAATATATTTTGGATGGGTTTTACCATATTTTCAACATTTTTTATCAAGCGTAAGGGATAGATTTGGGCATAATTTACTTGTCTATAAAAGTGGTTACGTGTTACTGTCCTTTGTTTGCAGCATCTTCAAATCAGTCAAATTAAAACATACTGGTGTTATGTTCTTTATAAGGCCCCTTTAAAGTAGATTAAATGGTCTTATTGTCTCATTTTAACACAAAATCGACGTATCATGGGCGTTTTGCCCCACATGGATCCATCAGGTGCCATAAAAGTTTGATATATTCGCGAAAAGTCGGTCTTTTTTGCCAGTTTTTGTTTTGTAGACAACGAAATGTAAATGGATTTAGTCATATGTACCAACCTTAGTCATATTTTGAGTTTTAAGGAAAATGTTAGTACTTCTGAATACCTACTTACCCATATAAGGGGCAAAACGCCCACCATTTAACCCTTGGAAGGGGCAAAACGCCCAGTGTGGGCGTTTTGCCCCAAAGCAGCATAGGCGTTTTGCCCCAAAGGTGGTGGGTGCTTTAATTTGGCCAGAGAAAAAAATGTGTTGATATTTTTTTTCTTTTTATCTCTTTGTGTAGGCGACCAATTGGACATATAAATATAAAATGCATTTTGGTTGATTGAATACTCAGACTGAAATGAGATACAGAAGAAAACCCATTACCCAAATATTAGATCAAGCATATGCAAAATAAACACTTATTCGCATACTAATGATTGAGTGACGTTTCGATGTAAAAATTCCATGAGCATCTTTCTGAAAGAATACTTTAAGTGTAAAATCAAGACAAATATCCGTTGACATAATGAGTGACGAAATAATAGTGGTGGGCGTTTGACCCCACCTGGGCGTTTTGCCCCTCCTTACCCTAAAAACAAAGTAAAAAACTTTTTTTTCCAAATTTTAGGGCAAATAACACACGGCTTTCTGATCCCATCTTACCCAAATTCAAACTCATCTGAGATGTTAGGGTCACTATCATTGGGTCCAAGTTTTGTCTTCATTGGTGAATATCTGTGGCTGTTAGAGTAAAAACAAAGTCGAAAAGGGCAATTTTGTCAAATTCAAGGGCATATAACTCATGGCTTTTTTAACCAATCAGTTCGAAATTCACACTGATCTAAGATATTATTTCACAAACATTGTGTCTAGGTTTTGTCTTGTTGATCAACAACTGTACGAGAAGATGCTAGAGAGTAAACAAAGTAGAAACAGTTGAAAACAGAAATTTTGTAAAATTCAAGGGCACATTAATCAAGGCTTACCAGTCCGATCACAATGAAAATCACATTCATATGATATCTTATAATTCCTAATGTCTTGATTGTTCAATAATTGTAGAAGCTAGAGTGTAAAAAAAAAAGTCGAAAATGGTCAAAAACGACTATTTTGTCAAATTCAACGGACTTCCTCGTCCGATCACATTGAAATGTGACCCGTCGCGCTAAAAGGGACATTATCGGATGTGTGAAAAATATCGACCCTAGTCTGTCTGCGCAGTCCGCGCAGCCAGACTTCGGCCGACACTTTTCACTTTTATATAGTTTTCTAATTCCGTAATGTTTTCCTTATCTTACTATATGTTCATTTTTCGCATACGGGATCTAGTTTACCTGTGCTGGGTCTGACAAATTTTTGTCAAAATTTGGATTTTTTGAGTTCGGATAAGGTCCCTTTTAGCGTGACGGGTCACAAATTCAAAGGTATCCTGTATCTTACAGTCTCCAACATTGTAGCCAAATTCTGTCTTGATTGGTCAATATTTGTGGATGCTAGAGTATTAACAAAGTCAAAAGTATCTGTTTTTAATGTTCAAAGGCGCATAATTCCGTACTACCCGGTCCGATCTGACCCACAATCGAACTTATGGTCATACATGTTTAGACCAAGTTTGGTCAAGATTGGTCAATAGTTGTGGATGCTAGAGTGGTAACACGGAAAATTGGACAGACGGACGGACGACGGACAAAAAGCGACCACAAAAGCTCACCATGTGCATTTCGTGCTCAGGTGATCTGAAACCGTTAAAAAAATGTTTATTACATGTATAACTAAACATTAGTTGGTTGTCAATAACTTTTCACGTGATTTTTTAAAAAAGGTCTGCCACATCCGGAAATTTGTTGGCGATTTCTAATGTTGAAAACCAGTGATTGAATCAACAAACGGATGGACAGACAAACCGACACATCTACAATAGGCAAAGATTTTACCGATTTAACCGTGGCGTAATTTCGGGCAAACAAATACTATTTCGTGGGTGTTGTTATAAATCTCGTAACTACGGCTTTATTCAAGCCGTCGTTACGAAATTTTGTAACAACACCGACTATTTGTCAAAAAACAACCATAAACCAAATCTTTTTTTAGCACAAAATGAATTGCCACTAGCCTCATCCCCTGCCATGAGCTAAACGTCAAGAACCTTATCAAACCCGAGAAAACGTATTTTTCTCAATTTATGCTGAAACGATTTGTGCTTTTGTAATATTATTATACGTGATTCCGTGTCGACGTGTCACGAGCGTACAACACGACGTTATTGACGTCAACGCATGATACGAAAACGACGTCTGAATGACGTTTCGTGAGCTATCATATCAATGGAACATTAAACATTAACAATCAACAATCATTTGTGCTTTTACTTTAATACGGGAATCTGGCAAAGGGGCCCTTATGGAATAGGGAAATATTTTTATCCGGTTAATCGTGACGTAAATTCGGGCAAACAAAACAGTATTTCGTAGGTGTTGTTATAAAATCTCATAACTACGGCTTGATTTCAGCCGTAGTTACGAGATTTTATAACAACACCGACGGTTTAAACAAAACAGTAAACCTATTCTATTTTAGCACAAAATTCTTTACCATTTGAGACCACCATGGATGGAGATCAGCTTGTGCATACTCATAGTCTGATCAAGATCCATTTAATTATCTAATACAATTTTAACAGCTTCTCCTAAGTATCATATTTCTTTATTTGGCTGTATTTGATTCAGACGATTTAGCTCAAACATCTACAAAAGAATTACGCTTTTGACTAGCTGAATCACGGTGGGGATTGTGCATGATGGGATGGATAACGACTACCGACAATAGGGAACGATTTTATCAAGTAAACCGTGACGTAATTTCGGACAAATAAATAGTATTTCGTTGGTGTTGTTATAAAATCTCGTAACTACGACTTGAATCAAACCGTAGTTACTAGATGTTATAACAACACCGACGGTTTATCAAAACATAACGGTAAACTCAGTCTATTTTTTGCACAAAATTTGATGCCAACTCGCCTCGCTTCAGGTAAGACATTTTGCAATAACTCTGTTATTTCTGTATCGATTTTCAAGCGGTTTGCTGCATGTACCCCGCCTTATCGAGCTCTTTCATCGGATGTATGACATATTAGATAACTCAGGATACTTTTTCCGAAATATTATCCCAACCGACCAGAAAGCGAAATGGTAACGACTACGGCCAAATTAACCACGCTTCAGGTAAGAATTTGTGCAATAACTTTCTTATTTCTGCGTGAATTTTCATGTGGTTTGTTGCATGTACTCCGTCTTACTGAGCCCTTTTCTTAGATGTATTATTTATCTGGAACTTCCCTGTACTTTTCTCAAAAACCGATCCCAACCGACTAGAAAAAGGGCCTGAATTTTTTGTCGTTTTTCTGGTCGGTTGGGATCAATTTTTGGACAAAGTACAAAGATTCTACAAACAAGTCATATATCCGAGGAAAGAGCTCACTAATGTGGGGTACATACAACAAACCGCTTGAAAATTGGAGCAGAAATAAGAAAATTATTGCACAATTTCTTACCTGAAGCGAGGCAAATTGTGTCCGTATACTCCATATTCGTTATCCATCCCAGCATGCACAATCCCCACCGTGTGAATACTACTTTCGGAAATGTTTAGATAAGAGAAAAACGTTGATTACCCGCACTCTCCAATTCAGCACTGTTTTATGGTAAAGGAAACAGATTACCTATTTTTATAAATGTTTACTCGTCTGCAATACCTTTCAATTCAGTTTTTTTTTTTTTTGTCTTTTTTTGGACTATAGTAGGCCTATGGTAACGGCATTTTTATAATTGAGCTTGCAAACAAAATTTACACTTTTAAACAGCATACATGTATTATGCTACTCAAACTACTGTAATTTTGCATGTGACGGTTCGAATCTTGCAGGTGTCTGACACCTGAAAGATTTGAACCAATACATGCAACATTACATAGAAAGTTAAAAACGTTTTTCCCTTATTTAAATATGTAAAATTAGTAAACATTTGGAAAAATATCGTGACCGTACTATAGTTAACGATTAATGAATCATTTCTACATTCACACTACACAAAACTTATTAACATCACGACTGGGAATCATGCGACACAACAATTGCAGAAAATCTTCGATAATGCTCTCAATAATTGATCAATTTAAATTTGGGTTGAAAGAAAAACGCCAGGAATTTGTTAGGTGTGGTATCTTCTAAAAGACTGCTGATAAAGACTTACTGACAACCAAATTAACCTTTACATTGTCGTCAATGATTTTTTTTCAGCCGAATTTTGACAGGACCTCACACTTCCAGGGGAACCCGACGTATTTCAGCCTTCACTGCTTAAAATCATTTTCAAATCGGTCGCGTATTAACAAAATTACTGCAAGTTTTTTGCATTTGTCGTGTCGCTTGATTTCCCGCCGTATTACATAGACTATTGAAATTAAAATGGAAAAATGACAAGGTTATATTGATTGATTAATTTCTCAAACATAAAGTAGTTCTGACATCCATAGTAGAAATTAATTTGGAAAACATTGAGACAAATGAAAAAATGCTTATAATCACCATTTATCTAATTTTGTCTAAATATTTTTCAGTGCCATATCATATACATATTTTTTTAACATTCAGTTTGCGTCTGTAGTAGCAATCAAATCGGACCTTCCTAAAATGCTGTCGTTTGGTAAAATGTTTCATTAAGGTTTACGAACTGAGAATGAAATACAGAGCCAGAGGCGAAATTTGAAAAGTGCCAGTTATTCCTAAATTGTGTTACATTTCGATTCCAGTTACAAATATAAGCATTTTGTACGGTTTAGAATTTTGAATTAATGCATACTTATGGAAATATTTGACAAAAGTGTTCAAAATTACCTCCCTTGCATATGAATATAAAGTAAAATAATAATTGTAAATCATTTTCTTCTTGAAGCATAATCTTGAAATCCGACACGGTGAATCAACTTATGTGAAGTGTATTTACAAGTATGTGTAATTTGATGCATTTCGAATGGCTAGAAAGTTGAGTTTTCATTCTCAGTTCGTAAACCTTAATCAAATGCGGACACGCCTGGAAGATATATAGACGAACGAAGAAAATGCTAATTTCAAGCCTTTTCTCATTTTCCTATCATTTTTTTTCTTCATTGAACAGCGATTTGAATTTTATCATGTATGACTTTGTCGTCAATCACGCTTGGATTTTAGACAAACGTTTTCTTATTATTTCTTAAACCTTTGAAAGAAAATAAAACATTTAACCGAAACTTTTAGGCTACAACAGATTTTTGAGTTTTCCATAACGTACCAAATTCAATAACTCAATGTCAAATATTTATACATGGCCTTCTTGAAAGAGACATTGCATTCTCATTTCATTTTTTAAAGTACATGTGTATGTTTTGATGCCTAAATTGGTTATTCTAATGCGTTTGAAATAAATCAGTTTTTTTTTTTTTCTAAACGTGTTGCTTATAAGCAAAAAGGGGGTGGAAATGGAGACGAAAATGAGAATTCCATTTACATTTAAATTTTAGTTTACCACACTTAATTCAATTTTAATTAGAAACTAAATTCTTCGTAAACGGCGCAATACTTTGGCTTGAAATTTGTTATCTTTATCAATATCAATTACATTTACAGAAAACGGGCGAATATTTATTCGAAAACGGACAAATCATATTTTCACGAAATATAAACATTGTGCGACGTTAAAAAGATTAAGTTATTAAATGTGTCTACGATTTATTGGAACAACGGCGCCCTCGTATGTTGTCTACAACACTCAACAGCCTTTGATCGCTTTACAGCATTTTGGGGGTTAAACTTTTCATAAACGACAATTAGTTTGGGAGCTGCAATAAAAACTATTTCAGGCGACAAAATTTGGTGTTGATTAGAAAAGGATATGTTTACAATGACGTTTAGAAAAATATTGAGGCAAAAGGATGAAATGCTGGATATCAGCATTATCTTCTTTGCCCGTCAATGCTTTCCAAATGGAAGGTCTAATAGGGACGTCAAAACCATGTCCTAGTTGGGAAATAGTTATATATTTGCCTTTTTCAGACCATCAATTATAGAAAAGTAAACAGTTTATACCCCGGTCAGTCTGCGCAAAGATTCAATGACCAAAAATTTCTATCTTGCATAGACTGCGCGAACTGTGCAGTCTATCCAGAGTCGCCAATTTTCGCACATTGAATACGTTCCGCTATATAAATGCAACGGAATAGATTGCGGCAGGTAGTCAAGATTTAATGACAAAAAGTTTCGATTAAGATAGCATACCCCTAATGAAATTCGTGCGACGTCGGTATAATTCGTGCGACGTCGAAAACATTCGGTGGTGGAATTTTCCACCGCCGAATGTTTACGACCTGGCCCGAATAGGTTCGTAACGAATTCGCTCGAAAACATTTGATATTTTATGGATCTAAAATTAGCCACATTACCGGTATTCTACCTTAAGAAGAGACTGTGCGAACTGGATCGACACTTTTCATATAATATATGTGACCCGTCACGCTAAAAGGGACCTTATCGGATGTGTGAAAAATATCGACCCTAGTCAGTCTGCGCAGTCCGCGCAGCCAGACTAGGGCCGACACTTTTCACTTTTATGCAATTTTCTAAATCTGGAATGTTTCCCCTATCTTACTATATGTTCATTTTTCGCATACGGGATCTGGTTGACCTGTGCTGGGTCTGACAAATTTGTCAAAATTTTGATTTTTGGTGTTCGGATAAGGTCCCTTTTAGCGTGACGGGTCACATATTCAAATACCGCCAAATAATTATATTGCGATAGGTATTGACGGCGAGATTTGACCCGGCAGAGTAGACCAAGCGGAAAGGTCAACAGACTTATCGTCCAGGGGTGATAGGTGTGCCGGGACCCCTCGTGATTTGCTGAACACTTCGCATGCTTCGCTATTTACAGTTTACAATCATATTATTCAACGACTTAACAGTATTTTCACGTGCATACATTTGTCGCGTCATCTTAAAATGGTATTTGGTTAACTGAATATGCAAAAATGCCGATCCTAGTCAGCCTGTGCCATCTGTACGGTATGACCGGGATGTGAACTGTATTTAAATATTATTTTTTCATTTTTTGGGAGATTACGCCTATTTTAATGATTAGCTTTACTGAAAATTTCGATTCAAACGGACCACGGTAGCTTAACACTTTTATTTGACTAGATAAGATACAATCTTATTTTCACATGGCGGCACAATGTTGTATAATGGATACAGTGCACGCTTTTACGTAAATTAACTACGGACCATTCCCGTCTAAAATGGACAATAAACTTTTCCACTTTTGTGAACAGTTAAGGTCATTCTGCCGGGTCAATTAGTAGTCCCCTACCGGCGAAGCCGAAGGGGACTTTAGGTTTGCACTCTGTCCGTCAGTCAGTCCGTCCGTCTGTCCGTCTGTCCGTCTGTCCGTCCGTCAGTCCGTCAGTCCGTCTGTCCGTCAGTCCGGTGAATTAGTTTTCCAGACTTTTTTCTAAACGGGGGTATCTATTGAGCTGATTTTTGGTATGTAGACCCGCATTGATGAGTTACAGAACAAGTTTGAGTTTCGTTCCGGTCCAGTGATTTCTGAGTAAGATATGGCTGCTGGACTTAGAAAATTACTGGGAAATTACAGTTTCCCAGACTTTTTTTCTAAACGCTTGCATGTATTGGGCTGATTTTTGGTATGTAGACCCGCATTGATGAGATACAGAACAAGTATGAGTTTCGTTCCGGTCCAGTGATTTTTGGAGAATATACAGATGCTAGACTTAGAAAATTTCTGGGAAATTACAGTTTTCCAGACTTTTTTTCTAAACGCTTGCAGGTATTGAGCTGATTTTCGGTATATGAACACATATTGATGAGATACAAAACGAGTTTGAGTTTCGTTCCGGTTCAGTGATTTTTGGGGAAGATACAGATGCTGGACTTAGAAAATTACTGGGAAATTACAGTTTTCCAGACTTTTTTTCTAAACGCTTGCAGTTATTGAGCTGATTTTCGGTATATGAACACATATTGATGAGATACAGAACGAGTTTGAGTTTCGTTCCGGTCCAGTGATTTTTGGGGAAGATACAGATGCTGGACTTTGAAAATTTCTGGGAAATCACAGTTTTCCAGACTTTTTTTCTTAGTACTTGCAGGTATTGAGCTGATTTTTGGTATGTAGACCCGCATTGATAAGTTACAGAACAAGGTTGAGTTTCGTTCCGGTCCAGTGATTTTTGAGGAAGATACGGATGCTGGACTTTGAATTTTTTTGGGCTTCTTTTTCTAAACACATATATAAAGCCGGTAGGGGACTTGGTATTGTTTTGCAATACTTCAGAATGCTTGTTTTCCTCTATAGTCAGATTTATTTATATTTACAGTCGACACTCGTTGTGTCGAAGTCGAAGGGGCCGTCAAAATACCTCGACATATCCGGAGTTCGACTCATTCGATTTTGTTAGTCTTCGATAAAGTTGATATTTGTCCGTTTTTGAAAGTAATCAAGTACGATTATTATTGAAATACAGTAGGAAAAGGAAAGAAATTGCTCGTTTCGAGCAATTTCTATCCTTTTCCTACTTTATTTCAAAAGCTATATTGAGTTCAAAATTATTTTGTTTGAATAAATTATGTCCATTGATGAAGACGGGACCAGATTTGAACTTCGACTCAAGCGAAAATTCGACTTATCTGATGTCGACATAACGAGTGTCGGCTGTATTATGAAATCTTAAATTTTCTTACCTGTTTTCCCGTTCAATAACTGTAGGTAAGTGAATCTAAGCACAGTCCAATGTAAAAATATCCTTCCAATTTTTCAACGTATGATCCTATTTTTTTTCTTTTTTTTTTTTTTTTTTTAAGTCTTTTTGTAGTCTTAACTCTCTACCAACGGTATGATTCTAGGGTGGTCCGAATTTGAAAGCTGTTGCAGTCAATTAAATTGGCATTTTAATGAATAAAAATGTAAAATGTAGTTAAAAATATTGAGGAAAAAAGAGAAAATGCTGGTTACCAGCACTTTCTTTTTTGCATCAATGTTTTCTCAAGCTTTTCAGATTGCGGTCGTCAAAGCCAGATCTTGTTTGGAAAAGGGTTAAATCACTTTCAGCAAATAATTAAAAATCAACAGACGACAAATCTTTAATTTTCAGACTGGTCATAGAATTTGAAAAAAATTTAGAGTTTTAACCGAACTATTGAAATTTAATCTGAGATTCTGATAAATGAATTATATTTGAAATACATGCAGTAATATAATTATTTTTTTTATGATTTAAATTGGAGCGAAAATTGTCTTTCAATATTTTTTTTCAAATTAAACTATTTTTAAGATTAAATTCGTTGATTAATCCGTTTGCAGTCTTCGTTAGTCTTTGTTATTTGGTAGTTTTTGTTGTATTTATCTTTGTCAAGGCCGTTTATTCTGGGGAATTTTATAAAACGGGTGATTTCCAACGGAATCACGGTAACTGGCATGGATAATTAGAAACCAAAAACATGCGTCATTAATTAATATGGCCTGACCAAAACGCGGTTAAGGGGATGGTTGCAATTCCACGTGACTTTTTGGAAACGTACGCATGTAAATAAAATGCTATTTTCAAGGTAGTGTTTATCAGTTTTTTCTCGCCTAATACTCAACGGATTTTGATGAGACAAACTGAAAGTGCTCCGTAGGCGCATTCGAGTGCACCATTCCCGGTTAGAATTTTTGGTCTAAAGGTATCACCGGAAATGCAAGTTGCAGCTGTCGATTGGGAAGGGCAGTTGATAGCAATTTCCGTCCCCTATAATCTGATCACGATATTATGGCATGTGTTTACAAAATTTGCATAAACACAATTGTGAACTCCAAATTACTGTGATTTTGCATGTGTTGGTCAAAATCTTGCAGGTGCCTCACACCTGCACTATTCGAACCAACGCATGAACAATTGTATTTAAGATTAAGAACGATTTTTACATCGGTAAAATATTTATAAATACGTGCCTTAATATCGTGTCCGGACAATAATTCGCGAGTCATTTCATGTTTCCCGGGAGTGTTTTGTTTTATTTCCCAAACAAACGTGGATTTGCCGAGTCCAACAGGAAATCATTGACAATATAAAGGACAAGAGCTTCGCAAAGCGGCGCATATACGCCCGAGAGGGGCTTGTCAGTAAAATTGGCCATTTTTTCGATTCAAGGGCAGTTAATTCAAACATGAAAAGTTGTCAAAATTTTGTTTGCACAACAAGACACCATAGAGATTCATTGTGGCTAGTTTGATTAAATTATGGTTGAAACTATAGGAGTTGCACACAGGAGAAAATGGACATTTTTGAGAAAATGGGCATTTTTTCTTAAATTCAAGGGCAGATAATTCAAGAACGAAAACAGTTATCTTAATTCTGTAAGCGGTGTGCACAACTAGACGCTATGGAGATTCATTGTGGCAAGATTGATCAAATTCTGATCAAAACTGTAGGAGGAGTTGCGCACACAAGAAATGCACACAGGAGAAAATGGACATTTTTGAGAAAATGGGCATTTTTTCTTAAATTCAAGGGCAGATAATTCAAGAACGAAAACAGTTATCTTAATTTTGTAAGCGGTGTGCACAACTAGACACTATGGAGATTCATTGTGGCAAGTTTGATCAAATTCTGATCAAAACTGTAGGAGGAGTTGCGCACACAAGAAAATGGGCATTTTTTTATTCAAGGGCAGATAATTCAAGAACGAAAAGAGTTAATTAAATTCCGTAAGCGGGATGCACAACTAGACACCATGGAGATTCATTGTGGCAAGTTTGATCAAATTCCGATCACAACTGTAGGAGGAGTTGCGCACACAAGAAATTGCTAACGGACGGACGGACGGACGGACAGACGGACGGACAGACGGACGGACGGACGGACGGACAGACAGACGAGCGGGGCCATAACATAATACGACCCTTCGGGCGTATAAAAATGTAGGAAATGCTGACAACCAACATTTCTCCCTTCTCGATTTTTATGTACTAGATAAAGGCTGTACAAGAAGGAGATTCTACGCGATAGTTTATATCGCATAGAATCTGCTATACAGACCCTATCTGACTTTGTGTTCGTAGCGGTTCATGGGAGACGGGGGCGTGACTATGTATTTGAACCTGCTGCAGACTACTAAAAATGTTGATGACGATATGATTCATGTATAATATACCATAAAGATGTTAAAGCAAATGGAGAAAATGCTTTTTATCAACATGTTCTTTTTGGCTCAATGTCTTTTCAAACCGTATCTATTGAAGACGTCAAAACAAGATTTTGTTCGGGAAATGATTATTTTTTTCTCAAAAGTGCTGCAGAAGACATATGTCGGACCGTATTTGGTACAAAAACGAATATGGTATAAATGTACCATATTCGTTTTTGTACCAAATACGGTCCGACATAGCACCTAGTGTGAGAAAATTTGACAAAACAATTCCTAACAAGAGTAAAGAAATATCTACGGGAAACCCCTAAAGCTGATTACCAGCACGTTCTGCATGGATAAAATAGCCTCGATTCTGGTAAGATATTTTGCAATAACTTTCTTATTTCTGCGTCAATTTTCAAAAGGTTTATTGCAAGTACCCTGCCTTATGCAACTCTTTCATCGGATGTATGAGATAATAGAAACCTCTTGGTACTTTTCCCAAAATATTGTCCCAATCGACAAGAAAGCGAAATGATAAAAACTACGGTCAAATTAGCCCCGCTTCAGGTAAGTATTGGGCGTAACTTTCTCAATTCTGTGTCAATTTTCAAGCGGTTTATTGCATGTCCCCTTCCTTACTGAGCTCTTTCCTCGGATACAGGACTTATTTGGAAACTTCTTGTTCTTTTCTCAAAAATTGATACCAACCGACCTGAAAAATGATCTGAATTTTTGTAGTTGTTCTGGTCGGTTGGAATCAATGTTGGGAAAAGTGCAAGATTCTACTTGTAAACAAGCCATACATCTGAGGAAGGCGGGTAAATGCCACATACCACTTGAAAATGACGCAAAAATAAAAAAAAAATCACACAATTTCTTTCGGGGGCAAATCTGGCCATATTTTATCCAACCCGTGATGCACAATCTCCACCGTGTTTATGTGATGGTTGTTTAAAAAATGATTCATAAGACATCAATATAGCTCACGATAAATTGACTATCGTTAAGCTAGAGATGCTCTGCCAGGTTATTTATCGTGAGCTATCAGTCAATTCCATTTCATGTAAAATTGTAAACAAAGGATAGATCTAGTCCAGAAATTCACGTTCACGAGACTTCAATTCATAATATAGAACGATATATTTTTAACACCATTAACACCAAGATTCATACAGATATATTGATTGTCGCTTTTCTTCAAAAACATCGTAACTGCAGCTTGTTTTAAGCTGCAGTATTGAGATTTTCGAAGAAAAGCATCGTGGTTCTACTTCACTCTGGTCGCGTGGTCAAGAAGTAGCACTTAAGGGGCGACGGTAACAGATGGTCTAATTGCAAAAAATGAATTTTTTTGAAAAAATATGCAAAACTTTTGTGTTGACCACCTCGGGATGGTTAATAATATGCGATTCAGACAGAGAATGAGCCGAAATTACAAGACAGATAGCTGAATTTAGGGAGAATCCAAACCTAAATTCAACCCCGTCTCAGATGGGGTTAGAATTATTTTGAAATTGTTGCGCATGCGCATACAGCGCGGACCATGATTCAAACGAGATTCATACTTGAATTTCAATATTACGTCATCATGTATGTTGTGACGTCATTTAAGAAAGTCGCATGTCCTACTGTTTTGACCTACTTTCGATATCGCTTCATGAATTTGGTATCAAATTGCGAAAAAATGAGTCGTTGCTTCAATAGTTTGTCGTAATCATTTAATCAGGTCATATAAAGCTTAAAAAGTGTACATTTCGTTTGTATTTGACAATTTTTGGGTCCAAATCTGGGAAATAGTAGCTTTAACCATCACAAAACCCATTCCCAAACAATGGAAATTTGAACCGTTCCGATTTCAAAGCAGCTTCAGACATCAAAATAAACAATGTCAGATGAATAAATGATTTCTATTTTAGAATAAATGAGAAATAAATCGAGGGCATTGTAGAAATCCCAAAATCATCAATATTTTCTGCTTTTATCCCAATGTTTTCCGAAGCCTTTGCTATTAGGGGAATTAAAACCATGTCTTGTTTTAGAAAAAGGTTGACCATAGTTTGGACAAAATAATCTCGCGGTCAAGAGATTTCAGTTTGTAAAATATATCGATATAATTTCTTAAAAGAAAAATCTAAAACCACAAAGAAGCTTCTGAATACATTTCCTTTACTTCACCCTTGCTTTATGGTCAAGAATTATCACCTTAAAAGCATTTCAAAACAGCAATTTAGACTTCTCATATTCGAAAACTGTTGTAAACCCCCCCCCAAAAAAAACGTCCAAATTCAGGGGTGGTGCAAAACTCTGTAAGCGAACTGGCGGAAGTGTTCAAAAGATGACTTAAAATAAATATTAATCTCTCTTTGTATAAATATTCGCCAGACAACAAAGAAAACTAGCTCATTTGCATAAACTAATTATGTACAGTCGACACTCGTTGTGTCGAAGTCGGAGGGACCGTCAAAATACCTCGACATATCCGGAGTTCGACTCATCCGATTTGTTCGGCTTAGATAAAGTTGATATTTGACCGTTTTTGAAACCAATCAAGTACGATTATTATTGAAATATAGTAGGAAAAGGAAAGAAATTGCTCGTTTCGAGCAATTTCTATCCTTTTCCTACTATATTTCAATTGCTATATTCAGTTCGAAATCATTTTATTTGGAAAAAAAAAATATGTCCATTGATGAGGACGGTACCAGATTTGAACTTCGACTTAAGCGAGAATTCGACTTATCCGATGTCGACATAACGAGTGCCGACTGTATTTGTAAGACAAATTTATAAAGTAGCGCCCTAAAAAGTAAACAGTTGTGGGACAATGTGATGCTGTTCAGAAGCCAAACTGTAGGCCTGTGCTTATAAAGATAAACAGAAAGATATCATTGAAAAGAAGTTGCATACCATATTTTGAGCTTTGTATGTCAAATACTTTAGGAGAAAAGGCAAATGTTAAGTAAATTAAGCCGTAGTTACGAAAATTTATAACAACACCTACGAAATATCCGAATTTACTTCACGATTAACTGGATAAAATCGTTCCCTATAAACGAACACATGTCCATTGTTTGTATTAAATTCTATGTTGGGCGGAGCGATCTGTCGATTGGCGTTTGGTCAATTAGCGTTAATCGTATGGGCCTACTCGTTTGAAGGATTTTAACTCTATCTTTTTTTAAATTCATTAATATGAGGTCACACGATACTTTACTGACAGTGTCCTTAACTTAGCGAATAAAGCCGTGGTTTAGACGACCATAATAGAAAAGAAGTACATTGAAAATTGACGGGAACAGAAGAAAATATTGGTTACTTTTTCCTTTGTCTCAATAAATGTATTTTGTTCTATATTGTACACACATCGATCTATATTCAAATCGGTTTCTCATCTGCAGTGGCGTTGAGTTTGGAGCAATTCATATTTTGTCGCTAGGGAAAGGTTTAACTCATTTTAGACTCATTAAAGGAGTCAAACGATGCTTTACTCAATACATTTTCAGAAGTTGAAGTACTTAACAAGATGACTCTGCCATCAGGCCATATTGTGAATGAACCCATAAATCGCCGCTTTTCAACGAATACCTCGTAACTGCAGCTTAAAACAAGCTGCAGTTACGAGGTTTTCGTTAAAAAGCGACGAAATACAATGTCTATAATTATTGCAATCGCTTTCAGTAATGTTCGGTAACTACGTGTAGTACGTATATAAGAATGTCGGCGATTCTTTGTCAAAAGATTTCCCTTGCAAATGTCGACAAGAAGTTTAAAAAGAATATGACCGATCGTGTTTACGAGATAAATTGGGGTCTTGGAAAAAGATCCCATGTGTCGCATTTCAGGCAAAAGAATGGTCCAGATCGGCTTGTGCCTCATAAAAGTACGGTCAGAATCCATATCCGTGTCTTACAGTTTCCAAGGTATATAAAGGAGGTATGATAAACAGATAATATTTCGTCGTTTTTCAACGAAAACCTCGTATCTGCAACTTAATACAAGCTGCAGATACGAGTTCTTCGTTAAAAAGCAGTGATTTGTTAATTAGGATGAACGTATATACGAAGACCGGCACGGCAAAAATAACGTTGCACAGCAATATCAGAAAATCGTCAATAACTTAGTTATTGCTTGTCTTATTTAAATTCGGTTTGAAGCAGAGAAGGTGGGAAAAACGACAGAGTAAGATGAATTTGGTATATTTCTTAAAAATCGACAGATTGAAAAGCTATTGATGACAAACCAACATTTTTGGTTGAAGATCCTCCGCATTCAGACAATGAGAAAATGGCTAGTACCACTCGTATTTCAATAGTATGTACTTCAAATCTGAAAGAGAGTTCATAATTCGTTTTATCTGAAAAGGTTCAAAATATCCAGTTCAGTTTCAATGATCATACACTGTCGCCGTGACCTCGATACTAAAAAATGCTTCAGACGACAGAATGATAACCATTACCAGACGGCAAAATTTTGAACTGTTCCAAATTCAAAGATTATGCAGACGGCAATTTCAAGTCGATGATGTTTCTTTTTTTTTTTTTTTTTTTTTTTTTTTTTTTTTTTTTTTTTTTTTTAAAGGCCTTTTTCGGTAAAAAGCATTGTGGGAAATGAAGAAAAGCAATTTCTTCATTTTCCACAATGTTTTCCAAAGCCTTTATAATTTTTTAGTCATAAAGAGTCAACATGTGGTTATGGGTTAACGAGACATCCGATTCCGAATTTACTCTTGTTAAAGACATATGTTTGGTGCGAAGATTGATTATTCTATTAGCTTTTTTAATTGTTGCTGAAACCAAAAAAAAACGCTTTTAGAGTAGAGACGGAAACGACATATTTAATCAAGACTAATTATATGATAGACTGGTTGCCGCCCCTGAAACGTACTGCGACGCACATATAAATACGACTAGGTGCCAGTCCATTTAATGTGTGACGTCTGTCTACCTTCTCTGCTTCAAACCGAATTTAAACCGGTGCCGTATTAACAAAATTATTGAAGATTTTCTGAAATTGTTGTATCACGTGATTATCCATCGTAATAAAGCAAATACAAGCTCGATTCTTGGCCACCACCTATTATTCTTTTACAAACGGTTCTAAATGTGATTTCCCTTTGGAAGACGACACAACTTTAGACATAATTCAATGTTGAAGCCTGTTGAAAGGGAAATG
The DNA here is from genome assembly GCA_963680895.1 of Fragum sueziense. Lineage (NCBI taxonomy): Eukaryota > Metazoa > Mollusca > Bivalvia > Cardiida > Cardiidae > Fragum > Fragum sueziense. Next base: position 40,571,018 of record OY804593.1, on the reverse strand, counting down.
AACATTATTTGTGTTAATCAATCAGGCCCGTAGGAAGCAATTTCATATGGGGGGGGGGGGGGGCTAAAACCCTTGTCCCGAATATTGGGGGGGGGGGGGGGCTAATTTGGATTTTCCCAAAATTTTCAGTGTAAAATTAAGAAAATTCGGCATTTTTGGCCAACTTTTTTTTTTGCCCCCCCCCCCCCCCCCTGTTCCTACGGGCCAGTCAATCATTAAAATATTGAGACAACTGATAAAATGCTGGTTATCAACAGTAGGCCTATCTTCTTTTGTATTTTTCCCAATAGACTTCAAACCAGATCTTGTTCAGAAGAGGGTCAATTGATCCACCCAGTTTTATGTCAAGATCAAATTACGTCGAGACCTTCCTTAAGAGTCAGTCGATGGAATGAAATTGGGAATTTGAAATGGAATTTCCAAAATACCGTGTGATTCATCTTCTTGAAATCAAAATTCTTGTTTGTTTTGTAGAGGACAACTATCCAACCCCTTATAAAAACGACTGATGACTGATTACAGTCTGTTAAATAGAACCGTTAAAACCAACGTTCTGCTCACTGAAAAAGCTCTCTACAAAGTGTCTATCGCTCATATTGATAGGTTCAAACTCTATCGTAACGCTATCAAAATTGAACAACCTACAATATCGTGACGTCATTTACTGCGTCACTGATGTTATTTTGCATTATCTAATAAAAGTCTACACATATAGCGTTCACGCAGATTACGTTGATTCTAATTTTGGTCAATGACAGTGAATTGAGGTTCCAGTCGATGAAAATCTGTATATTTTTTATCTATTTTTTATGTCATTTAAAGCCAACTATTGGATAATACTAAAACCCCGCCAATGCCCTAAGATTAGACGAGATTCGCAATCATATTGACAGAGTTCGATCTTTCCGTAGTAAAACGTAGTAAACGGTGGACGCTGGAAAGAGAGTAACCGAATTCCTGTTAGATCTTTGTGTTTCACGGATGGGCATCAGGGGGGGGGGGCTACCCCTCGATAATGTGTCAACGCAAATTTGTTCCCACGCCACATCCGGGAACTGTCGATGTAGTTGAAATCCCCGTATTTTGATATAAAGTAAAAGGTGAGCTCTCGCTTTTTTTTTTCTTTTTTTTTCAAAGAGCGCATTACTTAAAAATCTGGCGATGCAGTGCAATATAACTATGTTTTAACAATACATGAAGACCGAAAACCCCATTAAGAAGTGGAAAATATGAGCAGGACGACTTTAATCCCAGGACTGGCGGATAGCATTTTCGCCCTGTGTTGACATATCGACAGGTATTTCGAGGCAAATATTGTAGCTTATTTTCAGTTTTGGACCACTATCACATGTTTTGATGCAACACGTGGTCAAATTGACTACAATGACGCAAAAAATTCAGATGTTCTGTACTCCTGTGAATAGATTACCTGCCCAAAAACTCATTCGTGTTGTTCCCAGACCATCGAGGTAGCAGTAATCTAGCAAGATAGTTCCCGCGCGTCCCATGCGTTTACGTACGCAAAACAAGAACAAAAGAAGAACAAGAAAAAAAGTTTATTGATTGAACTTGAACATAAATGTTCATCGTTACAATACAAAAAATACAATTACACCTAGTAATGACGGTAATAAGAACTTATGTATCAAAGGAGGGGTTTCCATAAGGCCATTTTCCTGGGACCTAAATTTTCCAATTATATTTTTAGTACAAATAGATACATAAAGGGGACGTGTTTTGCCGAAAAGTCTGAATCGAACGGACCTTTGGTTTGGTGTATATTGCATAATGAAAGTGGGTGGGGTAATTTTTTTCAGGCGCTACCCAAGGTTCTTATTAATCAATTTTCTATCTAAATGTAAATAATTGGCGAATCTTTTTAAAACATTATGTTTAGTATATGAGCCCATGTTAAGATGACATTAAATCCATTGGCTTGCTTATTATAGATATTAAAATATTTGGAATTTTATGTAATTTTTCAATTTTTTGTATATTTTCATCTCCCAACTTTGGGGAAAACATCAACACGTTTTTATAAAGTGGCATAATGGAATAATATTTTAGGTGAGAACTTGTTAATAAATGGTCATTGCAAAATTATGAGGGATTTTTGATAGCTAGTCGGGTAAATGAGTTACGGGCCCTTGAATGCACGAAAACCCATGACAAATTGTGGAATAAATAACAAAATACATTTTTTCTGACTTTCTTTCGTACAGAAAGGCAGAAATATTTAATTAGCTTAAATTATAGCTGGCCTCAGCAAATACAGGGTGTCCCAAAATATGTGTCCCCCATTTTAAACATCTATGAAATTGACAAATGTTGTCACTGATTAAAATCAGTTACATAGGTATGAAGGGGACATGATAAAGTTTTGTTTGATATATAGAACATCTATATCTACTTTGAAATTTTATTCCGCATAACGTTTCAAAAAATATGTCATTTTTTAACTTTTTGGCCAAGTGACGTCAACGACGTCATCTTTTTCATTTGACAACGTTTCTTTTCCCAAGCTAAGATGATCAAATTTATCCTTGCAATTTTGTCTCCCTTGGCCATTGTGGCTTAAATAGATACAGTGAAAGTCTTAACATCATTAAATTTTGAAGGGGTGAAAATAATCACGAGAACTAGAGTTTGAAATGAGGAAAGATGTTGATTCACTGAAAATTTGGATGGTGGTGCAAATGGTGCTTTAAACGGAAACACATTTTAAACATCTATAAAATTGACAACCTATTGTTATCAAGTAAAATCAGTTACATATGTAAGAAGGGGACATGATAAAGTTTTGTTTGTTATATAAAACATCCATAGTTACTTTCCTAGTATATTCAACAACAAGCTGTAAGAAAATGTTTGTCTCTGCAAAAACGATCCCCCTTTAAAGCACAATCAATTTACACCATCATCCAAATTTTCAGTGAAACAACATCTTTCCTCATTTCAAACTCTAGTTCTTGTGATTATTTTCACGCCATCAAAATTCAATGACGTTAAGACTTTCACTGCATCTATTTAAGCCACAATGGCCAAGGGAGACAAAATTGAAAGGATCAATTTGATCATCTTAACTTGGAAAAAGTAATTTTGTGAAATGAAAAAGATGACGTCGTTGACGTCAATTTGCCAAAAAAATTAAAAATGGCATATTTTTTAAAACGTTCTATGGAATAAAATTTCAAAGTAAATATAGATGTTCTATATATCAAACAAAACTTTATCATGTCCCCTTCATACCTATGTAACTGATTTTACTCAGTGACAGCATTTGCCAATTTTATAGATGTTTAAAATGGGGACACATATTTTGGGACACCCTGTAGTACTATAAATAAGCTATTACGGTCAGTTTCGTCTGTTGTCCGTCCGTCTGTCCGTCTGCCCGTCCATAATATCAGGTTTACACTCTAGAATCCACAAATATTATCCGATCTTCACCAAACTTTGTCAAAATGTGTATCGTTATAAGCCCTTGTGTTAGATAAATTTTGGACGGAATTGCTGCAGAAAGTGCTCAGTGATGTGCCCTTGAATGTCAAAAAATGCTATTTTTGACAATTTTTGCAATCAGAAATTTTCAAGTATTACCCAATCAAATGCAAAACCAAGTGAAAATGTTTGCATTTATAATATCTTGGGTGAGTGTGATTTACATTTAGATTGAAAAATATTATTCCATTATGCCACTTTATAAAAACGTGTTGATGTTTTCCCCAAAGTTGGGAGATGAAAATTGAAAAATTACATAAAATTCCAAATATTTTAATATCTATAATGAGCAAGCCAATGGATTTAATGTCATCTTAATATGGGCTCATATACAAAACATAATGTTTTAAAAAATTTCGCCAATTATTTACATTTAGATAGAAAAATAAGAAAATTGATTAATAAGAACCTCGGGCAGCACCTGAAAAAAATCACCCCACCCACTTTCAATATACAATATACACCAAACCAAAGGTCCGTTCGATTCAGACTGCAAATAATACTGCAGTTATTTGCGGAAGTATTACTAAAGTAAGGCAAATATATTATATTATTTCACATATGTGAATATAATATTGTCTGTGAAGGATGGCTCGGACTGACACACGGATATCTCTGTCAGAGTCCGTGAGTCGTCCCAGTCATCCTTGCTGTGGTTATTAAACTAACTAGGTTGTAGGTCAAAAATTCTCAATACATGAATAATAATGATGTTTGTGGTCAGCATTTTCTTCTGTAATCTACTTATTTGTTTATCGAAAACAGGTATCTTGCTTGTTACCATTGAAAACATTGAAGGAGAAGGAAAATATGCTAGTTACTAGCGCGTTCTCCCTTTACCCCAAGGCATTCCGAAATTATTTTAAGGGTGTCCAAAGTTCGATTTTTTTTTTTTTTTGTAAAAAGTATAATTATATAAACACATTAAATATTTGTAAAAGTATGGTATCTGTTTGGGAGTTGTGCACAGAAGTGCTGTCTACCATTTTAATTACAGTTGGAATAGAATGTAGAAAACAAGTTGTGATTTAACCCCTTCCCAAAGCCACACGTTTTAGACCTGTCTAAATTAAAGAATTGGGATGAAGGACTATGCGTTTCTTTGTACTTGTGATTTATATCTTATAGCATGCAAGGCATTGTGAGAAAAGGAGAAAACGATGTTTTCACCGTTTTCTCCTCCTCTCTCAATGCCTCCCAAAGCTATTGATTTCCGAAGTCAAAATAAAATTTGGTTTGGGGAAGGTTGTAATAATCTGAATGGACCTTATTAATCTCGAATGCTTCTAGAAACAAAAGCAGTTTGTTATTTGGTTGATTTGGTGTTTTACGTCCCACTCAGCAGCTAAGGGTGTCACTCCTCAACGAAACGGGCCTATTAAATATATAGTAAAATGGGTCAATTTGGCAGCTTCTAGCTCCTCTCAGAAGTCTTTGTGACACATTTTACTTAGTCTGCCTGACAGACCATTTCTTTGTCTTTAATTTACTACAAAGAAAGTGGTATCATTAGCACCATCAGCTAAAATCACGCACCCGTGAACACAGCCACCCTTGAAATTTGCCATCTCTTTCGGGATCTGCATGTGACCGCGCAAGAAACTAGTTCCCAACAAATTCATTAAAACAAATCCTAGCAGTACACTGATGGTCTGCCAGTATTCAGAACCACATTTCATGCATCTGCCTATTATATAGACATAGAATCAATGCAACAAAAGGAGCGAATCCATTTTTGACGGAACTATGTTTGTATACTACGACCCGGAAGCATTTCCCGTTGTGGAGTGTCTCCTATATAATGAAGGATTTTACAAAATATTTACCAAATCTGTCTCAGGTCGGTGCTTTATGGTGTTTCCAAAGAGAAAACATAAAAATAATCTAAAAATTGTCTCTAAATAACAACCAAGTGGCATTTTAAAAAGGGTCCCCCCAACTGAAAAACGATGTTTTAATGCAATTCTGGGTTGAGACCCCCTTGGCTTACTTGAATTGGAATAAATCAGGAATTTATGGTCAGATTTCCAAAAAATAAAAAGATACTTACTCTGTCATCCTTAAGCTTTCACAATGAGATGCATTTCTTGAAAATATTGCATAAAACAATGCGGAAAAAGGGGCTGTTTTAAGACAAATGTCCTTTTTCAGCCTGAAATTCCATTTTTATCATTAATATACATTTTAAACTGTTAAAACTAAACTTGAATTTTGTTAAAGTAATACTTGAGAGCAGAAATATATTTGGACAATAAAATAAATAAAAACAAAGACTATTTTGGGACAGGAAATGGCCACTACTGGCCAATTAAGCCTCTTAAATCGGATTATGACCAAAGTAAGTATTGGGGAGAGTTAAGGGGTTTTCGCCTTTTCCTACGATGTTTTGGATGTGGAAATACAGCAAATCGTTAACTATGTAATAAGTAACACTATTTAAAACGAACTCGTAACTCCTGTGACAAATTAGCAGAAACATGGCATTTAAAAAAGGGGCTAAAATGACAAAATTATCGATTTTCTACTAAAATTCGTTATTTTGTGAACCTAAAAATCTTAAAAACGGCTGAAATATTTTACATGTAAGATTCTTCTTGCTATTTCCCGTCTTCAGCTATTCAAGTTAGCTGAAAACCGTGTCTTTGAGAAGGAAAAACAAAGGTTTTAAAGACAATACAAATGTGGAAAACACACGAAACAGAAATCAAAAGTAAGATAAGTCTTTATAGGATAAAGGGTTTCTGCAGTCTATTTTCATATAAAAATGCTTTCAAAATATCTTTGAAATTCATAATTACTGCATGCGTGTTTCTCTTACTTGAAAAGGATTTTGTATAGAAAATAGAAGGAAATCACGAGGGGGGGGGGGGGGGGCATACAAAAAAAGGGGGGGCTAAATGTTAAACATTAAAAAGGTCATTTTCTTTTATTGAAATGGTAAAATATGGATTAAATCGATTAGTATCCAGAATTTTGTAATACTTTGCTTTATCTATTGTGTGATAAGCAAAACAAAGGGCATTTCGTGGAAAAAAAGGTTTATTTCAAATAAAATTTAATGAAAAAATCATGTCACGCATCTTTTTAATTTTTGGCGGGGCGTTTCTGGGATAAAGGGTTTTTCGCCTTTCCGACGATGTTTCTAAGCTAGTTTCACCTTGAACTAGTACTAAAAGGAATTACCTATCCAAAAAATAGACAGGAATTGACAACACAAGCAATAGAGTCAATTTGATGTGGTTTCTAACGTTGGCTTTGTTCTTTTTAACATTTTTTAAATTTTTTGAATTCTAGTTAAAATATGACATAAATTTCGAGAATATGGTCTATTTTCCACAAATTCTTTACGTTCAGATCAATTGAAGCAACTTCAAACACAAAAATGTGGTTATACCGAGTATAATCTACAATACAGGCTCTATCTGACTTAGTGTTCGCTATCGGTTCATTGGAGACGGGGCGTGGCTATGTATAGACGTCACATAAACCAGCCGACAGAGAGTTTATGTGAAATATAGCGGCGAAATTTTAAAATACACTGCAATTTCATTGGTCCAAAAAGTAGGTCGAACACTAAAAGTCGAGTGACTTACATTTTGTACCATGGAAGTTTCAATATTTTATAGATTACCCAAAACAACAATAAAATATGGATGAGTTCATAAGAGCGCTACCAGAAATTGGGGTGAGGAATATTAAGTATTCAATTACAATGTCGAATATGGATCGTACAAACTGCTTTTATTTTGTAGGCTTGCCCAGAAATATAAACAAGACGAAGAAGATCTACAACCTGTCATATATTTTCACAACTGGAATTATTTAGTCACAGAAACTTATTTATCTAACAGCGCCCTTATGAACTCATCCATATTTATTGTTGTTTTGAGCAATTTATGAAATATTGAAACTTCCATGACACAAAAGGTAAGTTACTCGACTCCTTAGAGCGTTCTTAAGAGCGAAATTTCTTGAGATATATTGATATTTCTTATAAAAAAGATGTTTGAGGATAAAGCGTTCTTTAGAGCAAGATTTTTAAGACGCTCAATGGGATGTGCCATTACTGTGTACATCATGCGGAACCTCTCAGTTAACTCTGTAGAAACAATATAAGAGAGAATGAACCGAGTTGTTCCGAATGTTCCATGGTACCATGGTTATGCTCCATACTTCATACAAATGACGCCATCATGGCGTCATTTGTATGAAGTATGGAGCATTTGGAACACCTCGGTCAGACTATTGTTCTTACAAACGCTTTATCTAAAACAGCTTTAGGGGGAATGCTCCAGTTTTTCGGAACACTCGGTCTTTACTGTAGTAAATTAAATGTTTCGTACCAATATGTTTCGCTACTATATTTCCAATAATATAACACATCATTACAATTTACCATTTTCGAAGGTAAAAGTGTATTTATTATGCGAAACTGATTTCCTCAAGATGGAAATCGCTTATTTAGAGCAAGACAGTCGTAAGTGTGTATGCAGTTACCACTGTTTTGCGTCATTTTATTCATGTGTAGCTAATAAAAATTGCTGTAATTCACTAATAAGTGCGCTGACCTATACATTTTCTTCTTGAATTGTTACCAGGACATGTTGATATAGATAGAGTGACCGGCCTTGTAATGGCGCATATTTTTCACCGGAGACAAAGATCAGCATAATTTCGTTAACAGCATCTTACTATGGCTACCTACAGGACCAAATACCACAACCGAAGGAATTAGATAAGTAGAGGAAATAGACTTTCGATACTACAGCGGTTTAGAATTTGTTGCTAGCAAGAATTTGGAGAAAAGGTGGATAGAAGGCTTAACCTTTGACCTCGGCTCTATATCATATAGAACATTTCTTGTGATCACTCACCTGTAACCAGGTAGACAATGGGCATTACAACTCAACTGTGGCGATGTCGCATCGGGTGCTTTACACAAAAAAGTAAACATTTGAAGTCAGTATCTGGGGGAAAGCAGTTTAATATGTCGTATAAAACATTTTCACTTTCCATTCGTACAGCATTATTCGCTTTACTGGTTGTTCAGGGGATAGAGGCAAATCCTGGACCTCGAGGTGGTGGAAGGGGAGGTAATAGCAATACGAACACAGAGAGAAAGACCCGAAATGGAAATGGCGCGAACATTGTGGAAAAAGGAGAAGACCGAAGACAAAGTTTATCCCAATCTGACGCCCGGCCTAACCAAAATGTAAGTGCATCAAGTAGTTTATCGCCCGATAGACAATCTGGTCAACCTTGCATCAACACATTTATGACTCCAAGATCTCAAAATGAATCAGCAGATAGCAATGGCCCCAATGAGAGACCTTCTACAAGTAGTAGAGACTATATTGGTGAACAAATGATGCACACCCTAATTGATATCCAGAGAAGTATTAAGATATTGGACGCAAAATTTGATAGACTGGAAAAAACGGTTGATGATCTCAAAATAGAAAATCAAAATCTGAACCAGGCTAACGTTGTTCTCACGAAAAAAGTAGACGATCTAAGCTCCAAAGTAGAACAATTAGAAGCACAGTCTCGCCGAGAAAATCTTAAATTCTTTAATATCCCTGAATCAGATCAAGAAAGCTGGCAAGATAGTGAAAATAAGGTCAGGGACTATTTGAATGATAAGTTGGACATAGATGAATCAGCTATAAGTATTGAACGTGCGCATAGAATAAAGAGCTCTGACAAATCTAAACCACGACCAATAATTGTGAAGTTCTCTCTTTTCAAGGATAAGGACAGAATTTTTCAGAAATACAAGGCTATGAAGCGAGAAGAGAGAGAAAATGGCACACCCCATTCCAAAATCGGCGTTGGCGAAGATTTCCCCCCGAGAGTCAGCAAGATTCGATACTATCTTGTACCGCACATGGTGAAAGCCATTGAAGAGAAGAAGAAAGCCTACCTACAGTATGACAAGTTGATTATAGACGGTAAGAGATTTGTATATGACTTTGAAAGTGGTGAACCAAGAATGGAGAGATAGGTTTTCGGCCGCGGCCCAAACCATAGCAGACGAACTAAGGGAGATAACAACGTCGAGGCATCTATAAATATCGACAATGGACAAAATCTTATTACGCGTAAAAGACAAATACGAATTTGCAGCTGGAACATTGCAGGTCTACACAAATATGAAAATGATAACCATTTTGTGACTTTTTGTAAAAAGTTTGAGATCATAGCTTTTGTCGAATCATGGGGCAAAACTACTCAAGATTTTGATAATTTCTTACCAGGATATAGACTATTTAACTGTATACGTAGCAAAAAACGTAACGCACCCAGAGGTTCTGGAGGTGTTGCAGTTTTTGTTCATGAAAATCTTTTCAATGATTTTGAGATAGTCAGAAAATATCAAGATTTACAAGACATTGTTGTATTACATTTACATTTCAAGGGAAGTAATCAGAGAGACCTCGCCTTACTCTTTACCTATATTGCACCAGAATCATCACCTATTTATGAAAACAGCCAATTAAATGGAATAGAAATATTACAAAATACTGTTAATAATGTTATTTCAGATTTTCCGAATAGTGATATTTTTATTGGTGGCGATTTTAATGCAAGAACAGGAGATTTGTTAGATTATATTCCAAATGACGATATTTCTTATATTTTCAATAATGACTGTACTGATTACCCATCAGACACATTTGATATGTTACGATGTTCTCGAGATACAAGAGTCAATAACTTTGGTTTGTCTTTGATAGAAATGTGTTGCACATTAAACATTCACTTTTTGAATGGAAGGCTGTATCAAGATAGACTAGGAAATTTTACATGTTTCGCGAACAATGGTAAAAGTGTAGTGGACTATATGATTGCTTCCTCACAATTGTTTAATTCTAATATTGTTGACTTCTGCATTGAAGAAAACGATTGCTCCGATCACTTCCCTTTATCATGTACTTTAGAATTTAGTTATATAGAAGATAATAACGAATCTGATGTTAACCCTGAATCACAAAATTTAGAATCATGGGAAAAAATGAAATGGAAACAAGAATCTAAGGACCAGTTTCTCGAACTATTTTCAAACTCATTCGATACTTTTTGCACTGATAATGACATTGAAAATAACCCAAATCTTGTTGATTCCCTTCCCTCGTTCATTGGACTGTACCATACAGCAGGGAAAAACATGCATGTTAAAGATAATAGACGTAAATCAAATAAGAACTCCGAATGGTGGGACGAAGAATGTAGCACAGCTAAAAATGAAAAGAATAAAGCCTTGAGAATGTATCGCAGTATTAATAATGAACAAAATCGACAATTATACATATCAAAACGAAACAAGTTCAAAGCTTTATGTAGGAGAAAGAAAGTATCATATGCACGTAGCAAAAAACAAGAATTAACAAACGCAAGCAAATGTCCTAAAGAGTTTTGGAAAATTTTACGTAGTGCGAATAATAAAAATTGTTTTAATAACCCAAATATTTCAGCTATTCAATGGTTTAACTACTACAGCGATCTGTTTACCTCAAAAATAAACCACAATAATAATAATGAAGGAGAAGCATTGGATTTTATTAACAATAATTATGACTGTAGCCCTCTAAACGAACCAATTTCAAACGAAGAAATCACAAAAAGTATAAAATGTATTAAAAACAATAAATCACCCGGTCCCGACGGAATCGGCATAGAAATGTACAAAGCAACACTATTATTAATATTACCTTACTTACGCAGATTATTCAACGAAATATTCACGTCCGGAAATTTTCCTGGAAATTGGTGCAAAAGCATCATTACCCCGATACATAAAAAGGGGAATAACTGCGATCCGAACAATTACAGAGCTATCTCCCTTATTGATTCAATTTGTAAATTTTTTATGAGTATTCTATCTTCACGTCTTAACACTTGGTGTGAATTAAATAATGTCCTTGATGAAAGTCAAGCTGGTTTTCGACAAAATTATACTACTATTGATAACATATTTAACTTAATGTCCGTTGTACAAAAATACCTCTCTAAGAAAGGGGGTCGATTCTATTGTATATTTATAGATTTTGAAAAAGCCTTCGATAATGTTCAGCATTCAGAAATATGGAAGTGTTTTGAAAGAAACAATATTAATGGTAGATTTTTACAAATAATGAAATCTTTATATAGTAACACACAATCCTGTGTTAAGTGCAATAATAAGCTAACAGAATACTTCGTTTGCTCGGTTGGAACCCGACAAGGCTGTATTTCAAGCCCAAAAATCTTTAGTCTTGTAATTAACGACTTAATCAAGTACCTACAACACAATTGTGGAGAAGGTATATATATCTCGGAAAATGTTACGTCTCTTTACGCCTTTATGTACGCAGACGACGTTTCAAGTTTTGCAGATACGGTTTCTCGCCTACAAAAACAAATAGATTCTATAGCAAACTTTTGCGACGAATTAAAAATGAAAATCAATTCTGATAAAACCAAAATCATTGTTTTTCGTAATGGTGGCCCACTTAGAAATGCTGAAAAGTGGTTCCTCTACGGTAAACAATTAGAAGTTGTATCATCTTACAAATATCTTGGGGTTTACTTCACTCCAAAATTGTCATGGTCTTTTACTGTTGAAAAATTGTACTTACAAGCTATGAAAGCGACGTATTCAATTTTACGCTACCAAAGAACTTTTGGCACAATTCCTTCAAAAGACATGTTTAAAATATACGATTCTATGGTAAAACCTATCCTGTGTTATGCTGCGGGCATATGGGGTTACACATATAATAAAAAGATAGAATCAGCTCATGTGAAATTTTGTAAAAGGTATTGTTTGTTGCCAGAACACTGCACAGATAATTTTGCTCTTAGCGAATGCGGACGACTTCCTCTTTGTATTTCATACATGACTGAGTGTATTAAATTTTGGCTTCGAGTTATACATTTACAACCTAATAGGTATCCAAAACAATGTTACAATCTTCTTCTTCAACTAGAATACGCAGGTAGAGTAACGTGGGCTTCACACGTCAAAGACCTTTTGTTCACTTACGGCTTTGGCTATGCATGGATCATCCAAGATGTTGGTGATCATAATGTATTCTTAACTGCTTTTAAACAACGTTTAATTGATTGTTTCTCACAGAAAATTAAAGGTGAAATAATTGCAAGCCCAAAAGGCCGTCATTTGCAACATTTTTCTACTTTATTAAATGTTGAAAGATATTTGTCGTTAGAACTCGGGTTTAAACTGCGTAAAGTGTATTCAAATTTCAGATGCTCATGTCACAGTCTAATGATCGAGAAAGGGAGACAACTCGGTGTAGACCGAATGTATAGATACTGTCCATTATGCCTATTCAGAAATATCCATGTTGTAGAAGATGAACTCCATTTTTTCCTCGAATGTGCATCATATGATGACTTACGTTACTTATACTTTAAACAATCATGGCTGGATAATAAGAATGCAGATACCTTCTATCGCATATTGGCATCAGATAAAGAAGACGAGATCTTTAGAGTCGCACATTTCTTATTACAAGCATTCAAACACAGAAAAAGCCTTATAGAAAATCTACCTTAAAACTGATGTTTTCAAAAGTTATTCATTATTATAGATTTACGTTCATTCCAACATGTACTGTTGTAAACTATTAATTGGTTGTATTAATTCCTTTATTTCACATTTTGTCCAAATAGTAAATTTCTAATTAACAATAAGTCACAGTCTGAAGCAGTCGAAGACAAAATTTAATGAGGTGGGTGCTAGGTTCGACCTGTGACGACAAAACAGGTCGTGCATAGCATACACAGCATTAAAGTCAGATAATAGTTTAAAGAAGAAAAAAATAGGAATTTTGCCGTTACATGGTAATGTAATTATTTTGTAAATATGTTATGTTTTTGTCACTCTTGTTGTGTAGTTTCATGTCATGTACAATGGGCCGATGGCCTTAGTATTGAATAAACTATTGTATTGTATTATTGTATTGTATTGTTGCTTAATACAATGAGGGAGTTTTATCAAATTCTATTATGTAGAACTTGAAATATTTCCAAAAATATGCAAATTTTGACATAAAACACTCCAGCTTCGTTTATCTAACCGAACACTTGAGCATGCTGTTTTATACATTTACACGTTTGTAGTAGCACATATTTGGGTTTTTTGTTCTTATTAAATGTAAGACGTTACTTTAAATCCGTTTTCGGGACTAAACGATGAATATGCAACATTTCATTAGCATTTTAGTGACATTTGACAGGTGCAAGAAATTGTGCATTTTTTCGATGTAGGGGTATGTGATACGAATGCCTATAAAATTCAAACAAGATCGCTGACCATTCATTTCTATTTCATTTTTCAATTGGTAATGACATGTAATTTCAACATACAAAATATAAATAATTTCTATTATTGCGAAAAAATATAGGAAACTGGAGCATTCCCCCTGAAGAAATCTTAAAAATCTCGCTCTAAAGAATGCACCTCAGATCAAATTCCGGTCTCTGCGAGTTTCTATCGGTCACGAACGATGTCAGAGTGAAATAGGGAACGATTTCATCAAGTTAGCAGTGGAGTAATTTCGGACAAACAATAGGTGTTGTTATGAAATATCGCAACAACGGCATGATTCACGCAGTAGTTACAATATTTTATAACAACACCGACAGCTTATCAATACATATAACTGTAAACACGGTCTATTTCTAGCGCAAAATTCATTTCTAGACTGTTGCCCTTATGTGGTAAATTAATGTTTTAATTTGCAGTTATAAGGTTTTTTATTGAAAGTAAATGATATCCTGTATCAAGAAGAACATCTCCATACGTATTTTTTTCTTTTTTCTTCAAAACTATCGTTACAACATCTTCTTTAAAGCTGAAGTTACGGGGTTTTAGAAGAAACGTAGTGATATAGTTGCTATGACATTTAAAATTGCATCGGTGATTATTTTGCGTTAACCTTGACTGTTATAATCATTCTGCGCATGCACAGAAGCAATCTATTGCACGTTTCCAGCATTTCTAATTAAAAACGATGGTGCACTTTTCATCACAGTTCTTGTTGCAGCGTTCTCAGCGTATGTATTACTAGTCAAATAATTATAAAAGACAAATTGGTGATGCACAGTATCAAGTTCGGCCGCGAATTGACTACTCTCCATTGCCGAGCTCTATTGATTAAACCATCAAATATGACCTCTGCAGTTTTCGGTACGCCAACAGCCTATTTGTTCGTCATAATCTAATTATAGCACACCATTTGAATTATCGAATCAAAATGATTCAGTTTTATCTTGCATGATCATTACGTATACATTACGTCGCTTCTATTTTTTGCTGAAGCCGGTAACATTTGAATTATCGAATCAAAATCATTCAGTTTGATCTGGTTTGATTACGTATACATTACGTCGCTTCTATTTTTGGATGAAGCCGGTAATTTGAAGCGTCAGCCAATGAAAGTTTGTATCAGCTTTTTGAATTGTTTTGTTGTGTATCGCCAACGATTGGATACTGAAATCCCGCCAAGGCCCCGAGATTAGACGTGAAATGACCCCGCGAGAACAGAGCTCATTCTATCGAAATGGAATGTAGAGATAATGTGCTCTGTTCATAAGAGAGTACGAATTGACAGGCCAAAAATATGATTTTAATCAAGTTGGAAATCAAACCAGTGAGCCCAAAATATTTTTACGAAGCTTTAGATATTTGACTTCTTCTTTCCCTTAAATTATCTTAACAATCTATAATATGGAAAGTCTGAGATGCAAGTTAGTCAGCCCAAGTCATATTATACAAGCGTATGCAGTACTTGTCGTACTTTGCACGTAGTTGTGAATAGTTACTTACCTCTTGAAATAAATATCACTACAAACTCGTTTTACTGGTGAATTTGTAAAGTTTACCTTCCCATATGTATGATGATTTTTGACTTCGTGCCTATTGTATCCAACTATATACGACATGCATATATGCTTTTACAGAAATCTGACTTTTACATAAAATGAGATGACACGGAACTGTTCGTTACCCCCGTTGCATGTACCAACGGAATATCCAGTAACGCATTTTCAGGAGCGCACCAATATTTTCTTTCACACATTATTTACTATAAGATGATTTTCTTGGAAATGGTAAGCATGGTGGTCAAAGTCAAATAGCAATCACTTTAGTGAAGAGGACAAAATAATTGCTACAAAATATTTTGCAATGCAAATCTTTTAAAGGTCGAATGGACTAGGAGTTAAGTAGGCTAGTTGTATTCCAAATGCTGGAAACGAGATACCAATTAGAGCCGAGGCGGTACATAATAGGTAATTAACAATACGATCCGCATTTTGATATGTAGGCATATATCAATGATTTTCGTAGAAAAAACTTCGTAACTACATGTTCTAAAGGCTGAAGTTTAGATGCTTTTTTAATCAAACACCAGCATTAAAGAAGATAGTTTCCTATTGGCTGGAAAATGTGACACGCGGAATGTTTTATAATATTTTAATAAACAAACGATATCCTTGTGGTCAGAATTTTTTATATTGAAATTATCATAGAAAAGAGATCGTGATGGTTGAATTTTCCTCGCGACTGAAAGTCGTGATATTTCATCATATTATTGGTATATCAACAAAGATAATATCCGTGATAATGTCCATCCAAATGCTATTACATTTATTTGCATTTTATGTTTTGCGTAACCTTACAGTCCTAAAACCACGGCCGGGAATCACGTCAAATAACAGCAATTGCAGAAGAGGTGTAAAAATATCAACAATTTGATGGATGTGATGGATCTTTTAACCCTTTTCCAAACAGGACCTGGTTTTGACGTACCTAATAGAATATGTCTGGTAAAACATTGAGACAAAGGAGAAAATGCTGATACTTATCTTTTTCTCCCTTTGCCTCAATATTTTATATTGATTTATTGTATACAAGTCCGATCTTTATAATCATCTATTTTGTATTC
Source organism: Fragum sueziense (assembly GCA_963680895.1). Lineage (NCBI taxonomy): Eukaryota > Metazoa > Mollusca > Bivalvia > Cardiida > Cardiidae > Fragum > Fragum sueziense. The sequence goes on along the minus strand of OY804593.1, from coordinate 40,554,564 downwards.
TGTAGCAGTTTTCAAATTTGACAACCATAAAATAAATTTTGCCGTATGGGCATCACCGGATAAAAAAGTTATTGGAGATAAAAGGTATTGTTTGATCGTCAATAAAAATTAATGTTGATAAGGACAGCATTTGCGTTAAGTGTTTAATCTAAGAACGTCTAGATTAACAAACACCCAACAATAGGTTTGAAATCGTTAACCTAAGTCGGCGAGCAGCTGGAGGCTCGGTAAGGGTGTTGTGGTAGTACTGGTTTGAGAAACAACAGGAATCCATGGGTAGGTGCTCCAGCCGCCGCGATATGACCCTGGCAGTTGAAAACGGCGTAAAACCCTAATAAACTCTAACTCAGATTAACAAAGGAAAATTGAGGCAAAAGGAGAAATTCGCTGCTTTTCAATAAAAACCTTGTAATTGCAATTCGTTTTAAGCAGCACCCTTTCCCAAACAAGGCCTGGTTTTGACGTCCCTAAAAGAAAATGCTTGGGAAAACATTGAAACAAAAGAAGAAACTGCTGGTAACCAGCAGTTTCTCCTTTTGTCTCAATATTTTCTATGCCATAATTTACACAAATTTGTTCTTTAATAACTTCCATTTTGTTATTTTTGATAATTTTTGAAGTGGATCATCAGAAATTATGCCGTTTGGGGAAAGGGTTAAGATGTTTTGGTGAAAACCGGAGAAATGTTGTTTATAAGTATTTGCCTCTTTGGCAATAATGTTTTCCCAGACAAATATGTTAGGGCAGTGAAAAACAGAATTTGTTTTGGAAAGAGTTTACAGAGAAAGTCGAACAACGTACATTATGTCCGTTGAAATGCTTAGCAGACATTTTCTTCTAGTGCACGTTGGTAATTTGGTGCATTAGCATGTAATGATAATGCCTATCAAATGTCAAAATCACTGACTAACAAAATCTCGGTAAATTAGTTTTAAACAGTCCACGATTTGTATGTCCATTAAAAGGGACATATCGTCACTTTTCAACGGAAAGCTCGTAACTGCAGCTTAAAACAAACTGCAGTTACGAGGTTTTCGTTGAAAAGCATCGATATGCTAGGTTTTTCGGGGATGAGAACAACATGCGGAAAGTCAGAGTTTGCACATTAGGCAAGGAATCTTAGCGCTGATACCACATTTTTCACTATCTATCAAGGTCCAGTTTCCCATAAATGTTACTATAAATACAAATGGCGGGTCAGTCAACTATATACAATTTTGATCTAGAAAGACAAAATGCACTTCATTGAAATTTCCTTTGACAAAAATAATCTAGCTATGCAGGTTAACCATTCCAAACGGTATTTCTTGAATATAGTGTTACCTCCAACAACACAGCATTGGACCCCTTAAGGATTACAACCCTACTTTTCTACAAAACGCTTCGTGCATTTTCGGGTGTCATCCGTGACAACGGAAATTAAAGAGAGATACCCTCGTAAATTTACGGGCGTCATCCGAGACAACGAAAATTGACGAGGGATGACGCCCCAGGATGCTCGAAGTGTTTTGTAGAACTTTAATGAGAGGTTATAATTCTTAACCGATGACTTGATTGTCATTAAAGAAGAAAATGCTTTTCACCAGCATATCGAAATTATCTTTTTTATTTGTGTTTAAAAATTCTAAGCTTTAATTTTTTGAAAACCAAACATGGTTATAGGTTCTTAGGTTCTTAGTTAGTAACTATAACGTCGGTGGTAATGCAAAACATCGTAACTCTAGCTTTAATCAAGCTGAGTTACGATGCTTTGCAATAACAACGACGATAAGCTATTTTTAAAACTTCATTATGCTTAGTTTGCACCAACATGCTCTTTGCAAATAGCTCAGGCTAAATGACCTGGCAAGTCGTCTTAATATAAGATATGAATGCTCTGCCAGGTCATTTACAGTTAGCTATACTTGCCATAATCAGGCATTTTCGAATTACAACAACGGTACAAATTAGCAGATGGGCTTATATAACACTTTTCATGGCTTACGTTCTTCACCAAAAGCAACAGATAACAGGGTGGAAGACATTCTGTATTTATCAATTCAAATTCAAAACCTATGTTGTGGGTACTCATTTGACGAGACAATTCAAATGAGAAACACAACAGAGGGTTCGATGAATATTGAAAGATGATTTGCGTTTTGAAAATTCATTACCACTCTTATCTGTAGCTTTCAACATTTCGTCGCTTTTCAACAAAAACCTCGTATCTACAGCTTTAAACGAGCTGTAGATACGAGTTTTTTATGAAAAGCAGCGGTTTGCATTCTATATTAGAAACATAAAGAATCTCCCTTTCACAAACAAGTCCTGGTTTTGACGTCCTGAAAATAATATAATTGGAGAAACATTGCGACAAAAGGAGAAAATGTCGATAACAAGCATTTCGTTGGTGGGAGGTCAAACGCTCGTAACTCCAGCTTATACAAGCTGTAGTTACGAGGTTCTGACCACCCACCAACGGTTTTCTTCTTTTCTTTATTTTTTTTCTGTGGTGTTTTGTACACATCTATCTTATCTTTCTCAACACCCTTTTTGTCGTCTACAACATACATAAGGAGAAAAAGTGATCATCAGCAATTTCTTCTTTTGCCTCAATGTTTTCTCAAGTCATTTCTAATAAGGACGTCAATGAACGCATGTTCTTGTTTTTGGAAACGTTTAAATATTTTTTCGGTCCAATCACTTTTAGGCCTGAATCCCAAAATGTTTGGTTTGGTTTATTGGGTTTTACGCCATTTTCAACTGCTATGGTCATATCGCGGCGACTGGAGCACATAACCATGGATTCCTGTTGTTTCTCATACAAACTTGTACTACCACAACAGCCTAACCGAGCCTCCAGCTGCTCGCCCAGATATGTTCATGACATCCAACCATTTTTGGCGACGATATACATGTATGTTTGGAAAAGAGCTAATGATTTTGCAGGGGAAAATGGTCTAGCATCCGAAACAAAGAAATATCTGAAACACAGCAAGCCCTAACACGCTTCACATTAAACGTTGTGATAACGCGCGTTAACGTTTAGATCACTGATCTATTTGTAAATTCACTAGATTTATCATACAAATACACGACCTAAGTCCATTATACGTGTACATACAATTCAATTATTATTCACGTCAACTTTGCAATTTAAAACTTAACAAACACATTATCAAATTAATAACGTAAAATTCAAACTCACGTTTGGGAATTCCGTCCCGTCTCACTAGACGTCAGGCAGCGTCTAACTAGGGCGGTAACGCACGTTGGGCGAGCGGGTCAACATGCCTCAACTTGCAATTCTATTTATAGATCGGCTGGGTTTTTCCGTTACGCTATGTTGGCGAGTGCATGAAATTGACTTTGCATCCCACGGATGCCCTTGGATGCAAAGCTTGATACTAATAAATTGTATACTATGAGGTCTATTTTTGCTTAACCCTTTCCCGAACGATAAAATTTTAGGGTGACCCTCTTCAAAAAGTGCAACAAGTGACAAAATGAATGTAATTAAATAGGATTTGTGTAAAATATGGCACAGAAAATATTATGGTTATCAGCAGTTTCTTCTTTTGTTTCAATGTTTTCCCAAGCCATTTCTTCAAGGGGCGTCAAAACCAGGTCTTGTTTGGAAAAGGGTTAAATATCGTTTCTACAAGTCAAATAAGAAGTAGTTAAAAGGATAGCGTAATGATGAAAATGTAAGGCCACAAGAATTGGTGTAGATCTAGGCCTATATAGCCGCCTTGAATAGTTTATAGAACAAAGGATAAGAGGGGTGATGACATTCTAAAATTGTTGATTCAAATCCGAACCCTGTCTTGTAGACTAGTCAAATGAGTACCAACAACATAGGGTTTGATGAACAATGAATACAGTATTTAGTTAAAAAACATCACCCATGCAAGGGCGGATCCAGGATTTTTTTCCAAGGGGGGGGGGGGGTCCAAGATATTTTTTTCCAGGGGGGTCCAAGCCCAAATTGTGGCTTAAAATGTAGTAAATATGTAACGTTACACTAAATCTATATAGTCAAAATTTAATTTTCGGCCACGGCCAGGGGGTCCGGACCCCGACCCCCACCCCCACCCCCTTCTAGATCCGCCCTTGCCCTGTTTTCTGTAGCTCTGGTGTCATTTAGAGAGATGGTCACAAATTGTTTTATAATAAAATACTGAGCAGTGCGCAAAAATACATAATTACGTTTCTTTTTTAAAAAACCTCGTAACAAAAGCTTGCTTTTAGAAGAAAAGGGATCGATAAGGTGCGTTCTTTTTTTCGGATGATCAGAATCGAACCGTTTTCTTAACCCTCTACCAAACAAAAACTTTTTTTTGACGTCCCAAATAGAAAACAACAGAGGAAAACATAGAGACAAAAGGAGAATCTGCTGAACTATTTTGCTTCAATATCTTCTTTTATTGGCTGTACTGTACATAGACCTATATAATTCATGTGGCAAAAAATAATTTTGACGTATTGCAATAGCTGTCAAATAGAGAAAGGGTCTAAAATCATTTAATCCTTTCCCAAACAAAACCTGATTTTGACGTCCTCTATAGATGAGGCTTGGGAAAACATTGAGACAAAAGAAGAAACTGCTGATAACCAGCAGTTTCTCCTTTTGCCTCAATATTTTCTTGGCTATATCACTCTTGATTCCAATCTTTATTAACATCAATTTTGTCGTATGCAACAGCTTTCGAATTGGACCACCCTATTATTTTGTCGTTTGGGAAAGGGTTAAACAGCTATGACCTCTAGAAATGATGTAAAGTTGCATGCCAATCTTTTCTCTATTTCAACTCCGTGCCAGCATTATCCTCGAGGTTTACGTAAGAACGATTTGTGAACTCATTGAGAGAAAAGAAAGGATGAAAAAAGAAACAATCGAAGAAAAGTAAAAAAAAAAAGATACACCCTATTTGATTTGTGAGACTCGTAAATGCGATAAATGCAAGGATCAGAATGTCTTTAACCCATTACCACACAATGTCTCTTTTTGACCACCTACAAGACAAGAATTTCTTCATTTCCCACAATGTTTCTTCCCTTAAAGAAAAACGTCAGCCTCAAATTAATGTTTGCCGTTTGGGAAAGGAGTAATTCTATCACAAAACGACACGTTTTAGACTGATCCAAGGTCAAAGCAGCTGCAAACGAAAATTTTGTACAACTTCCTTTTTGAATCATGGAAATCGTTGTGTGAAAAGGAGATATCCAACACTTAATGGTTTCATTGAACATGGAATTATTGAGGCAAAAGCTTACAATGCTGATTATCAACATTTTACTCTTTTGGCTAAATGTTTTCCCACGCCTTTTAACGAGGGGCGTCAAAACCAGGTCTTGTTTTTGGAAAGTGTTAAATTAATAGTGATGTAAAATTGCAAGGCCCTGTTTGCGATTGCAACAGCAGTGACTTTCGAAGTCTCTCGATCACTGAAGGACAAATCGATGGCTCAGCGCGAAACAGTTGTTACTGCCTATATGTTTATAGGCAGTTACTACTGTTTCGCGCTGAGCCATTAAAATCCTATATCATAATATTTATATAAACACTTTCCTAATCAGCAATGACTGGATTACCGGTTTTCGTGCATAAGGGTTTAAAAAATATTGAGAGAAAAGGCGAAAATACTGATGACCAGCATTTTCTCCTTTTTTCTCAATGTTTTCCATGCAACAGAATAATTATAAATATTATATTATATTGAATAAGAATGGAGTTGCCGATTGCATCACCTTTTTAATCTTATCGTCGTAGGCTATATTAAAAAATTATCATTTAGAAAAGAGTATTGCGTCACCTTATAAAACGATGTAGGCCCTGCAAACTCTTCATTTGCCACAATGTTTTCTACCCAGAAAGACCAAAACATGTGAAATTCGATTCACTTGATATGACCGTGTACAACATATTTGAGCCAGGATATGGAAAAGGGCCCATAAAGCATTTTAATAACCCATTACCTCACAATAACTCTTTTTGACTCCCTACAAGTCAATGGTTTTGGAAAACATTATGAAAAATGAAGAAATTGCTTGTGACAAGCAATTTCTTCTTTTTCCCACAATGTTTTCTACCCAAAATGACCAATCTTTTTAAAATTTCATTCACTTAAAATTGTCGTCTGCATCATCTTTGCATTTGGAGCAGTTTAAAAGTTTGTCGTTTGGTAATGGGTTAAACTGTCTTTCCAGATCAGCATGTGGTAAAATCGACGCAGCTACTTTAAAGTGACATTTCACAATTATTTTTACATAAAATTTAATTTTATTCTATCTGTAACAGCATGTTTTCCTGTGAAAATTCTGAAAATTTCAAGCCAAAAAATTGAACCGTTTACGAGAAATATATAAAAAAAATTGTGCTGAAATTAAACAAATTATTGTGGACAACAGTTCAGATTTACATAGAATTTGTCATTTCTGTCTCAACTTTAAATGCGTACGAGGGTCATCCAATAATAAGTGAGACTGTTGTCATATCTCAAAAACTGTCGGACAGAATTCAATGAAACTTGGCACATACAAAGCCCCATCATATTAGCTATAGAAAAATTGCGCCAAATGTTGTTACCTTAAGACGTCACATTTATGACGTCACTTCCTGTGACACTAACAATTGTAACGTGGACGCGTCTCATGCGGCTTGGCGGTAGACAAAAAAGTGCATGTATAAAAATTGCCTAATTTTAGCGCAATAATGGGACGTAGCTATTTCAAACCTTGCTAAAATGTTTTTGGACAAATCTTTGTCATAGACAGCTGTTTTCTAGTGGGTTGCAAAGTGTAAGGACAAAAGGATTAGTGTACAGAAGGAACCCAGCTTTGGTCGGTAAACAAAAGCAAAAAATGAAGGAAAATATCCAAAAATGATGATTTTTGTCTATGTAAATCAGTGCATATCATCTGCAAATGGGTCATATCTTAGAAAACAGCCAACGTAGAGCATTGTTGTATATTTCTGATTACTATCTTGAGACTTGCCTTTTACCAGAAGCTACCAAAGCTGTCTAAACGTACAACATTTATTCTGCATGACAACGTCATCTGTCAAAATGCGGGTAGGTGACGTTACTTTTGACGCTCTATAACTGCAACATTTTACCGAAATACAACAATTTTCTGCACATAAATCCTTCAGATCATAATAACTGTTCTAAGTGAAAATAATCATTGTAATTTGTGAGTTTTGAGGATTTAAATGCATTGAAAGTAGGTCGTGGCCAGTCAAATATGACTCATTAGCTCTGGTTGCCTAGCAACCGGAATTAGAAGACTTTCCCACTGATCGAATTGTGTCGGTAAAAAGGGAAGATCATATATTGAAGGAATATAGGAACATCGAAAGAATAGAAGTCAAGATATTTCTGCAATAGGAACAGTCTCACTATATATTGGATGACCCACGTATTTTTCGCTTAAAAATAACAACTTTAAAAAAAACTGATAACATTTCTATGCATAAGAATAACCAATCTTTGCATCAAGACATACTTTGAAATGGAATCAGAATGTTATGTCCCTTTAAGGTATATGACCCATCATTAAAAATACCACTTTCTAGCTATACGAGATGCATCCAGTTACACATACTTGTAAATACACTTCACATAAGTTGATTCACCGTGCCGGATTTCAAGATTATGCTTCAAGAAGAATATGATTTACAAATATTATTTTACTCCAAATTCATATGCAAGGGAGATAATTTTGAACATTTTGTCAAATATTTCCATGACTATGCATTACTTGTAATTCAACATTCTAAACCGTTCAGAATGCTTATGTTTATATTTGGAATGGAAATGTAACACTGTTTAGGAATTACTGGCACTTTTCTAATTTGGCCTCCGGCTCTTAGGTGGTAATGATGGGTTACCCAAGGGCGGATCTAGGGTGGGGTCGGGGGGGTTATGACCCCCCCGCCCCCCCCCCCCCGCTGGAATTGACCGAAAATTGAATTTTGACTACTAGTATATAACTTTTTATTAAAAGCTATCATTTGGGCTTTGACACACACACCCCCTCCTGGAAAAAAAATCCTGGATCCGCCCTTGGTTGCCTACCTTAAGCTACAACAATGTCAAGAAGAATCATTTAGAGAACAACATGTATTCTGATCAGACTGTGCGTATGCATAGGCTGATCCGGATTCATGTTGTTCCCAAGTTAATGACTAAACCCATTCCTGCATGGTGACGCCTTTTGATGCCCTAAAAGATAAACGCTTGGGAAAACATTGTGGAAAATGAAGAATTTTATCCAGTTTATCGAGACGTAAATTCGGAAAAGCCGTGGTTACGAGATTTTGTAACAACACCGACTGTTTATCAAATCATAACAGTAAACCCATTCTATTTTAAGCGCAAAATTATTTGCTATTATGGAAGTGTTTTATTCAGTAAGGCCTATAAGAGTTTGTGGCAATGAAAAAAATGTCTGTTTGTTCCAATGCCGAAAGCTGCATAAAATAATTATCAAAAATGCAACAACTACAGATAAGAGGGGGTAATGGCTTTTTATTATGCAACATTTCCTTTAAAATTGTTCATCAAATCTTATATATGCTATGGATACTCATTGGAATACCGGTAGTCAAGTCGTGAAGATTCAAATGCATACCCACAACAAAGGGGTTGGTTTGGAAAAAAACAAATTAACCTGTTGCTCTTAACCCATTCCGTTTTATCACAAATTGAAAGCTTGAAAAAATCATTTGCACCAAGATAACATAGAGCTTCTTTAGAAAACAAAAATGTACACAAAAGAAGTGTCTTAGCATAAAATGAATGAACCTACTATGTTTGGCCAAGTGTTTGGCAGCAATAAACGATTTTCAAAGGAATCTACCATTGTAGAAATCAAATAGATCTAAACGTCGAATTAGATCTACTTAAGGAACTTGCTGGATTTTTTTTTCACACTGACGAAATTTATTACGATTCCTGACGAGTTGGGCATTCGTAATCATATTATATGAATCGGCAAACCGCGAACGTTCAATGCTTTGACCTATTTTCGTGTTCGACTTATTCGCACGAATCCCTTGAATGCTTTGTGGGTTTTTTGGAATTTCCAAGTTGTTATTCAACTTTACTAAACCCTTTTCTAAACAGCAGAACTTTTGGCTCTCTTGATTTGATAGATGCGGCAGATGATTAAATCATTTATATCAAAAGAATAAAACGTGTACATCATTGCATTGAAAATACTGAGGCAAAGGGGAATGCCGTGTATCAGCATTTCCCTCTTTGTCTCTTAATTTTTCCAAACTATTTTATTGTGGATGCCCAAACAGGTTTTGCTCGGGAATGGAGCTGAACGTCCCAATTCACCTCCTTAACGCTTAAGCAAACACATTTTAAGTAGGCTTCTGACGTCGAAAAGGCACAATCTAACCCATGAAAGGCCCGATATCAAAATAAAAGGAGAGGTTAAGTAGGCCTAATTTTACATTTCGGCTCATCTTCGCAAGCCAATGATTCTACCTCAACTTTGTTCCTTACTTTCGTAAGGAACAAAGTGGAGATAGCATCCTTGTCTTGCGAACATGCATATTGGCTTTGAAAAGCTGGTTTTACCAAATTAAAGTCAATTTTAAGAATGCATTTTAATTTTTTATCAATAAAGTATAGTAATGAGAAACGGAAAAAGTATTGGGAAGCAGCAGTATCCTCTATACACTCTTGTTGTTTCATTGTTTTCTAAAGCTTCATCAAGCACAAACGTCATAACGAAGGGTTATTGTGGGAATTGGTAATACGTGTATGTGCTGATCCAGGTCTAAAATTTTGTTGTTTTGGATTGGGTTAAGAATTCGTGTGTCCTATGTTCCTTACGAATGCAATTTAGCCTTTTCACGCTCAAGAACTTGTCTTGTATTGGCGTCCCTGATAAAATCGGGGAAACGTTTAGACAAGTGGACATGCTGACAAACAGCGTTTTCACCTTCTGTCGCAATAGTTTCTCTGCCATTTTTTTGTAATACATGTAAATCCTGCCCTTTAACCCATTACTGTACATTGACGCATTTGGACTCCTTGAAAAGAAAGAGCTTAGGAAAACATTGTGGAAAATGAGGAAATTGCTTGTGACAAGCAATTTCTTCATTTTCCGCAATGTTTTCTAACCCAAAATGAAAAGATTTTTAAAACCTCATCATCTTGAAATTGTCGTCTGCAACACCTTTCAACTTGGAACTGTCCAAAATTTTATTGTCTAGTAATGGGTTACCCATTACCACACATAGAGTCTTTTTGACTTCCTTAAAAATAAAGGCTTAGAAAAACATAACGGGAAATGAAGAAATTGATTGTGACAGGCAATATCTTCATTTCCCACAACGTTTTATGTCCAAAAAGGCCAAATAGTTCAGAATTTCATTCATTTGAAATTGTCGTCTGCAACATCTTTGAATTTGGACAAGTCTAAATTTTTTGCCGTCCGGTAATTGGTTAAAAGATTCTTATTGTCTTCTGCAGCAATGTGTTATAACTAAACATAAATTAAGTCTAGTTTTTTAGTTTGGGAACAGACTAGCAAAATTCATTTTCCAAAGCGCTAAAATTTTAGGATGGTCCAATTTGAGAGCTACTGCAGACAACAAAATGAATGTTACCACAGGTAAAAATCATTACTGATATAGCACATAATGCATTGAGGCAAAGGGAGAAAGTGTTGACTACTTGTCTAGTAATAAAATTTCTGTTCTGTTCTGTTCTTATAGCATTTTCATGTTTTGTCTCAATGTTTTCCATGGGTTTTTTTTCTGTTAGGGACTCCAAAAGCAGGTTTTGTATGGAGAAAGGTTGAACAAGCTGTGCAGTACTATCGTGTGAAATGGGAGAAAACCCGAGAAATACAACGACGTCATGCCTTACCCAACTTATCTCTGACGTGTGTTAGACGTTGACGTAACTCGATATCACTCGATATATGACGTCAACACTTGATAGTAAACTTTTATATCGATAGTGATTCTTTAACTATAAAGTACACGGTGTATAATCACGTGACTTAGAATTTTCGATAATCTTCAATAACTTTGTCAATACTTGACCAATTTGAATTCGGTTTGAAGCAGAGAAGGCGAAAAAATGTCAGGAATAATCTGGACTTAGTAGATTTTTGAAAAATCAACTGATAAAAAAGTTATATTGAAGATCAACCAACATTTTGGTTGATCTTCAATAACTTTTTTATCTGTTGATTTTTCACAAATCCAACACATCTATCTAATGCTTAGCGTTTGCCCACATTCACTGCTTTAAACCGAATTCAAATCGGCCCAGTATTTACAAAATTATTGAAGATTTTCTGAAAATATTGCATCACGTGATTATCCAACGTGAAGTATCTTATGTGACTTTTCTCGCGTGACGTCCGTCAAATGTTACTCCTTTCCCTAATATGACACGTTTATGGTGTCCCCAAGAGAATTGAATTGGATAAACATCGAGGAAAAAGAAGAAGATGGTGATTACGCATAGTTTCTCTTCTTGTCTCAATATTTCTTTGTTATATTGAAAAATTAACCGTATTTTTATCAAGATCCATTGTTTTTTTCTGCAATAGATTCCAAAACAGAGCTCTCCAATTTTTTGCCGAGTAAAGTGGGCAAAAAGGATATTTTCAGTAGCGCAAACAAATTTTGCCTTAAATCATTTCCTATATAGCATAAATCATTTCCTATATAGCATAAAAGTTTCGTTTGAAAGCTACAACATATCGCTGCTTCTCAAAGAAAACCTCTTAACTGCAGCTAAAAACAAACTGCACTTACGAGGATTTTTGTTGAAAAAAACGACGATATACATAAATGTCGTATTTTCGGAAATTATCGTTTCTTAATTCATTTATTCATCTGAAAAACATTATTTGACTCACATTTTAACTCTCAAGCTGTTATCATCAGTGACTCAAAAACTAATTGATTAACAATTAACTTTATTACCTCTTCAAAGTTATAGGTGTCGCTTGAAACGAAACGCGTTATGACTCGATTTGGGCGTAGCACAAAAAAATGTGTCGTGGCATTTGAAAATAACTCTTGTAACTTGAAAAATACCGACTGCTGTCAACCTGCACAGTCGATGTATGCTCAACAAGGCAAAAAGCTCTTGATTTCAATAACGATTCTTTGTTCTTAATTTTATTTTAAATACTTGTTTAGGAATGAAATATCTTAGACATGGGATACTCTCTATATCTATTTAGTAAACGTCGCTATTCAACACATACCTCGTAACTGCAGCTTAAAACAAGCTGCAGTTACGAGGTTTTTGTTGAAAAGCATAGCATTGCTTTTGAGGCGTTTGCTAACGATATGCCACAAAAACCTATAGAAGGTAAATACTATTTACAAATTGCAAAAAAGTATCGCCAATGGCCAGCTTGCGCATTATTCCTCCTTTTGCAATACTCCAAGAGAGCCCATTTTGCATGTCGCACGACATTTTTACGACAATGACGTCATTGTGAATCAGACGACAGTTATCATTCCATCAGTCATAATCGGCATCCGGGGATTTCCAGTCGGGGCCGAATTTGGGCTGGGACAGAGTTAGTCATCCGACGAAATACAGTCGTCTGCATCCTTTTTTCTTCTCACCTGCGCATTTTTGGAAGAGACATTCTGAGTGCGCCTTGGAATTACTAGACTGGGTTCCAGTCTGATTATTTTTCCCTCTTCAACTTTCTCCGGTCTAAATGTCAATATCAACAGGATAAAAAACGGGTATCAGTCTTAAATGCGTTGTCTTGTTGACCAAATTGTATACTGACGACTGGACCCAGGCTAGGGAAGTACAAAAACAATAGTTTTGACGACCTTTAACCCTTTCCCAAACAAGGCCTGGTTTTGACGTCTCTGATGGGAAAAGCTCAGGAAATCATTGAGACAAAAGAAGAAACTGCTGAAACCAGCAGTTTCTCCTTTTGTCTGAATGTTTTCTGTGCTATATCATTCACGAATTGCATTTTTAGTAATATCCATTTAGTCGTCTGCAGCAGCTTTCAAATTGGACCGCCCTGAATTTTTGACGTTTGGGAAAGGGCTAAACCCATTACTAGACGTCAGAACTGTAGATCTGCAGACGACAGTTTCAGTGGAAGTTTACATTCTTTGGTCTTATGAGTAGAAAACACTGTGGGAAATAAAGAAATTGCTTGTCGCAAGCAATATCTTCATTATCAACAATGTTTTCCAAAACATCCCCCTTTGGAGCGTCAAATAAGCGCTTACGTGTGGAAATGTGTTAAAATGATGTAGAAATCCTCTAACTAGACGACGAAAACGTTATGCCTTTTTCCTTTATCATTTCTATGCTTTAAATGGCAGAATTCTGGTTTCTTTTTTATATTCTGAAAAAACTTTGAATTTAATGATCGAAAATTTCTCTTAGTTTGCAGAGACTATCCGATAGACGGTTTCTTTTAAAAGAAAAAAAGAAAGTACTTGATCCTTGTAGTTTTGGGCTGGTTAGGTTGTGCCATGCCTTTTAATGATTTGGGAAAACAAGGTTCTTACAAAGAATGAAACGAAAATACGATGGAAATAGCTGAATTTAGTGAGCATTCTTCTGTGTAATCCTTATTGTTTACTAGACGATTTTAACCCTTTCTAAAACAAGACCTGGCCCCGGTTTCTCGAAAAAACTTAAGTACGATCTCATGCTCAAATCTGAGCACCGTGCTCAAATCGCAGGAAATCCACGTGAACTTCAATCGAATACCCTTCAACGTTGGAGAGTATCCCTTTGAAGTTGAGCATGTTCTCATGAGAATATACTTAAGTTTTTTCGAGAAATCGGGGCCTGGTTTTGACGTCCCTGATAGATCAGGCTTGGGAAAACATTGAAACAAAAGAAAAAACTGCTGATAACCAACAGTGTCTCCTTTTGCCACAATATTTTCTGGGCTATTTTGTACACAATTCCTTTCTGTAGCAATATTCATTTTGTCTTTTGCAACAGCTTTCAAACTGGACCACCCTAAAATTTTGCTGTTTTTGAAAGGGTTAGTGTGTTCTTTTTACTGCAGACAACAACGTTGACCTATTATGGAAATGGATCTTGCCAACGTTATTGTATTGAAAATAGACTTTTGAGGGCAAAGGTAACAGTGTTAGTTGCGAACAGTTCTTCTTTTATCTCAATGTTTTTTTCGAAACATTCTTCGCTGGAAATGTAAAAACCAAATATCGTTTGGGAAATGGTTATGAACATATGATTAAAACATATGAAAAAAATCTAAATACATGTACGTTTGTTAGTTATGCACGTCTACGAGGAAATTGCAATGCCATTACGGCGTCTCTCGCCAATTTCTTTATGGTCTAAGGGAAGTAAGAATGATCTATTAATAAGACAACTAGATATCGGTAGTTTCCCTTGGCTCGTAGGACGATAACCATGTCCATTCTCTCAATTGTCGTTTTCAAATCCGCTACATTTTGTTCATAATCGATTTTCTTCAGAAACCTAGTACTTGGGGCTTAACCCTTTCCCAAACAAGACCTGGTTTGGACGTCCCTATTAGAAAAGGTTTGCGAAAACATTGAGACAAAAGAAGAAACTGCTGATAACCAGCAGTTTCTCCTTCTGTCTCAATATTTTCTGTGCCATATTTTACACAAATCCTATCTTTAATAACATCCATATTGTCATTTTGGTATTTTTTGAAGTGGATCACCCTAAAATTTTAACATTTGGGAAAGGGTTAAGGTATTCCACTCCTAATGAGATTCACGCGACGTAGGATTTTTTCATGCAACATCGTTAACATTCGTTATATCCGAATCTTTTCGGGCGACGTCTTTAAATAACATTCGGCGGTGGAACATTCCATCGCTAATTGTTCAATAAGTAAACCGAAAAATTTCGACGTAGCGGGAATCTAATTATAGGTGGACCACCTGAAAACAAGCTGTAGTTACGAGGGCTTTTTTAATAAAAACGACGATATTAGCTGACAAAGAGTGTGGATTTATCAAGATCAGAGCGCGTGGACTATGAAGGAATTGACAGAAAATCCTCAGTTCTCGAAGTGTCCCATTTAGGGACCCATTTGATTCATATTCAAATCGTGCCATTCATTTATTCACTTCGTCCATCCGTCTGTTCGGATAAACCTCGTGGAGTTTACGTACTTCATTCCATTCATGATTTATATGAAATATACAATAAGATTACCTAAACCGTGCCGTAAATGTTTAAACGTTCGTTCGTTTGGTACGATCGATCGTTCGATCGATGATTTGGCCATTTGATCGATCTACTTCTTCCCCGTCACCTTCTTTCCCTTTCCTTATGTTCGGAAACACGTGACAAACAATTGCTTATCATATCGGCATAAAAAAGCTTTCAAATGCATAGAGAAAAATGGCGTAAATATTGATAACCAGCAATTCCCCCATTTCGCCCTCGATGCGTCAACTCTATGATATTAAGACATCAAAAGTAACATAAAATTTGTCAAATTTTGGAATATATTAACTGCGGTAACGGGTATGGAAAGGGGCTAAATGACAAATCGTCAATGTCATTACAAAACCTCGTAACTGCAGCTTTAATCAAGCTGCAGTTACGAAGTTTTGCAATTACACGTACGAAATGCAGCACGCGTTATAAGACGACAAATGTCTCTGACATTCTTTCTCTTTCGTCGATTTCACTTTTGGTCATCGCCTCTGGCCGATTTCACTTTCTAAACTTCGCACAAATCTGTCAATTTTTACACCAATGCAAACACTCTCTGTTTGTACGAATCGCCGACATTTGTCCCCTTCCAAAAAATACCGGTTTTTGACATTCCCTAAGAGAGAAATTTTACGAAATGAAATAATAGACCCACTGGTATATGTACTGGTATACACGTCATATTCCTGTTTAAACAAAGCCATACACGTATCTAAGCAAGGGAGGATCCAGGATTTTTTTCCGGGGGGGGGGGGGGGGGGGGGGGTTCAAGCCCAAATGATGGCTTAAAGTGGGATAAATATAGTTGCTTTTCAACGTAAACCTTGTAACTGCAGCTTCTTTTAAGCTACAGTTACGAGGTTTTCGTTGAAAAGCAGCGATATGTAACATAACACTAAAGTTATACGGTCAAAATTTAATTTTTCGGCCGATGCCAGGGGGGGTCCGGACCCCCTGACCCCCACCCCCTCTAGATCCGCCCGTGCTAAGGACAAAGAGCCGTTCGAAAGGTCGCTGCCAGCGCTCAGTTGGTGCCGCGTCCGACTCACAAAATTGGTATTCCGGGTTCGATCATGTTTCCTACATTAATGTTTTAACTACAAATGTGTAGATATTTGTTATTAAAATTCATGGTCGGATCGTGCATCATGGGATGGATAACAACTTCGGCCAAGTTAGCCCCGCTTCGAGTAAAAATGGTGCAATAACTTTCTAATTTCTGCGTCAATTTTCAAAGTCAAAGATCAAAATTGATCCCAACCGACATTGAAAAACGACACAAAATTCACAATATTTCTCGGATCGGTTAGTATCATTTATACATGGGAAAGTTCAAGAAGTAAGACATACATCTAAGAAAATGGTCCAATACAACACGCAACCAACCACTTGAAACTTGACAAAGAAATTTAAAAAAAAGGTTTTGCACAAATTCTTGCCTGAAGCGGCCTAATTTGGCCGTAGTCGTTATCCTTCCCATGATGCACAATCCCCCATCTTAGAAGTGTAATGAGCAATAGGAGGCTGGGAAAAGATGTTAACCCTTTCAAATATTGAGAGAAAAGAAGACATTGCTGGTAATCATTTTCTCTAAATATTTTCTATGCTATACAATATGCGTATACATATTTTCTTTTCTCATTTTTATTTCTTATTTTTTTTCTTATTTTTTTTTTCGGTGTAATTTATCTTGCTGTCTATATTTTCTTTCAATTTCGGCTGGTCTAATATTTCGCTGTTTGAGAAAAGATGTTAAAGTAGTAGATCTACTGGTGTGAGACATTTTTCTCTTGGTTAGGTCTTCTTACACCAGAAATAATATAACAATGCAATAAAGGTATTCCGCCCATAATTAGATCATGCAATTTCGCCCCCACCCACAATTTTCGAACTTTTCGTGACAACGGAAATTGGCGAGGGTATCCGTATTTTTTTAAATCCGGATACCCTCGTCGATTTACCTTGCCACGAATGACGCCGACGACGCACGAAGTGTTTCATATCTAATTATTGGTTGTATAGCCTACCTTAAATCCCATTCCAACAATTACAAACCGTTCCAAAATCAAATTCAGATTCTCATTTCTACGGACACCGCACATCTAACAGACTTGTTGAATGACTATTTGCTTAAGGTAAGTTTGGAGAGCGGACATGTGACTTACAAATTTTGTGTTTATTCTGCGGCACAAAATGTCCATGCTACATTATTCAGCAATTTTTTTTAAAGCGGAACATTCCCCTTTTTGTGATATTGAATGTTAAATGAAGTATTTTATTGTTCTAAATGTAAACAAACGCCAGAAAAGGTTAGACGTTTTGTGAAAATGAAGATATTTTTGTCATAATTAGGCTAAAACAGGGTGGGTGGGTTAAGATAAAGTCAAATATCTTTTTTATTTGCCTGAAAAAGGTATGCTGATTTTTTGTGTAAAAATAGCTCTTGGCATTCTCTTCAAAATATCCAAAAACAAAAAAATATTCATTGGGTAATTCTTTGGCGAATTCAAAAGAAGTTGCAAAATTTACTCAAAAAAATGATATTTTTCAAATGTTCCCATAATTTTTTTTCCAGAAAATGATTTTAAGATATTTCTTTCAATCATTTCGTCACATTTTTGCATATGTTAAGTCTCTAAATTGATATAACATTTGAAATTATCCATTTAGAATAACTTGCTATATATGAGTTTAAAACATTAGGTTAATTTTGTAAATGGTCATTACTAGTCAAGGGCAGATAACTCTGACACGAAAACGAGTCAGGAAACTTGCCCTGATTTTTGTATATTTTGTTGAGGAAATGTTACTTTACGACAGTACAAACTAAAAATATCATTGGGCGGATAAAAGGTAACCCATGGGGCCAAACACACCTTAACCCTTTCCCAAACAAGACCTGGCCCCGGTTTCTCGAAAAAACTTAAGTATATTCTCATGAGTTCATGCTCAACTTCTATTCAACACCAATCAACGTTGATTGGTATTCAATTGAAGTTCACGTGGATTTCGTGCGATTTGAGCACGATGCTCAGATTTGAGCATGAGAAGATACTTAAGTTTTTTCGAGAAACCGGGGCCTGGTTTTGACGTCCCTAATAGAAAAGGCTTTGGAAAACATTGAAACAAAAGAAGAAACTGCTGATAACCAGCAGTTTCTCCTTTTGTCTCAATATTTTCTATGCCATATTTTACACAATTTCTATCTTTAATAACTTCAATTTTGTCATTTGTGGCAGTTTTTGAAGTGGATCACCCTAAAATTTTGCCGTTTGGGAAAGGGTTAATTTTCAATTGCTACCATTCAGTGACCCTTGTCGTTCGTAAAGGATTCGAATCGTATTTGTGATTGCAGGAAGGTTTTAGGGCTGATGGCCTCTTTTTCAATGGTGGATTTCCCAAAGATTTTTCTAATAAACAGTTCCTACATAGCCAATTTTGTAGTTTATTTTTACTAACGTGGCATTTTACAACATGGCGGTCTTTTCTTCCAAAATGACGGCCAAAATAATCCAAAAAACGGTCATTTCTTGAAGGAAATATTATTCAATCATTAAAGTTACCAACCTTTTTCATTAAGTATCAAATAGCAAAATGGAATGAGAAACAGACAGTTCTAGCCACATGGAATTCGCATCCGGTGGGCATTTTTCAAGATTGCTGCCATTCTTATGTACAGATTATATACGATTATTTCAAACACAAATGCATCCAAAATGGTGAATTTCGTCGGAATTTTCTTTAATACATTTCCACATGGTCATTGTTGTAATCAATGTATCACGATGTATAATCACGTGATACAACAATTTCAGAAAATCTTCAATTACTTTGTTAATATGGGACCGATTTCAATTCTGTTTGAAGCAGAGAAGATGGACAAACGTCACGCATTAGATGGGCGTGATTTTTTTTCAAAAAAAAATCAACTGATAAAAAGGTTATTGAAGATTAACCAAAATTTTGGTTGATCTTCAATAACTTTTTGATCAGATGATATTTCAAAACTCCACCACGCCCAGCTTATTCCTGGCATTTTTTCACCTTCTCTGCTTCAAACCGAATTTAAATTGGTCAAATATTAACAAAACTATCGACGATTTTCGGAAATTCAGAGTCATGTGATTAACCATCGTGATATATATCAACATGGGTTTTTTTAAACATGAAGACGGCGTTAACACAATAAAGAACTTCATTTGCCGCCATCTCTTATGTGGATCTTATCAAAATTGAAACTTGGCTCCAAAATGGTTGCCATCTCGGGTCCACACACACTATCATGAGTATACACTACACATTTGTTTAAAATAGCAATCGATTTAAATAGTGTAAAAACGATGATTAACTGGGCTTGATTGGCTGCCATCTGTTATTAAGTTAGTATTTTTTTATAATTCCGAATTTGAAATAAGTCCGTAATAACTAGTCAGTCGAGGGAGCAGATAGAAAGTTTACCATAGGAAAACCCGCCAAATTGCTATTAGTTTTAGCGTGTCTTATCATTGCATAGAGAAGCTCCATAATGCTCAGATGGTGGCCATCTCAGAAAATAGATGCTATATTGAATTTTCGGTGGCTAGAACATTTTTCTGAAAGAAACAATATTTCTGCCAAATTTCATGCTAGTATCAAAATCTGAACGATTATATGAGATATGTGCCCCACTACAACAAGTCATTTCAGTCATAGATCCTACAGATACAGCCCTTCCCACAGACAACTTTCTTGGTGTCACAAACAGAAAAGGAAAGGGAAAACATTGACGGGGTAGATTTTAGTTACATTGTGCCATTCTTGGAAGCATATTATTGAAAATACTGTAAAATTTCGTCATCATTGCATTTGAAAGTTAGAAACTCATCTTAACCCTTTCCCAAACAAGACCTGGTTTTGACGTCCTTAATAGAAAGAGCTTTGGAAAACATTGAAACAAAAGAAGAAACTGCTGATAACCAGCAGTTTCTCCTTTTGTCTCAATGTTTTCTTTGTCATGTTTCACACAAATTCTATCTTTTATAACTTCCATTTTGCCGTTTGGGAAGGGTTTTTCTGAAAGAGACACCACATTCCCATTTTTTAAGTATGTCTTGAACTGTCGTTTACCACATTTAGCTTTATTTCAAGATATATGAAAACATTATCCCTCGTAAAGGGCGCAATACTCTGACTTGATTTTTTTTAGAAATTTCATAAGAATGTATGCTCTTTCAGATAGAAATAAAAGTAAAATTTATAAGAAATATCTATGAAATGTCCCTTTGAAATGAAATATAGCGGGGCGTGGGTAGGTAGCTATAGTCTAGGTGGTAGCCTCCAGTTATACATTTGTGCAAGTGGTCAAAAAAAGTAGACGCCTTGTTTGTATTGACCGCTAAAATGGGGGTGTGTCCATTGGCGCAAAAGAAGGAAATGCTGATAACTAACCATTTCTCCATTTTTGTCAATACATTTCTTCTGTTATATTGTACACTAAACCATTGTTTAACGCATTACCACACAGTGACTCCTTTTGACTCTCCACAGGATAATATCTTTGGAAAACATTGTGGAAAATGAAGAAATTGCTTGCGACAAGCAATTTCTTCATTTTCAACAATGTTTTCTTACCCAAAATAAAAAAAAATTGAAATTTCATCAACTTGAAATTGTCGTCTGCAACACCTCTCATATTGGAACAGCCCACAATTTTGCCGTCTGGTAATGGGTTAAGTGTCAACATCTATCTCTCCGTCTGTAGCAGTTTTCACATCGGAACCTTCCATTTTTATCCTTCTATGAAAGAGTTGCCTGTACTAAATCTTGCAATCCATATTGTTGATGTGTAACTTGGCGTTTGAATGCAATCATTGTACACTTTAGAACATATTCCAGTCGTGGATCCAGAGGGGGTTCGGGAAGTTCATACGTACCCCATATGTAGCATGATTATTTCATTTTCCCGCAGAAATTCTGTAAAAATTGTGCAATACTTAGAAAAGGAACCGCCTATTTGGATCCGTCACAGTATTCCTACTTTTATTAACATGTCTTAACTTTAGATTTTGTTTGAGGAGATAAAAAAGACATTGACAGAAAAAAATGTCTTCAATTAATTCTCCTTTGCGAAAATTAAATGTCACGTGTTTTGAGTTTTGTTAAACTTTGAATACCCATTTGCGGTATGTTGTCTAAAAAACAAAAAACTTTTAAAACCGTGTCTAATTATAAATTAAGGTAAAAATTTCGTTGTGAGATTCTAATCAAATATAAAAGTCTATAATTATTTTCTATGTTTAATTATGAACAAAAAATCTGGGATCCTCATTGTGGTCAAGATGTTTAAAAACAAACACATTTGATAGTTTGACCAAACATTAATTCGGCCCTATTATCACCTCGGGCAAACTTCGCAAACCTCGGCCGCGCAAAGATGACCGCATATTCTATAACAAGGCTCGCAATATGACTAATTACCGGATAATCACAAGTTCGGATGGTTCAAAGAGTTAGCGTAAAAACGATTGTAAGTGCATATGAAATTTCATATGCACTTACAATCGTTTTGCGCTGACCTTCCCGATTGTTTTAGGTGTGGAACGGGGAAGCGCTTCCCATTATTTCCCGTTATGGTCAGTTTTTTGCTCTATCGTTCGTAACAGATGTCTGCTGTCCGCACGATTTTCGGTCCCTCTGATGCTCGACAATCGCCATCTGTTTAGCATGGACATATTTGTGTCAGTATTTTTTCTGCAATTTTTATTAATTTTGAAATATGAATTATTTAGATAAATTTTGAAATGTTTGAAATTAAAAAAAAATAGAAGTAAGTTTTATTGTAGTTGACCTTTAGCAACATAATTTTTGGTTTAAGATTCCGAAACTGTAATGGCATTATTTGGTACACCCACTTCTAGCGTATAGATTTCTTTGAAATTTGGATATGTTGTAGATATTGATAAATAAAAAGATTTTACCATCTTAATTTCTAAAATTTGTAAATCCAAGGGGAGACAACTGGCTTTAAAGTTTGCATTGTAGTCAATGAGAAAATATCTTTTTTGTCAATATTTTCAAAATAAGACAAATTTTCAAATTATTGAAATGGTAGAAAGTTGCCAAATATCATTTCCCTCCATAACATACAATAAAATAGTTTGTTTACCATACAAATTTTGTGAAAACTGATTTTTTCGTGAGTCAAGGGCAGATAATCCACTAAAATTTATTTCATAAGGGGAGATAATGCATTATTTTCAAGTCAGAAACTTTTACTGATTATTTACCATTCACATCGTAACAAATCAAATTGAGTTTTGCCATATATATAATTTATACATGATATTAAACACTATCAGGCATATTTGTAGTGCAGCTAAATCATTATAAAGTTACAGCCATTACAGTTCCGGAACCTTAAATCACAAGTTTCAAACGAAAGTTAAATGAAAAATACACAAAAGCTCTAAGACGTTGTTTTTAATTCTTTTAAATAAAAAATGACGTAGCAAAAATGAAAAAGCCTCCCCAAAAACAAAGTAAGTAGCTATACGTTGGGAAAAAGACATATTCAAGACTTCAATAGTGTTCAACATTTATATGAAATTACTTATTGATGTGGCATTTTCTGCGAGGTATGGATTTGTCTTTAATTCGGAAACAAATCCAGAAATCATAAAACTAATACATGAAAATCTCGTGGAATTGTCGTAGGGTGAAAATTATGTTGAACAAGAACGTCGAAACCTCTCTGGCGACAGAATTATTTCATATGAGGAATATGCCTACATGTGAAATGGCTCATGAATTTAACATTTTATGATTATCGATGCTTAATCAATAAAAAAACCTAAATAAGCTGCAGTTGCGATGTTAACCAATTCCCTAACATTGGCTCTTTTTTTAAGCCCTTTGAGATCAAAGCCGTAGAAAACATGGTGGAAAATGAAGAAATTGCTTGTGACAAGCAATTTCTTCATTTCCCACAACGTTTTCTACCCCAAAAGACCAATAAATATGAAATTATATTAATTTGAAATTGTCGTCTGCATCATCTTTGAATTTAGAACAGTCAAATATTTTGTCGTCTGGCCTACTAGAAAAGCGACGATATAGAGGATCCCCCAAATTTGGATTCATATATTTTGCAAGTTTGTTGAGAAGGGGGTATTCGCATCACGAGCAGAAAATTCATTTAGTGCATCCATTAGCTTGGATGTATTTACATTTAACTCTTTTCCAAACGAGACCTGGCTTTGACGTCACTAATAGAATAGGCTTGGGAAAACATTGAATCTACAGAATACAAATTTGGTGATATGAAACGGCATTTTACTCTGTTGTCGAAATATTTTGTGCTGCTTTGTGCCAAATTCCTATATAAATTAACATCAATTATTGTCGTCTACATTAGTTTTGATTTTGGAGCAGTACAAAATGTTGCTTTTTGGGGAGAGGGTTAAAGTTCATATTTTGCCCGAAGATTCTCTGGTCATGAGTTGGCTGGTAAATTAGACCTTATTTATGTATGAGGGATAATGGTTGCAAATTGGCTACATTATCGTATTTCTTCCAATATTGATCGTCTTCGGAAGTCCTCGGAAAACCCCCGAATGGTACTTGTCGATTCCATCAACCAATCACAGCGCAGGAAATCGCCAGCGCGTGAGATTTCCTTAAATGGCGGACTACCGTTAATTTTTATTGGCTAAAAGTTCCACACTCTCTATCTCCAGTTGCTTTGAGTATAAAATAACAACCTACGAAAATTTCATTAAATCTTTCTAATTCCTTGGCAATAGTTACGACATAAAATTCGTGTGTTAACAGCTCGTTGCTAATTAATTAGATAAACAAACAATTGTTTATAATTGGCACGTTTTGTTGAAGTGCCTGTTTGTCAAAATTGCACGTAAATTGCAAAATTTTGAAACTCATTAACACTATTAAAATTTGATAAATCTTACTGAAAGTAAATTATCAAATAATTCCGAGAAAAATAATCGAAAAAAATCTTCAAAAATGATGTCGGAAGATGGAAGACTTTCTCTCGGAGAAGATGGCCGAGATGGGAAGCGAAAATACGACGATTTTGGTGGAATTTATTCTACGGATCATTCTGTAACGGGAAGGGTTTTGACGGACAATGCAGGTAAGCTTATCTTTAAACTTTTATTTTTCGGCCGAGGAAGAATAATAAAAAAAACACAGACAACATAATTAAATAAGATCTATTTCCCACATTCTATGTTTGAAAAAATAAAGAGAAAAGACGAAAATGCTGATGATCAGCATTTTCGCCTTCTCTCTGTATGTTTTCAAAAGCTACAGTTCTTCCATAAGTGCCTTAACCCTTTCCCAAACATGAAAATTTTAGGGCGATCCACTTCAAAATCTGCCACAAATGACAAAATGGGCGTTATTAAAGATAGGATTTGAGTAAAATATGGCATAGAAAATGTTGAGACAAAAGGAGAAACTGCTGGTTATCAGCAGTTTCTTCTTTTGTTTCAATATTTTCCCAAGTCCTTTCTATTAGGGACGTCAAAACCAGGTCTTGTTTGGGAAAGGGTTAATATAATGACTATTTCAGAAGAAAAAATAAACCATAATCATCTTTGCAATCACGTAATAAAAGTGCGAATTGTGACGTCAGTTTATTAGATCACAAAGTCATGGCGGTTAACACAAAGTGGTTCCAATTGAATTCCGGGAATTTGATATGCCGGCATAATCCGGTTAATCTCATGAAGTTAACCAAGTTTATTTTGCGGACGTCTGGCTAGGTCTCAGGTGAGAACTATTTACTACCCCATAAAAATCCCTTTTCACTTTGTCGCAGAAATATATTAAACGAATTTTAGATTGTATTAATGAACAAAGTAATATATTAATTAATGTAAACATAATGCTTGATGATAAAAAAATATAAAATATTTCAAATATATTACGGTCATAAATGCTTGTCATCTGTTGGTTAAATTGTTTTTTCTTTATACATCGCTTGCATCAACTTAGTTGTCGTCTGTGAATACGAAAGGGTTAACGAAGTTGGTATGTAACTTATTTAAAAATAAGTAATTTCATTTCTGACGCCATAGATTGGTGCCAAATTGAGGCGTTATGTCACATGATTAAATAAAATCTACCGGTATGGTAAAAATACTCGACGGAATTTTCGTTTTATTGTCATCCAGTTACCGTCGTCTTGCTAACATAAAGCTTCTGCAAACGAAATTTATTATCAATAATTTTATTTACGGATAACTGAATTTTCGAACAAGGGGACCCGTGCTAGATTCTTCGTCTACGAAAATTGCTTCGATCCTCTTAATTAATGAAATTAATAAATCGCACGGGGAAATTTTATTATCTTTATTACTTGGAACTTGCCGGGTGAATAGCGGTTGATTTGGCTCAGTATTTTTCTAGCAGTATAAAAATACGGAACTATCAAGTTTCAAACACCATTTTGTCTGGATATTCCAACGGATTTAAGTTGTAATTAAAATTGGAATTTTAAAAAAAAATGCGAAGGTTGGACACACTGATGTACTATTCTTGGATACAAATATCTTATGGTCTGGAGTTACCTAGCGAAATTATACCTTTAAAAACGCAATTGCTTTTTTCTTTCTCTCTCAACCAAGGAAAATTGTACTGGTCAAATTTGAAAGCGAACGCAGACGACAAAATAAATTTGGATAGAAATGGAACTTCTATACATTTAAACACAAAAAAATCCGCGATAAATATTTCGCTGTTTCGTCTATTATTCTATCAATGACATCAAAAACGGATCTTCTTTGCGAATTTTTTAACTTTCAAAATAATTCGTTCATGCTAACCAAGAACAACCGGTATTTGTTAAGGAATCAAACCAAAAGGATATTCGGCAAAGCGCGGTCAAATAAGAAAATGATATTTCATAAGTAAATCATAAATATCCTTGAAAACAGAAATTTGGATTGGGATATATTTTGTTAACCCTTTTACAAATCTTTAACAAATTTTTGTTTTCGTGTCACCAGTAAAAAACTTCTTCGGGAATGCATTGAGACAAACTAAGGAAATGTTGATAACCAGCATTTTTTTTCAGCTTCAATACTTTCTTACAAAGAAATCATACATGTATCAACACTCAAGTTGTTGTCTGCATCAGCATTCAAATTGGACATGTCAATGAAATTAATTTTGCTGTTTGGGATGCTTACTTCAGTCTACATAAAAGTTAATAAAATAACAACAGGTCTGTATGAAGCATTTTGAAATGGCGGACCAGTGTCTGAATATTGGATGGGGCCGAGGTATATTTTCCGTGAATTTTCAGTGCAAAATAAATAAAATGCGGCATTTTTTGGCTTGGAAAATATTACGAAAAATAGAGAAATTGCATGTGACAAGCAATTTCTTCATTTCCCACAATGTTTTTACCCCCAAAAATACTGTCGGTCCACGTCGAAATCATTCGAGAGCAGAAATTGCGGATTTTTTCCTCTTCCAACTTATTCGTACAGATTTTATAAAGCAGAATGGTTACAACGTAACCGGGAAAAATCCGACATTGCGTAAATCTCAGAATACCCACATATCTCAATATTTTCCCAAGTAATTACGTAAAATGATTACACAATACATTCCGGCTTCAAGAACACATTCGAAAGAAATGCAAAATTAATATTTAACCCATTACCAAACGACAAAATTTTAGGGTGTTCCAAATTCAAAGATATTGCAGACGACAAATTTGAGTGAATGAAATTCAATATTTGTTGATCATTTAGGGTAGAAAACATTGTGAGAAATGAAGAAATTGCTTGTCACAAGGACTTTCTTCATTTTCCACAATGTTTTCCAAGACCAGTATCTTGTAGGGAGTCAAAAAGAGTCAATGTGTGGGAATGGGTTAATACATGTTCATTGTGATCTAACATACATTTAACTGTACAGTTCTAATCAATATCATTTTAGAATAGATAAATTGCCACTCGAATGGCTGTTTTTTTTCCGAACCACACAAGTTTTCCAAACCTGGGACATTTTTATTTAGGATCAATAGTTCGAAATACACACAAACAAACGGCTCTTGGTTAAATTCGCAATGAATAAGAACTTTGAAATAAAAGGTATAGAAATGTCGAATTTGGAGAATACTACGTCGTTCTTTCCTGAAACTGACACGATATCTAAAGTCTCAAGGCTTTCTCTTTCATATATTCTTTGTCATAATAGATAATTAGAATATGCGAAAACCGAATAATTTGCAGAATGCCGGTTACATTACGGTGTATTTTATTTGTTCCAAATAAATTAGAATTTATTCTAATTGGTGATGACCGAAATGTAGTAAATTCTGAATGTCCACATGAGTCAACTACACGTACAGTCGACACTCGTTATGTCGACATCGGATAAGTCGAATTTTCGGTTAAGTTGAAGTTCAAATCTGGTCCCGTCCTCATCAATGGACATAATTTTTTTCCAAATAAAATAATTTCAAACTGAATATAGCTATTGAAATATAGATCTAGTAGGAAAAGGATAGAAAGCAATTTCTTCATTTACCACTATATTTTCCATAAAAATGTAGTTTTTTGTTTAGCGCTCGTCTGCAACATCTTTGAATTTGGACAATTTGGATTTTTTTTTTTTTTTTTTTTTTTTTTTTTTTTTTTTTTTTTGTAATGGGTTAAAACCCGAAAGTTGCCTCAGACGTAATCTTGAGGCAACAAAATAAGGTTATAGTCCAGTCACAATAATATCGCTCAACGAAACCTCGTAAAATCAGCTTAAATCAAGCTGCAGTTACGAGGTTTTCGTTGTAAAGCGCCGGTATGGAACACGTTTACAAATTTTCAAATGTAAGCAAAGGGAAAAGCGCTATTTATTTTTCAATACAGTTTGCATGTGTTGATGCGAAATAGATGCAATATTCGAACTTTCGCAAACAGAATTATATACGAGCATACTGGAGTTCGACATTTTGTTGTTTACATAGGTATGCTAAATTCTGTAAACATGTGTCATAACGTCGTCACCGGACTATAATGATAAGCAGCAAAGTAGTTGTAGCAAAAACACACAGGAAAAAAATAATGAAAATGAAGGTTGTCGACATCTTCTTCTTTTCTCCTGGTGTTTTCTAAGTTTTCTCATTGAGAGAAAACATAAAGAGCAGAACTTATGAACACTTGCAAATGGAATCCGATGGGAGGTTTTTGTTATATTTATTGTTCTTTTTTATCCAAGATGTAGTGCCTAGTATGACTTTACTTGTAAGACCATTCTGTTTTAGATCAGATTTGTAAATACAATGGTAGAATATACATAAAGCACCAGAGGTGGTCTCACTTATAAAAAACAACAAAAAACAAATACCGGTATAGTGCCATGACGGACGGACGCAATCATAAGAGATATTGTCTCCTTAAATGCACGCACCGCGCGATTTCGACATCTTTTTACATTAAAGATATTATATTTCACGGGCCACCATAAAACAAATTTGCGAAACATTGTCAATCTTATTCATAGAAAAATATGGTTATTTTATAAAAAAAAAAAAATGACAAGATAAAGCATTTTCTTTTTTTCCCACAATATTTGCTGCGTTACATACTTTTAATTACATGTGTACGAAGTAAAAATTATTTGTTGTCTGCTAACGTTTTCTTTTTTTCTGGAAAGAAAACTACACTTGCAATTGTTTATCTTACATACATTTGAATTCCACTGAGACTGGTTGTCTTTGTTTTCCGACAATTTTCTTAATGTTAAATGGTCATTTTCCTATTGCTGATCTTAAGGTAGTCCATCCGGAATGAGATTCGCGCGACATCGGAATTATTCGGGCGCCGTCGAAAACATCCGGCGGTAGAACTTTCCATCGCCGAATGTTTACGACCGCGAACGAGTAGGTTCGGATACGTAACGACGCAGTCCGATTAAATCCGATGTTTTATGAATCTCAAAATGGTCTCATTGCGGGAATTCTACCCTTAAAGAGACATTTCATTGTTATTTTCTCATTTTTTTCTTTTATTTTTATCTGAAAGCGCGTATTTTCTTATGACAATTCTAAAAAAATCAAGCCAAAGTTTAGCGCCGTTTACGTGGAATATATTTTTTCTTTAAAATAAATCAGTCGTGGTTTACCACAGTTCACATGAAAATGGAATATTGTCAATGTCGTCCCCAACTTTTCTGGGTTATCAGCAAAAATTTCAAAAAGGTGATAGCATTTGCACGCATTAGAACAACCAAACTTGACATCTAAACATACTTCTAATCTTCAAGAGAGCAACTTTCGCCGACCTTCTATTTCTTAAATAATTATGTTTCAATTTAGCCATTTATTTTTGTCACGCAACTTATATAATTTGACAAAGTATTCTCTTTTTAAAAAAAATCTCAATTTTCCGCGAATATGTCATTTTCAGCATTTTTCTCTCATCATTTTATCCTGTACGCTTATCGTTTGCTAAGATGAACTAAAAGTTTCTCAACATTCATTTTGTGGTCTACACCAACTTTTGAATTTGGAGCAGCCTAAAATTGTTTCGTTGAGGGAAAAAGTTTTAATGGAAAATGTGAAATTGTCTTTTTTTGTCTGTTTCCAACATATTCAACACAAGCACACGTTTGCTTTGGATTTTGCGAACCGCTTTATCTGGTCTGTATGTTTATATTGTTTTTAAAAAAATGGGCATCTCAATTTGAAAACGACTGCATGTGACATATTAGATGATGACTGCGAAGATTTATGTCCAATTTAAAACAGAAAATATTGAGACAAAATGAGAAAATGCTGAACATCATGCTGTCTCAATGTTTTCCATATCATATTCTCTTAATCTTTTCCCAAACAAGACCTGGGCCCCGTATTACTAAACATTTTACGATCAAGTTTTTGTGTAAACTGTGTAACAAGACATCTGATTGCACGAGAAATCCGACTGAGCCAATCAGGGCTGTTGTTACAAGTAATTATGCAAAAATCAAACGTTCGATCGTTTAGTAATACGGGCCCCTGGTTTTGACATCTCAGGAAGAAATGATTTAGGAAAACATTGAGACAAAAGAAGAAACTGCTGATAACCAGCAGTTTCTCCTTTTGCCTCAACATTTTCTTAGCTATATTGTACACAAATCCAACCTTGATTAGCATTCATTTTGTCGTCTGCAGCAGCTTTTGAATTGGAACGACCAAAAACTTTGTCGTTTGGGAAAAAGTTAAGGACTTCAAAACCAGGTCTTGTTTGGAAAAAAGTTAATGTCACACGAGGAAGACAATTTTGCAAAAAATATGTCGATCTGATCAGCCTGCAGCGTCCGTACAGTATGATCAAAGTCAAGAATTATCATTGTCTGTTTTCTATGTGATACAACTCACAAGTAATTTATTATCAATCGGCAGGAATTTACGCTGCTAGAATTAAAATGTGTTTCTGATAAAAGAAAAATAGTGCTAGAAAAAAACCCAGGATATTCGAACATCACGGCATGTAGACCACGGCAGGCAATCATGTGACACAACAACAACAATCGCAACAACAACAATAGGGAACGATTTTATCCAGTTAACCTTGACGTAATTTCGGACAAACAAGTAATTACTTATTTCTTGGGTGTTGTTATAAAATCTCGTAACTACGGCTTGATTCAAGCCGTAGTTACGAGATATTATAAAAACACCGACGGTTTATCAAAACATAGCATTTAACCCGGTCTATATTTAGCACAAAATTTATTGCTATTGAAGAAAATCTTTAAAGGGGGAATAACACTTAACATCTTACGAATTTTCAGAGAACTTCGTGCAAAAAATAAATATATATTATGAAAATATGGCCTTTAAATTGCATCTATGCCAAATCTTAGCTTTCTATCTTGTGTATTGGCTAGGATGTTGACGGATTTAAAACCCCATATGTTTTATTATTATAATTTTTATCCCCCCGACAAAAAATCATGGGGTTTTAAATCCGTCGACATCTAAGCCAATACACAAGGTAGAAAGCTAAGATTTGGCATATATGCAATTTAAAGACCATATTTTAATAAAAAATATATATATTTTTTTTGTACGAAGTTCTCGGAAAATTTGCAAGATGTTAAGTGTTATTCCCCCTTTAATAATTTTGCATTGATTGAAACCGGTTTCTTTTTCTAGAAGCTTTGACTTGAATGTTTTCATTGAGACCTTTAATACGAAATCATATTTCCAACGTCAAAATATAATAATTTAAGTATGCATGCACTTTGAAATTTGTTGTTTACTTTGCTCTATAAAAGCTCGAAAGTGAGCTATCGGTCGCTAAACTCGAAACTTTGCTCTCGAATGCATTTCACAATTTCTAAACATGACAACACCTTACATAAAAAAATCGCGAAAAAATTTTAGCTTCCATTTTAGGAAACGTGTAATTTTCTTTTCGGTCCGTTTTCTACCTATTTAACACAGACGTTAAAATTCTCTGTGAGGGTTTCGGTAAGGCTAATTGGTCTATTATTAGCCAATATTCATTTGTCGATTTCTTGTCGATTTCATGTCGATTTCGGTACCTCCGAGACGTCATCATAAGGTCACGCCGGCACGTGAACTTTCGCGCCATCTGTTTACACCTAGTTTATCTGAACGGAAAGAAAAGTTTTCTTTGCGGACTTCATTAAATATGAATAGCATGTTGCATTTATAAATGTTTTGTATAACGACACAACCTTTGTTTTTTTATATGTCTTGCTGGTGAAACGCAAAATATGAAGATAGATCACTGAAAGCTTTTATACGAGGAAAGAAGTAGATTTTTACAAATATTAGGCCAACAGAAGTTTGAAATTAATACATTTTCTAAAACAAACCTCTGTGTCAAATAAATATTAATTTATAGATCTATCTGAGTAAATGTTTTCAAATCCTAAATGTATTAAATGATAAAAAAAAAAACATTTTTCACACAACATTCCTTTTTGTCATTAAAAGTAATTCATAATTAATATGTAGATTAACTTGTAAATAAAGAAATGCTGTTCAAATATCATTATTTAAACCTGATTTCGATAATCTCTTCTAGTAACATCTTGGAAAACGGCTTAACCATAGAGGTTTGTTTGCTTGTTATTGTTTTTGTTGGATTTTTGTAAAGAGAAATAGATAGTTGGATGTTTCGTTAACTGTAAATGCGTCGAAGATAAATGTCCTATAGGCGTACTTGTCAGAATAAAATGTACTATGTTCTGTTCCCATAATTAACCAGCAAGACTTGGTATTGACGGTCCAGACTGAAGATGATTTAGAAAATGTAAAGGTAAATTTGACCTGAATTTTGTCTTTTCCTTAATACAATCTTTGTTATGATTTACACTTTTTTAAACAAATTTCGTTGTCTGCAGCAGCATTTGAATTCGAGTGGTCGAAAAACTTGTTTATGTCTGGGAAAAAGTTGAATTATTTATTTATGAAATATCTTCAACATCCAGTATGTATATCAAAATTTTAGTTTGAAAAAAAGTAATGCTATAGCTCTGTGATTAATAGAGAAAAAAAACAAGTGATGCTATATCTTCATGATTAATAGAAAAAAAAACAAGCGATGCTATAGCTCCATGATTAAAAGGGAAAAAAAACAAGTGATGCTATAGCTCCATGATTAATAGAAAAAAAAACAAGTGATACTATAGTTCCATGATTAATAGAAAAAAACAAGCGATGCTATAGCTCCATGATTAATAGAAAAAACAAGCGATGCTATAGCTCCATGATTAATAGAAAAAAACAAGTGATGCTATAGCTCCATGATTAATAGGAAAAACAAGCGATGCTATAGCTCCATGATTAATAGAAAAAAACAAGTGATGCTATAGCTCCATGATTAATAGAAAAAAACAAGCGATGCTATAGCTCCATGATTAATAGAAAAAAACAAGTGATGCTATAGCTCCATGATTAATAGAAAAAACAAGTGATGCTATAGCTCCATGATTAATAGAAAAAACAAGTGATGTTATAGCTCCATGATTAATAGAAAAAAAACAAGTGATACTATAGCTCCATGATTAATAGAAAAAAACAAGTGATACTATAGCTCCATGATTAATAGAAAAAAAAACAAGCAATGCTATAGCTCCATGATTAATAGAAAAAACAAGCGATGCTATAGCTCCATGATTAATAGAAAAAACAAGTGATGCTATAGCTCCATGATTAATAGAAAAAACAAGTGATGCTATAGCTCCATGATTAATAGAAAAAACAAGTGATGCTATAGCTCCATGATTAATAGAAAAAAAAAACAAGTGATACTATAGCTCCATGATTAATAGAAAAAACAAGTGATACTATAGCTCCATGATTAATAGAAAAAACAAGTGATGCTATAGCTCCATGATTAATAGAAAAAAAACAAGTGATACTATAGCTCCATGATTAATAGAAAAAAACAAGCGATGCTATAGCTCCATGATTAATAGAAAAAACAAACGATGCTATAGCTCCATAATTAATAGAAAAAACAAGTGATGCTATAGCTCCATGATTAATAGAAAAAACAAGTGATGCTATAGCTCCATGATTAATAGAAAATAACTTTTCTGTTGGTGCAAATACTATCAAACTCTTATGCCTGTTCTATGAAAACTAAAACATCGAATCTCCTCATCTGCATTTGCAATAAGCGAGTTCCGTGTGTTGTATGGTAACAAGGGAAAAGTGTTGATGTGAAAAGGGGATTTCAAAAGTTTAAAGTGGCATTTAATAGACATTTACCCAGTAAGATTTTGTATCATTTTTTTCAATTTGTAAAAGCACCCGTTTATATTAAAATTCTTTTATATTTCCCAGATGTTACAAAGGGTTCTTTTTATACGAAAAATCAGCATACCCTTCCAAGCAAATAAACAGGATTTTTTTTTACTTTATCTTACCCCTCCCCCCCCCTTAACCTAAATCTGTTTTATCGCAGATATCTGCATTTAGAGTAAAAATACTTCATTCTGGCATTTTTATCTAAAAAAGAGAAAGAAATATTTTCGATTAAAGATTTGATGAAAAAATATGGTGCGGACATTTCGAGGGCTTAGTGTAAAATTATTGTAACTACATTCTGTATAATTTTTGAAACCCAATATTAAAATGCATGGTTTATTCCGTCCAAAAGATTCAGAAAGCACAATGAAATGAATTTCTAAAAAAAAAAAATAGGTAGCCCTGGAAATAATGACGTAGAATGAAAAGTTGATGCCGAAGAATAATATACATAAAATATAGAAGTCTCTTGACTGTTCTCAATGATATCCTCAAGTTGGAACAAAAAGATACAGAACGCACTTTCGTGCTGAGAATTACCAGTTTTGAAAAAAAGAAACGAATCACACAATGCCATATAAAACAACGATGCGGAACTAAGATAAATATTCCAATGGTTTTTGAATCCATATTTATTCTCTTTTCAATTTCTCAAAGTGTGATAGACTCATTTAAAGATTTACATTCAAGTCAATTGTTTTACTTAAGGTATACCACCCCTAATGAGATTCACGTGACGTCGGAATTATTCGTGTCACGTCGTTTAACATTCCTTACGTATCCGAACCTATTCGGGCGACGTCGAAAACATTCGGCGGTGGAACGTTCAACCGCCGAATGATTTCGACGGCGCACGAATAATTCTGACGTTACGTCAATCTCATTAGAGGTGAACTACCTTAACGCCGTAATCTTACCTTTTCTAGATCCGCATACATTAAGTGTAAGAAATACATGTTAAAAATATTCATGAATTTGTAGGTCAAGAAGGGGCGTTCAAGAAAATCAAGTCAGAACAAAACCCGACCGCACCACCGACCATCGGCACGACAGGGTCAGGTTCGAGTCACAACCCTAACACCTGTCCAACCCCGGCCAGGCGGAGACACAGGACAACATTTACTCAAGAACAGCTACAGGAGCTGGAGGCAGCCTTTGCCAAGAGTCACTATCCGGATATATACTGTCGGGAGGAGCTGGCCAGAATTACAAAATTGAACGAGGCCCGTATACAGGTAGGGTTGTTGTTTGTGTTTTTGTTTGTTTGCCGTTTTTTTGTTTGTTATCATTTTTATTTAATCTATTTGGGGGGGGGCTTGTTTTCTTGTACCCGTGTTGTCTAGAAAAAAT
Source organism: Fragum sueziense (assembly GCA_963680895.1). NCBI lineage: Eukaryota > Metazoa > Mollusca > Bivalvia > Cardiida > Cardiidae > Fragum > Fragum sueziense. The sequence goes on along the minus strand of OY804593.1, from coordinate 40,519,242 downwards.
TGGATAGATCTACCAAGTACAACAATTAGAAGGGTGTTTCGGCATTCCAAAATGAAAAAAAACATCATTAACTTGTGTCGAGCCCCAGCAGCTCAGTTGGTAACGTCGGGATATGTCAATCCATGGGGTCGTGAGTCTGAACCCCGGCTCGGCCAGTATCCATTCTGACATTAGACAAAGTCATTTGTCTCTCACCAGTGGATGTGAATCATCTATGTGAGAGAGCAACTCGAGGCTCAGTGTGAATATTGTGGTGGTACTGGCGAAGGAAATACCAGGACTCCACGGTCAGATGCTCCATCCGCCGCTATATGACCATTGCAATTGAAAAAGGGCGTTAAACCCCAATAAATCAAATCAAGTCATTATACTCAATGCTGCATGTACTTAATAAAATCGTCGAGGCAATTCAAAGGAGTATTTACAACAAATAGTTTGGAATTTACTACCGAATTAAGAATACTGTAACATAATCTATTTTTCTTTCTTCTATTAGCATTATAACTATTATTATTTCACACCCGAAAGTAGTAAACCAATCAAATCCCCCCATTCGTACCACGTGAGTATACAATACCTAGAGCCGTATTGCACGCACGAGATAATTGCGTGGACGCACGGGATTCTCGATATTCCAAAGCGGCCAGATCGATATTGTACGATGCACCGGTTGAACCGTCCAAATATGCATTGCACTCATTTGAACCCTACAAATATCGATTGAACCGTAAAAATATGGATTTTTTCCCAAATCGAGGCTGCGGTACAAAATATCCATATTCGCATCGAAGAGTAATCTCCCTTAGTAGAAAAGCAAAATTGTGCATTAGAGTTGAATGTTTGTTTCAACATGATATTTTGAATTCACTGTCCTAAACAAGACATAGCTTTGATTCTGTGATTGAAAACAAAAACATATTGGGAATACATTAAGGCAAAAGGAGAAAATGATTTTTTTAAAAACATCACGAAAGAGATTATTTTCATTTCAAAACATTTATGAATTGTAGCGCATTTAATTTGCAGCAATGATACAAATCACGCTTAACCCTTTCCCAAACAAGACCTGGATTTGATATCCATTAAAAGGCTTGACAAAAAGTTCTAAGAGAAAAGGAGATTTGCCGTTTATCAGCAATTTCTCCTTTTCTGTCAATGTTTTCATTGTTGATTTACGCATGACATGATAGATAGTTTATATGACAAATTCCATGTACATTTCACACTATCATATGACGGTCTATTCAATCTTTTGAGACAAACATTAATCGATAAAAATAGATTAAATGTTAGATGCCATGTATATTTCACAGTGTTAGAAATGTACATGTAGCCTACATTTTTTTCATGACATAGGCCTATGTTGTTTTTCTTCCTTTTTTAGTTCACGTTGGAATTCTATTTAAAAGTAATTAGATCTAGATCTTAATTTTTGTACAAAATTAATCTTTGTCACATGTTTTGTGTGGAAAAAAAATGATGTGAAATAAAGAGGTCATTTAACATGTCTTTGTACAATACCGAATTCTATTGGATTCATACTTTGCAGAACAAGTCTATATTTAGACTCGCCTACCGGCTCGTCCAAATATAGCCTCGTTCTGCAAAGTATTCATCCAATAGAATCCAGTATTGTACAAAGACATGTTAAATAACCTCATATTATTTCACACCCGAAAGTAGTAAACCAATCAAATCATCCCATTCGTACCACGTGAGTATACAATACCTAGAGCCGTATTGCACGCACGAGATAATTGCGTGGACGCACGGGATTCTCGATATTCCAAAGCGGCTAGATCGATATTGTACGATGCACCGGTTGAACCGTCCAAATATGCATTGCACTCATTTGAACCCTACAAATATCGATTGAACCGTACAAATATGGATTTTTTCCCAAATCGAGGCTGCAGTACAAAATATCCATATTCGCATCGAAGAGTAATCTCCCTTTAGTAGAGTTCTCGTTTGCAAAAGCAAAATTGTGCATTAGAGTTGAATGTTTGTTTCAACATGATATTTTGAATTCACTGTCCTAAACAAGACATAGCTTTGATTCTGTGATTGAAAAAACACATTGGCAATACATTAAGACAAAAGGAGAAAATGATTTTAAACATCACGAAAGAGATTATTTTCATTTCAAAATATTTCTGAATTGTAGCGCATTTAATTTGCAGCAATGATGAAAATCACACTTAACCCTTTCCCAAACAAGACCTGGATTTGATGTCCATTAAAAGGCTTGACAAAAAAGTTCTAAGAGAAAAGGAGATTTGCCGTTTATCAGCAATTTCTCCTTTTCTGTCAATGTTTACATTGTTGATTTACGCATGACATGATAGATAGTTTATATGACAAATTTCATGTACATTTCACACTATCATGATTTATGACGGTCTATTCAATCTTTTGAGACAAACATAAATCGATAAATATAGATTTAATGTCAGATGCCATGTATATTTCACAGCGTTAGAAATGTACATGAGGCCTACATTTTTTTCATGACACAGGCCTATGTTGTTTTCTTCCTTTTTTCACGTTGGAATTCTATTTAAAAGTAATTAGATCTAGATCTTAATTTTATACAAAATTAATCTTTGTCATGTTTTGTGTGAAAAAAAAATGATGTGAAATAAAGAGGTCATTTAACATGTCTTTGTACAATACCGAATTCTATTGGATTCATACTTTGCAGAACAAGTCTATATTTAGACTCGCCTATCGGCTCGTCCAAATATAGCCTCGTTCTGCAAAGTATTCATCCAATAGAATTCTGTATTGTACAAAGACATGTTAAATAACCTCATATTATTATTTTTTCTGGTACCGTACCATAGAAATACCAAAATATTCCAGTGCAACGACAAACAGTAAACATGTATTGAATACATTGGCAGGTTCAAATGTCAACAAGTATCACTCTTCTCAAGACGAAATAATTTCTAGGCAGTCCAAAATAAGAAAAAAAATCGAAGCAGACGAGAAAACAAATCCAGCATTTTAACTTTGGGTATAGGCCAAAGAACGAAAAACAAATGTGTGTCAGAAATTATCGAAATTACCAGGAATCCCTACATTAAATCATTATAAAATCACTTCTAGAATACATTGCGTAGAAAATTCAAAATCGTTTGTAAATACATGTACTTTTCGTTGTTTTTCTAATAGGCAACGGGTGTTTTGATAAAAATCAACTTGATTCTGACACGGTGGATAATCACGTGACTCAGAATTTTAGAAAATCTTCAATATTTTTGTTAATACTAGACTTATAAAGGACCTCTATGGATAAGGCGAGAAATCTCCATAAAAGGCTCAGCTCGACGGGTCAATTTTCAAAACTTACAAATTGAGAAACAAAATTAAGACTTATGGTTAAGTAGATTAATAAATGAAACGAATACCGATTTTATGTCATTTGAAAGGTTCCATTATGTGCAGATAACCCTTGATTTTTGTACCCATCTTAATGATTTCATTTTCTAACACTACCGGTATTTAAAAGGGTAAAATGAACTTTCTTTTTGTTGTATTTGCAATTAATTTTCCACAGATACAAGATTAAATTGTGTTGACGTCATATGACAGCTTTGGTTTTGTCCGTAATGCACATCATTGAAACAACTTTTAAAGCGAACTTTCCCGCCAAAAAAACGAGGAACACCTACCTTCCCTGGGCTGGCGAACATCGCCCCCCCCTTACCCAGCTTCCCATTAACCTATGTTGTGTAACTTGACCATATGCTCCTTGCTAAATAGGATTTCCTGTGTCACGGGGGAACGTACTTTTATACTAAAAATTGTACTCATATACCAATTACCATATTTTTGGCGGGGAGATTTCGCCTTTAAACTTGTTTCAATGATGCACATGCGCATTAAGGACAAAGCGAAAACTAGTTTAGGTTCTCAACACAAGTTGTCCTTACATTTACAGAAAAATTCGTGCTACAAAAACACTAAAAACTTAATTCTGGTTAAATGAATACCAGTGGGGTAAGAAAATGTAATTTTTAGGGTAGTCGTGACTTGGACGTGATATGGCATGCATTTTTACTTTGAAAAAAGTCATTCATATTGAGCGAATACTTGAATCTATTGGACATGAAAATGTTTAAATGAATGATAAAAAAGAACAAAATAAATACAATAAATAAATGTATAAGATGCCTGTGCTTACATATTTTAACACAACCTCTAACACAACTATGCATTTTAAAATAATCATAGCAGGTTGTCGTCCTAGACATAATCAGAAATATAATTAATATTATAGTTTTCATTTTGGAATGTCAGAAATACTTTTTTGAAAAAAAAATATAATATACTTTTAAATATATTATTTGACATAAAAAGATAAAAGTCTTCAGATATTTTGATGTTTAAAAGATAAGATGTTCAGGAATGCAAATTAATGATATTCCATGTATCAAAATACACTTGCACGTGACGTGAACACACATACACGTGTACACAATTTACAAATTACAGCTCATCTTCCTGCAACTACGGCATTTGTAATTTCTAAAACCTAATGACCGTGAACATTTCTTTTATTCCACGATTAACTCTTTACAATTATTTTCGAGAAGGCCCTTATTTGAAACCCGACCCCAATTCCGTTATCTCTCTCATCTTTTTGAGCGCCATATTTCCTAGGTGGCGTTGCGACCCTAAAATAACGGTCTTGTCATCGATTTTCGCGATCGTTCGCGACTAATTACGGCTCCTATTTGACCATTTGTCCCGTTATTTCAAATTGTATTTGAAGTATTAAAGACAAAAAGATGCTCGGAGGGCAGGGAACAAGTACAAAACGAGAGGTTTTAAGTGGTTTTGCGAGAAACAATGTTTTGTTTGAAGAAAAGCGAGATTGAAGCATTGTAGCCATTTTCTTTCACAAATGGAAACTCCCTTTTCTGTTAAGTGGTGCTGGAAAACATGGCGGAAAGTCGTTGACAGAGAGATCAGAGAATATTTCCTCGAACTTTGACAGATGGTAGTCTGATCTAAGTGTATCTATTCGTTCTTCAGTGTGCTGGGCCTACATGCATAAAATGCGAACAGGTCTGAAGCTCATTAGAAACTAATCTGGAACTGCTAGCTAGATCTACATGCATTTTTTCAGCTTGGACTAAATTGACATTTTGCCGAAGAAATTAGATATCTATTATAAAATTTAGAAGACTTATATGCAAATTGAAAAAAAAGAACAACAACATGCATCTATTTGCATTCAAATAAGAAATGCACAATTTTATCATTTTCTAAACAATGCAAATATGAAATAATGATTGGATAACCAGCCAATACAATGGACCGGTGCGGTCTACTTTACTGATAATTAAATTTTGAGCATAAATGCGTCAAATTCATGTACAATATAGTACAGAATATATCAAGGTTAAAGGAAACATGGTGGTTATCAGGATTTTCTTCATTTGTCTGACTAATTTCCTAAACATAAGGAACTTGATATTTTGAAAAAGAGCGGAGATCTTTATCTACAAAATATGATATACTCTCACAAAACAAAAATTAATAAAACGAAAAAAGATGCATGCATATGAATTTAAATGCACCATTTTATCCTTTTCTAAATGATGCAAATCCGTAAAAATGAGTGGTTAACTAGCCAGCGGACCCGTTCGATCAATGGATAATTCAATTTTCAGCATAAATGCGTCAAATTCATAAAACATTATAGTACAGAAAATATTGAGGTGAAATGTGAAAATGTTGGTTATCAGGATTTTCTTCATTAACTAATTTCCTAAATATTAAGGAAATTGGTATTTTGCAAAAGATCGGAGATACATTTTTTCAAAGCAAAAAGAAGAAATGAAACAAGTTGCATTCATATGAATTTAAATGTATCATTTTTATCATTTTCTAAATAATGCAAATCCGAAAAAATAAGTGGATAACTAGCCAGCGGACCCGTGCGATCTATGGCCAATTCAATTTTCAGCATAAATGCGCCGCATCGATTGATACTAAAGCAATTTCCATACAAAAGACTCTACCAATTGTTCAAAATTAATGCTATAAACTTCTGCTTATATACTTTCAATAGATAAATATTCAAATACGTTTAAGCGGCATTTTCGAGAGCTAACGACATTTTGAATCACGGCATAGCCTCTCCTTATTCTGTCTACGAAAATAGTCCGTGGCTAGAGGGCAGGACGAAATTCAATTTACAAAATGGCGGTTGAGAGCGTCGTTTCTCGATCACGGAATGTCGGCAATGAATTTTTATCCGTCATTACGCGAAGATTTCGACATGTTGAGGTCTTTAGACATTAGAGATGCTGTCGCTCCTAATAAGATCTCGGGTCCCTTGAGTTCGGTCGACTCGCGGAAGGATTATTGTTATTCCGTACAGCAGGACCGCATCACCTCTTTTCGCTGTATTAATTCTGCTCATATGTGACAAGTCGCAACAAAATAGCGGTTATTGATGGCCCGTAAAGTCAATAGATCTACGGGTAAAGAAATTCAAGCCAAAATGTCTGGTGAAATTTTGTAGTCATTTTACAAACAGAAAGCTGCTCCACTGTAAAGGCGAATAGTTTCGGCTCAGGGCAGACTGTGCAGATTGCACAGTCTGACCTGGGACGAAACTTTTCGCTCACTCAGTAGACCCAATTTGTCGTGTGCCATCACATATTCTCAAGGACAATCACGTATGCTAATTAAAACAGACGTCTTGGTACTTTGTTACGTACCCAAGTCAACAGAAATAACGAAGATATTGTGTGAGCTGTGAATTTATTTTGAAAGTTTAAAGTATTTGAAACAAATTTAATTTCAAAACAAGCGTTACATCGAACACGAGCATACGAAAAAGAAATTGTTTGCTTTACTGAGCGCTCGAATAGCAATATAAATAATGAAATGGGTGGCATAAGAGGAACAAGCATGCAATGACGTTGTCTTTTCCTATAGTATTCCAGTTATATTTTTTAATCTTTCTGTCTAACGTAGAAAGACAAACCCAGGCGATGTAAATGTTACACACAGTATTTGAAATCAAATACATTGGCACTCAATCATTTCAATGAAAAATTGGGTTTTTTACATTTCTTTAGTAGAGGTTCAATGTTACTCAATTAGTCTTCTTACACAGGTCTGTAGGAAGCAATTTCATATTGGGGTGGCTGAAGCCCCTGTGTCTGAATATTGGGGGGGGGGGGGGGGCTAAATTGCATTTTCCTTAAATTTCCAGTGTAAAATATTGAAAATTCGGCATTTTTGGCCAATTTTGGGGGGCTCATCCCCTAGCCCCCCTGTTTATACGGGCCTGTCACATATTACATAAAAACTATCCGTACAAAATCTATTGGTACCTTATTTGGAATTAGTGTTCAACCTACTTTTTGGACCAATGAAATTGCAGTATATTTTAAAATTTCGCCGCTATATTTCGCATAAAAGAGACTGTCGGCTAGTTTATGTGACGTCTATACATAGCCACACCCCGTCTCTAATGAACCGCGAGCGAACACGAATTCAGATAGAAAATTTGATATGAATGGCACTGACTTGCTGGTATATTCATTGAACATAGATACTTTCGTACTTGAGAGTTTTCATGTGATGCCTAAACGAACAACAAAACTGATGCACACCATGTAAGAAATATTGAGCCGGGTTCATAAAAGATCCACAGAATTTTCCTCGATCTAGACACGTAAATAAATAAACAAAACAAAAACAAAAAAAAAAAAAAAAAAAAAAAAAAAAAAAAAAAAAAAAAAAAAGACGGAACGCTCGAAATTTCTCTGGAAAATCCTTAACGAACTTGTCATAGGTTAACAATTTAAATTCAATTGAACAAATTACGAATGTTTCGCATGTTGCATGAAAATTTACCACTCAAATTACCTTCTAGCACAAATTTATTGAACGCAATGACGAAATACCGTCTCAAAAGATTCTGTCAAATTATTTCGAACTATCCGTCGTTCGACATATCTTATTGCTGTATAAATATTCTTTGATTACATATTTGATAACAACATAGTATCACGGGTGGTAAACAGAGAAATTAGCTCCAAAAAGAGTCAACGGTATTTTGTTTCCTCGTGACATCCGGCCTCTACCGAGGTAGTTGCATAGAGCGAAATTCTGTAAACAAAGGTAGGTCACGAACAAATTTTTCTACAATTATTTCTTTTACAACGAGTTTTTGAAAAATCCGGCGATGCTGTAATATGAAGAAATGTTCGAAGTTTGTTGTGCACGAGAATATTCGTTGTTATTAAGCAGAGTTTGAATACAATCGTTGAAAAACATTTCAAAATCGAAAGTAAAACATTTTTTACTTTCGATTTTGAAATGTTTTTCAACGATTGTAATAAAACCCTGCTACTAATACCGTATACTCCCGTGCAAAACAAACGTTGACCATTTCTTCATATTACAGCATCGCCGGATTTCTCAAAAACTCGCTTTAAAAGAAATAATTTTAGAAAATGTGTTCGTTACCTACAAATTTTCGCTCTATGCAACTACCTCTTTTTGGAGCTAGTTTCTCTGTTTACCACCCGTGTAGTATGTACCATTTATGTGAGGAATGGTTCAGGCTAAGCAGATTTCAACCAGGTGTGGCATTTGGAAAATGAACATAATTATATAGTAAAATCGCAAAAGCAACAAATCCAGAAAAGAGAAAATCTCGATTCTGGTCAAATATTTTGCAATAACTTTTTCATCCCCATAATGCACAAAACCACCGTTATTATAGTTATCATGTCAACTTTCATTACTCGTACCCTTTGAATATTCTTGATAGCTATTGCGTTGAAATGCCGTAGACTATGTGTTTTTAACTAATCTACAAAATCAGACAATAACTTTTTTCTGTCCAATATATTTGGCCGAATATCCAAATTTTGTAAATTAATCTTGAACCACATTGCATAATTATGTACATGTATTTTGAATAAATCGATTAAGTTGTATCTTTACAGACAAATTGTTTCCGTTTAAAAACATGGCAAATAAAATCTGATTTGGGGAAATCGCTCAAAACACAAAATTTTTAGCTATCCACGATGCAACTTAGTAAAAAAGTTTCATAGAGTATTGTTATATACAATCTAGCATTTAAGTAATTTTAAATTCGATTCGAAATTGCTTCAAATAAATTCCGTAATATTTAAGCAATTTCGTTATTGCGTAGTTTCCAATTTGTTTACGAAATATTCGAGCCCTATTTACCATGTGCAAAACCGATTTTAAAAAAAAAAAGACATCGTCGCTTTTCAACAGAAACTTCGTATCTACAACTTTAGACAGGCTATAGATACGAGGTTTTTGACGAAAAATTGCGACATTTATAGAATAAAAGTATACAAAAAAATTGATCATGTCTCGTTGACTGATCCAAACAAAGTCGTGCCTATTTCTGTTGTGAATTTTCTAATATCCAGTATTCTCTAGTCCCATACTGGTTTTCTAGGCCCCGCCTTCTAGCTCAACTCGAGAGACATTTTCCACGCCTAGAATTCCGATAATAAACACCCCTCGAAATGCCATTTCCAGGAATGGGATTTTGTGTTCTCACTTTTCGATCACGTTTGTAGATTCCTTGCCGGTCGAGTCAAGAAAGCTCTGTCGATTGCGTTTATCAATCCAGGGGTTTCGGGTTCGAACCCTGGTCTGGCCAATATTCTTACTGACATTTGAGAAAAGTTTCTCAAATGGATGTGAATCATGTTATGTGAGAGAGCAGCTGGAGGATCAGATTGGATGTTGTAGTAATACTGGTGTAAGAATTGCAAGGAATTCTATGCTACATTTAGGTGCCCCAGCCTCCTCGATATGACCATAGCAGTTGACAGTGGTATCTTTTGACCATATTACTTGAAAATGGCGTTAAACCCCATTCATTAAAATGTAATTTTCTTCGTGTAAATCTTTTAATCAGTAGGCCTACTATAATAGCCGAGGGTTACAGAATATGTTCAAAATCAGACACAAAAACGGTTTTGACTTTTAAAATGCTAAAGTATGCATCATCTTTCATATAACTTCTAGATTCACAATTAGGCTATATTAATTGTCATTATATAAATCGCTCTAAAATTAATAATCGTTTTAGGTAAACAAATATCGAAAAGTTCGATGTTTTTTTTTTTAAGAAAATTGGTACATGATCTGTAACGTTTCGGGTTTTTCTTTCTTCCACTTCTTCCTTTTTCCACAATATCGACACCCCGCGGTCAGCCCCCATTTTTTCTCGCCCATCCAATCAGGGATATTTGTGAGAATCTCTAATTGAAAACCAAATAGCTCTCAATGACTAAGATGCGACAATTTTTGCATGTAATTCAATTACGTAAATGCGCTCTCCTCTCACGGAGTCCGTTGAAAGAACAAAATTTCGACGGCTGCGTTCGAAAATGTCGTAACTATAGCTTGAATAAGCTGTACTTACGGCATTTTCGAATGTAGCCAGCGATTTACTGGATTCCTTAGTAACCCTTTCCAATTGACTTTTTTTCCCTTTTGTTTTTTACCCTCGCATAAACTCCAGGAAAATCTTGTCTTGTGTTTGAATAGAACAGAAATGAGTTGAAAGCGTTTGTTTGGACTATTCTATTTCGTATACTATTCTTTCGAATATATCGTCGTTAAGACTTTTGAAAAAGGAAATTGCCAACTGCTTTCTATGTTTCATGTGCTTTTTTCTGAAATGAAAAAAAATGTATCTAAAAATCAAAATATATTCCGTGCAAAATGTCTGTAAAACGCGTGAATTTGAAGCATTGATAATGGTAGTTCGTGAATATGAAAAGTTCGTGAATATGAAAAAAACGCGTTCTTAAAAGACATATTTTTCAATCATGTCGAAAAGAGGGAAACGATTGAAAGCTCGATTTTGCATGCCTAGTTTGCGACATTCATTATGCGACGAAATGAAGAGAGAGTAATGGGGGATACGAGAAAAATAGTCCCTCCGAATGGGTCCTGAACGTATCCGCGGAGCACTTCTTGTACGGGAAAAACGTTACACGCGATCGCATGTAAATTGTGTTTGACTCAATAAATAGCGAGATTTGGATAAATAAATTTGATTGCAATTCAGATCGGTAATAATTTTGCATGAAAATGGTTAAGTTTTGAATATAGCTATTTAATGGACAATCGCCAGAATTTGTGTGATGCTATATATGCAATTTAACTGCCAGGTCTTTAGCCTATGTCTAGAAATGGATTCTTTGACCCAACCATCTTGAATTAGATCTAGATATTTTTCATTAGGAAAGAAGTGATTTCTGTTTTTGTTGTCCAGATACCGACAAGAAATGTTGAACCAATTAGTATAAATAGCCTATATTTCTTTGGTAAACGAAAATCGGGGAATTATCCAAAATGGCGGGACAAATTTATGCATTGACTGGTCAATGGATAGGCATATATGTCACATATCTTATCTTATTTTCTATTTTTTCCCAAATATTTCAAATGGGTTTATCTTTTTTATCCGCGTGTGTTCATACCAAGTTCATATCAAGTGAAAATACCTAGTCGGGAGAAATAAGATTTCGCTGTACAAGTTGTTGGCTAGAGATGTGGAGCAATACTGTATTTCACGACAAAGGCCGGATTCCGTAAATTGAAAAATTCTTGTCAATTTCTCCTTCCGCTATTACTGATTGCATGCCGGGCTCAGAAGAAAGCGCTTGAATGAACCGCGTTTTATGGAACCCTGCTCGCAGAATTGAACAATCTCTTCGCAGAAATGGAACAATTATCGCAATCGATTCGGTTCCTCCCCAATTTTCCGGCGAAACGCAAATCGCCACACAGTTGCTTTTCTTCCAAAACTATCGTAACTAAAGATTTTACAAGCTGTAGTTACGATGGACGAAGAAAAGCGATCCGCCATATTTACTTTTTTTCTTCCTCCATATTGGAGAGCAATGTGGCGCAGAGTTGTCACGAAAACTTTTGGGACGGAACGGTTAATGAGGACTTCCTTCTTCAAGTCGATTAACCCTTTGGCCCTTTGAATCAATAATGTTGGTTCTTTTGCACTCGAATCACGAAAGGTGCCGACGTGGAAAAACAAATCGCTAAAAGAAAAACTACCCATACTTCTATAATAACAGTCCATTGTATTTATCATGGCAATATTCTGTGAAAAATGACTAATATGTACAAATACTGGTACCTATCGTCAGCGGCTTTAAATTAAAATGGCGGTGGAGTACGCTAGCTGCATATACATACAGTTGTCGCAAGTTAAAAGCACCATTGACTTGTCAAAGAAAAAAATGAAAAAGTCTGTTGATAATAGTTTATGTTTTAATTTTCTTTAAAACATGTCTGGAATGTTTTGGATTCAAAGGCATATGGCAGGCATATTTGCGCGTATACTTTCCGTCATTTTTTTCTATTTTTGACGAATGCTAATAGGCAATGAGATAGTGGTTTTTTTTATTAAATGAAGTTGAAATTTTTCACAGATCCAAGGCATAAGGGGTTAAGGAGGGGAGGTTTTGGAACTTAATCAAAGTCTATTTTGGTCCAATTACATATGTAAATTGAGCGTCCCCTCGATTCGCAGAGTTCTTCATTAAGAACGCAAATATTTTATCCGCCGTGCTTCATATTAAAATATTCAGCCAGTCCATAGAAAAAACATGGACTAGGGGCTTCCGATGTTTCTTTTTTTATTATTGTTGTTGATTTTAACCACGAGGCATTGCGACAGTCAAAATGCGAAATCAAACTTTTCATTGTAAGTTAAAAGTGATCGTATGGTTGAAGATCTAAATCTTTTTAGAAATTCTAAATATCAGCTTTGAAAGTCTAGAGACCACTGTTTTATATGTATCAGTCATAGCATTTTGTTTGAAATAAGTATTTGATTAACCGATTTGTAACGTATACATATATAAGTAAGTAGTTATAAATGCAAATTAGGCCTAGTGCATATTTATTTCGTAGAAAATGTGTATATTGAGAGTCCAAATTTCGTAATTCCAGATAAAATGATAATTAAAATATTTCATTTGGCATCAAGCAAATGACAATCTACAATGAATTATTTTTTAAGTACACAACCAAATTTTGTTGTTTTTTTATGCCACGTCTATTTTTTCTGGTCTCAAGGCAACGTTTTTGTAAGACGTTCGTTCACGTATGATAGATCTAGAATAAATGGCGTTGCAAATTTTGTCTACCGTTTTAATAGGAAGTTGTATGAACGAAATAACCGAAGGGCTTTTTATCTGTTGAAAAGATGGAAATATTTTGAATTTTTCACATGGAATCTATAAAAAAAATATAAGCATAATGTTTTGGCAGACTTGACTTCTTAAAGCTATTCCTTCCCAGTTATAAAACATTGTTAAACATATTCGTGATAAATTACACAAGAAAGAAAACTTCTTTCGTTTCGAAAGCAATATTAAACAAATGGTATCGCCACTTTATCCACCACAAGACGTAGACAAGGATGGACATACGTTCGGAGTTTCTTAAAAAACAAACATTTGATACTAATTATTTTGCCGTCTTCAACTCCTTCCAAATTGGAGTAGTCTATCGAGAAAAAGCCCTGCTGTTTGGGAAATGGTTTTAACCCTTTCTCAAACGACAAAATTTTAGGGTGGTCCACTTCAAGAACTGCCACAAATGACAAAATGGATGCTATTAAAGATAGGTTTTGTGCAAAATATGGCATAGAAAATATTGAGACAAAAGGTGAAAATGCTGATTATCAGCAGTTTCTTCTTTTGCCTCAGTGTTCTCCAAAAACATTTCTATTAAAGACGTCAAAACCAGGTCTTGTTTGGGAAAGGGTTAAGCAGAGCAACAGGTAAGAAGGGGTGAAGACATTCTAAAATGTTTATTTTTACTCAAAACCCTATACTGTGGGAACTCATTTGTGTAGTCTTAATGAGACGATTCCTATGGGTACCCCAAAATGTAGGGTTTGATGAAAAATGAACGAAAAATCGCATTTTGAAAAACCGTCACTCCCTCCCATCTGTAACTCTAGTTAACCCATTATCACACAGTGACTCCTTTTGACTCCCCAGAAGATTTGGCTTTGGAAAACATCGTGCAAAATGAAGCAATTTCTTCATTTCCCACCATGTTTTCTACCAAAAACAGACCAAAAGATTTTAAATTTCTTTAACTTAAAATTGTCGTCTTCAACATCTTTGAATTTGGACCAGTCCAAAATTTGTCGTCTGGTAATGGGTTAAGCATTGACTAATCTACGGTAATCCATCGTTCCAGGTGTGGTTCCAAAACCGCCGAGCCAAGTACCGCAAGCAGGAGAAGCAGCTCGCCAAGTCCCTGTCTCCCGTCATTCCAACCTGTAACAGCATGATGAGAAACATCTACCCCTCCAACAACCGACCATACGGCACATACCCGAGCCCCGGCTCCATGAACAACATGGCCCGATACCCGCAGATGAACACCTCCTACTCGCCGGTCGCCCAGTTTCCCAGTATGAACACGATGCAATCCAATATGGCCGCCACAATGCCGAGACAGATACAGCAATTCCCGGGAATGGCAACCGAATATAATTTGGTGAGTCTGTTTAACAATTTTCCTAACGTTGCTTTTAATAAAATGCAATTCTGGCTTCCTACATAACTTTACAGTTGACCCCTCGATGTTTAAAAATGAATTCTAAGTGTATGAATTCAATGCAACCCAACATGGCCGCCACAATGCCATATATGAGTTAAAGAAATTTCTGAGAATGGCAAGCGAATACAACTTTGTAGACGACAATCATAGAATGTATAGCCCAAAAAAGCCAGTAGTATTCCATGGACATAGAGTTATAACTCCATAAACTTCCAAGAGCTGCTTTACATCATTAATAAATGGGGTATTAGAAAACAGCAAAAAGGCATAATTTACCGATTTTAAATGACAAGATTGTTTACTAATTCACATATCAAATATTTTTTTTTTCTTTTTTCAGGACGTCCACGAAGATGACTGGTACAACAAGAGTTTGACCGCACTGCGCATGAACAATTCACATCCGGGACTTAGCAATCATATGCTTCAATACCAAGTGTGAAGACAGTGAATGACATATTTAAGCATATGTACAACATTACAGTGTTGTTTCTAAATTGGTGCAATAGTGCTGTGTAGGCTACTCATTCGAACAATATTCTACTATATAGCATGGCTTTTCAAAGAAAACCTTGTAACTGCAGCTTGTTTTGAGCTGCAGTTACGAGGTTTTCGTTGAAAAGCAGCAATAGGATGATAGTGCAAAGGAAGCGGAAGTTGTGAAACATATTTGATGTCGTTGCGCAAAATCTCTGTAAAGAGATCCGATATTAGTTTCCGTTTCACGTAAAATATAGCAGCAAGTTGAGTATTCAGATCGCCGAGGCGAACAGACAAATCCTCAGACGAAAATCACGACCGAAAAAAGTCGGAAAATTAACTTCAGAACTCCGGATGAAACAGTTGTTTTGGCCATGTGAGTTTGTGGTTTCCAGCGACGATTCTACGAAATGAGGATCCGAGGGAATTTCAAAACTTGCGAATAAAGCTTATTGATACTTTCAAAAACGATTTTCGGCTTATCCAGTTTTAAAGCTGACGTCAGAGCAAAGGTTTATTTGGGAAACGGTTTTACGGTTATTTACAGAGTTTTGTAGGATTAAGGTATATTCTGTTTTTATTCGGGAGAAAGGGCGGAGCCTAGTAAACGGTTCATTCCATTTAAGCTTGGGAGAAACAGCCTTCTCGATTAGCGGTAAATCGTCGGTATTGTTGCAAAACATTATAACTACAGCGTGAATCAATCTGTAGTTACGAGGTTTTATAACAACCCATTTTACAATCGCACATCCCTTTAATTTCGAAATCTGTTCATACTCGTGCCGCACGTTTTTCTCTTATTTCAACCAAGGTATCGAGAAGTAAACTCGTCGAATAACCTCTTTACTTAGCCACACCCTTTCAGGTGAATAAAATCGGAATATACTAGTATCCCATCCATCACTGGATACCAAACGCTTCTTGCAACTTCGGGCGTCGTTTGTGGCAAGGTGAATTGACGAGGGTAGCCTCGTCAATTTCCGTTGTCACGGATGACGCCTGGAAATTGACAGGTAGATCCCGTCGTTTATTTCCGTTGCCACGGACGATGCCCGAAGTAGCATAAAACGTTTGGTGTCTAATCATAAATGATGGATGGAATACCGGTACCTTAAAGGCTACCAAGCTTGGCAGTTTATTGCACCGTATATTGGAAGAAAATCATTAAATTAACGTGTTTTATAAAAGATCCGCCAAACTCGGTTGTTTTAAAAGTTTTATTTGCTTTTCTTTACATCGTTGAAAAACTGATTTTCGAGAAAATAAAGATCGGCAATTTCCGTAAAATTGCCACGGATTGACGTCATCAATGGCTTGACTCCGCCCCAAATCTAGAGCATGAGGTGTCTGACAAAGATAATGTGTTCGACTTTTCTGTCATATAGCGAAGTCTCAGTTTTTATCCATTTCTCGATCGTAATTATTAAGAGTAATACAGGCAAACATAAATCGTTCTTTGGCACATTCCTTAATTCAGTTACGACCTATTCTTTGACTGTTTTAACATTTTTTCTAACATTTACTGAGGACGAATTCCGTGTTTTGAGTATCGATTGGGGAAGTCGCTTTATGACAGAAAAGTCGGACATTTAACTTTTTCAGAAATTTCAGACTTTCCGGGAAATGACCCATGACTGCTCGTTTTTCCCGCCATGACGTCATTCAGTGGCCAGTATGACGTCATAATTTCAAGTCGGAAGTTTAGCGCATTTTCTTCGGCAAAGATCGGAAAAGACCAAAATATCCAATTTAAAAGACGAAATAAAAACACTTCTAATGTTGGAAAATTGTAGAAACTTTGATATTTGGTTAATAGTAAGGTGTTCTTTCGGCACAAGACTTTAATTTTGCCAATCATCGGACCCTTTAAGGACGAATGGGGTTTTACATGTATTGAATAACTGTATTGTAGGAAATGATTATTGTACTTTAAATGGCGTGTGTTAGATATGTCATGAATATTTAAATGGAATCGATGAATGGGCATAACTGTAAATAATTATGTATTTAATAATTCAAAGTGGCCACTAATTGAATTTGTATCTAATAAATTGCTAATAAACTGTTGCGAGTGTTTTTCGATATTTCACCAGTTACCATTTTTGGTCTTACTCGTTTATTCATCACAGCAATACTATATAATGATATTATATCAACGTAAGGTCACATACATTCACTGTTTACGCCCATTCCCACATTCAGACATCAGACACCCGTAGAAAGCAATTTCATATTGGGGGTCGGAGTAGGACTAAAGCCCCTGTCCGGGCCAATGTCTGAATATTGGGGGAGGGGGGGGGGGCTATATTTTCAGTGTAAATTAATGAAAGTTCAGCATTTTTGCCCAAGCGTTGTGTGTGTGGGTGTGTGTGTGTGTGTGGGAGGGGGGGGTGGTTAAGAGCCTTCTCCCCTATTTCTACGGGCCTGCACATAATGGCGCATTTGCCACAGAAGCCAATGGAAATATTATTTTCGAACCAACAAAGCTTTGAAAATCCGTGGGCTTCAACCCATATTCAAATCGGTCACGTATTAGTTCTAAGATTTAATGGCGATTTTCTACAATTGTTGTCACGTGATTCTCCGTCTTGGACGAGCTATCTGGTCGGTTCCGTCGGTGTTGTTATAAAATATCGTACCTACAGCTTCGATATAGCCGTGGTTACGATATTTTACAACAACACTGACTGTTTGTCAATACATATCGGTAACCCCGGTATATTCTTAGAACAAATTCATTGTTATTAGAAAAACTATGCAATCAGATCGTTAAACTCACATTTAAACGCAAAATATCTGTACCTTGTTGTAGCGAAAAACGTCCCCCGCTTTGGCCGAGTTCACCACCATTGAAAATTTCGCTGCTTTTCAACAAAAATCTCGTAATTGCAGCTTAAAACAAGCTGCAATTACAAGGATTTCCTTGAAAAGCGACGATATGCGCATGAAAGGACGAATACACGCTCGCGCGAAATTTTTCGTCGTTTCGTTTCAAACTCTCGTCGCAGCAGCTTATTTTAAACCTTTCCCAAAACAACAAACTTTTAAGACTTGTCCAACTGAAAAATGTTGCACAAAACAATAAATAGTATTGATGAAGAGGGAATTTTTTGTACAATATTGCACAGAAAACATTGAGACAAAAGCAGAAAATGCTGATTATCAGCATTTTCTTCTTTTGCCTCAATAATTTCCCAAGTCTCGTCTATCAGGGACGTAACAAGGTCTTGTTTGGGAAGGGTTCGAGTTTATTGGGGTTTTACGCCGTTTTCAACTGCCAGGGTCATATCGCGGCGGCTGGATCACCTAACCATGGATTCCTGTTGTTTCTCAAACCAGTACTACCACAACACCCTGAGAGCTTCCAGCTGCTCGCCCACTTAGGTTAACGATTTCAAACCATTGATGTGTGACAATTTTGTCAGAAAGGGTATTTGTCGCGGCCGGGTATCGAACCCGGGAGCCTTCGAATGAGAGGCAGATGGGCTACCAACTGCGCTCAGGCCGCGGCCTT
Organism: Fragum sueziense; assembly: GCA_963680895.1. NCBI lineage: Eukaryota > Metazoa > Mollusca > Bivalvia > Cardiida > Cardiidae > Fragum > Fragum sueziense. The sequence continues at coordinate 40,500,605 of OY804593.1, read as the reverse complement.
TTACGGAAGGGATTAAGCTGCACATTACGAGGACTTCTTTTTTTTAAAAAAAAAAGACGATGATTTTCTTGTTTAGCATAATTTTCGTCTTTGCAATTTACCTAACTTTGGCGAATTAATTGTTCTTATCCAATGATTGATCTTACCTTATTGATCGCTATATAAAGAAATACCTCAGTACTACAGGTATTTCAAGTATGATGCACCTGACAATGTTTTCCTTCTCGTAACAGTAGGCTGATTCAGCCAGCGACTGCTCATTAGCGTAAGACTATCACCCATTACCAAACAGCAAAAAATTAAACTGATCCAAATTAAAAATGTTGAAGGTGACAATATCAAGTGAATGAACTTTTACATAATATGGTCTTTCTGGGTAGAAAACATTGTGGCAAATGAAGAAATTGCTTGTCTCAAGCAATTTCTGCATTTTCCCCACAATGTTTTCTAAGGCCTTTACCACATAGGCAGTCAGAGTGTGGTAATGGGTTATTGGTGAAAGACAACTGTTTTTGTCACGTCAAAAGGATAGCGAGGTGGGTCTGAGATCTAATATAACGTTCCTTTTAAACATATATCTCGTAACTGCAGCTTAATGCAAGCTGCAGGTACGAGGTTTTTGTTGAAAAGCGATGAAAGACAATTCCATGCTGATTTCAAAGTCTCGTTTCTCTGTACGGTGGATAATCATGTGATGTAACAATTCAAGAAAATCTTCAATAATTTTGTTAATACGGGACCGATTTGAATAAGGTTTGAAGCAGAGAGGGGACAGACGTCACACATTAGATTTTTTAAATATCAGCTGATAAAAAAGTTATTGAAGATGGTTTAGAAATGGTTAAGGCAAGCCATTTCCTGCGAAATAGATGTAATATTAAGATCATTTTCTGAAGTCATTTCTTTTTAATAAATATAACTCCCACAAAATTTCATATCTATCTTTTATTAAAGAATATTCATATACACCAAAGAAACATAATTATACATTAACATTATAACAAGAAATAATGTACAAGAGTCTATTATTTATAGAAATCTATTCTACATCAAGCAGTGTATTTTGATTTTCAATTCTAAGCGCTCCAATTTAGCTAAACAATTTATCCATTCCCAAATGGCAAACATAATGGACAGTTCCAACTTAAAATTAAGAAAATAGATGTTAACCCATTACTACACAATGACTCTTTTTGACTCCCTACAGTGCAATGGCTTTGGAAAACATGGTGGAAAATGAAGAAATTGCTTGTGACAAGCAATTTCTCCATTTCCCACAATTTTTTTTACCCCAAAAGACCAAAATTTTCTAATTTTGTTCACTTTAAATGTTGTCTGCAACATCTTTGTATTTGGAACAGTCCAAAATTTTGCCAATTGGTAATGGGTTAATAGAGATTTGATTTGTTTGTACAATATAGACAAGAAAACATTGACGCTAACAAGAAAATGTTAATTATCAGCATTTTCTTCTTTTGCTACAATGTTTTCTCCAGACTTTTCTACAAAAGACACACAAACCAGGGCTAGTTTAGGAAAAGATTAATAATTTACTGTATCTACATGTTTCTAAAATATCTAAAGTGATATTTTACCCTCTAATGTAAAATGACCCATTACCAGACGACAAAATTTTAGACTTGTTCAAATTCAAAGATGGTGCAGACCACAATTTCAAGTTCATGAAATTTTACATTTTCTGGTTGTTTTAGGTAGAAAACATTGTGGGAAATGAAGAAATTGTATTTACCTCACAGGGAGTCAAAAAGTGTCACTGTGTGGTAATGGGATAATTCAAAGGTATTGAAAAGTGTAAGTTTGGAATTGTAAAAGTAGGCCTTAGTATTAAAGGAATTACAGTAAATAAGGTATCTTGTCTACTTTTTCTTCATTTTGCATCAATGTTTATCATTTATCTTCTTTCTGGACTTCAAGACAAATTTAAATTTCATGGCTTTATTAATTCATTTTTGTGGTAATAGAGATATCCTAAAAATAACATGAGCCATTGCAACTTCTTTTCAAATATAGTATATACCTAAACCTATTCCCAAACAAAGAAATTTTAGCCCATCCCAAATAGAAAACTGCTGCAAACGACAAAATTGATGTTAATAAATATAAAAGCTGCATACAAAATAGCACAGATAATATTGAAGGAAGAGAAGTAAATGCTGATAATCAGCATTTTCGTCTTTTCCTTCAATGTTTTCTAACACTCTCATCTTCTGGAATGTCAAAACTTGGTCTTTTTTGGGAAAGTGTTTACATAAGTCAGTTACAAATCAGCAGATAAGCAAAGATTTAAAGCTTATTATTTGTATCATATAGCACAGTTTGAAATAAATAATCAAAATATTTTGATAATATCAAAGGCAAAAATCAAGCAAAAAAAAAATACCTTAACCAAATTATAAACAAGTACATATACTTGAAGAAAAAATAACAAGTAAATCAACATAAACAAGGGCTATCAGGAGACAGCAAAGTGCTACTATAAAGTGCTGGAAATATTAAATACTTCAAGTCTGAAAAGGGTCCAAATTCTACTAAATTTAAAGTCATATTAACAAATCTTTGTCTATAGGCTAATATTATTGTCACAAAGCATGTGCAAAGTATGAAAGAACAAGAGCTGTCACTGTAAGATGACAATGCCCCCGACACCGCTTTGATCGTCATAAGGTCAAGGTCATCCAGGGGTCAAGGTCACCAAAGTATGTGCCTACAGAAAGGTAATGTACCAAGGAATGTTGTGGTAAAGTATGAAGCGAATATGTTAAGTAATAAGGAAGTTATGGCCAATGTTAAAGTTTTTGGACGGAATGACGGACGGACGGACAGACAGACAGACAGACAGACGGACGGACAGATGGACGGACGGACAAGTCAAATTTATGATGCCTCCCTATCGGGGGCATAAAAAGCCCCATTAGTTACAGATACAACAAATAAATAACTAACCAAGAATTTGTAAGACTGGAAAGGGTTAAAATTCCACTAAATAAAATGTTACACAATGGCGGATCCAGGGGGTGGGGGGTGGGGGGAGGGTTCGGGGGTTCAAACGAACCCCCCTCTGTAGCCTAACTATTTCATTTTCATGCAGAAATTCAGTCAAAAGTCTGGTTTTACTGTAAAACGAACCCCCCTTTCTGTAAAAACGAACCCCTCTCACAAAAATCCTGGATTCGCCGCTGTTACAAGTGATATAATCTTTGCGTAGAGGCTGATACATGTATTATGGTCAAAGAGGAACATGCAACGTTTCAGAACATTAGCAGAAACATTTCCCACAATGTTTTTTACCCCAAAAGACCAAAATTTTCTAATTTTGTTCACTTTAAATGTTGTCTGCAACATCTTTGTATTTGGAACAGTCCAAAATTTTGCCAATTGGTAATGGGTTAATAGAGATTTGATTTGTTTGTACAATATAGACAAGAAAATATTGACGCTAACAAGAAAATGTTAATTATCAGCATTTTCTTCTTTTGCTACAATGTTTTCTCCAGCCTTTTCTACAAAAGACACACAAACCAGGGCTAGTTTAGGAAAAGATTAATAATTTACTGTATCTACATGTTTCTAAAATATCTAAAGTGATATTTTACCCTCTAATGTAAAATGACCCATTACCAGACGACAAAATTTTAGACTTGTTCAAATTTAAAGATGGTGCAGACCACAATTTCAAGTTCATGAAATTTTACATTTTCTGGTTGTTTTAGGTAGAAAACATTGTGGGAAATGAAGAAATTGTATTTACCTCACAGGGAGTCAAAAAGTGTCACTGTGTGGTAATGGGATAATTCAAAGGTATTGAAAAGTGTAAGTTTGGAATTGTAAAAGTAGGCCTTATAGTCTACCTAAATCTCACCCAAAATGTGACTTGTGTAGGAACTTTTTGTTAATGCTCGACATCCATGCCTAAATGAAACTTTGATATATATGGAAGATCACTAGGGGGGATGTCACCCTATAGAGGTCATTTTAAGGTCACCACGAGGTCAAAGGTCAAATAGGTGCAAAAATCAATGGTATAGCAAGAAAATACGCCATAACTCACTTAGTTCTGGGTGTAGACTAATAATATTGGTATCAAAATGAAGCTGAGACATCTATCTTTATTTTGAAGTATAGATATGCAAATCAGCTGATTTGCATATGCATGATTTTGAAGTTTTAATTAGAAATTTTGATGATTTTTTGGGTCATATTTTTAGAGTATAGTTAGAACATGAGCTATAACTCGCTTGGTTGGTGCTGTTCATTCACATATTGGGTACCAAAATAAAGCCTAGACATTTACCATCAATTTGCGATATAAAAATTTGCTAGGTTGCATATGCACAGTTTTTAATTAATTTTCTAATTAATTAATGTAGCCCACCTAAATCTGACCCAAAATATGTATTGTGTAGGAACTTTTTATTAATGCTCCACTTTTATGTTTGATATATTATTTAGGGTATTAGCAATCAACCTAGGGTGGATGTATCATTTTTAAAGGCCTTTTAAGGTCATAACCAGGTCAAAGCTCATAACGAGGTCAAAGGTCAAATGAGTGCAGTTTCGGGTGTATGCCTTTTACAAAGCTACTTTTATTGCATTTTGAATATAATGTTCAAGCTCAAACCACTTCCAACTATATTATAAATGTCTGAGTTTGAAATAATGCTGATTTGTACTAATTTCTTTACTTTTGTTGGGATTTGTGTTGATAATAAACACAAAATTTCCTCTGTTTTAGTGCATTTTTGTATTTCGATATTTTTCAAAATGTATAGAAAAGTCATTGAACTGCTCAAAATGATGTTTTATGTTGAAATAATTAACCAAAATTACAAGCAAATATGAAATGCAGATTTACTACATCACAAATAGTTTGATACTTTTATAGTGTCGTAAGAAACATAAACGTTTGTGCTACTTTATATACAACGGGTAACTTGTAAGCCAGAGATCTCTCAAAAATAAATACATCGCCCAAACATGGATGTACGAAACGATTTAGCAACAATTCTGTGTTCCTTGTTTGTACTATAATTATATCAAAACATAACTTGGTGTGACATTCAATCCATGAAATGTCACACAAAACAGGTATTATGTTTTGCGACAATTATATAAGGCAGTGGAACACCTGTCTTTGTATGTCTAAGATCTTAAACCATGATAAAATCTGGACAAATGTAACGTTTAGGTTTTCTTTTTCCTAACCAATCTAGTTAAATGTCATTACAACTAATAATTATGTACAGTTCAAGCACACATTGGTCGTAAAAACTTGCAACTGATGCAATTATATGTCTATTGGCTTAACTAGATTGGTATTTAACCCATTCGCAAACAAGATATGATTTTGACATCGCTGGTAAAATGATTTTAGAAACTATCGAAACTAAAGAAGAAAATGTTTATGTCAGCATTTTCTTCTTTTCCCTCAATGTTTTTCTACTATATTGTACACGAATCCTATCTTTGTTAACACCAAATGTGTCGTCTGTAGCAGCTTTCAAATTGGCCCATCTTTCAATCTCTTCGTTTGGCAAAGATTTAAACCATTATTATCATCTTGATCAATGTCCTGTACAGTGACCTTTAATACAGTGGGATTGGTACAGTCTGTGGCTTCACAAGCACATTCAAACATGCACACATTTCCTGAATGGTAGCATTTGCAACGACATGTGCTGTACATTGTTTTGCGTCCATATGATATGAGCTGTGTACAAGTAGAAGAACGACAGCCAATCTCGTCCATACAGGCTTCAGACCTTCGCCATCGTCTTTCCAGCCTCCTCAGCTTTTCTATTCTCTGCAGTGAAAGCTGGGTTATCTGCTGATATCCATATCGTTGCCTGTTCGTTACATCCCGCTATGTGTAGTTGCGAAGCATCTGTCGTCGGAGGAAGAACATCAAGTGCTTTCTTGGCTTTCATAAAGAGTCGATACCTGCAGACAGAAATGTCTGAATCATGAGCTTCCTCGGACCACCCACAAAGTCTGCAAAGAAGACTGTTCTATATATTCTTAGGATTCCCAGCCAACATCTTTTAACAGTTCAGGACACTCAACATACATTTTCCAACAGGATTTCTTACTTTTTCCACTTAAAGACGACATTGTATCACAACCTGTCGGTCAATGGAACCGAAGCAGGTTGTGGATGACGGCAGTTCCTAGTTTCCTAGCAAAACTGTGTACAAGGAAGAATTTCCTAGACTTAGACGTTCCTGACACCATCCTAATCCGAGTCTTCTCTGATGTAAATACGCTCTTTGATATTTTGATTTTTCGCTATTTACGAAAATATATACGTAAATAGCGAAAAATCAAAATATCAAAGAGCGTATTTACATCAGAGAAGACTCGGATTAACACCATCCATGTTTCAACATCCAGTGAATCAGCATGGTATATAAGGAGCAATAGTACATCAGTGTCTTTACATGTCACAATAACACTACCATACCATGAATTGATAACACTATTTGCGTGCATAACGATATGGGTGTCTGCCTCCTCATTGTCAGCACACAAGTCGTTTGTGTCAAAATCGTTAGTTTTTGCATTTTCAGGGTCTTGAAATCCACCGGCAGTTTTCAAAGTAAATACATTTCCCTAGAGACTGAATAAGCGCGTGACCGTAAATGATGACGCACGTTGCTATGTGCCTCTCTGGGATTTTCAGAGGCGTTTCAACGTTCACATTGGCTGTCAGAACATTCAGTATTTGGGATTAAGCAGTGATGCGCATTCTTTCAGTGGAATCCTTTGAACAATGACATTAGAACAGGTGGCGGTTCTTGTTTTAGAACACCAACTATCTTTACGTCTCGTCCATAGTTTGAAATATATTCAGAACATAAGCTAAAGCTCAATAGGTTGGTGGTGTACATTTACCAAAAGGGGTACCAAAGTAAGGCCTAAACATCTTTCCCCAAGTTTAATTATGCAAATAAGCGTTATTGTATGCATGAATTTATTTATTATTTTTAATAATTGACTATTAGCACTAATTTGTGAATGTGTGAATTAAGTGCTTCGAAGATCCAAAGAAGAATGTGTGATACATTAAGTGCTTCGAAGCTCCAAAGAAGAATTTAATGACGTTGTATAAGTAAAAATCCTGTCAAAAACAGAATTAAGCATTATGTTATATTTCTTCAAAATCAGATTGAATTACAATGTATAACGGTCAACGCAATGTCATAGGTCAACTAGGTGCAAAAAATTAAATTAGCCTGGTATTGCAGTTAGCACATATGTAACATACCAAAGATTTGTGCAATTTGGTTTTTTGCAACTGATTCTTGATTCCGAAGGTCAAATTGACCTTTACAATTACTGACGTGGTAGTCAGCAACTTAAATAATAAGACACGAGTAGATGTTGTTTTCTATCACTACTTTAGGAAAAAATTTATAAAGGCTTCCACAAAATCCAAAAGATAGGGAAACAACAAACTATACGCAAGGCTATTGACGGTCCCAGTGTCCTACTACCACAATCCTGGGAACTTTTCATGGCATGAAATTTTATCGAGATTTGCATATTTTCCTGATGAACCAGAAAATGCAAAGCTAACAATTTTGACGCAAAAGACTTTTGTGTTGACCATAAGGAGGCAGACGCCATATCGTTTTTGGGTATGGAAGTGTTATTGTGATATGTAAAGACACTGATGTACTATTGCTCCTTATATACCATGTTGGTTCACTTGATGTTGAAACATGGATGGTGTCAGGAACGTCTAAGTCTAGGAAATATTTCTATGTACACAGTTCCGCTAGGAAACTAGGAACTGCCGTCATCCACAACCTGCTTGGGTTCCATTCGCTGACAGGTTGTGATACAATGTCGTCTTTAAGTGGAACAAGTAAGAAATTCTGTTGGAAAATGCATGTTGAATGTCCGGGATAGTTAGATGTTGTAGGGCTTAATGGGAATCCTGAGAATATAGAACAGTATCTTTGAAGACTTTATGTTGTTGTCTGTTATTTCTTTATGAAAGCCAAAAAAGCACTTGATGTACTACCTCCGACGACAGGATATCAGCAGATAACCTAAATTTTACTGCAGAGGATTCTGAAAGCGTGGAGGCTGGAAAGACGATGCCAAAGGTTTGAAGCCTGTATGGACGAAATTGGAAGCCGTTCTCTCCACTTGTACACAGCTCATGTCATGTGGATGCAAAACAAAGTACAGCTCATCTCGTTGTAAATGCTATCATTCAGGACAAGTTTCCATGTTTGGATGTGCTTGTGAAGCCACAGACTATGTCAATCCCGTTGGATTAAAGGTCATTGTACAGGACATTGACCAAGACGTTATGGTTTGATCCTTTGCCAAACAGAGGAATTGAAAGGTGGGCCAATTTGAAAGTTGCTAAGGACGACAAAGTTGGTACTTACAAAGATAGGATTCGTCTACAATACACATGTAACATCTACTAGAGAAAATATTGAGGCAAAAGAAGAAAATGCTGACATCAGCATTTTCTTCTTTTGTTTCGATGATTTCTAAAACATTTTACCACGGATGTTAAAACCATGTCTTGACGTTTGCGGATGGTGGACGGACGTTTTGGCCACTGACATTTTGGACAGGACGTTTTGGCCGGGACGTTTTGGCCATGGAGGTTTTGGCCACAATACTTCACTAGGTAGGACCTTTTGGCCCCCAAAAAAATTAGGAAAAAAAGAATTGAACCAATTATATTTATTTTATAGTTGTCATTGTTGTACTTTAGATATTTTGATAATAAAAATGATATATTAAGAAAAAAATAAGAATGAATAGTCTCAATTATTAACATTTCAATTTGATTTATTTTTGGCCAAAAGGCCCACACGAAGACACATGTTCTGCCGTCTTATATATTCGTCGCAAAACTAGTATTGTGTGACATTTCATGGATTGAATGTCATACCAAAATTATGTTTTGATATAATTATAGTACAAACGAGGAACACAGGATTGTTGCTAAATCGTTTTGTACATCCATGATTTGTCGATGTATTCATCTTTTCGCGGGCACTGTGAATTACAAGTTACTTGTTGTATACAAATAAAGTAGCACAATTTTTAATTTTTCTTACGACACTATAAAAGTACCAAGCTATATATGAGATGTACTTAATCAGCAATTTATATTTGCTTGTTTTTGGTAAATTATTTCAACATAAAACATCATTTTGAGAAGTTCAACGACTTTTCTATACGTTTTGAAAATATTGTATTACAAAAATGCACTAAAACAGGGGAAATTTTGTTTTTATCATTAACACAAATACCAACAAATGTAAAGAAATTAGTCCAAATCAGCATTATTTCAAACTCAGACATTATATAATGCAATTGGAAGTGGTTTGAGCTTTAACATTATATTCGAAATGCAATAAAAGTAGCTTTGTAAAAGGCATATATACCTGAAACTGCACTCATTTGACCTTTGACCTCGTTATGAGCTTTGACCTCTTTATGACCTTAAAAGACCTTTCAAAATGATACATCCACCCTAGGTTGATTGCTAATACCCTAAATAACATATCAAACTTAAAAGTGGAGCATTAATAAAAAGTTCCTACACAAGACACATTTTGGGTCAGATTTAGGTGGGCTACATTAATTAATTAGAAAATTCATTAAAAATTGTGCATATGCAATTTAGCAAATTTTTATATCGCAAGTTAATGGTAAATGTCTAGGCTTTATTTTGGTACCCAATACGTGAATGAACAGCACCAACTAAGCGAGTTATAGCTCATGTTCTAAATATACTCTAAAAATATGACCCAAAAAATCATCAAAATTTCTAATTAAAACTTCAAAATCATGCATATGCAAATCAGATGATTTGCATATCTATACTTCAAAATAAAGATAGATGTCTCAGCTTCATTTTGATACCAATATTATTAGTCTACACCAAGAACTAAGTGAGTTATGGCGGATTTTCTTGCTATACCATTGATTTTTGTACCTATTTGACCTTTGACCTCGTGGTGACCTTAAAATGACCTCTACAGGGTGACATCCCCCCTAGTTATCTTCCATACATATCAAAGTTTCATTTAGGCATGGATGTCGAGCATTAACAAAAAGTTCCTACAAAAGTGTTTTCTAGAGCCTTTTTTCTATAATTTAGGTAGACTATTAGTATTGAAGGAATTACAGTAAATAAGGTATCTTGTCTACTTTTTCTTCATTTTACATCAATGTTTATCATTTATCTTCTTTCTGGACTTCAAGACAAATTTAAATTTCATGGCTTTATTAATTCATTTTTTGTGGTAATAGAGATATCCTAAAAATAACATGAGCCATTGCAACTTCTTTTCAAATATAGTATATACCTAAACCTATTCCCAAACAAAGAAATTTTAGCCCATCCCAAATAGAAAACTGCTGCAGACGACAAAATTGATGTTAATAAATATAAAAGCTGCATACAAAATAGCACAGATGATATTGAAGGAAGAGAAGTAAATGCTGATAATCAGCATTTTCGTCTTTTCCTTCAATGTTTTCTAACACTCTCATCTTCTGGAATGTCAAAACTTGGTCTTTTTTGGGAAAGTGTTTACATAAGTCAGTTACAAATCAGCAGATAAGCAAAGATTTAAAGCTTATTATTTGTATCATATAGCACAGTTTGAAATAAATAATCAAAATATTTTGATAATATCAAAGGCAAAAATCAAGCAAAAACAAAAATACCTTTACCAAATTACAAACAAGTAGATATATACTTGAAAAAAAAAATAACAAGTAAATCAACATAAACAAGAGCTATCAGGAGACAGCAAAGTGCTGGATAGAATAAAAACTTCAAGTCTGAAAAGGGTTCAAATTCTACTTAATTTAAAGTCATATTAACAAATCTTTGTCTATAGGCTAACATCATTGTCACAAAAGCATGCGCAAAGAAAAAGCCCCATTAGTTACAGATACGACAAATGAATAACTAACCAAGAATTTGTAGGACTGGAAAGGATTAAAATTCCACTAAATGAAATGTTACAAGTGATATAATCTTTGCGTAGAGGCTGATACATGTATTATGGTCAAAGAGGAACATGCAAAGTTTCAGAACATTAGCAGAAACAGAGATAAGAAAGTTGCAAGTAAATATTTAACCCATTATCAAACAACACAATTTTAGGCTTATCCAAACTGAAAATTCTTGTTGACGACAATTTGAAAGATGATGAAATTTTAAAAATATTTCGTTTTTGGGGTTAGAAAACATAGTGGAAAATGAAGAAATTTCAATTTCTTCATTTTCCACAATGTTTTCCAAGGCATTTACCTTGTAGGGCATCTAAAGGCATCATTACACAGGAATGGCTTAAACCAAAGCATTACTCAGACAAGGATGCCCAGGTAACCAGTTTGATTTTATTTTATTGGGGTTTTAAGCCGTTTTCAACTTCTATGGTCATATCACAGCGGCTGAAGCACCCCCAGGTGACCAGAACAGACTCCCTATTCTATGAATAATCACCCTATAAGGGATTCTTGTTACCACCATCCTTGTTTAGCCCATTACCACACAGTGACTCCTTTTGGCTCCCCACAATATAATGACTTTGAAAAACTTTGTGGAAAATGGAGAAATTGCTTGTGACAAGCAATTTCTTCATTTCCCACAATGCTTTCTACCCAAAAAGCTATAAAATTTTGAAATTTCATTACATTAAAATGTCGTCTGCAACTTCTTTCAAATTGTACTGCCCCAAAATGTTGTAGTTTGGTAGATCTAATGGGTTAAAAGTTATCTTTTGCGAGAGAAAAAAATCTGTGGTACTGTAGAACAGACTTTTCACAACTGAACACAAAATTATACACAATATTTATATGCGATAACAATTTAAAATCATTTGTCCTTCCTTTCTCTCAATGTTTTCAAAAGCTTTTCGAGTGGGATCCTTTAGACTCAAAACCTACAGTTTTGGAAAGAGTTAAAAATATATCATCTTTTTGTATTACAGACTAATAGCACCTTAGAATAATACAACATAATAAAACAATGATTTAGCTCCCATTTATACATCAAATGACTATTAATCCTTATCCTTCTGACTTAAAATTTTGCTTCAAACAAATTGCCAATACAAACACATTTCAGTTAGTATGTCTCGATATTTTGTCAAACAATAAAATAGTACAAAGCAGGTAGTGTAGGCCAAGATCAGACTGCACATCTGTGCAGTCTGATCTTAGTCTATGTGACCTGCCAAAGCTTTGGTCACTACAGGAATATGCCATGAACACAATGAGAAGTTTTATTGGTACATTTTTATGAAAAGTAAATGGGCTGGGATCTGAAAGGTCCTTATGGCATTCTATACCAACATGGATAAAGATAAGTTTGTAAAACTGAATGTTGTTTGATCTACTCTTTACACAGAGTTTATCGCTAAACTTGAACGATTAAAACTCTGTCATAACGCTATCAAAATTGAACTATTTATCATATTGTGACACCATTTACTGCATTTACTATTTTGGCATTGTCCAGTAGAAGTCTACACATAGTGCAATCACACACTCAGTCACTTATCCAAACAACGATTATCATCCAATGAAATTAAATTAATTGGATTACACCGTTCCAATTTTTAGTCAATGACAAGATAAGACAAGATTCCCTATCGTGATGACAGAGGTTGACCCTTTTATAGTAAAACAAAGTAAACAATGAGCAACGGAAAAAGAGTAAGTTTGATCAAGAACCATGCAGCTGAAAGCTCTCCTAATTTTACTAATGGTTCTGAAGAAGATATTAAGGAGCATATTGATGTTTTTCAACAATAACCTCATAACTGCAGCTTAAAACAGGCTGCAGTTATGAGGTTTTTGTTGAAAAACAATGATCTAATATCTTGATCAGACAGCCTATACGTACAGCCTGATCAGGATCAACACTTGTCTAAAAGGTCATAAAGCCCCTTTTATCATAATCATCCTGTCTGTCTCACATGCAGGTAACTTTTCATAGTAAATGTACAAATAACATTTTCCCTTACTGTTTTACACCCAAAATGGCAATAGAATGAAAGGGAAATCTAATTAATGGCAACAAGTTTATGTAGATATACCGGTAGCTTATGATAAATGATCTGGCAGAACATCTATAGCCATTGGCTAGAGATGTTCTGGCAGGTTATTTATCATGAGCTATATCATTAGCAGACAAAAATTATAATGACTTATGATGGAATTTCTTGTTTTCATAAAAATATCCCTATCATTTAATAAATGCTTTCAAAGTAAATGGTTACAAATGCAAATGAACAAGAGGACCCTGAGGGCCCTAAATCGCTCACCTGAGTTATGTTTTAATAATGCCAAATAACTTTGCATAAGTTACGCATTGTTGTCCCAGGGAAGAATTTGGCCATGCAGTTTCAGAGGACATGTTGTTTACAGAAATTGATCAGCTTTTATGACATTTCCCATTTTCTGATGCCACGGCAACCAGAGTTTTTCATAGATTTCTATTCTTTTAGCAATTTTTATAAGGGACCACCCAAGGAACAATACTGTCAAGTTTGGTTTATTTTGACCAAGAAGTTAAGGAGGAGATGTCGTTAAAAGAAGTTGTTGAGCTTTTGTGAAAATTCCCATTTTCCGATGCCACGGCAACCATAGTTTTCCATTGATTTCAATTCTTTTAGCAATTTTTATAAGGGACCACCCAAGGAACATCTCTGCCATGTCTGGTTGATTGTAACCCAGAATTTAAGGAGGAGATGTCGTTTAAAGAAATTGTTGAGCTTTGTTAAATTTACCATTTTCCGATGCCACGGCAACCAGAGTTTTTCATAGATTTCAATTATTTTAGCAATTTCTATAAGGGACCACCTAAGGAACATTTCTGCCAAGTTTGGTTGATTTTAATCGAGAAGTTAAGGAGAAGATGTCGTTTAAAGAAATAGTTGAATTTTTGTGAAATTTCCCATTTTCCGATGCCATGGCAACCAGAGTTTTTCATGGATTTCAATTATTTTAGCAATTTTATAAGAGACTACCCAAGGAACATTTCTGCCAAGTTTGGTTGATTTTGACCCAGAAGATAAGGAGATGTCGTTTAAAGAAATTGTTGAGCTTTTATGAAATTTCCCATTTTCTGATGCCACGGCAACCAGAGTTTTTCATGGATTTCAATTCTTTAAGCAATTTTTATAAGGGACTACTGAAGGAACATTTCTGCCAAGTTTGGTTGATTTTGACCCAGAAGTTAAGGAGGAGATGTCGTTTAAAGAAATTGTTGAGCTTTTGTGAAATTTCCCATTTTCTGATGCCACGGCAACCAAAGTTTTTCATGGATTTCAATTATTTTGGCAATTTTTATAAGGGACCACCCAAGGAACATTTCTGCCAAGTTTAGTTGATTTTGACCCAGTAGTTTAGGAGGAGATGTCGTTTAAAGAAATTGTTGAGCTTTTGTGAAATTTCCAATTTTCCGATGCCACGGCAACCAGAGTTTTTCATGGATTTCAATTATTTTAGCAATTTTTATAAGGGACCACCCAAGGAACATTTCTGCCAAGTTTGGTTGATTTTGACCCAGTAGTTTAGGAGGAGATGTCGTTTAAAGAAATTGTTGAGCTTTTGTGAAATTTCCCATTTTCCGATGCCACGGCAACCAGAGTTTTGCATGGATTTCAATTATTTTAGCAATTTTTATAAGGGACCACCCAAGGAACATTTCTGCCAAGTTTGGTTGATTTTGACCCAGAAGTTAAGGAGGAGATGTCGTTTAAAGAAATTGTTGAGCTTTTGTGAAATTTCCAATTTTCTGATGCCATGGCAACCAGAGTTTTTCATGGATTCCAATTCTTTTAGCAATTTTTATAAGGGACCACCCAAGGAACATTTCTGCCAAATTTGGTTGATTTTGACCCAGTAGTTTAGGAGGAGATGTCGTTTAAAGAAATTGTTGAGCTTTTGTGAAATTTCCCATTTTCCGATGCCACTGCAACCAGAGTTTTTCATGGATTTCAATTATTTTAGCAATTTTTATAAGGGACCACCCAAGGAACATTTCTGCCAAGTTTGGTTGATTTTGACCCAGTAGTTTAGGAGGAGATGTCGTTTAAAGAAATTGTTGAGCTTTTGTGAAATTTCCCATTTTCCGATGCCACGGCAACCAGAGTTTTTCATGGATTTCAATTATTTTAGCAATTTTCATAAGGGACCACCCAAGGAACATTTCTGCCAAGTTTGGTTGATTTTGACCCAGTAGTTTAGGAGGAGATGTCGTTTAAAGAAATTGTTGACGCCGTGACGGACAGACGGACAGACGGACATTGATAGATCACAATACCTCACCTTGAGCACTTCGTGCTCAGGTGAGCTAAAAATGTTACAGAAGTCTCCACTAAAAAGTTTTTTTCTGTATATATTTAAAAGGATATATCAAACTATTGTATATCTGGTACATGTTTTGATTTCTTAAATGTCATATACAATTTTGAGCAAAAGCTTTCTTAGAAATATCAAAAAGTAAATATTGAAATGCAAAAATAGCAATAAACATGGTTTTCTAAGACAAGAACAGATTTCACAATCATGTTTATCTGGGTGTATTTACTCTTTGCTCTTTGTCACACTTTTAGTCCCAAATTTGACATGTTTGTTTCAAAATTTTGATTCAAAAACAACATTTTCGAAAAGATGTTTGCAAGATGACTTGTAGCTTACATTCAACAATCCATAAAATTACTTTTGAACCATTTGTCCATGTTCAGTATTTTGTCAAATATCTAACAGAATAAAAAATATCTAGAAAATAAGAAACATTGACAAGAAATTCTAAACAATGTATTGGTAAGCAATACTCTTGTAAAAATTGAAGGATTTTTCCAGATAATGTTTTAACTACTTTCATGATCATAAAACTATATCTACAATTGTATATATCTACCTCCAAATAAATATAAGTAAATAAGTATTTCTAAGTTGGTATGATTAACTAAATTAACCCATTACCAGACTGCAAACTTTTAGACTGTTCCAATTTGAAAGATGATGCAGACGACAAATTCAAGTTGATGAAATTTTAAAAATCTTTCCATTGTGAGTAAGAAAAGATAGTGGAAAATGAAGAAATTGCTTGTCACAAGCAATTTCTTCATTTACCCACAATGTTTTCCAAAGCCCTTATTTTGCAGGGCGTCAAAAGATTTCACTGTTTGGGAATGGGTTAAAGAGATCAAAAAGTATTTTTTTTAACAATTATCCATGCTATAACAAATTGAAACAATTTGCCGATGAAAAAATAATTTCTAACTTACATAAAAATATCTCTAATACTATGACAAATTCGCAGATGAAAAAATCATTGCTAACTTACGTAGAATATATCTATTTCATGACTAAGAAATCTTGAAGAAAAAGGATAAAATGCTAGTTATCAGCATTTTCTGCAACGATTCTAAACCTTTATCAATGGCTCAGGCCGCAATTGGTTGTAACTGCCTATGAACATATAGGCAATTACAACTGTTTTGCACTGAGCCATCCATATCCAGTTGGGGCATCAAAAGGAGTCACTGTCTGGGAAACTGTAAACCTGACAATGTTTCCCATGACTTGCGATAATAAAATTCATATAGACACAAAATAATACATGTACACCCATACCATTGCTAGGAAACAAAACATCATAACACTTAAACCCTCTCTCAAATGACAAAATGTTGGACTTGTCCAAATTCAAAAGCTGCTGCAGACTACAAAATAGAATTTGATAGAACTTGTGTAATTTGTAGTGCTTAAAACATTGAGGAAAAGGGTGAAAAATGCAGGTTGTCAACATTTCTTTTTTAACTCAATATTTTCAAAAACATTTTCTATAAGAGACGCCAAAATTCCCAATAAATTCTGATAGTATAGGTGATAACAAGTCATATAGACACAAAATCATACATGTGCATCCAAAACATTGATAAGAAACAAAACATCGAAAGGTAGTCAACCCCTAATGAGATTCATACATCAGCATTTATCCTGTGACGTCGTGAAATTTTGTAACTTATCCAATCTATGTGGACACATTAAGAGATAGGGAAATCCCCACTTTCCACCGCCAAATGTCCAAATCACTTGCAAGACATATTCCAACGTTGCATGAACCTCATTGGGAGTATACTACCTTAACTATTTTCTTTTACCCCGTTCTCAAATGACAATATGCTGTACCAAAGATGTTGCAGAAAAAAAAAATTATCGCACGTTATAAGAACATTATTGTGAAAGGGTTAAAGATACAGTTACAAAATATCAGTCTCCTACCACCCAATTTTTCAAAAACTCCCCATTTACTCCGAGCCCAGCTCGCATTAATTACAAATATCATGAACAATGAAGATAAATATGATTTTTGACTATTGAAGGAATGGATAAAGGCTGTGTATTGTCTATGGATTTGCGTCATGGCCTCTGGCTTTTCTTTGAGCAGTTACAAATTCTACATATTCTATATATCTGAAATGAGAAAAGGTAAAAGAAAATTTAAAATAGAGACAATTGGACAAAGGCTTTCCAAATGTAAGATCGAAAAACAGCGTCAACAAATTCAAAAGATCTCGGCTATTACTTTTGAAAAATTAAACAGTTACATCAGGACAAAATTATATATCAAACCCATTCCCACATAATGACCCCTTTTGAAGCCACATAATATAAAGGCCTTGGAAAACATTGTGCTAAATGAAGAAATTGCTTGTGACCACAATGTTTTCTACCCAAAAAGGTGTAAAATTTCAATTTATTGACATTGAAAATGTCATCTGCAACATCTTTCAATTTGGAAAAGCATAAACTTTTGTTGTTTGGATTAAATCATTGGGATTTCCTGGGTAAAATCAGAAAATGCCTTGATATGCCTTCACCCATACATGACCAAAGCCCCCAGAGGAACTCTTAACAAACAAGAGCCGTCACAGACGGATTATGCTCCCCGAATAAGTGTTGGTCACAAAATAAAAACTATCATACATTAAGCCCCCTTTTCCCATGACTGATTTTTTGTACACACATTATTTATAGAATATGGTCTAGAACATCTCATTTCTCACATGAGCACAAAATTTCATTAAATTCTGCACATTGGATGACGAGAAATTAGAGAAAATCTAATTTTTACATTAAGGCCCCTTTTTCCATGACGCAGCCTAAAATTAAGATACAGACAAAAAGGTCCCTAGGGATTATGCCAGGGAGTTCACATGTGAAGTTTCATTGAATTTGGTCCAAGGGTTGCTGAGATATGGCTGTGGACGGACAGACGGACGGACAGATGGACAGCATGGTGACTATATGCTCCCCCGAAATTTTTTTGGGGAGCATAAAAACCCTAAAGACTTCTCTCTTAGTCAAAATTATTTACCCAATACCTGTTGCCATATATGACGCCTTGATCATTTACATGATTAATGGTTGCTTAAAAACAAAACTTTTGTTCAGCCAAGACAAAGTCAAGGCTTAACCCATGGTTGCGTTAAACCTTTTCCCAAACAGCAAAAAAATAGTTTGTTCCAGTTGTAGAGGAGTTGCAGACAATAAAATGAGTGTTACTTGGCTAAAGGAATTTGAACATCACAGCATGGAAAATATGGAGGCAAAAGGATAAATTGCCGATTATCAGCAATTTCTTCATTTGCCTCAATATTTTCCAAAGCCATCTCTATTAGACACTTCAAAACCAGGTCTCGTTTGGGAAAGGGATAAACTCCATCATCCACCATGGCCTAATAAAAAACAAAATTATTACAATACCCGGTGTACCTACCCATCATTATTTAAATCATCCTCTTTTAACACCATATCTACTATATTGACTATTTCTTCATCACTAAATACTTTGGCTTGTTGTTGTGCATCATGAGCAGCTTCATCTTCTTCTCCTAAAACAGAAACAAACGATTGTTTGGAAATTATTCACATTTTGAATTTGCCATATCATTTTGTTTCTACAGAGAAAATAGAATAAAATAGGCAAATTCTCCGGATGAAAGCATATCAACATTGCTTGCCAAGCCATAGATTGGTACTTTGAAAGCAAAAGTGTGGACATTCTGAAAGCAAATATAGAGACATCTTCTGATACATAAGAATGACCTGTTGGTAAGCAAATGCTGTAGCACAGAGCTTGATAGAGAGATTAGAGGTACATTCTTTAACCCATTACCAGACGGCAAAATTTTGGGGTGGCCCAAATTCAAAGATGATGCAGACGAAAATTTCAAGTGAATGGAATTTTTTACTTTTAGGTCTTTTTTAATGGAAAACATTGTGGGAAATGAAGAAATTGCTTGTCACAAGCAATTTCTTCATTTTCCACAATATTTTCCAAAGCAATTATCTTTTGGGGAGTCAAAAAAGTCATTGTGTGGTAATGGTTTAAAGCCAGATTTTTTATTTTTAAAATATCTGTTCATTTTTTTGACTATGTGGGAAAGGGCTGGAAAGTCTTGAATACTAAGATAGCGGCACTGTCATCCTTCTACTCTGCATATTGATTTTTCTCTCTTTCTTGAACCTAACTTGACAAAATCTTGTTGAAGTGTGCACTGACATAACAATACTCCGTTTTAAGTGTTCTCTGGAGGGATGTAAGCCCCGCCCACCTTGTTAATTACCCCAGGGGGCGGGATTATCATTGACCCTTTCCCAAACGACTAAACATCAGGGTGGTTCAGTTTAAAAGCTGCTGCAGATGACATAATGGATGTTGGTTAAAATGAATTTGTGTATAACATAGCACAGAAAATATTGAGGCAAAAGGAGAAAATGCTGAATATCAGCATTTTCTTGTATTGCCTAAATATTTTCTTAAGTCTTTTCTATTAGGGAGGCAAAACCCAGTCTTGTTCAAAGGAAAGGGTTAAATATGCTCACAGGTTTGTTTAGGATAAAGATGTTTTGTTTATACTTTCTTGTGGTACTGTAACAAAGCTCATAATATTAAATAATTTTTCTACATATTTGAATTTTATATCAAAACATAACACTAAGGCAAGTCTATTTTTAGCATAAAACTCATTGCTATTTTGCAATGTGTCCAGGATAAGGACAATTTAGGATAAAAGAGACTGAACAACTTTTACCCTTTCCCAAACGACAAATTTTAGGGTGATCCAATTTGAAAGGTGATTTGGACAACAAAATGGATTAAATTAAAGATATGATTTCTGTACAAAATAGCGCAGGAAATATTGAGGCAAAAGGAGAAACTGCTGATTATCAGCAGTTTCTTCTTTGTCTCAATGTTTTTCCAAGCCATTTTTATTTGGGATGTCAAAACCAGGTCTTGTTTGGGAAAGGGTTAACAAGCCCTGACCAGTCCCACGGGGACGACGATGTTCAAACATGAGAGCTCAAGTGAAATGACGGTTCCCATTAATTGAAAGGAATGCACTGAAGGGAACCAAATAATGGGAAATAGTTGTTATTGCGGTCATGGCCCTATTACCCAGGGTGACATATGACAGACAAAACTTGATACATAATTACAAACTTTTTTTGTTCTTTTTCTTCATTTTGATGTCAGGTTTTCAGAATTGTTTTGCCTAAGATAACATACTTTATAAAAACTTCATGAGCACAAATTGATTTGAAAAAGTTGTTGTTGTGGTCATGGTCTTAAAATATTACCAAGGGTGACATAATGACAGACTAAACATGTCCAGTTTGAAGATGTTGCTGACAACAATTCAAAGTGACCAAAATTATAAGTTTTGTGGTCACTTTTGATTAGAAAACATTATGGGAAATGAAAGGTCAGCAATTACTTCATTTTCCATAATGTTTTTATCTTTTTTGTCTTTGTCTTGTTGTTGGGTATCAAAAAGCATCATCATTTGGGAATGTGTTAAATATTTTTCATTTTTCTAGATAGATATCAGGTACAGAAACTCTTGTAACCCTTTCCCAAATGTCAAAATTTAGACCGGACTAGTTTAAGTTTGAGTTTATTGGGGTTTTACGCTTTTTTCAACTGCCAGGGTCATATTGCAGCGGCTGGAGCACCTAACCATGGATTCCTATTGTTTCTCAAACCAGTACTACCACAACACCCTTACCGAGCGTCCAGCTGCTCGCCCACATAGGTTAACGATTTCAAACCCATTGGTGGGTGACAATTTTGTCAGAAAGGGTATTTGCCACGGCCGGGTATCAAACCCGGGACCTCTCGATTGAGAGGCAGATGCACTACCAACTGAGCTTAACCCTTTCCCAAACGGCAAAAATTTAGGATGATCCCATTCAAAAGCTGATGTAGACAATTCAATTGATGTTAATTCACATAGAATTTGTGTACGATGTAGCTCAGAAAATATTGAGGCAAACGGAGAAAATGCTGATTATCAGCATTTTCTTCTTTTGCTTCAATGTTTTCCCATGCCTATTCTAATAGGGACGTCAAAACCCGGTCTTGTTTGGGTAAGCTGCGGCTGGACCAGTTTAAAAGATGCTACAAATGACAAAATAAATGATATCAAAAGTCGGAAGTATATAGTGTTACAGCCAAGGAAACATTGAGGTAATAGGAGAAAATGCTGCTGACCTACTGTCAGAAGCATTTTCTCTTTTTACCGGAATGTTTTCCATAGCCATATCTACTAGGGATATCAAAACCAGGTCTTGTTTGGGTAAGGGTTAACCCTTTCCCAAACAAGACCTGGTTTTGATGTCCTTAATAAAATTGGCTTGGGAAAACATTGAAACAAAAGAAGAAACTGCTGATAACCAGCAGTTTCTCCTTTAGTCTCAATATTTTCTGTGCCATATTTTACACAAATTCCATCTTTAATTACATCCATTTTGTCATTTTTGGCAGTTTTGAAATGGATCACCTTAAAATTTTATCGTTTGGGAAAGGGTTAAAAGATGCTACAAATGACAAAATAAATGATATCAAAAGTGAGAAGCATATAGTGTTACAGCCAAGGAAACATTGAGGTAAAAGGAGAAAATGCTGCTGACCTACAGTCAGAAGCATTTTCTCTTTTTACCGGAATGTTTTCCATAGCCATATCTACTAGGGACATCAAAACCAGGTCTTGTTTGGAAAAAGGGTTAATTTGGTATGAAATTTTTACTTCTGTGACAGTAAGAGTAAAGAAAGACATCTACTCTAGTTTCCAAGAAAAGCAACTCTACTAAAAATTTACTCTTGACGGTTTGTAGTTGCTTCCCTTTCATTTGATAACACATTAATGAGAAATGGCCACAGAAAAGCTGTATTATTTCTGTAAACGCAAAATTTTAGATTTGACCAATATTAAATGATTGATCAAATGGGCGTTTAATGCCTCTTTCAACTGCTAATGTCACATGGCAGTGGCTGGAGCATCTAACCATGGATTCCTGTCGTTTCTCTCACCAGTACTAGCAAAATCCTTTCTGTGTCGCCAGCTGCTGTTCTACCAAATAGGTTGAGACAATGCCAGAAAGGATGCTTGCTGCTGGCTCGCATCCAGGATCTTCTTCACAAAGACTTTTGGTGCAAAATAGTACTAGCAGTGATAGTGATCTTTAATCGTATTTGGCTGCCTAAGTTACTATTTTTAATTACCAAAGATTATATCTAATAGGATACTTTTTCATATTTTAATAAACTTTCCAAATCACTTTAACCCTTTCGTAAATAAGAAATAAGACTTAAAGCTGACTCATTAAACAAAATGGACATTATTAAAATAGGATAAGTGTACGAAAAAGCATAGTAAATATTGAGGCAAAAGGAGAAAATGCTGGTTATCAGCATTTTCTGTCTCAATGTTTTCCAAAGGCATCTCTACTTAGGGCGTCAAAATTGGTCTTCTTTTGTCTCAATTTGCTTGTTAGATAAAATAAGTGATAAAAGAATCTCTGTGTCTTGCTTACTCATGAGAAATTTGTCTGTAAAAAGTATAAATGAAAATCAAGCAAATGAGTGAAAGTGTCAGGTCTTTTTTTTTAACTATCAAAAAATGTTTTTAAATATTCAGGTCTTGGCAAAAGCCTACACAGCTTTCAGCAATCATGCAGTCATGGCTTATTTCACTGCTGTGTTTCTTTTACACTGTGCTATTCCATTGATGTTTTGATGTCAATGTTGAAAACAAAGTAATCAGTTATGGTGCTTGTACCTACCTTTGCTTAAATTCTAAACAATTTTGTTAGACATCACATGCACATGAGACTTGATTTTATTCCATTCCCACACATAGACACTTATTGATGCCCCACAAAACAAAGACTCTCGAAAACATTCAGAAAAATGAAGAAATTCCTTATGACAAGCAACTTCTTCATTTCCCACATTTTCTATCAAGAGGCCAAATAAAATTGAAATTGTGGTCTCAACTTTGAATTTGGATCAGTCAAAAATTTACAATTATACCAGGTTTTATAAATATGTAATTATTGATCATAATTGCAAAGTCTCCAATGCTGCAGCCTATTTTCCTGAATATTGCCTGATTACATGGGAAATGAGTATTCATTTTGACAATTTAGGAGTATCAAAGTAAGGATAGCTTGGGAAACTCTGTCAAAGTACACAAGTACACATGCACATTATGTTACATTGTTAGTCATGGCGTTAATTCATTATATGCAAAAACATTTCTTATGTCATATTTTTTTTTCAACCAAACCATCCCTTTTGGCAGTTAATGGTCTCATCTGAAAGAGTAAGGACTGGATAATTGGCCCTTTGATTTAATGTTAAGGTAGTCCACCCCTAAGTATATCAACACACCATTAGAATCTTTTGTGTGATGTTATAGACATTTATAACATATTCCATCTATATGGACATGTAATTGGTTTTAAAAAATGGCATTTTCCACCGCTAAATGTCTATGAGAAATTCCAATTTCGCATGAAACACATTAGGGGTTAACTACTATAAGTGCATAACAAGGGCGGATCCAGGATTTTTTCCAGGTGGGGGTCCAAGTCCAAATATTTTTTTCCAGGGAGGAAGGGGGGGGAGGGAGGGGATCCAAGCCCAAACAATGACTTTAAATGTGTTAAATATGTAACATTATGTAGGGAGGGTCCGGAGCCCCCATCCCCACCTCTAGATCCGCCCTTGCATAATGATAACCACAGCAAAAAAATGCACAATCCATCAATTCATTTTCCAGAAACATTGAACTTACAAGAGTTGTCCGCGGACAACGTAGCTCGCCTATACGAGAGCTTGTTACAACAAGAGATGTCTGTAAAACATATATGCCCCCTCAAGGGCCTACATTTGATGTAGGTCAAAGTCCAAGGTCAAGTTAGATAGATAGATTTATTTCGGTAAAAAAGATCACATGTAGTACATTACAAAACGATAATAAAATGCATTTACAATTCAAATGTGAGAATTATGTAACAATATTAAAATACATACATAAAATATTGTCACGATTACAAATTTCACAAGCATATCAAAGTTGCACTACCCATTGAATGACCTTTCACCCAGGATAACACGATAAAGAGAAATCTCTTATTTCCATCGTGGTCCTGATAACAATAACAACGGGGTGGTATGACACAATGAGAGGCCTGTTCTGAGTAAAAGAAGAAAATGATAATTGAAATACATAATTTAAAATAAATTAACTATCACAGTCCATATGCATAAATATCACATTTACATAACGCTGCTTTTCAACGAAAACCCTGCAACCGCAGCTTAAAACAAACTGCAGTTATGAGGCTTTCGCTGAAAAGCGACGATATAGTCAACTACAAAGACTTGTCATTTATCAAAAATTGTTTGACTTTTTGCTTGAAAGTTTTGTACTTTGGGACGTTTATAATTTCGACTGGTAGACTGTTCCATAGTTTGCACGCGTTGTAGCAAAAAGATTTCGATCCGAAAGATTTTACTTTTGGCAAACGGTATCCCTGTTTCGAGCTCAGCCTTGTGTTATACTCATGGATAGATGCTTGTGAGACAAAGAAATGTTTTAAATACTCTGGTGCTAGATTATTATTGATTTTGAAAACGTGACATAAAATAATTTGTTCTACTCTGCTTTGGACAGGTAACCAGTTCAATTTTTTGAAATGATCCAAAGAGACTTTTGCTCTTGCATCTAGATTCAGAATAAATCTGATAAGCTTATTTTTGGTAGTTTGCAACTTAGTTTTCAATTTTTGAGTAAGACCATGAAACCATATTGAGCAGGCATAATCGTAATGGCACTGTATAAGGGAAGTAGCTAGCAGTTTTTTTGTGTGTTGGTTTAAAAAGTCTCTCTTTCGAAAGAGGAATTTAAGACGAGCATTGGCTTTTTGTAAAACAGACTCCGCTAAGGATGTAAAAGATAAAGTTTGATCAATGGTGACACCTAAATAACTAACAGAAGAAGACTGATTTATGGGTGTCCCATTGCAAGATACATTTAGACTTGGTTGTGATTTTAGTTTCTGTCTGGAACCAAATAGTATTGACTCTGTTTTACCTAAATGTAAAGAAAGTTTATTGTCAACCAGCCAATAACTAACTTCTTGAAGATCACTGGACAAGGCATTTTCAACTTCTTTGGCATTTTTGCCTGAGACTAGTATTGCAGAATCGTCAGCATATAACAGTAATTTGTTTTTCACAACTCCTGGCATGTCATTGACATAGATCAAAAAAAGTAATGGGCCAAGTATGGAGCCTTGTGGTACACCACATGAAATTGGGGAGCTGGTAGAATATGTACCAGAGACATCAACAAGTTGCTGTCTATCAGCAAGGTATGACTTAAACCAGTTACAAATACCATCACCTAAACCACAAGCTTTAAGTTTCATTAAAAGAATTGAATGGTTAACAGTATCGAATGCCTTTTGCAGATCTAAAAGGACCATCCCGACAACAGTACCTTTATCTATTTCAAATTTTATAAAATCAGTTAAAAATATGAGACATGTATCTGTAGAGAAACTACTCCTAAAACCAGATTGGAAATCATAAAAGAGGTGTTTTTCTTTGAAATAAGATTCAACTTGGTCAAAAACAACCTTTTCAAGAACTTTTGAGAAAACATTTAGAATAGACACTGGCCTGTAATTGCCTACTGACAGTCTGTCATTTTTCTTAAACAGAGGAACTACTCTGGCAGATTTTAGTTCTTCTGGTACAGTACCTTGAATTAAAGATAAATTAATAATGTGGGTTAATGGACCAACAACTATGGGGGCAGCATCTCTGATAAATCGTGCTGGAAGACCATCTAAGCCTGTTGCTTTATTGGGACTTAGGGTGTATAGATATTTAAGAACTTTATTCTCAGACATAATACCAAATGAAAAACTGTTTGGATGCATGCCTAATCTTTGATAAAAGGTATCAACAAAATGCTTACCATACTTTCCAACACATGTTGGTAATTTTTCAACAAGCTTACTTGCTACTGTTGTGTAAAAGAGGTTAAAAGATTCTGCAATGAGTTTTTTATCAAAACATATATTGCCATCAATATTCAAACATATATTAGAACTACTATTTGAACCCTTTTTAGATGGAAGCCCTAAATTCTTTAATGTTTTCCAAAGTGACTTTGAATCATTTTTGTTTTCTTCTACAGCATTTGAAAAGAAATTGACTTTAGCATTGTGTACAAGATATTGGACTCTATTTCTGAGGTTTTTGAAGACATTAAAGTTATCCTCACTTTTATTGTTTTTATATTTACTAAAAGCTTGATCTCTATCCTGTATGGCTTGTAAAATAGTGCTATCTATCCAAGGCTCAGTTCTTTGTTTTAGCCTTATTTGCTTTAACGGAGCAACCTTGTTTAGTACAGATAAGAAAAGCTCTTTAAAATTTGTCCATGCTAAATTAACATCATCACACAACAAAACAGTATTCCAAGGTTAACAAGGTCCAAGGTCATGGTCAAATATGAAAGGTCTTGGTAGGAGGTGTCTATGTGTGAAATATCAAGGCTGTATACATAAAAGTAAAATGAAATATAGGCCAGGTTAAAGTTTTTAAAAGTAGGCCAAATGCCAAGGTCAAGGTCATGGTCAAATGTGAAAGGTCTTGGTTGGAGGTGTCCATGTATGAAATATCAAGGCTGTAGGTGTAAAAGGACATGATATGATATATGCCTAGTTTAAGTTTTTTTTAAGTAGGTCAAACTCCAAGGTCAAGGTTGCAATATTCAAGGTCATGGTCAAATGTGAAAGGTCTTGGTAGGAGGTGTCTATGTGTGAAATATCAAGGCTGTAGGTGTAATAAGATATAAGATAAAGGCTAGGTTAAAGATTTCTAAAAGTATGTAAAAATCAAAGATCAAGGTCACACAGGTCAAGGTCATGGTAAAATGTGAAAGGTCTTGGTAGTAGGTGTCCATGTGAATAAAATATCGAGACTGTATAGGTAACAGGACACGAGATATAGGCCTAGTTTAAGTATTTTAAAAGTAGGTCAAACTCCAAGGTCAAGGTCCAAGGTTATGGTCAAAATGGAAATGTCCTGGTTGGAAGTGACCACGTGAGAAATATCAAGGCTGTATGTGTAAAATGACAAGAAATATAGGCCAGGTTAATGTATTATAGAAGTAGGTCAAACACCAAGGTCAAGGTCACAAGGTCCAAGGTCATGGTCAAATGTGAAAGGTCTTGGTCGTAGGTGTCCATGTGTCAAATATCAAGGCTGTATATGTAAAATGACATGAAATATAGGCCAGGTTAATGTATCATAAAAGTAGGTCAAAGTCCAAGGTCAGGGTCACAAGGTCCAAGGTCATAGTCATATGTGATAGGTCTTGCTTGGTAGTTTCCATGTGTCAAATATCAAGGCTGTATGTGTAAAAGGACATGATATATCGGCCAGGTAAAAGTTTTAAAAAAGTAGGTCAAACTCCAGGGTCAAGGTCACAAGGTCCAAAGTCATGGTCAATTGTGAAAGGTCTTGGTAGGAGGTGTCCATGTGTGAAATATCAAGGCTGTATGTGTAATAGGTCTTCAACTATATGCCCGGTTTAATTTTTTTTAAAGTAGGTCAAACTCCAAGGCCAAGGTCACAATGTCCAAGGTCATGGTCAAATGTGAACGATGTTGATAGGAAGTATCTATGTGTGAGATACCAAGCCTGTATGTGTAAAAAGACATGAGATATAGGCAATTTTAAGAATTAAGTGTAAATAATAAAGAGCAATAACTCCAAGAATTTCATCGGCAAGGTTATGGTTTCTATGCACTGCACCTCTCCATGATGAAATCTATCAACCTGTAAAGTTTCATGATTCTACCTTACATACTTTTAGAGTTGTGCTCCAGACAAGAATCAAGTTATAAAATCAACAAAGGGTAATAACTCCAAAATTTTGATCGCAAGAGTTACGGTTCTTGTGCACTGCACCTCTCCATAATGACATCTATCCACATGTAAAGTTTCATGATTCTACCTTACATACTTTTTGAGTTGTGCTCCGGACAAGAATAAAAATTTAAAATCAACAAAGGGCAATAACTCCAAAAATATGATCAGCAGAGTTACAGTTCTTGTGCACTGCACCTCTCCATAATAAGAGCTATTAACCTGTAAAGTTTCATGATTCTACCTTACATAGTTTTTGAGTTATTCTCCTGACAAGAATCAAGTTTGAAAATCAACAAAGGACAATAACTCCAAAACTATGATCAGTAGAGTTACAGTTCTTGTGCACTGCGCCTCTCCATAATAAGATCTATCCACATGTAAAGTTTCATGATTCTACCTAACATCCTTTTTGAGTTATGCCCCGGACAAGAATCAAGGTTGAAAATCGACAAAGGGCAATAACTCCAAAAATTTGATCGGCAGAGTTACGGTTCTTGTGCAGTGCACCTCTCCACAATGAGATCTATCCACCTGTAAAGTTTCATGATTCTACCTTACATACTTTTTGAGTTATGCTCCGGACAAGAATCAAGTTATAAAATCAACAAAGGGCAATAACTCCAAAATTTTGATCGGTAGAGTTACGGTTCTTGTGCACTGCACCTCTCCACAATGAGATCTATCCACCTGTAAAGTTTCATGATTCTACCTTACATACTTTTTGAGTTATGCTCCGGACAAGAATCAAGTTATAAAATCAACAAAGGGCAATAACTCAAAAAATTTGATCGGCAGAGTTACAGTTCTTGTGCACTGCACCTCTCCATAATGAGATCTATCCACCTGTAAAGTTTCATGATTCTACCTTTAATACTTTTCGAGTTATGCTCCGGACAAGATTTGGTCTACGGACAGACCGACAGACGGACCGACCGACCTACCGACCGACCGACCGACACTTGCAAAACAATATACCCCCTTTTTCTTCGAAAGGGGGCATAATAAAAGCAGTTCAAGGTCAAAGGTCAAGGTCACTAGGTCAAAGGTCATAGTCTCAAGGTCAAGGTCATGACACGAGGTATCCATATCTGAAATATCAATGCTCTATCTGTAATAGTGCATGACATATAGGCCAGGTTAAAGTTTTTTACAAGTAGGTCAAACTCCAAGGTCAAGGTCACTAGGTCAAAGGACATGGTCTCAAATAAAAGGTCTTGGCAGGAGGTATCCATGTGTGAAGTAAGTTTTTGAAGACGCGACGCCGACACCGACGCTGACGCTGACACTAGGGCTGTGACATTAGCTCCCCGGACATAGTCCCAGCTCGCTAAAAATTCAACTTTGACGGACAGCATTTGACAACCTTGACCTTAGTATTGCAATCACAGGAAAAGGCTTGCATGGCTTAATAATTATGGCCGACGAACAAAAGACAGAAAAGGCAAAAATTAGAATTATGATCCCTAGGGCGGTATTCACCAACTAGTCTAGATCCAAGTTTGCTTTCGAAGTTGCATAACAATCAATCTGATTGGACAAGACATACGTCTCCTCCAATCAGATTGGTTGTTATGTAATTTTGATTAAAAACATATTGTCGTTTTTCAGCTTGACTAAAGCTGCATTTATGAGTTTTTGTTTAAAAGCAGCAATATATAGGTTGTTGGTGAATACAGTCTCTGAATCTCTCAATGTGAAGGCATACATCTTAAGTCAGCAAGAAGAATGTTATTGTGTTAATAATCCGCATTAAATTTTATTCACAACCAAACTGTCTGTTTTAATGCCATGTGGTGTCCCTTTTGATGTCCCTTTTTGTGCAGTTATCCTACCTTGCATCTCTTTAATCACGTCCACCTCCTCCGATATGACCTCACTTACGTGAGAGTCCGATTCATGGGAGTCTGAACAGGCAAATCATAGCAATTTACAGATAATACAGATAAGAGAGTGATGATGGCTTTTCAAAATGCAATAATTTGCTTACTGTCCATCAAACTCTATGTTGCGGGTACCCACAACATAGGATTTGCATTTAAGATAACAAATTTAAAATGGTTTCACCCCCTTTTACCCGTTGCTCTTAATTTACATATCAGTTAATATTCAAGTCCAAGCATCAAAATATTGGACAGCATTATTGTTGCATAATTCATTCTTTTCAAACAAGAGCTGTCCGAAGACAGCGCGCTCGACTTTCTAAGTGCTTAGTATAAAGGGGGCATAACTCCAAATAGAGTGGTCCCAGGGTCATGGGCCCTGATAGTAAGGTAGAGGGTGTGATGGTGAATAAGTATTCCAAGTTTGGGTTGAATCCCTTCGATAGTATGGAAGTTATTGATGTTTGAAAAAACTTTAACCTTTGTTGCAACGCCAACGCCGACGCCCGGGTGACAGTATAAGCTCTCATTTTCTTCGAAAAGTCGAGCTAAAAAGTCTTCGCTTTGATGATACAATCAGTATTTCTATCCTTTTTCCTTTCTCTGACAAACATCTTTCCATTCTATTCTCCTTTTCCCAAATCTTAATATATATGTATCATCTCTGTCACAGGAAATTTTTTTAAAGTTTAAGAATCATTTGCATTGATCTTTTTGTTTTTTTTTCCAGTAAAGAATTGTTGCCTGGTCACAAATATTCTAAATATAAGAACCACATGAACAATACTTCCTTAAAGTGTCCGTTGATTGGCAAAATCAAACTTTTGTGTCAAAAAAACACCTTTCTAAGAACCAAATATCAAAGTTTCTTCAATTTTTAAACATTAGAAGTGTTTTTATTTCGTCTTTTAAATTGAATATTTTGGTCTTTTCCGATCTTTACCGAACAAAAAACGCTAAACTTCCAATTTGAAGTTATGATGTCATACCGGCCACTTAATGACGTCATGGCAAGAAAAACGGGAAGTCATGGGTCATTTCCCGGTAAGCCTAAGATTTCTGACAAAGTAAAGTGTCCAACTTTTCTGTCATAAAGCGACTTCCCCAATCCATACTCAAAACACAGAATTTACCCTTGGAAAATGTTAGAAAAAATGTTAAAACAGTCAAAGAATATGTCGTTAGTGAGTAAAGGAATGTGCCAAAGAACGGTTTAAGTTTGTCTGTATTATTCTGACAATTGAGAAATGGATAAAAACTGAAACTTCGCTTTATGACAGAAAAGTAGAACACATCATCTGTGTCAGAAACCTCATGCTCTAAATTGGGGACGGAGATAAGCCACGGTATGACTTCATTCAGTGGAGATTCACGGAAATTGCCGATCTTTATTTCCTTCCAAGTATTGACGTAAAGAAAACCAAATAAAACTTTTAAAACAATCAAGCTTGACGGAACTTTTATAAAACATGTTGATTTAATGATTTTCTTCTGATATACGGCGAAATCAACTGTCGAGCTTGGTAGCCTTTAAAAACTCTAGATATTAAAGAAACAACTACGAACTAGAAATCTTACCTGCATGAAAATGTGTAATAGCTTTCGTAATTTCAGTACCATCTAGTTTATTATTATCATCGTAATCGTGTAATTTGAAATAATGGAATTCTAATTCTTCGTCTGTCATTTCTTCTTTAGGTTTGTCAACCACCTCCTTTAAATGTTCTTTTATATGTCTGTAATGGAAAAGGAAAAGTATTAACTCTTTCCCAAACCAAGCCCACAATTTTTGACAAATAACAAATTTGTAAACAAGTAATGTTTTGAAAAAGGTTACCCAAGGAACATTTCGGCAAAATTGGCCGAATGGTTTAGGAGGAGATGTTTAAAGTAGATCTAATTGTGAACGGATGGAGAGATGAAAGACAAAAAGCGACCACAATAGATCGACTTGCGCACTTCATGATCAGGTGAGCTAAAAAGCCTTGCTTTTCATGTTGCAAAAAGAAAGGGCTATGGAAAACATAGAGGAAAAAGAAAATTCTTCTTTTGCCACAATATTTTCTGTACAACACATACAATGCACACATTGCATGCAACTTATATCTTTGAAAAAATAAACACCAGTTTTGTCATTCTGTAAATTCCACCATCCTAACAAACTGTTGTTTGGGACAGGGTCATGTGACCTTCTATTTTCAGCATGACAAACCATTAATTAACCCTTTCCCAAATGGCAAATCTTTAGGGTAGTCAAATTCGAAAGCTGCAGCAAATGACAAAATGGATGTTGATGAAAGTAGGATTTGTATACAATATGACATGGAAAATATTGCAGCAAAAGGAGAAAATGCTGATTGTCAGCATTTTCTTCTTTTGTCTCAATGTTTTCACGAGCCTATCCTTTTAAAGACTTCAAACCCCTTTCCTGTTTGGGAAAGGGTTAATGTCCAAACCAACACCTGGTCACAACATTTTTGATTGGTCCAGTATGAAAGCTGTTGCAGATGACAAATTGGATATGTTAAATTCAATATTGTGATATTGCAGAATTTCAAACTCTTCCCAAAGGGTGAAATTTTTGGCCTGCCCAATTCAAATGAAATTACAAATATATGACAAAAAAAGATATAGATCTATAGAAAGACGAAAATGTTTTATCGTGATATATATATAAAATATCGAAGAAAAGTAGATAGTGCAGATTATCAACCATTTCTTATTTTTTCTCTATGTTTTCCAAAACTATTTCATTCTATTGGGGGGTGTCACCCACCAATGATTTGGTATCGTAAACCTATGTAGGGGAGCAGCTGGAGGCTCAGTTAGGGTTTGGTGGTAGTACTGGTATGGTCAGAGGCCATGGTCCAAAATGAAATTTGCGAGACTTTCGTCCCGGGCGAGCTAAAAAGGAGAAAACGCTGGTTGACCTTTCCTTTGCTGTTGTTTAATCCTTTCCCAAACAAGACCTGGTTTTGATGTCCCTAATAGAAAAGGCTTGGGAAAATATTTAAACAAAAGAAGAAACTGCTGATAACCAGCAGTTTCTCCTATTGTCTCAATATTTTTTATGCTATATTTTACACAAATCTTATCTTTGATAACTTAACATTTTGTCATTTGTGGTAGTTTTTGAAGTGGATCACCCTAAGCTTTTGCCGTTTGGGAAAGGGTTAATTTTTTAACAGCTAATATGGAAATAAAACAAAATGCTGTTTTTTAGGGAAGGGTAACCCTTTCCAAAACAACAAGAATTATAAATAATCCCATTTCAAAGCTGTTGGTGACAACAAGTGGATGTAGATATAGAAGATTAGTGTACAATATAGCACAGAAAATATTGAGGTAAATGAGAAAATGCTGATTATCAGCATTCATTCTTGTCACAAGTCTTTCAAAAGTCATTACTACCAACGACATCAAAAATCAGTCAAGTTTGGGAGATTGTTAAACAAAAGTCAAATGCCAGTTTTTACGCATAAATTATCAATAAATTAGATATGAAACACCAATCTCCGAGCAGAGTTGTCGTTCGTTACTCTCACATACATCTCTGCAACGAGCTGGGCGGCTGAATGACAAGAATCTTGTCAAACCGAGGAAAACGTGTATTATTACTGTTTAACTGTTTCATGTGTAACATAATAAAGTAGACAAAGAAATGATGATTCTGGTTACATTTGAAAGGCACTATGACTGATGAAATAACCCATATACAATGGAACTATTTTCTCAAGCCTCCTTACCAATGGCAGGAATTTTGTGCTAAAAATAGACTAGGTTTAACGTTTTGTTTTGATAAATCGTCGGTGTTGTTATATAATATCGTATCTACGGCTTGAATCAAGTCGTAGTTGCGAGATTTTTTAACAACACTTACGAAATACTGTTGTTTGTCCGAAATACGTCACGGTTAGCTGGATAAAATCGTTCCCTATCAGAATGAAACGTACAGAAAATTTGGATGAATGACATCAATCTAAAAACAAGAGGGCCATGATGGCCCTAGATCGCTCACCTGAAATTTCTTGCCTTGTTGAAATAAACATTTTGACCTGTATAGCAGCAAATTAAGAATTTTGCAATAAAGCCCCTTTTCCTTAGTTTGTCAAAAGAATGAAACAAAATTCAGCCTTTTCAAAAGTGTTTGCTCTTTTACCCTTTTTCTGATGCCACTGCACTAAGAGCTTTGATATTAATCAAATTCTTATAACAACTTTGAAAGCCCTTCACTCAAAGATCATTCATGTGAATATTGGCCCACTACATGTAGTAAGCCAGAAGATTTGTAAAAGATTTGGCTATTTTCCCCTTTTCTCATGCCGCGGAAGTCAAAGGCTTTGATGGAATCAATGTCTCTCAAAAACTTTGAAAGCCCTTCACCAAAGGATCATTCATGGGAAGTTTCAAGAATATTGGCCAACTAGTTGAAGGCAGAAGATTTTTACAAGATTTGGCTATTTTCGCCTTTTCTCATGCCGCGGCAGCCAGAGTCTTTGATGGAATCAAATTCTTTTAACAACTTTGAAAGCCCTTCACCCAAGGATCATTCATGTGAAGTTTCCAGAATATTGGCTTGCTAATTAAGCAGAAGAAGATTTTTAAAATATTTGGCTATTTTCCCCTTTTCTCATGCCGCGGCAGCCAGAGTCTTTCATGGAATGAAATTCTTTTAACAACTTTGAAAGCCCTACACTCAAGGATCATTCATGTAAAATTTCAAGAATATTGGCTGACTGGTTAGGCAGAAGAAGATTTTTAAAAGATTTGGCTATTTTCCGCTTTTCTCATGCCGCAGCAGCCAGAGTCTTTGATGGAATCAAATTCTTTTAACAACTTTGAAAGCCCTTCACTCAAGGATCATTCATGTAAAGTTTCAAGAATATTGGCCCACTGGTTAGGCAGAAGAAGATTTTTAAAAGAGTTGGCTATTTTCCCCTTTTCTCATGCCGCGGCAGCCAGAGTCATTGATGGAATCAAATTCTTTTAACAACTTTGAAAGCCCTTCACCCAAGGATCATTCCTGCCAAGTTTCAAGAAAATTGGTCTACTGGTTTGGGAGAAGAAGATCTTTAAAGAAATTGTGGACGGACCGCCGGCCGGCCGGCCGGACGGACGACGGACAACGACCGATCACAATACCTCACCTTGAGCACTTTGTGCTCAGGTGAGCTAAAAATAAATTATTTTTGTTGGAAAATGATATCAAATTTTAAGCAACGTGAAGTAGATCTATGACATATTTTGGACTTTGGAAAAGAAAAAATATTTGTTATTGCCGTTTTGATGTGATAGAAAGTGACGTAATCTAGCAGATGATGACGCAATACTCTCTGAGGCAACTACAGAGGTGAATGTAATGAATGAACCATGTGCAAGAGAGTGATGAAACACAAGTAATGAGTCAATGATAAAATCTACACAAAAATTCACCCTTAAGGTTTTATTTTACACTCAATTGCATCCATTATCATTAGCTTTGATGTATGGTTAAAACATGTCAGAACTGAAAGTTGATTAAACCATTCCCATGACAGTGTTGCTTGTTTAACTGTTCAAAATTATTTCAACAGTAATCTTCATTTTCAACTAACATTTATAATGTAGCCTGCATGCATCTCTTTTCTATTACCGGTAGTGTCCTTCTAGGCGTGTCTAGGATTAGAAGTTCTCAAAGGAGGATGCCATTATATTTTCTGTTGTATTATTTGACAGTTTGGACACAATGGCAGCATTGATTTTGTTGTCTGAAAAAGCTTCCATATTGGATAATTTTAAAATTTTAAGCACCTTGTTGTAATGTATTACTGATACAATGCCCCTGCTTTCCAATAAAGACCTCGTAACTGCAGCTTTAAACAAGTTTTTGTTGAAAAGCAATGTAATATACTCACTGAGCATCATGGGCTCCTGTTCCAAACCCCCCATGTCCGTGATGTCCTGACACATCCCCTGGGGGCCCGTGTCCATCTGGATGTACTTTTTGTGGCGGGGGTACCCCAGGGGGGTGACCTTGTTGTAGTGTATAACTGATACATGTACATGTGATTGTCAATAAAACTTCTCTCCACATGGTTGAAAGTTTGTGTTATCTTCTCACCACTGAAATGTATTTTCAAAATTAATATTTCATTTAATATTTATCAAAACCTATGATGTGAGTACTCATTTGAACCATCTTATCAAATGAGTACCCATAACAGAGGGCTTGGATTTGAAATGAAAGATTTTGAATGCCTTTACACCCCGCGCCTTGTATACTGTTCTGATGAATAGATATTGCTTCATCAGTTTTATCATGGTGGATAATCACATGATACAATATTTTCAGAAAATCTTCAATAATTTTGTAAATACTGGACCGATTTGAATTCGGTTTGAAGCAGAGAATGTGGACAGACGTTACACATTAGATGGACGTGGTTGATTTTTGAAAAATCAACTGATAAAAAAAGTTATTGAAGATAAACCAAAATTTTGCTTTATCTTCAATAACTTTTTTATCAGTTGATTTTTCAAAAATCCAACACGTAAAGCTTATTCCTGGCATTTTCCCACCTTCTCTGCTTCAGCCGAATTCAAATTGGTCAATTATCAAAAAAGATATTGAAGATTATCGGAAATTCTGAGTCACATGATTATACACCATGTTTATCCACATAAAATTTTGTAAATGTTTATTGATGTAATTTTACTGACCTAGTGCCTAGACTCCGACCGGAAGCCAAAACCTTTTGAATTTTTTACTTCATCCATAAGCTTATAACTTGTACATGTATATTGTATTAGCTTCCGTAGCTGCAAAACTAGCCCTGTCATACATGTATGTACATTTTTACAACATTCAAGGCAGAAATAACTTACTATTGGGTTTGACATTTATATATGTCAACGAAAAAGTAACATCTGATTGTGTTTTTCATTATTTATCAATATTATGTACACTTATTATTACATAAAAGTCAAATTCAAAATTTCTATAAACTTACCGGTATTACTTGTTGAAGAATGTTTCATTGCAATACATTGTTTTCAAATCTAAACTTCAGAATTACAAGATAATTTAATCAAATATTTACCCATTCCAAGATGACAAGATTTTAGACTGGTAAAAATTCAAAGATGATGGAGATGACAATTTCCACATAAAGAAATTTACATTTTTGGACCTTCCTTGCAAGACAGCATTGTGGGAAATAAAGAAATTTCTTTTTCCAAAATGTTTCCCAATGCTTTTATCATAGGAGGCGTCAAAAAGCGTCATCAAGTGTGAATGGATTAAGCAAATCAGCTCAAAGATTTCCATAACTTATAAAACTTATTTTCGAAATTAACTTTACCAGGCTTTAATAGCTTTTCTATCCAGTAAATGTCAGTCAACCAACAGTCCAACACAAATCGGTAACCTAACTGTCATGCACTGAGCTAATATCTATTTGCAACATTTGTGACAAAATTATTATAACTCTTTCCCAAACAATGATTCCTTTTGACACATCCATGATCCAATAGAAATATTTTGGCAAAAGTAAGCGAAAACATAGAGCTTAAGAAGAAAATGTGTTTTCTCTATTAGACTCAATATTTTTGCATTATAAACAGTCACATCTTCATCGACATCCATTTGTAAAACGTCAGTTTCTTATCAAATTTGAATGGTAAAAATGTTTGCCATTTGGGAAATCTCATTCACTAATAATTATACCAGTAAACAAATGGTAATAAAGTTGTTGCATGTAATGAGCAGCTGTTGGCCAAAATTAGATATTAAAATTAACCCTTTCCCAAAAAGCAAAAATTAAGGGTGATCCTAATTGAAAGCTGCTGCAGACAACAAAATTAATGGTGATAAAGAAAGGAATCATGTACAATAAAGCCAAGAAAATATTGAGGCAAAAGGAGAAAATGCTGATTATAAGCATTCCATTCTTTTGCATCTATGTTTTCCAAAGCCTTTCCTTTTAGGGGTGTCAAAACCAAGTCTTGTTTGGGATAGGGTTAACCCTTTCCAAAACACAGGGTTCAGCACTAACCGTGTCCAGGGATCCAGCTCCCGCGGACCCCAAAAATATCAGGAAGGAATCCCCTGACTTTGGAAACTCTATGTTGTGGATTCTCATTGGAACCGTCTGATTGAGATGATTTAACCCTTTCCCAAACAAGACCTGCAGTTTCTCCTTTTGTCTCAATATCTTCTATCCAATATTTTATACAAATCCTATCTTAAAAAACATCCATTTTGTCATTTGTGGCAGCTTTTGAAGTGGACGACCCTAAACTTTTGTCGTTTGGGAAAGCGTTAAATGAGTGACCACTGCATAGTGTTATGATTTGAAACGACAAGTTTAGAATACCTTTATCCTTTATTCCCCCAACCCCCTTGTAGCTGTCAATGATAAGATGGTTAAATTTGGAGATAAAAATTGCTGACATCTCACCCAGCATTTTTTCTCGTAGTTTTGGGAACGGGTCCGAAACCAGGCAAATTGGGGAAAATGTGTTGTTTTGTCAAAAATTGGGAAAACATTTTCATCACAGACTCCAACAAAAATTGAGTCCTGTGTATATTTAACTATATGAAATCAACTGAAAGGACTTTCAGATTGTCTCTGGATACTTTTTCCTCAATATATGAAAGGGAATGATTAAATTTTCATTCAAAAAGAAGGAATAACTTTTGCATTGGGAATTTTCTTTCCAGGTTTTGGGAAAAAATTAACCTATTTAGCATTGGGAACGGTTCCTTTTTACGGACCCGTCCAAAGACAGGGTTCGACACTAGTGTTGTAACGATAATCAGAAATAATCGATTAATCGTCGTTGAAGCCCAAAATCGGCGATAATCGATTATGAGTATGAAAAATCGATGTCGTTAACGTCTTCGGTTTTTACTGGAAAATCGGCTCCATATTACTGATGGCAATGTTTGTTTTTCGTTTTTTAGCTTCCAAAGGAAAGAATCAAGAGTAAACCAAAATGTTAAAGACAGAAATTTTATTTGCAGATATTCATTCAGGTGTAAAAAGACCATATTTTGCTAATAATCAAATAAATCTGTAATCAAAGCGACGGAGTTACATCGTTTCTAGCGATCATTTTCATAACATGATTTTGGAGAAAACCGTTCATGTAACGGAAGGAAAACAGACCATTCATTTCATTTTATGACATTTTAAACAAACAAAAGAGTCTAAATTGAGCTTTTTAAACACCATCTATTCGCAATCAAGAGTACCAGTTACCGGACATATATGCCTAAATCCGGATACGAAAATAATACGGGTTTTGCCACCAATACACTTTATTTTAGACAGATGATGTGAATTTGGGAAAGAGATTTGGATTTTTGATACCTGCAGTTATCTCCAACTCCTTAACTCTTAAAATACTAAAAATTGTCCAGCTGTTCTTTGAGTAAGGACTAGAGTAAATGGATGGGACTAAAACACTGACACTTATTGCAGAGTCGGACATTCCAGACTTTTGTTTAAATGGATGAAAAATTAATTAGAAATTTGGCTACAAATCAAAATTATGAAGTACGTTATAACTTTGTTCCATGTGGATGGCTTGTGGAAGACCCTTACCCTCCACCCCCACCCCCCCCCCACACACATACACACATTGAAAGAAAGAAATACATATGTAGGAAACCAAAGCTCAAGTGAATATAGTATATAGCTTTAATGAAATTGATGAAATCGAAGACAAAATCACTTAGCTTGCACCTTTCTTTTGCTAGAGACTTACAATTATTGTTGTCAGCTTAAGGACAGATCCTCCATTTATTTCCCACGGTAAGATTTTTTTTTATTTTTTCTGTACTGATATTTAGATATATGAGAAGTAAAAGAATGTCTTAAAAACTATAGGTCACCAAGCGAATTAAAAAGTTATTGGATTTCAAGGGAGGCTACTCTTGTCTAAAATTGCAAAAATGAGGTGTCACTTAAATACCCACAAAAAAGGTGTTCGAAATGACTAGGATTACATAAATAAGTCTTAATTGTGTTCAATATGTTTTATTCTGTCTAAATGAGTATCAATTTCGGAAAATTTAGTGATGATTTTGAAATTTTTAGTAAAACATTCTTTCAAAAGTAACTGAATTTGCTCTTTTTTCGCAACGTTTCTGATAATAAAAAATATTCCAGCGGTAAGAATTTTTTCTTTTTTGGTATAGACATAGTGCTTGGTCATACCTACAAAAACAAAAAAAGAAAAATATATCAAACCAAGCGTTTTTCTTAGTTATTAGTAAAAATTGGTTTACTTTTTGCAGCTCTGTCCGAAATTGTTTCGCTACTTTTATCCATTTTCTTCCTTATTACCAGCTTTAGATAATAAAAAGTGTCATCTTTTGTGTCCATCTGAAGCGGACTAGCTCATAAAGACACCACTTTGCTTTTGTTGCTCCGTTTCCTATCGCTAAGGCCACATGTTGAACGCGTAACAGAAAGCGAAATGTACCATCCGAGTACTATTACACCTTAATTGACCAAACAGAGAAAATTGAAATAACCGAAAAGGGTCTTGTCATTTATCAACCAAACATTAACTAAATGTAAAAAATACATTTGCTGAAAAGACCAATTACTGAAACAGCTTTATTTCGTTATTTTAGGATATGCGCAGTAAGTTGCGCAGTAACAACTGGAGGATCTGTCCTTAAAAAACTTTAGATTTTTTGAGTACACCCATCAAAACAAAAGTGTTTTATTACAGAAAATGAATTGAAGTTTCGATTATTAATCGATAATTGAATCGAAACCAATTCCCGTTTTAATTCGATTATCGATTATGATTTGAGTCCGATTTTACAACACTATTCGACACTAAGGGGAGTCCGCGAGTCCGAGACTCCCTAAAAATTGGTGGGACTCCCTGATTTTCAACTTAGGGAGTCCGGCTGACTCCTTAAAAATTCTGCCGAAGAATTATAAGCAAAATGATAAGTAAGCTGGTAGCTCTAGATAACAGGATCTAGTATACTGAATTAAAGTTTAGTTTTCTATGCAGACATGAGAATGACATTGACTAGTTAACATGAATGCAACATAAAATATTTGCTTCTTTTTCGGACTCCTTTATTTTCCACTGGACTCCCCAAGTTCTCTTGATGGGAGTCCAGCGGACTCCTTGGTTGGGAAAACCCTGTCTCACCGATCATATAAAAACTGTTTCTGTCAACGAATTTATTGATTAAGCGACAACATAATAATCATTTGAAATTAATAAGTTCAGTCATATTGTTTAAATTGTGTCGCTAACTATGTTTTGACGTCCCTAATAGAAAATGCTTTGGGAAAACATTGAAACAAAAGAAGAAACTGCTGATAACCAGTTGTTTCTCCTCTTGACTCAATATTTTCTGTGCTTTGTTATACCCTTTTCATGTCTTTAAGAACAATTATTATGTCATCTACAGTGGCTTTGAAATTGGAACAGTCACAAATTTGGCTGTTTAGGAAAGGGTTAATAAAGAATAAGGCTTCATCTGCAAATACCCAGTCGCACATGATCCGGTTACCTCTAATGATGCTCTACAGTACTGTTAACCCTTTCCCAAACAAGACCTGCTTTTGACGTCCTAAGAGTTTGAGTTTATTGGGGTTTTACGCCGTTTTCAACTACCAGGGTCATATCGCGGCGGCTGGAGCACCTAACCGTGGGTTCCTGGTATTTCTCGCACCAGTACAACCACAATATCCAAACCGAGCCTCCAGCTGCTCTCTCACATAGATGATTCACACCCATTGGTGAGAGACATATGACTTTTGTCAAATGTCAGAATGGATACTGGCCGAGCCGGGGTTCGAACTCGAGACCCCTGGATTGACAGACTCCGACGTAACCGACTGAGCTATCCGGGCTCGGCTGTGACGTCCTAAGAGATTGGCTTGGGAAAACTAAACTTTGAAACAAAAGAAGAAACTGCTGAATGCTGATAACCAGCAGTTTCTCCTTTTTGTCTCAATATTGTCTGTGCCATATTTTACACAAATCCTATCTGTAATACTCATACCATCCATTAAGTCTTTTGTGGCAGATTTTAAAGTGGATCACCATAAAATTTTGCCGTTTGGGAAAGGGTAATGTTAAAGGGGGTATGGGCTACCTCCCCCAATGATTAAGCGGCAAAGTCCCCTAGAGGACGGCAGAAAACAGGTTTAGAGCAATTAACAGCGCTGAAATGAGCTCTCAAGACTTGTAATTGCATACCATTGATTTTCTCACCATACCCATACTTGCGACTGCGCACCTGGGTCTCCTGAGAATTTCAAATCCAAATCCTATGTTGTAGACCTGTACTCATTTCAATCGTTTCACCGAAAAGTCTTTGAGAGACAATTCAAATAAGAACCGGTAACCCACATGTTAGGTTTTGATCGACAATAAACAAGAATTGCATTTTACAAAGGCTTTAGCCATTATTAAATGACATCTATCCCTTATTAAGTCTTATCTGTAGCTCTGATCAAATATATATGCAAGTGACAAGGACATGCAGGCTGCAATCTGCCTAGTTGCAATAATGTAACCGAAACCTTTTTGAATTTTAATCTGGGTTTCGGTTACAATTCCTTCCTATTCATTGCAATGGAGCAGATGCTGGAATGATTCATTCCAGCAAGTTTAGCGTTGTCAAACTTCAAAATAAAGCTATGGATTGTAGTAAGAATGTTACCTGACAACAGGTTAACTGTTTTTCTGTCAATCCAGCATAGTTTTATGTTGAAATCACTTTCAAATAAAGTTCAATTCAATTTTGAAGCGGAGTACCCACCCATTTTATTCTATAGTCGACTGACCAAATTCGGTGACCTTAAGAACTTTTCCTTATTCTTTCACTAACTTTCATGAATATGACTTTAAAATGCAACACATCTTTAGTTTGCCTTATTTTCCCTTAATCCTAACAATGTTGCTTTCTAAAATCACCACATTTGTGAATTAGCTCGAATTTTGTTGACCCCATATTTTTAGCACATGAAATAAGTAGGACCAGAATCAGTGACCCTTTAATTTCATCCTCACGAGAAGTTACTGGGCAAGTTCTCTATCAAAAGTTATTCCAAAAACAAGAGTGCCATGGTCACAATATACGCCGCCACTTATAAAACTTGAGACAAAAAAATGACTTTGACAAGGATTTATAAATATTCACACAAAAACCTGTAAAAAAAATGTGTTCACAAAAAGGTTTTTATAAATATCCAGTCAAAAACCTGGAAGGAATTGCGTTCACGAGGCTGAAATATCAATAAGCCCCAGAGACTAAGATTGAAGGGGGCATAACTCAGGCAAAAATCAATGAACCATAAAATCCTTACTTCATGCACATCTACCAATTAAGGTAATAACATCCACCAAGTTTCATTAGTATCCAGTCAGAATCTTAGAAGTTTTGTTGACAAGGCTGCAATTTCAATCAGCCCCAGAGACAAAGTTTTAAGGGGGCATAACTCTGGCAAAAATCAATGAACCATAAAATCCTTCCTACATGCACATCTACTAATTGAGGTGATAACATTGACCAAGTGTCATTAATATCTAGCCATAAACGTAGGAGGAGTTGCGTTGACAAGGCTGCAATTTCAATAAGCCCCAGAGACTAAGTTTTAAGGGGGCATAACTGTGGCAAAAATCAATGAACCATAAAATCCTTCCTTCATGCACATCTACCAATTGAGGTGATAACATTGACCAAGTGTCATTAAGATCTAGCCATAAACTTAGGAGCAGTTGCGTTGACAAGGCTGCAATTTCAATAAGCCCCAGAGACTAAGTTTTAAGGGGGCATAACTGTGGCAAAAATCAATGAACCATAAAATCCTTCCTTCATGCACATCTACCAATTGAGGTGATAACATTGACCAAGTGTCATTAAGATCTAGCCATAAACTTAGGAGCAGTTGCGTTGACAAGGCTGCAATTTCAATAAGCCCCAGAGACTAAGTTTTAAAGGGGCATAACTCTAGCAAAAATCAATGAACCATAAAATCCTTCCTTCATGCACATCTACCAATTGAGGTAATAACATTGACCAAGTTTCATTAAGATCCAGCTAGAAACTTAGGAGGAGTTGCGTTGACAAGGCTGCAATTTCAATAAGCCCCAGAGACTAAGTTTTTAAGGGGCATAACTCAGGCAAAAATCAACGAACCATAAAATCCTTCCTTCATGCACATCTACCAATTGAGGTGATAACATTGACCAAGTTTCAAGAAGATCCAGCCAGAAACTTAGGAGGAGTTGCGTTGACAAGGCTGCAATTTCAATAAGCCCCAGAGACTAAGTTTTTAAGGGGCATAACTCAGGCAAAAATCAACGAACCATAAAATCCTTCCTTCATGCACATCTACCAATTGAGGTGATAACATTGACCAAGTTTCAAGAAGATCCAGCCAGAAACTTAGGAGGAGTTGCGTTGACAAGAAAAG
Organism: Fragum sueziense; assembly: GCA_963680895.1. Taxonomy (NCBI): domain Eukaryota; kingdom Metazoa; phylum Mollusca; class Bivalvia; order Cardiida; family Cardiidae; genus Fragum; species Fragum sueziense. The sequence continues at coordinate 40,455,948 of OY804593.1, read as the reverse complement.
TGGACGGACGTACGTACGGATGGACGGACGGACGGATGGACGGACGGACAGACGGAGAAGATGTCGCCAATATACGTCCGCCTCCGGCGGCGTATAATAATGAAGACTGTGGTTAAATTGGTTTCAAAATTGAAAATGTGACATTTGTACGGCACTTCTATGGGTGATTAAAAAGGCTATTTAGAAGACCATAGGTAAATTTATACAGAAAATGAAGTCAAGCATGTAAATCGGTCTTTATTTAGGATTTCTCCAATTTTAACAGCAGAAATGACCGGATTTTTGTTTTAATGGATGACTATAAAGCCTCTTGACATGATGGAACTCTTAATTTTGAAAATTGCATACAAAAAGAGTGGGTCACCGATTTAGGGCAGTCACCAAAACAGGGCAGTCTACGATACTGAGACTTGAATTTTCAGTTGGAACAATAGACCTTTAACGGGTTCTGGAGTGATCTCCCTTGAAAGTTATCTTCCTTGAATTATTGGGTTGTTCCGTTTCCGGTTAGGGCTGCAGATAAGAAGGGTTTTCGCTATTTCAAAATGCAAAATGTCTTGAATTGTTCTTCAAATCCTATGCAGCATATGCTGTAGGTACTCATTGTATCATCTTCTTAAGATGAATAAAATGCGTACCCATTATGTATGTTTAAGATTCGAAATAATAATTTTAGAATTGTTTACCCCGCTTATCAGCTGCTATGCAGTTAAATACCAAATATCATTCATTGCTGATGATTGGCCTAATAATTTAAACTTTTCAAACAAGACCTGATTTTGATGACTCTAAATATCGTTTGGAAAATATCGAGAGAAAAGGTAATCTTGTTAATATTGGGCATTTTCTATCCCTCCTTTGATAGTTTTGCAACAATTTACACGTTTTCTGTCTTATTTTGTCACGTGAATTAGCGTTCATTGTTGAGTAGTCTAAAAGGCTGTTGTTTGGAAAAGGGTTAAACTTTCAACTTTTTTTTTTTTTTTTTTTTTTTCTTTTTTTTTTTAGCACGGGTTTGCAATCTCATTTTAACATACTATTTTTGAGCAGTTTAATAGGCTGTCGTTTGGGAAAGGGTTAAACTGTCAACATATTTTTTTTTCTTTTTGTTTGTTTTAATAGCACGGGTTAGCAAATGTGTTAAATAAGTCGTAAAATTGTGTAATAAAGGGTGAAAGTTCGAGTTTTGTCGTGTCTATTAATTTATCTTTCGGTCCTGTCAATCTTATGTCTATTGTGATAAATCCGTTTAATATACAGTAACTTGTGTTTTATCGGGCCGAGATCAATTAAAGGAATTTGGCTAACTGATTGGGGTGATATACACAAGGTCCATGGAAATTAACATTCCAATTCCCTTTTGTCGGCAGACAATTAATTATTAATCCTTTGACAAACAATGAAACGTACGTTTGACATACTAGAAGGTCAGTAACTATGCCAAAAGAAATGCGGAGATTTAAAAGCTTAATTGAGAGGAAAAGTATACTTTCCTTTTTCTCAAAATGTACGAAAATATTTTCTATCATTCATATTTAATTTAAGTGCGTTGCAGATGTGAAGTTATTTAAATTTTGGATTTATTTCACGATATGAAGACTTTAATGTCAAAATGACTGATTTGAAAGAGTGTCTTGGATCAACTAACTCCAAAATTAATGTTGAATCAAGAAAGTGAAAATAATCCATCTAGAATGAAATATTAAAAACTACATTATTACTACAATTTGCAAAACAAAATAAAATCTTTCTCGTCATTGATAATCGGAAATCCTGGAGCTTGGCAAAGATTTTTTTATGGCTTTCAGCCTTTCAACTAGGCCGATTTTTAACCCGGATTAAACATATCAATTGGGTGAAATCAAAGTCGAAACTTAGTCTGGTATAATTAGTAATAAATAAACAATCCAATGTGTACGATGATTCTGCGAAATATGCATCTGTAAAGAAAATAATCGTATTTTGCGAGCGAAGCGATGATTTTTACTCTTTAGCGTATCTAGAAAAATAGACCGGAACTACCCAGTTGTGTTCAAGGGAGATAAACCCCATTAAATCAAGGGCAATATCAGGATAACTCTTGGATCTCGGTAGGGGTCTATTAATTGATAACAATTCGTGTTGATACTTTTTAACTGAATTTGTGCCATGGAATATCTCTTTATGGGATACACATCTGATTAGATATGTTAGTATTCAAAAATTTATGCAAGAAAATATGTTTTCCACTCTTTTGTCTTGCTCCACAAGAAGGAATAGGTTGGATTCGTAGCCACAAACCAATACCTATCAAGTTTGTGGCTACGATATCGCAGCTACAATCTGCCCATACTGACAGGCTCATTTCAGACTACTTATGATAAAAAAAGAAGGGTATTAAATGTGAAGATAAATTTCTTATATAAAAGCTAGAAAAACTGACCTGTTGTGCTAAAATATGGCATCAAAACACGTTAATCTAATGCTGAGCTGTCACTCAAAGACTTGAGAATCATAAATACGAATGCAGACGCTTGAATCTGCTATGAATTCTTCATAATTTCAAATTTAGAGCGTTTGGATCATTCAGATTAGAATGAATACTCTTCAATTTGGAGGTTTTACCTAAATTCACTATTTATCAAAGAACTAGTCAAATTCCAAGTAATTATGTATTTATAACATCAATTCAATCAATCTGCTTTTATGAAGAAGTGCAAAAAATATATTTCGACCTAGCTCTACTCAGAAACAAGCGAGCCATATGGACATTTCAAGGGACGTAACTCTTTAATTTTTCGTCCCAAATATCTGTCGTACACACATCTACTGAAACTTTATCCCTTTCCCAAACATTCTCAACTTTTGAACTCCTGGTGGTCTATAGCTGTACACTATAGACTATAGAATAAGATTGTGCCGTTTTACTTTTATAATAATCGATATTTGCCATGTCTACTCTAATGTTGACAGTTTTTCTGTTATCAAAAAAATAGATGAAAGATGAAAATTGCAGTTTACAGGATGTTTTGTCACATTTCTGTCTGTATTATTAATGGCTTAATTGAAGAACAGTTCCTTGACTCTCACTTCAGTTAAATTCAACAAAGGACACCTGAAGTTACTGCTAATGCCGTTAGCATGAGATCCACGGACCAGAGAGACTCAGTGACAAAGTGGTATTCACATTCAAAATCGTTCTTTTCTATATAGAGGAAATGTTTCTTAACCCTTTTTTGTAATCTAATCTAATATTTTAAAACCCTTCACACGCTTTTTATCGAAAGGTCACTTGAAACCGATTTTATTGACATTAAACTATTTTCATAATGGATAAACCTGTTCAGCTAATTAATGTACCCAATTTTGATTAAGGATACTTCAGAAAACTTCGGTGGAAAAGAAATACTGTACATATTCAAAATACGTCTTTTTTCTCTTTTTTATGTTTTTCTGTTAAATAAAATATCAGAACTTCACAGCTCAATAGATAACGTTGGAACCGGTCAATTGAAACATCTAGTTACGAATGGGTTGGTTTGATTCAAATTATTACCAGACGACAAAATTTTAGACTATTCAAAGATGCTGCAAACGACAATTTCAAGTGAATATATTATATTTCATTTTTGTCCTTTTGGGTAGAAAATATTTTGGAAATGAAGAAGTTGCTTATTGAAAGAAGTCTGTTCATTCAATTTTCCACTTTTCAAAAAATAATCTGTTAAAGAGTCAAACAGAATCAACGTGTGGAAATGGGCTAAACCGCTTTTGTCAAAAGGTAAAATTTCAGCCTAGTCCAATTCTGTGGTTCTTGCAGAGACAAATATTCAATGTGAAAAACAGAAAATGTTTATATACTACATGAGTATACCATTGAAAATATATGGGGCAAAAGGATAAATAGATGATATCAGATTTTTTTCTCTCAATGTTTGCCCAGACCATTGTTATAGGCACGTCGTGTATACAAAATGTTCGCTGCATTTACGTTGAGGTTAATTAAAGCACATTTGAAACAGGACTTGTCTAAAATTAAACAAATAAAATAAAAAATAAAAAGGTGACAAAAGAAGAAGGGTTTGGCATTTTAAAAACCGAAAAATTTACTTTCATATTACAAGAACTTGTTTTTATGGAAGAACTTCTTTCAAACGAATAAATTCCAGCAAATTCTCTTTCAAAAATCTGTAAAATGTAGGAGAAAATAAGCATGAGTTTCGCTCAAGGTCCGACCTTCTTGCCTCGAGAAATCCTAACTAAGTTTAGTCGCCTCGAACCCTCTTTATGTCTTTGAATGCCAATCTGTCCTCAAGAGCGATATCGAATAAAAACATTGTGCTGGTTGCACGATAAAATGTAAGAAACTTGTGCAATTCTAGTTGAGGTAACTTCAAATAAGTAAGGGTAAGCTTCATGAATTAAGCCATAACTTTAGCTCTCTCTAAGTGTTGACGGATCCAGAGGGGGTTATTGGGATTCAAAAGAACATCAAGTGGTGGATCTTGCTTGACATTTCATCAAATGCCATTTCATCGAAACGACATCTCTTCGAATGTTATTTGGTCGAATTTGTCAGTCTGCCTATTAGGCAACTGGTCCAATTAAATTGATTAACAGTAAACTATGAAACTTTGTCTAAAATTTTCTGTAGCAGGCTGCAGCTTGGTGCTTTCCAAATTCAATAATTACGCCAATTATTGTTGGAAGGCTTGCTGGAATCACCTGCAAGTAATACCTGAAAGGGGAGCTAGGCAGTATATATAGATAGATATATAGATAAGAATCACTCAGAGGAGTATTGGGCTTGGATTTGATTTTAGTAGCGTTTGAAAAAGTGAATAAAGTTCATTCTTATTTAAATGCCTTAAATGTACACAAATTTATACAATTGTTAAAAATGGAGAGTTGCATTAATAAACCAATGTCTAGTTTAAATTTCAAGTAGGATTGAAATCGGGTCTTTATCATCAAATCATTTTTCGAATTCTACCAATTGTCTTGTGAGGTAAAATAATTATTCAGCAAATTTTTTTTTCAACAAAATGTAATTTGATGAATTATCACAGATCAGAGATCTGGATCCAGAGGCGTTTGGGGTGTTCAAACAAACCCCACCTCCGTGCACTGATCTAACCCCCTCACCAAAACCCTGGATCCAGGGCTGCAGTTGAGGACTAAATTTGTTTTAAAATTGTTAGAATTTACTTCTAAACATCATTAACTGACAGTGAGTGAGGTATTTTTCTCACTAATCTTTCTTTTATTAGATCTGTAAAACTGAGTAAGCTGAATCAAGGAGAAAACAGATAAATAAGATGTCCAGAGATAGTGTCCTAAGTAAGCTTAGTGAGGCTCTTCATGAACCATTAGTGACTCACAACTGGTCAGAAGCACTGAGGGTGTTACAAAACTCAGGGTCAAATAAAGAGGTCATGCCTGTATTGTGGAAAGTAAGTTTTGATTGATCTATATTTCTCATTATCCCTTTCCTAAAGAAGCCTGGAGGATGTTGAATTCATACATACATGTCTAGAAATTACTGAGTTTATTCTACCAGGCAGTGAACATTTACATGCAATGCATAGTCCGTGACTCAGTGTACCAAACCCCTTATGGAACCGCAGCAGTTAGAGCACTGTGCATAAGATGTGTCTGTGTGTGTGTGTGGGGGGGGGGGGGGTCATTTCCCTATTATTAGTGTTATTACACTGTAAATAATACACAAGTTTGACCAAGTTTCTATATGAAAATGAAATCAGCAGGCAAGCAAGCATTTTTTTTTTCATTTTCCTCAATGTTTTCCAAAACTTTTATCTTGTTGGGCATCAAAAAGTGTCCATGATGTATTGGAATGGATTAATTTGTGTCGTTGCAGGTTGGGAGTGAACTTATATGTAAGGAACCAGATCAGCTTACTAGATGTTCTTTGATGAGGGACTTTTACTGGTGAGCAAATTTGTTTCTTGCTTGCAATCAACATTCTTGTGAACACTAACCCTTTTCCATACAAAACCCAGTTTTAACACCCTTAGTAGAAAAGGCATGTGAAAACAGAAACAGAAAATGATGATAACCAGTATTTTCTCTGTTTGTCTCAATATTCTATGTGTGATATAACACACAAATGCTATCTTTATCAACATCCATTTCTTTTTCTGCAACAACTGTCAAATTTTCATTTGATAAACTAGGATTTGAGTTTGAGTTTATTGGGGTTTTACGCCGTTTTCAACTACCAGGGTCATATCGAGGCGGCTGGAGCACCTACCCATGGATTCCTGTTGTTTCTCAAACCAGTACTACCACAACACCCTTACCGAGCCTCCAGCTGCTCGCCCACTTAGGTTAACGATTTCAAACCCATTGGTGGGTGACAATTTTGTCAAAAAGGGTATTAGCCGCGGCCGGGTATCGAACCCGGGACCTCTCGAATGAGGGTCAGATGCGCTACCAACTGCGCTAAGGCCGCGGTAAACTAGGATTTGTGTACAATATAGCACAGAAAATATTGAGTCAAAATTTATGGAGAAAATTATGATAAGCAGCATTTTCCTCTTGCTCGAAGGATGTCAAAATCAGGTCTTGTTTAATTTAATATTTAGTCAGAATTCGTTTGATGAAGAAACCTGAAGGGAAATTAATCAACTGTAATCAAAAATGGTACTTTTGAATAACATAAGTCATCTTTGATACTCTTAACAGCTTTAATAGACGGCGAAAAGTTAGACTGTCCTTTTGTTACAGTAAAATGAAGAAGATGCGTAAAGGTGTCAACCCCACAGAGGTGATGTTAGATTATGTTTTGTTTTGCCTGAATAATGGTGATAGAGACGAAGCAAGGTTAATCTGTCAGGTAATCTTCGCTTTTCAACGAAAACCTCATAACTGCAGCTTGTTTTAAGCTGCAGATACGAGGTTTTCATTGAAAAGCAGCGTAATGTTTCACATGTTATTTTAGGCCATGGACATAGCGCAGTTGGTAGCGCATTCGACTCTCACTCGTGAGGTTCGATTCCCAGTCGCGGCAAATTTCCATTCAGACAAAATTGCTTCCCACTAATGGTTTGATAATCATTAAACTATTTGGCCAAGCTGCTGGGGGCTTGGTAAGGATGCTGTGGTAGTGCTGGTATGAGAACTGACTGGAATCCATGGTTAGTATTGCAGTTGAAAGAGGCGTTAAACCCTAATCTATCAAATTACTTTTATTAGATGTTATTTCATATACTAGTAGGTTATGGAGTGGCTTTGTAGCTGTGCCTATAAATTAGCTAGCATCTGGAGAAAGGGCCTTTAGCCCATTCCCACATGGTGACATTTTTTGATGCCCCCTAACATTAAAGCTATGGTTAACATTTTGGATAATGTGGAAATTGCTTTCGACAAGCGATTAGTTCATTTCCCACAATGTTTTCTACCCAGAAAGACAAGAAATTGTTAAATTTCATTTCCTTTAAATTAACACCTGCAACAACTTTGAAACTCTGAAACTGTGGGCTTGCTTCCGTTACCATAATATTAGCTACATGTATTGCTTTCAAACTTTGCTCATGATTCTGTGACCATATAATCATATTCTAGGCAAATATTCATTACCCAGACATTTAATTTAGTGGAACTTTTACTGTTTTTGGACTAAGCAATATTTCACTGTCCAGCACTTGATTGTCGCATTTTATTGTCCTCCGACATCTCTTGTTTAAGCCTCTCTTACAACCCGTCGTGCATCTTTTTAAATCATACGTCTTAAAACTCTGCAAAATCGCATGATTTTTAAAGACGCATGACAGGTTGTAAGAGCGCCTCAAAATATATACATTCAAAGCAGGTCAAAAGTATGAATCTCTTTTGAGAAAAGTAAGCATTCTTTGTGAATTTTCTGGAATTTCAGTATATCGTTCCCTGCGTCACATGCACGCCTGTTGTACATACTCCGTAGTTCTGTCTTGTGTGCTCCTGGCGTTCTAAAAGACGCAGAATGGTTGTAGCAAAGAATTGTCCAGTCAATTCTTTGCTGCGTGAAGTCTGTGTCGTGGTTGCCGCCACCAAAATCGCAGATAACTCATGTTATTCTAAGACCGCAGACAGGAGCATGTACGACTGGTTGTAAGAGAAGCTTTACTCTTCTATTCAGGAAGCAAGCCAAGAGCAATCATCAACGACAGACACAGAAATACAAATGGACCATCTCCTGCAGGCTCATCATGGACTTATTTACTACCTGGATTGGAAAGAGTGCCTGGATAATAAAGTTCTGTTGGATCAAAGTGTAGATATGGAAGGTATATATCTAACAAGACGATTTCAATGAGTGCCCTCAACATTCAGTATGGTAAACTATTAATCAAAATTTTTTATTATGCCACCGTATCAAAAGATTGGGGGCATATTGTTTTACTTGTGTCCGTCTGTCTCTCTGTCCGTCTGAAAACTTAACATTTTCCTTTTCTCCAAAAGCATTTGACATACAAAGCTCAAATTTATTATGCAATTTCCTTTCAATGATATTTATGTTTTCCATGTAATTTGACCTTCCTCAAGGTCATCTGTTAACCCTTATTAACCCTTTACACGAAAACTTAACATTTTAGTAAAATGGCCACTTCATGGACATTGGTGTTTCACAAACACATCTTGTTTTATAAACGTATATACGCGGAATTATCTGTTTCTCTGATACACTTAGAATATTTATTGATTGATGTTGATTTGATAGAATTTTTATACACACGAAGGGTCGTATTATGTTATGGCCCCGCTCGTCCGTCTGTCCGTCCGTCCGTTCGTCCGTTAGCAATTTCTTGTGTGCGCAACTCCTCCTACAGTTTTGATCGGAATTCAATCAAACTTGCCACAATGAATCTCCATGGTGCCTAGTTGTGCATGCCGCTTACGGAATTCAATTAACTCTTTTCCTTCTTGAATTATCTGCCCTTGAATTAAGGTATCCAACCCCTCAAAGGACCAAAGAGCCACAGGCGAAATTTGAAAAGTTCAAATAATTCCTAAACTGTGTTACATTTCCAATCCAATTACAAACACAAGCATTTTGCATGGTTTAGAATTTTGAATTAATGCATACTTGTGAAAATATTTGACAAAAATGTTAAAAATTACCTCCCTTGCATATGAATATAAAGTAAAATGATATTTATAAATTACTTTCTTCTTAAAGCATAATCTTGAAATCCGGCACTGTGAATCAACTTAAGTGAAGTGTATTTACAAGTGTTCGAAATTTGGTGCATTTCGTGTGGCTAGAAATTGTAGACTTTTTCAGGGTCTGTAAACCTTAAAAAGAAAGCCCAGTTTCTTGTGTGCACAACTCCTCCTACAGTGTTAATCAGAGTTTAATCAAACTTGCCACAATGACTCTCCATAGTGACTTGTTGTGCACATTGCTTATGGAATTGAAATAACTGTTTTCGTTTTTTTAATTATCTGCCCTTGAATTTTAGAAAAAATGCCAATTTTCTCAAAAATGCCTATTTTCTCCTTTGAGCAACTAATACAGTTTCAACCAGAATTGAATCAAACTAGCCACAATGAATCTCTATGGTGTCTTATTGTGCAAACAAAATTTTGATAACTTTTCGTGTTTGAATTATCTGCCCTTGAATTGAAAAAATGGCCAATTTTACTGACAAGCCCTTCTCGGGTGTATATGGGCCGCTCTGCGAAGCTCTTGTTAGACTTTGTCACATACATGAGTTTGTATCTACATCACGGACAGAGCACATCCAAAAATGGTCAGTCATACATCATACTTTTGGACGCTATGTGGATGTGATGTGGATGCGAAATTGTATATGAACAGGCCTTTAACCCATTACCAGATGATAAAATTTAGGGTGATCCAAATTGAAAGGCGTTGCAGACGACAATTTCAAGTTGATGAAATTTTAAAAATCTTTCCTTTCTTGGTTAAAAAACATCGTGGAAAATGAAGAAATTGCTTGTTACAAGCAATTTCCCCATTTTCCACAATGTTTTTCAAAGCCATTATCTTGTAGGGAGTCAAAAAGAGTCATTGTGTGGTAATGGGTTTATAAACTGTTTACACCATTTCTATTTGCAGGATCCTTTAGCTTTTTATCCCAAGAGCAGACAAACAGAATGCAAACAAAAGAAAATGCATCGAAAGCTGTCAAGTTATGGACAGGAATTGAAACACTAGAAGGGAATTGGGACAGCTTTGTTGATAAATATATAGAGGTAATTAACCCTTTCCCACACAGTGACGATTTTTGTCTCTCCCAAAAGAAAAATGCCCTGGAAAACATTGTGGAAAATAAAGAAATTGTTTGTTACAAACAATTTCTTCATTTCCCACAATGTTTTCTACCCAAAAAGAGAACACCATTTTAAATTTCATTCACTTGAAATTGTCGTCTGCAACTTCTTTGAAATTGGAACAGCCTAAAATTCAGCTGTTCAGCAATGGGTTAACCCTTTCCCAAACAACAAGAATGTAGACTGTTCCATGATTAAAGAAGTTGTAGACAGCATTTTCAAGTGGGAATTGTGCAATTTCATAACTTTTTGGGTAGAAAACTTTGTGGAAAAAGAAGATATTGCTTGTGAGTGCTGGTTAAGTTTCCAAGAAGCAGAATCAAGAGGAATTTATCTAAGTAATCAGAACTTGTTCCCTAATTGATGTAAAATAAATGCATTTGAACTAATATGTTTTGGAAATAAATTAAAAGTTAAGGATACCAATGAATACCCCAATTTGTATGTTGATCTGCTTTGACAAATACCATAATGGTGTAAATGCCCCTCCTCCTCCTCTCCCCCATGGAAATATCAACTGAAAAAAATGGCCTATTTCAGGCACAGTTTCTGCAAAATAGGGTGATTCTAATAAATGTACATTCCCCACTTTGTAAGAGGAGAGTTTCAATCATGAATAAAAATCATTTTCAAAAGCAAAGAAGAGAGATATCGTCGGTGCTATGACAAAATTGCGTAACAAATCAGTTACGCAATTTTGTCAATTTTCGTTTATAAATGCTTTCTAGTATGTAGGGGCGGGCGCATATTCTGTCAAAACGGCGTTTCTCTACACCTATTAGAAGCATTTCAATTATCATGTGACAAAGTTACGTAACTCAATTTAGCTGACAGAAATGCGTTGTACATAGACAAATTATTTACACGAGAGTAATAAAAGGCTGAGAAATGACATTCTCCTCTGTATTTCTTCTACTTTGACCAATAAATGAACCGTAAGTTATGTTCACTTACCTTATTTTACCTTAAAGAAGCTGAATTGTTCATGTAGTTATTGAGTTACGCAATTTTGTCGGCACATTTTTTAACATTTTTTAAAAAGCCAAAAACGTTTTTGGCTCTCCTGAAAAAAATGGTTTTCGAGCAACATTTCAGTTACACAATTTTGTCATAGCACAGACGATATACAGTTTCTATCAAAGACAGTGATTTTTCATCCCAATAATGTATTCTGGAGTCCACATAACAATACTTTGTCAAATTTGACTTGTTTAACCCTTTCCCAAACGACAAAATTTTAGGGTGGTCCAAATTGAAAGATCCTACAGACGACAATTTCAAGTAAATGGAATTATCAATAGGTCTTTTTGGATGGAAAATATTGTGGGAAATGGAGAAATTGATTGTCACAAACAATTTCTTCATTTTCCACAATGTTTTCCACAGCCATTATTTTGTGAGGAGTCAAAAGGAGTCACTGTGTGGTAATGGGTTAATCTCAAGTCTATGAATTGACACTGGATTTGCAATTTTTGACTACATATCAGAATTAAAATATCTCTAATACTCGCCCACCCCTCACTTTTCCATTGGCTATGTTTCTAACAAAGCTTTTTATACGCCCCCGGAGGCGGACGTATATTGGCGTCATCTTCTCCGTCTGTCCGTCCGTCCGTCCGTCCGTACGTCCGTCCACTTTTCTTGTCAACGCAACTCCTCCTAAGTTTCTGGCTGGATCTTCTTGAAACTTGGTCAATGTTATCACCTCAATTGGTAGATGTGCATGAAGGAAGGATTTTACGGTTCATTGATTTTTGCCTGAGTTATGCCCCCTTAAAACTTAGTCTCTGGGGCGGCGTATATTGTGACCATGGCACTCTTGTTAAATTCTTGGACGTTTATGAGATTACACCATTCCAAGTTCCAAGACATTTTGAAGCCACTAAAGAAAGGCTTTTGATAACATTGAGGAAAATGAAGAAATTGCTTGTTACAAGCAGTTTCTTCAGTTTCCACAATGTTTTTAACCTAAAACGGAAAGATTTCTAAATTTTCTTCAACTTAAGATTGTTGTCTGAAATTTTTCCCTCTGATAAAGGGTTAATGATGGTATTTCAGGTCCTGGTATACTGTGATAAGCTGAACGTTGCAGTGGATGTTCTTCAGAGGTACTGCCTACATCAACCTACGAATATCTGTGCCCAAAAACTCCTGCACCAGTTCTATAAAGACCATTCTGTCAAGCTTCAGGGGCTTGTTACAAACTAAAGAGGAGTTTCTTTCACAGTTAAAGGTAAAGAGACTTTTCGTAAATTCTGTAAAATTTACAAAATATTAAGTTGTGCACTTCTTCATTAAACCAGATATCAAAATTTTGGACTTTTCCAATTTCAAAGATGTTGCAGATGACAATTTACAGTACTGTTAAAGTCTTTATTTTCGCGAGCTCAACATTTCGCGATTTTGCTGTCTCGGATATGTTCGCGAGTTTATAAATTCCCGAGTGGCTGATATAAAGATTGTTTGTTTCCGTCATTTTCCGGAAATCTTCGATTCGTTAATTTCTGTACAGGTCCGTTTAAATTAGATAAATACATAAGCGATGTTTTTGTGAAATATTTTTCACACCTCTACTAACTTTATACCTGTCTTTACACCTTTGTTCGATTATCACCTGTTAAAGGGATAATACAGGTATAAAAAACTATTGTTCCTATATAATAATCGGTTTTCAAAGTATAGAACGTCCTTTCTCTTTCATGTATATGTATAGCTTACATTGATTACTTATATGCGAAAAGCAACTCTTTTAAACATTTTTATCGTTTCAAAGTCAAAAGAACTCCGATATATCAGTTTGATAGGTATACATTAAATATGAGCAATTATGATAATAATCGATTTTGATGTAGGCCTAGATCTATTAGCAACAACATAAACATGTATATATGATTTTGGAAGGTTTCGATATTCGGCTTACCATCGGTAATCTCCGGCACTCTGCAGACTGTTATATTCACGAGAATAATGAATTCGCGGGATAACCCATTCGCGAAAATTAGCGAAAATATTGTCCTCGTGAATAAATAGACTTTTACAGTAAATGAAATTTGCATTTTTAGCTCCACTGGCAGTCAGGCCAGCGGGCTATTGTCATGGCAGTGTGTCTGTCGTGTGTGCGTGCGTGCGTGCATACGTCCATCCATAAACTTTTACTTTAAAAATCTTCTTCTCAGAAACTACTGGATGGATTTCAATCAAACTTCACAGGAATGATCATTGGGTGACCCTCTCTCAGATTCCTTCAAAGAATTTGGATTTAATTAGAATAACATGAGTTATCTGCCCTTGAATGTCAAAAATAGCTGGTTTTGACTCTATTTTTACTCTAAAATCTACAAATATTGAACAATTAAGACAAAATTTGACAGAATGATGCTGACTATAAGATCTTGCCTGGGTATAATTTTCAGCTTGATCTGAATTTTGCATCATGAGTTATATGCCCTTGAGATTGACAAAATTGCCATTTTCGGCTCTATTTTGACTTTGTTTTCACTCTAGCAACTACAAATATTGACCAATCAAGACAACACTTGGACAGAATAATGTTGACTATGATATCTTGCCTTGGTACAATTTTCAGCTTGATCTGAATATTACATCATGAGTTATGTGCCCTTGAAATTGACAATATTGCCATTTTCGGCTCTATTTTGACTTTTTTTCTCTCTAGCAACTACAAATATTGACCAATCAAGATAAATCTAGGACAGAATGTTGGTTACCATAAGATCTTGCCTTGGTATAATTTTCAATTTGATCTGAACTTTACATCATTAGTTATGTGCCCTTGAAATTGACAAAATTGCCATTTCGGCTCTATTTTGACTCTGTTTTCACTCTAGCAACTACAAATATTGACTAATCAAGACAAAACTTGTACAGAATGTTGGTGACCATAAGATCTTGCCTTGATACAATTTTTAGCTTGATCTGAATTTTATATCATGAGTTATGTGCCCTTGAAATTGACAAAATTGCTATTTTCGGCTTTATTTTCACTTTTATAATACAGAACTTTCACAGAATCTTACTGACCATACAATCTTACTTGCTTGTAATTTTCAGCTTGGTCATGCATTTGCTTGTTTGCGCAGCCTGAACCTTTGAAATTGCATTCAAAAAGACAAACCGTCAGGCCTGTGGAGCGCTTCCAGACCGCCAGGGCTGTCTAGTTGGTATTTCTGGGTAGAAAGAATTGTGAGGAATGAAGAAATTTTGTCACAATAATTTTAATTCCTTCATTTTCCAAAATGTTTTCCAAAGCCTTTATCTTGTGGGGCGTCAAAAAAGATTAATGTGTGATAATGGGTTCACAACAGAACTTTGTGTAAGATGCAGGCTACCTGGCAAATTCTTTCCAAAAAGCAACATCTCCTTTATTTTTCACCATACCTTATGTTTTAAGTACTTATTGGAAGTGTCTCATTGAGAACATTTATATGAGTACCAACAGCATAGGCTGTGGATTTGAAATGACTATTTTAGACTGTGTTTACCCCTATTATCTGTTGCTCTGATTAAAGTGACATTTCACAATTATTTTTACATGAATTTTACTTTTACTCTATCTGAAAGAGCATATTTTCTTACGGAAATTCTGAAAATTTCAAGTCAAAATATTGGGCTGTTTACGAGAAATATATATTTTTGTGCTAAAATTAGACAAATTGTTGTGGAAAACAGTTCAGATTTATATAGATTTTGTCATTTCTGTCTCAACTTTAAAGGCGCATTTTTCGCTTATAAATAACAACTTCAAAAAACTGAGAACATTTCTATGCATAAGAATTAACAATCTTTGCATCAAGACATACTTTTAAAAAATGAAATAAATGTGAAATGTCACTTTAAAATGAAAATAGTGTAGTTATATTAATAGAATTAGATATATCTGTAATACTAGGTAGGGCAAATCCAGAGGTTAGGTTAACCCTTTCCCAAAGAAAACCTAGTTTAGACATGCTTTAGGAAAACATTGATAGAAAAGAAGAAATTAGATTATTACTGATAACTGGCTCCCTTTCCCACAATATTTTATTCTCTATCCGAAAACATATTTTCTACTTTTCGTGATACTGCATTTATCTGCAACATGCTTAAAATTTGACCTGCCTTAAAGTGTTCTGTTTGGGAAAGGATTAACCCATTACCACACACAGTGACGCCCTTTGACTCTCCACAAGATAAAGGCTTTAGAAAACATCGTGGAAAATGAAGAAATTGCTTGTGACAAGCAATTTCTTCATTTTCCACAATGTTTTCTATACAAAATGACCAAAAATGTAAGATTTTATTCACTTGAATTTGTTGTCTGCAACATCTTTGAATTTAGATCAGTCTAAAATTTCGCAGTTTGGGTAAGGGTTAAGTCATTTGCAACATCTGACAAATTGAAACAGTCTAAACTTTTGCCATTTCATTATGATTTGAAAAGAGGTAAAGTACAAATCAATCAATCTCTTAGAAGATGAAAAGTTATTAGAATTATTTCTTTCAGAAAATTGTGGAGTTGAATCCTGCTGATCCTTTAGTTCTAGAATATTGCAGATATGAAAGTGATGGTATGTACCGTAATAGGCCGATGCAAAAGAAGGAAATGCTGATTTGTAATTGTTATCTTCTCCTTTTTAGCGAGCCTGGACTTTATGTCCGGGGAGCTAATGTCACAGCCCCAGTGTCGGCGTCGCGTACCGTCCCGTCCCCACTTGAAAAACTTTAACCTGGCCTATATCTCAGGCACTATTAGAGATACAGCCTTGATATTTCATACATGGATACATCTCGACAAGACCTTTCATTTGGGACTTTGACCTAGTGACCTTGACCTTGGAGTTTGACCTACTTTTGAAAAACTTTAACCTGGCTTATATCTCATGCACTATTATTGATAGAGCCTTGATATTTCACACATGGATACCTCCTGCCAAGACCTTTCATTTGGGACCATGACCCTTGACCTTGTGACCTTGACCTTGGAGTTTGACCTACTTATAAAAAATTAGCTGTTTGTGTGACAAGCTCCCGTATAGGCGAGCTACGTTGTCCGAAGACAACTCTTGTTCCTCAGTTTCCTCTGTGTCATATTTTATACCAATTCATTCTTTCTTTTGTCATTTGTTTAAGATTTAAGAACAATTATTAAAGAAGAAACTATTCTTACTGTTTACTTTGAAACAAAGCTGAATTGTTTTTGATGAACATGAATATGTGGCCCGTAAAGCTAAAAGGGACTGTCTGGGAATTCAATAACGCCAAATTTTTAGAAATGGATTAGACGTCAACTATATGCGGCATTATGGAAAGTGAACATGTATATTAAAGCAGGAAAAGAAATCTGGATCCAGAAAATTACCTTAAGACTAAAAAAAATTTGGTCCAGGTCAATCTGGGCAGACTGACCAGGTTCGATACTTTTCAACCTTCCTGTAAGGTTGGTTAACCCTTTCCCAAACAAGACCTGGTTTTGACGTCCCTAATAGAAAAGGCTTGGGAAAACATTGAAACAAAAGAAGAAACTGCTGATAACCAGCAGTTTCTCATTTTGTCTCAATATTTTCTGTGCCATATTTTGCACAAATCATATCTTTAATGACACCCGTTTTGTCTTTTGTGGCAGTGCTTGAAGGTGATCACCCTAAAATTTTGTTGTTTGGGAAAGGGTTAACCCACTGATGCCTTTTGATGACTATCAAGAAAAATGCTTAGGAAAAGATTGTGGAAAATGAAGAAATTGCTTGTGACAAGCAATTTCTTCATTTCCCACAATGTTTTCTACTAAAATAAGGTGAAAAATTACAAAATTTCATCACATTGAAAATGTCGTCTGCAACATATTTCAATTTGGACAAGCTTCAAATTTTGTTGTTTGGAAATGGGTTGAAATATAATTATTTACAGATTCCAAGGTCATCAGCTGCTTATTCACAATGCTTGATTATCCAGACTGGCAAAGTGAGCTGAAACCTTGGAAGAAGCTGGCTGACTACTTGGACAAAAGTTTCATTCAGAAGTAAGAGAACAGATTTTTAGCTCATCAGAATAAATTGTCTGTGTTTCAACATAACCCATTTCAAAACATTGAGGCTTTTTCACACACTTTGGCTTTTTTCACACACATGATAGAAAAAGCCAACAAAAACGCTGAGACAAGAGAAGAATATGCTGATAACCACCATTTGTTTGGGAAAGAGTTAAAAGCCTTCTCCATAATGTGATCTTAAGATTCATGGATGATTGGCCATTATAATAAGGCATATCCCATTACCAGATGGTAAAATTTTTGACTGTACAAATTTGGAGGATGTTGCAGACAACAATTTCAAGTTGATGAAAGTCTAAAAAATGTTCCGTTTTGGGTTATAATAACATTGTGGAAAATGAAGAAATTGCTTGTTACAGATCCATTGTCCAATGTCCATTGTAAAAATGTTTTAACCTTGTCCCAAAAGGTAAAATTTTAGGGTCGTCCTCTTTAAGCCTTTCCCAAACAAGACCTGCTGCTTTTGACATCCCAAATAAAAATTGCTTGGGAAAACATTGAGACAAAAGAAGAAACTGCTGATAACCAGCAGTTTCTCCTTTTGTCACAATATTTTCCATGCTATATTGTATATTTATTTTATCTTTATCAACATCCATTTTGTCGTCTGTTGCAGCTTTCAAATTGGAACAGCCTAAAATTTTGTTGTTTGGGAAAGGGTTAAAATCCGCTAAAGATGACAAAATAGATGCTGATAAAGGGTGGATATGAGTAGTGTAAAGCATAGAAAATATTGAGGCAAAAGGAGAAAATGCATTTTCTTCTTTTGATTCAAGCCTTATTTGTCAGGGACGTTGTAATCAGGCCCCAGTTTAATCAAATTATTTATTTAAGACATATTTTTGTCTTACCATTGTCTTAGGATAGGCATAGAACCGCCAATTATCCAAAACCGAGGTCAAGCGTTTGTTGTTTTAACCCATTACCAGACGACGAAATTTCAAACTAGTCCAAATTCAAAGATGTTGCAGACGACAAATTCAAGCAAATAAAATTTTACATTTTTGGTCATTTTGTATAGAAAACTTTGTGGGAAATGAAGAAATTGCTTGTCACAAGCAATTTCTTCATTTTCCACAATGTTTTCCTAAGCATTTTTCTTGATAGTCATCAAAAGGCATCAGTGGGTTAACCAACTTTACAGGAAGGGTGAAAAGTATCGAACCTAGTCAGTCTGCCCAGATTGACCTGGACCGAATTTTAAAGCCTTTATCCGTGGGGAGTCAAAAGGCGTCACTGTGTGGTAATGGGTTAAGCATTTTGCAAGACATTGGTAAGTAAATGAATGTCTTAAATGTTTAAAGGGATGTTGATGCTGATCATTATCAAGCCAGCATCTGGAAAAAGGGGCCTTTTTGGAGAATTTTAGACATGCTGTGTAGCCCCAAAGCAGCCTTAGCTTAAGTGCAGATTGATCAGAACCCATGCTCCTCTCTTACTGTTGACACATGTCTTAAATTAGCTTTTCCAGAACAACATGGATATTCTATTATTGATCAGACTGTGCCCATAGACAGTCTGATCTGGATCCATGTTGTTCTCAAATGCTGTAAGAGACCTTATTCCAGATCCTGGCTCAAATATTTGTGGTAACTCTTCTTCAGGGCAGAGGGTAGAGAGAGTGCAACTTTAGCTTTGACAGAGAGGTGGAAAGAAAGAGAATCATGGTGGCCTTCCTACCATTTTACCAAGTATCGGTTTGAACAAGACTCCAAGGATGTGAAATTACTGCTGCAGAAATACATAGCAGCATCCATTTTATGTAAACAAGGTAAATTTAAACCCATTCCCACTAATTATGCCCCCTTTCAAAGAAAATGGGGGTATATTGTTTTGCAAGTGTCGGTCGGTCGGAAAGTCGGTCGGTTGGTCGGTCTGTCCGTAGACTAAACCTTGTCCGGAGCATAACTCGAAAAGTATTAAAGGTAGAATCATGAAACTTCATAGGTGGATAGATCTCATTATGGAGTTGTGCAGTGCACAAGAACCGTAACTCTGCCGATCAAATTTTTAGCTCACCTGAGCACAAGCTCAAGTGAGCTATTGTGATCACCTTTTGTCCGGCGTCCGTCCGTCGTGCGTCGTCCGTCGTGCGTCGTCCGTCAACAATTTCTTTAAATGACATCTCCTCCTAAACTACTTGGCCAATTTCAACCAAACTTGGCAGGAATGTTCCTTAGATGACCCCCTTTCAGAATTGCTAAAAGAATTGAAATCCATGAAAAACTCTGGTTGCCATGGCAACAGAAAAGGAGAAATTTGACTGAATCTCAATACTATCTTTGAACGACATCTCCTCCTAAACTATTGGGCCAATTTCAACCAAACTTGGCAGGAATGTTCCTAAGGTGACCCCCTTTCAGAATTGCTAAAATAATTGAAATCCGTTAAAAACCATGGTTGCCATGGCAACAGAAAAGGAGAAATTTGACTGAATCTCAATATTATCTTTGAACGACATCTCCTCCTAAACTACCAGGCCAATTTCAACTTAACTTGGCAAAAATATTCCTTAGGAGGTCCTCTTTAAGAATTGCTTAGAGAATTGAAATTGACTGAAAACTCTGGTTGCCATGGCACCAGAAAAAGAGAAATTTGACTAATTCTCAATAATTTCTTTGAACAACATCTCCTCCTAAACTGCTTGGCCAATTTCAACCAAACTTAGCAGAAATATTTATGAGGACATTCCTTTTAAAAATTGCTAAAAGAATTGAAATCCTTCAAAAGCTCTGGTAGCCA
The DNA here is from genome assembly GCA_963680895.1 of Fragum sueziense. NCBI lineage: Eukaryota > Metazoa > Mollusca > Bivalvia > Cardiida > Cardiidae > Fragum > Fragum sueziense. The sequence goes on along the minus strand of OY804593.1, from coordinate 40,435,886 downwards.
TGGCAACAGAAAAGGAGATTTTCCACCAAATCTCAATGACATTGTTGAATGATATCTCCTCCTAAACTATCAGGCTAATTTCCACCAAACTAGGCAGAAATATTTCTTAGGAGGTCACATTTCAAAAATTGCTAACAGAATTGCAATTTATAAAAAAAAAACTCTGGTTGCCATGGCAACAGAAAAAGAGAAATTACACGAAATCTGTCAGAAGCAATTTCTCAATAGCCGCAGAGCCAAATTTGACAAAACTTAATATTTGCATTAATGATATTGCTAAGAGGCACTTTTCTTTGCTTTTCAATATAAAACCTTGTCACAGAACATGTTTTATTTTGATTCCATCTGTCCAAAGCAATTTCTCCATAACCACATAGCTGTAGCCGGGTGTAGTATAAGGGGCACTTATACTATCTCGCCGTACAAGCTAGCTTTTATAGCGACGTGGTAGAGTGTTCGCTTATGGTTTGAGAGGTCCCAGGATCGAATCCCGACAGGAGTCGATACGATATTTATTTGCGGGTTACATTTGGCGCCCACCGTAAAAAAACCTGCATGATGTGTTGGTTTGTGAGAGTAGTGAGTTGATGATGTTGAAAAAAAAGATTCATGGAAGAATCTTAATTGTCGAGGGGGTGTATGTAGCCGGGTGTAGTATAAGGGGCACTTATACTATCTCGCCGTACAAGCTAGCTTTTATAGCGACGTGGTAGAGTGTTCGCTTATGGTGTGAGAGGTCCCAGGATCGAATCCCGACAGGAGTCGATACGATATTTATTTGCGGGTTACATAGCCGAATTGGATGAAACTTCATATTTGAGTTCCATATGATATTGCACTAAGGTAGTTTTCTGGGTTTTCTATGGTTTGAAATCGCATAGCGGCGTTCATATGATCTCTGACCCTTTATTGCATTACCTGTAAGAAATCTGATCAGGTGAGCGACCTAGGGCCAACGGCCCTCTTGTTTGAGTTATTGCCCTTTGTTGATTTTATAACTTGATTCTTGTCCGGAGCATAACTCAAAAAGTATGTAAGGTACAATCATGAAACTTTACAGGTGGATAGATCTTATTATGGAGAGGTGCAGTGTACAAGAACCATAACTCTGCTGATCAACTTTTTTGAGTTATTGCCCTTTGTTGATTTTCAAACTTGATTCTTGTCCGGAGCATAACTCAAAAACTATGTTAGGTAGAATCATGAAACTTTATAGGTGAATAGATCTCATTATGGAGAGATGCAGTGCACAAGAACCGTAACTCTGCTGATCATATTTTTGGAGTTATTGCCCTTTGTTGATTTTCAAATTTGATTCTTGTCCGGAGCATAACTCAAAAAGTATGTAAGGTAGAATCATGAAACTTTACAGGTGGATAGATCTCATTATGGAGAGGTACAGTGCACAAGAACCGTAACTCTGCCAATCAAATTCTTGGAGTAATTGCCCTTTGTTGATTTTTACACTTAATTCTTAACCTTGCTTATATCTCATGTCCTTTTACACATACAGCCTTGATAACTTACACATAGATACCTCCTATCAACATCGTTCACATTTAACCATGACCTTGTGACCTTGACCTTGGAGTTTGACCTACTTTAAAAAAAATTAAACCCAGCATATATCTCATGACCTTTTACAAATACAGCCTTGATATTTCACACATGGACACATCTTACCAAGACCTTTCACAATTGACCATGACCTTGGACTTTGTGACCTTGACCTTGGAGTTTGACCTACTTTTAAAAAAAACTTTAACCTGGCTGATATATCATGTCCTTTTACACATACAGCCTTGATATTTGACACATGGAAACCTCCGATCAAGACCTATCACATACGACTATGACCTTGGACCATGTGGCCTTGACCTTGGAGTTTGACCTTCTTTTAAAAAAATTAAATTGGGCCTATATCTTATGTGCTATTACACATACAGCCTTGGTATTTAACACATTGACACATCTTACCAAGACCTTTTACATTTGACCATGACCTTGGACCTTGTGACCTAAACCTTTGACTTTGACCTACTTTTAAAAAAACTTTAACCTAGCCGACATGGACACCTACGACCAAGACCTTTCACATTTGACCATGACCTTGGACCTTGTGACCTTGACCTTGGTGTTTGACCTATATTAATAATACATTAACCTGGCCTATATTTCATGTCATTTTACATATACAGCCTTGATATTTCACACATTGTCACTTCCAACCAAGATATTTCACTTTTGACCATGACCTTGACCCTTGACCTTGGAGTTTGACCTACTTTTAAAAGAAATAAACTAGGCCTATATCTCATGTCCTGTTACCTATACAGTCTCAATATTTTACACATGGACACCTCCTACCAAGACCTTTCACATTTGACCATGACCTTGGCCTGTGTGACCTTGACCTTTGATTTTTACATACTTTTAGAAATCTTTAACCTTGCCTTTATCTTATGTCCTATTACACCTACAGCCTTGATATTTCACACATAGACACCTACCAAGACCTTTCACATTTGACCATGACCTTGAATATTGCAACCTTGACCTTGGAGTTTGATCTACTTTTAAAAAGACTGAAACCAGGCATATATATCATGTCCTTTTACACCTACAGCCTTGATATTTCACACATGGACACCTTCAACCAAGACCTTTCACATTTGACCATGACCTTGGCATTTGGCCTACTTTTAAAAACTTTAACCTGGCCTATATTTCATTTTACTTTTACATATACAGCCTTGATATTTCACACATAGACACCTCCTACCAAGACCTTTCATATTTGACCATGACCTTAGACCTTGTTAACTTGACCTTGGACTTTGACCTACATCAAATGTAGGCCCTTGAGGGGGCATATATGTTTTACAAACATCTCTTGTTTACCTTTTGACCCGTATAGGATAACAGCTTTGGAAACTATTGAGGAAAAAGAAGTAATTGCTTGTCACAAGCAATTTCTTCATTTCCCACAGTGGTTTCTTCCCTAAAATACCAAAACATGTTCAATTAACTTCATTTAAAACTGTCATCTTCAACATCTTTGAATTTGGGCAAATCTACGAGGGGTGATCCAAAAGTTCGTAAACTGGGTTAATAAAACTTTCGGAGTGTTTACTATCAAAACAAAAGTTATGCGGTTTTTAAATGTGGCATCTGTACAATAAATCTGGAAAATTTCAATTGTGTACATATAACAGTTATTGCTCACTGACAAATTTTAGACACAGACCATGCAAAGGGCGGGGGAGCAAGAACGTCAAAAGCGACGTCAATTTAACACGATTGTAAACCCTTCTATTCAAAGTGCTTATTTACTGTCATGCAATTCTCTGTCCGAGGTATAAATGTGCTGAAAGTGTTGTCAAGCAATTTTAGAATCGAAATGATGAATGTTTCTCTGCCTGGATATACTATCAAAGCGGAACCTATCACTATGTTCTGACGCCGTGAACCGGGTTGTGGCCCTCTGCAGGACTATCTTGGCATTCCTTTTCCTCTATTGAAGTCCGAATCTTGGATGTCACATAAACATAATTTCTCTACAGCACCATATTCTTGTTCTCTTCAACATTTTAAATGTCTGCGTTGGTGTATACTCAAGATCGTGACAGAATTTTATAAATGAACGACATTCAAATTTCGTTGTTGACTTCATATCGCTTTTTAGCTCACCTGAGCACGAAGTGCTCAAGGTGAGCTATTGTGGTCACTCAATGTCCGTCGTCCGTCCGTCCGTCCGTCCGTCTGTCCGTCCGTCTGTCTGTCCGTCTGTCCGTCTGTCAACAATTTGGTGTTAACACTCTAGCATCCACAAAAGTTGGCCAATCTTAATCAAACTTGGTCAAAGCAAGTATGGTCATAAGTTCTCGGATGAGTTCGATTATGGGCCTGATCTGACTTGGAAGTCTGGAGTTATCTGCCCTTGAACGTAAAAAATAGCTAGTTTTGACTTTGTTAACACTCTAGCATCTACAATTATTTATCAATCTAGACAAAACTTGGACATAATGTTGGAGACCATAAGATCTCGGATGAGTTCAATTTTCAGTCTGATCTGACCAGAAAGATGAGAGTTATGTGCCCTTGAATTTGACAAAATTGCCATTTTTGGCAGTTTTCGACCTTGTTTACACTCTAGAATCTACAATTGTTAATAAATCAAGACAAAATTTGGACACAATGTTGGGGACCATAAGATCTTGGATGAGTTTGATTTTCACTCTGATCTGATCAGAAAATCAGGAGTTATGTGCCCTTGAACTTGACAAAATTGCTGTTTTTGACTGTTTTCGACCTTGTTAACACTCTAGAATCTACAATTACTAATCAATCAAGACAAAACTTGGACACAATGTTTTGGATCATAAGATCTTGGATAAGTTTGATTTTCAGTCTGATCCATTCAGAAAGTCGAGAGTTATGTGCCCTTGAACTGGACGAAGTTGCCGTTTTTGACTGTTTTCGACCTTGTTTACACTCTAGAATCTACAATTATTGACTAATCAAGACAAATTTTGGACACAATGTTGGAGACCATAATATCTTGAATTAGTTTGATTTTCAGTCTGATCTTACCAGAAATACGAGAGTTATGTGCCCTTGAATTTGATAAAATTGCCATTTTCGGCTGTTTTCGACCTTCTTTGCACTCCAGAATCTACAATTATTAATCAATTAAGACAAAACTTGGACCCAATGTTGGGGATCATAAGATTTGGATGAGTTTGATTTTCAGTCTGATCTGATCAGAAAGTGGAGAGTTATGTGCCCTTGAATTTGATAGAATTGCCATTTTCGGCTGTTTCGACCTGTTTTACACGCTAGACTCTACAATTAGTAATTAATAAAGACAAAACTTGGACACAATGTTTGGGACCATAAGATCTCAGATGAGTTTGATTTTCAGTCTGATCTGATCAGGAAGGCGAGAGTTATGTGCCCTTGAATTTGAAAAAAACTGCTTTTTCGGCTGCTTTCGACATTGTTTATACTCTAGAATCTACAATTATTTATCAATCAAGACAAAACTTGGACACAGTTGGGCACCATGAGATCTTGTATAAGTTGGATTTTCACAACGCTATTGACCATAAGTTCGTTCTCAGTCTTAAAGTCATAAATACTAATTGAATTGAACAAAAGTGTTGCTCATATCATTTTAGTTCAGGTGAGCGATATAGGACCATCATGGTCCTCTTGTTCACTAATTTGTTCTATCTTATAAAATGTGGTGTCTACATAACAACTTTTACATCAACGTATGTAACTTGGTGTCACTACGTAAAACTAGCGTAATAACAATTTTCACCCAAAAATTTCCGCAGAAATTTAAGAAAATTTGATTAATTTAATGTTCATGTATCATTTTTTGTTGCTCCCCCGCCTAGGCGTACACACGTTACTATGGTAACGCAGTTTACGACCGCTCTAACTTTTTTGTTAACCTTATAATTTTTTATGCCGTCTTTAGGTAATGAACTACGTTATTACCAAATTATACACTGATCAAGCATGTGATAAGGAAGTTATGGGTTCATTTTACGAATTTTTGGATCACCCCTCGTACATTGTTGCTGTCTGGTAATGGGTTAAATAGTCTGAAACCTTTCCTAAACCATTTAATGTTAGAATGGTTTGAATTGAAAGCTGATGCAGAAAAAGATGTCATTAAAAATTGGGAATTAGCTGCTACACAGCACAATTAATGTTATGGGAAACAAAGAAGCACTTTCTTTTTTCTCCATGATGTTTTCCAAAGCCATCTCTATTAAGGTATAAATGGCCTAATTAGCACCAAAGAGCCAGCGGCGAAATTTGAAAAGTGCTAGTAATTCCTTAACTGTGTTACATTTCTATTCCAAATATAAACATAAGCATTTTGTACGGTTTAGAATTTTGAATTAATGCACATTTACGGAAATATTAGACAACTAGAAGACCTGAAGGTCTTGAGTCGCTCCACAGGCCTGAATTTCATGTAATAATTAATCCAAGTTTTGATTAGATTGTTCAATGCTTGTGTTTCATAGAACTAAAAGAAAGTAACAAAACTAGATTGTTCAAAATGTGTGGTTCTTGAAGCAAAGAAAGTAAAATTACATGTTTGCCATTTGAGAAAGGGTAAAAGGAAATGGGAGAACATTCTAGATTAGGATGTCACAAGCAATTAAAATTTTCCTTCTTCCCAACAGATCTAAATTAACAGAACATTGATTACTCAAAAATATTTCATATTTCTAAAAATAGATTTTGAGCTAAAAATAGATTCTGGGAAAAACCCTTTTCCAAAAATAATGCAAATGGCTGTCAAACCTGAATTTCTTGTAATATCAAGTAAGAGTTTTCACTAGATTTTTCAATATGTGTTGCTCTTAAAGCAATTACAAAGTAACTAGAAAGCTGAAAATACATTCATATAAGATCTATTAGTTACCAAGCTTTGCAACAGTCTTTATTAGAGTGAGTTTGGCTGTTAGAGTGAAAAAAAAGTCACAATTAGCAATTTTGTCAAATTGAAAGGCATATACACGTATTCTCACGAGATGAGGGATTCACATGTCGTCGTGATGTCTGTGCGTTTGGTAGATGCAAGACCTAGAATTTTCACTGCAATTTTAAAGCAGTTACTAAGACGAATCTTTAAAACAAAGTAAATCTAAAATATGTATATGTTCAAGTAGTAAACATCAGGTCAATATAAACAAAATGTAACGTTCGATACTGTCGCTTTTTATGAAGTCAATATAACCGTCAAATTCTCGATCATGATAAAGGTGTTAATGCCAATTATTCGCCACACATTTAAAAATACCAGTTTCGACAATTTGTATGTGAAATTGCAACACCTATACTTGCACTTCAACACAGTTAGAAAGTCAAAATGTACTGTCGCCACTTTTTAACAGCGACTGAAATGTCCGCTACCGTCTATTTTATTACAAGATGGACCATACAGAATCCACGGAAATTAATTGTTACCATGGCCAAGTTAACCGATATACACAATACTAAAAGTAAATTAGCCCTATAAGTCTATGAAGAGGAATTTTCCCCCTCTGATTCCACTACAAATCAGACTGCGGGGATCATTGAGACTTTTTGTTGTAAAGTTCGATACTTGATTTTCCCTAAAATGCAATCCACTTTTCCATTAAAGTACACCTGCCAAATAAGAAATTCTGTGTATATATCGAAAATAATATATGTTGGTTTTATTCCCATACGCATATATTTTTCTGGCCCGTTTTATATCAATTTGTAATGTCCGCGATGTAATGTTCAATACCGAGTATCTATAGACATTATCTCTCACGGTATAATTAGCTAGGTTTATTGACTTTATGACGTTAATAATGACGTATCTAAACAGGAGGCTTTATGACCAGCCAATTTTCTTTACCAAACTGAAAAAATAAACATTTTTTACCAGTTTGGTGTTTGCAAAAGCGAGTGTTTGCAAAGTGATTTGCATTCTTAAATCCCTTTTTATTACATCACACCTTTTTTGTTATTTTGATTAAAACTGAATGCAACCATCGTATGGTAAATGCATAGGTATTTATTGTCTTTGAAAGTTGATTTTGATAACAATTGTTTTGACTGTAATGTCCGTTACTTTTGGTATCGGACATTACATATTTTGTAAGAGCTATTTACATGCATTATGAGATTAAGAAACGAAACGGAAGCTAATCCCCAGCGATTTCCCAACATCTCTGATCTAAACCATTTTCAAATCGATCATATATTATTATATTTATTGAAAAATGTTAGAAAAGTTGTTTGGCCACGTGATTAACTACCGTAATTTGAGCAAACTTTTCAAGGTGTAAAATGTTTGTGGACTTTTTCCACGCTTCTTAGACGTGTCAGCCAAGATACTTTGCGTTATTTTCCTTGATATTAATTGATTGAATCAGTTTTAACGCCTGTTTGAGCTGCTTTGGTCATGAATCGCAGGGGCTGGAGCACTTTAAGAACCATTCATTTCAGACGTTGCTCGCACCAATCATACCACAACATTATATATGAGCCTTTCTGGACTTTGAGAAGACTAGTAATTTCTTATTTTTTAAGCACCAAACAAAAACTTTTCCCACTGGGAAAGTCTTATTTCGTCATGCTTAATTGAGTTGGTGTCTGTCACATGTTTCTGTCAAGCGACGATTTGTAATGTTCGATACAATTAAGTAGTCTTTGATTTTTGTCCAGGGTATCTATAGATTAAGTTTATACAGTTCTCTAAGGTTCTCTAAGCTATTTTGATTATATTGATATTGTGTGGTGTATATGGCACATTTAGGGTATGCAAAACATGTTTTCTGGTGTAATGTAATGTCCGCTACATTTGTAATTACCGTTACATATCTAGCAAAACATGCATTTTTGTTCTCTTTAATCTCCATGTTGCTGATTTTTTTAAGTTTGATTACTTATGCGAAGAAAGCAAATGCGTTGATAACACATTGTTCCAGAAATCGTTTTCATGTTACGCATATAGATCAATTCCGATTTTCTGACAAATAAACCTCGATACTACTAGGTTACAGTGCATTTGTATGCTATTATACTTGCATTGACTCATTTAAGGTTTGTTAAGACGCCAGGAATGTACTTGATATGGAAAATTTCATGCTATACTGATATTTCTATTGAAATGTTTTTACTTTTAATATGATTGATAAAACTGTAATGTTCGCTACAATTCATAAGCACATTTAAATGCTTCGTTCTGAATAGAAGTTAAACTTTAAGGACCTGCAAACTTGCTCTCGCTGTTAGAAAAACATCTGTATATAAATTGGAAAACCATATATATGTTGTTGACATGGCTTTCTGATAGCAACAATATGTTCTCAGCTGTATTTACTATCGCAGCAGTGAAATTTGTTACATCTGTAGTAGGTGTCATTTCTTTGGAAGCACATGTCGGACGATTCAAAGTGAATATACTCAATAGATCGGATACCATATATCCCGAAGCGTTCATGTTACACTATGATACAATGTAATTCCATGTCCGGTAGGTATAAATGGTCAGTATTAGCTTACAAGTGGCACTGGTACGAGAGGCTTGTACATTACCGTGGCAATTTTATTCTTTTTGACTGCCACCATTCAACAGTACACCGCATCAATATGCTTTTCGTGATGTTCAAACCAACTTAACATAACATGGTTTAATATATTTTCCTTTGGTTTAAATGTCAATAAAAGTGTTCCGAGTTACTTCGTTTTTTGGATTTTAATATGGCCAAGATCCCTCATAATATGAGAATACGTGATCACTGATGATTTTATTAGCTCACCTGAGCACAAAGTGCTCGAGGTGAGGTATTGTGATCGGTCTGTTGTCCGGCGTCTGTCTATCTGTCCATCTGTCTATCTGTCTATCTGTCTGTACGTCAACTTTTCACAAAAAAATCTTCTCCTCCTAAAGTACTTGGCAGAATTCATTCATATTTCACACATATGATCTATGGGTCATGCTTTTTCAAAATACTTCAAAGAATTTGAATCGGGGCCATAATTGGGTCAAAAAGTAGGTCACTAGGTCAAATCTTCTTTTTGCTCTAGGGGCCACATTTGATGCTCAATCGTTGTGAAAATTATTCAGAATATTTGTCTTGATAATATCTAGGTCATAATAACAAATAGGTCAAGCCAGGTCAAAAACTAGGTCACTAGGTCAAATATTGTAAAATCCATCTTTTTACTCTATAAGTGCCAATTTTGGCACACACTTTGTCAAAATTGTCCTGAATGTTTATCTTGATGATATTTAGGCTATGTCAAGAAGTGGGTCATTCCAGGTCATTAACTAGGTCATGAGGTCAAATCTTGTGAAATCCTTCCTTTTGCTCTGGAAGTGGCAATTTTGGTCCAAACTTTGTCAAAATTGTTCTAAATGTTTATTGTTATGATATCTGTGTCATGATCAAAGGAGGGTCATGCAAGGTCAAAAACTATGTCACAAGGTCAAATATTACAGATCCTTCCTTTTGCTCTAGAGATGCCAATTTTGCCCCAAAACTTTGTCAAAACTATCCTAAATACTTATCTTGATATCTAGGTTATGTAAAAAGTGTGGGTCATGTAAGGTCAAAAACTAGGTCATTGGGTCAAATCTTGGTTTTGCTTTAAGAACAGAAACATATACTTAAACATTGTGAAAATTGTTCAGAATGTTTATCTTGACGAAATCTGGGTCATTTTAAAAGTTGGTCATGTGAGGTCAGAAACTAGGTCACTAGGTCAAATTTTGTTCTTCCTCTAAGAACCAAAATATTTACTCAATCATTGTGAAATTGTTCAGAATGTTTATCTTGACGAATTCTGAGTCATTTTAAAAGTGGGTCATGTGAGGTCAGAAACTAGGTCACCAGGTCAAATTTTGTTCTTCCTCTAAGAACCAAAATATTTACTCAATCATTGTGAAAATTCAGATTGTTTATCTTGATGATATCTTGGTGATATGAATAGCAGGTCATTCTAGGTTAAAAACTAGGTCACTAGGTCAAATTTTGATTTTGCTCTAAGAACCAAAATATTTACTATATCATTGTGAAAATTTCCAGAATGTTTATCCTGATGATTTCTTGGTGATGTGAAAAGTGGGTCATGCAAGGTCAGAAACTAGGTCACTAGGTCAAATTTTGTTTTTGCTCTTAGAACCAAAATATTTACTTTATCATTGTGAAAATTGTTCAGAATGTTTATCTTGACAAAATTTAGGTCATTTTAAAAGTGGGTCATGTGAGGTCAGAAACTAGGTCACTAGGTCAAATTTTGTTAATGCTCTAAGAACCAAAATATTTACCCTATCATTGTGAAAATTGTTCAGAATGTTTATCTTGACAAAATCTTGCTCTTTTTAAGAGTGGGTCATGTGAGGCCAGAAACTAGGTCACTATTTCAAATTTTGTTTTTCCTCTTAGAACCAAAATATTTACTCAATCATTGTTAAAATTCAGAATGTTTATCATGGTGATATGAATAGCAGGTCATTCTAGGTTAAAAACTAGGTCACCAGGTCAAATTTTGATTTTGCTCTAAGAACCAAAATATTTACTTTATCATTGTGAAAATTGTTTAGAATATTTATCCTGATGATATCTTGGTGATGTGAAAAGTGGGTCATGCGAGGTCTAAAACTAGGTCACTAGGTCAAATCTTGTTTTTGCTCTAGGAACCAAAATATTTACTTTATCGTTGTAAAAATTGTGCAGAATATTTATCTTGATGATATCTGGTCAATGTTAAAAGGGGGCCATGTGAAGTCAAAAACTAGGTCACTAGGTCAAATTTTGATTTTGCTCTAAGAACCAAAATATTTATCATTGTGAAAATTTCCAGAATGTTTATCCTGATTATATCTTGGTGATGTGAAAAGTGGGTCATGGGAGGTCTAAAACTAGGTCACTAGGTCAAATGTTGTTTTTGCTCTAAGAACCAAAATATTTACTTTATCATTGTGAAAATTCTTAAGAATGTTTATTTTCACAATATCTGGGGCACGTGTAAAGTGGGTCATGGGCGGTCAAAACCTAGGTCAAATTTTGTTTTTGCTCTAAAAAATCAAAATATTTATTCATCATTGTGAAAATAGTTCAGAATTGCTTATCTTGATGATAAATGGGTCATTTAGAAAGTGGCTAATGTTAGGTCAAAAACTAGGTCAAAAGGTCAAATCTTGTTTTTTTGCCCTAAGAACCAAAATATTTACTCATCATTGTGAAAATTGTTCTGAATGTTTATCTTGATGATGTCTAGGTCATGTAAAAAGTGGGTCATGCGAGTTTGAAGTTTGCAAGCTGTTTGTTTCAAAGTCCTCTCAGGTGAGCGATGCAGGGCCATCTTGGCCCTCTTGTATTTCTATCTAGCTAAGAATCACACTAAAGCAAGATCCTAACTTCACCTACATCTTGTTTAAGTTTTGACCTGATTATTCCATATTTGTGGGTGTAAAGAGTGTAAAATCAAAGTCGAAAACAACAATTTTGTCAAATTCAAGGGCAGATAAATCATGATTTAAGATTCATATGAAGATGAAAATTACACCAACACAAGATCTTATGGCCAGTAAGATAATGTGAAAGTTTTATGTTGATTGGTGGATATTTATGGTTGTTTGAGTAAAAATAAGGTCAAAAATGGTAGTTTTGCCAATTTCAAGGGCACATAACTCAAGACGTAATATTCAGATCAAGCTGAAAATTGCACTCAGGCAAGATCTTATCAGCAACAACATTCTGACCAAGTTTTGATTTGATTGATCAATATTTGTAGTGGCTAGAGTGAAAACAAGTGAAAACAGCCGTTTTTAGCTCCACTGGCCGACAGGCCAGCGGGCTATTGTCATGGTGGTGTGTCCGTCGTGCGTCCGTCCGTCCGTCCGTGCGTGCGTCCGTCCGTCCGTAAACTTTTTCTTTAAAAATCTTCTTCTCAGAAACTACCAGATGGATTTCAATCAAACTTCACAAGAATGATCCTTGGGTGGCCCTCTCTCAGATTCCTTCAAAGAATTTGGATTGAATCAGAATAACCTGAGTTATCTGCCCTTGAATGTCAGAAATAGCTGGTTTTGACTTAAATTTTACTCTTAAATCAACAAATATGTACCATTCAAGACAAAACTATTATAGAATGTTGGTGACTATAAGATCTTGCCTTTGTATAATTTTCAGCTTGATCTGAATTTTACATCATGAGTTATGTGCCCTTGAAATTGACAAAATTGGCATTTTCGGCTCTTTTTGACTTTGTTTTCATTCTAGCAAATACAAATATTGACCAATCTAGACAATACTTGTACAGAATGTTGGTGACTCTAAGATCTTGCTTTGGTATAATTTTCAGCTTGATCTGAACTTAACATCATGAGTTATGTGCCCTTGAAATTGACAAAATTGCCATTTGCGGCTCTATTTTGACATTGGTTTCACTCTAGCAACTACAAATATTGACCAATCAAGACAAAACTGAGACAGAATGTAGGTGACTCTTAGATCTTGCTTTGGTTTAATTTTCAGCTTGATCTTAATTTCACATCATGAGTTATGTGCCCTTGAAATTGACAAAATTGCCATTTTCGGCTCTATTTTGACTTTGTTTTCACTCTAGCAACTACAAATATTGATCAATGAAGACAAAACTTGTACAGAATGTTGGAGACTATAAGATCTTGCCTTGGTATAATTTTCAGCCTGATCTGAATTTTACGTCATGAGTTATGTGCCCTTGAAATTGACAAAATTGGCATTTCAGGCTCTATTTTGACATTGCTTTCACTCTAGCAACTACAAAAATATTGACCAATCAAGACAAAATAAGGACAGAATGTTGGTGACTATAAGATCTTGCCTTGGTGTAATTTTCAGCTTGATCTGAATTTTATATGAGTTTTGTGCCCTTGTTATGGACAAAATTGCCATTTTCGGCTTTATTTGCTCTTTTACAACTATTAGTATTAACTAATCAATACAGAACTTTCACAGAAATCTTACTGACCATACGATCTTACTTGCTTGTAATTTTCAGCTTGGTCATGCATTTGCTTGTTTGTGCAGCCTGAATCTTTGAAATTGCATTCAACAAGACAAACAATCAGGCCTGTGGAGCGCTTCCAGGCCGCCAGGACTGTCTAGTTTAATTCAAGGGCAGATAACTCCAGACTTTATGGTTCAATCAGAATTAATTGAAGGAATCTGATAGAGGACCACCTAAGGATCATTCCTGTGAAGTTTGATTGAAATCCATCAAGTAGTTTCTGAGGAGAAGATTTTTAAAGAAAAAGTTGACGACCGGAGCACGGACGGACGGACGCACGCACGCACGACGGACAAAAGCCCATGACAATAGCCCGCTGGCCTGAAGGCCAGTGGAGCTAAAAATGTTCCAAATTACCTCCCTTGCATATGAATATAGAGTAAAACTAGAAATCTATCACTGAAGGTGATAAAAATACCCCCGCCACCACCTTTGTTGGGACAAGCGTTTTTGTTGAATCAGGAGCCATATTTAGAAATTGCCAATCCGATTTTTTGAAATTTGGTCAAATCAGGGGCCATAACTCAGAAAGTCTAGATCTGATGTTCGTGAAATGTGTGTCCTGCACATCTACAGGTGCTAATGCACACCTGTGCCATGTATGAAGCAAATTGGACTGTAACTGTGGGAGGAGTTGTCCGGACAAGCATATTTTGGTCAAATCAGGGGCCATAACTCAGAAAGTATAGGTCCTTTGTTCATGAAATGTGCGTCTTGCACATCTACAGGTGCTAATGCACACCTGTGCTAAGTATGAAGCTAATCGGACAGTACATGTAACTGTAGGAGGAGTTGTCCGGACAAGCATATTTTGGTCAAATCAGGGGCCATAACTCAAAAAGTAATGGTCAGATGTCCGTGAAATTTGCGTCTTGCACATCTACAGGTCCTAATGGACACCTGTGCCAAGTATGAAGCAAATCGGACAGTAAATGTAGGAGTTGAGCGGACAAGCATTTTTTGGTCAAATCAGGGGCCATAACTCAGAAAGTATAAATCCTTTTTTCGTGAAATGTGCGTCTTGCACATCTACAGGTGCTAATGCACACCTGTGCCAAGTATGAAGCTAATCGGACAGTAACTGTAGGAGGAGTTGTCCGGACAAGCATATTTTGGTCAAATCAGGGGCCATAACTCAGAAAGTAATGGTCAGATTTCGGTGAAATTTGCGTCTTGCACATCTACAGGTCCTAATGGACACCTGTGCCAAGTATGAATCGAATCGGACAGTAAATGTAGGAGGAGTTGACCGGACAAGCATTTTTTGGTCAAATCAGGGGCCGTAACTCAGAAAGTAATGGTGCGATCTTCATGAAATTTGCGTCTTGCACATCTTCAGGTCCTAATGCACACCTGTGCCAAGTATGAAGCAAATCGGACAGTAACTGTTGGAGGAGTTGACCGGACAAGCATTTTTAGGTCAAATCAGGGGCCGTAACTCAGAAAGTAATGGTGCGATCTTCATGAAATTTGCGTCTTGCACATCTTCAGGT
Source organism: Fragum sueziense (assembly GCA_963680895.1). Taxonomy (NCBI): domain Eukaryota; kingdom Metazoa; phylum Mollusca; class Bivalvia; order Cardiida; family Cardiidae; genus Fragum; species Fragum sueziense. The sequence continues at coordinate 40,420,827 of OY804593.1, read as the reverse complement.
CCTAATGCACACCTGTGGCAAGTATGAAGCAAATCGGACAGTAACTGTAGGAGGAGTTGTCCGAACAAGCATTTTTTGGTCAAATCAGGGGCCATAACTCAGAAAGTAATGGTCGGATTTCCGTGAAATTTGCGTCTTGCACATCTACAGGTCCTAATGCACACCTGTGCCAAGTATGAAGCAAATCAGACAGTTACTGTAGGAGGAGTTGTCCGGACAAGCATTTTTTGGTCAAATCAGGGGCCATAACTCAAAAAGTAGCGGTCCGATTTCCGTGAAATTTGCGTCTTGCACATCGTCAGATCCCAATGCACACCTGTGCCAAGTATGAAGCAAATCGGACAGTAACTGTAGGAGAAGTTGTCCGGACAAGCATTTTTTGGTCAAATCAGGGGCCATAACTCAGAAAGTAATGGTCAGATTTCCGTGAAATTTGCGTCTTGCACACCTACAGGTCCTAATGCACACCTGTGCCAAGTATGAAGCAAATCGGACAGTAACTGTAGGAGGAGTTGTCCGGACAAGCATTTTTTGGTCAAATCAGGGGCCATAACTCAAAAAGTAGCGGTCCGATTTCCGTGAAATTTGCGTCTTGCACATCTACAGGTCACAATGAACACTTGTGCCAAGTATGAACTAAATCGGTTCACAAGTGTAGGAGGAGTTGTCCGGACAAAGTTTTGGAGACAGACCAACAAACCATCCAACCATCCAACCATCCAACCATCCAACCACTGGACCGACAGGTTGATTCCAGTATACCCCCTCCAAACTTCGTTTGCGGGGGTATAATAATATTTGTAAATAACTTTCTTCTTGAAGCATTATCTTGAAATCCGGCACGGTGAATGAACTTATGTGAAGTATATTTACAAGTGTATGTAATTTGATGCGTTTTGTATGGTTAGAAAGTGGAGTTTTTAATTAGGCCCTTCTTACCTTAAAGTCATCAAATTATTGTGGATTTTGACACAGGTAAAGCATATGTGTAGTTTTCCATAATTCCTTGGCTTCACTCGTGGAAAAACAAACTGAAATAGCCTCTAAGTTATCTTGAGCATTTGATCCTACAATTAAATTGTTTGTTAACCTTTTCCCTAACAAGGCCAGGTTTTGACGTCTCAAGAAAATAAGCTCTGGAAAACATTGAGACAATAGATGAAAATGGTGATAACCAGATTTTCTCCTTTTGCCTATTTTCTGCACTATATTATACACAAATCATCTCTTTATTTACAACCTTTTTGTCATCTGTAGCAGCTTTCAAATTTGATCATCCTAAAATTTTGTCGTTTTGGAAAGAGTTGAAACCTGTTCCCACATAAGTTTTGATGCCTCATCATGGAAAATGAGGAAATTGCTTGTGACAACTAACGTCTTCACCAGATTCTCGAGGCAAAAAATGTCAAATATCCTTCACTTCGAATTGTTGTCTGCAACATCTTTGAATTTTGATAAATTAAAAAATGTGCCATTTGGGAGAGGTTAATAACGATATAACGAAAAGTTCTGATATGTTGATATATGGCTGCTTTTCTTCAAAAACCTTGTAACTGCAGCTTGTTTTAAGCTGCAGTTATGAAGTTTTTGTTGAAAAGCAATAATGTTATTAATTAAACATTTCAGAGAATGACTACACAAAGCTAGCCAGACAGAAATTGGTTGAGGCTGGATACAGCAAGAAAATACAGAAAGTTGCGATGTTCGTGAAACCAGACACATGAACGAACTTTAGAGGAAAAAAATGGTACTACATTTGATTAAAAGACCGATACAAGTTTGAACCAGTTGTGCCAATGAAATCGGTCAGACACAGAAAGTATTTAACCCTTTCTAATTTAAATTACAAATCTCGGGGAGGTCCAACATGAAAGCTGCAGTGCAGCTGCTGGCAATGACCTAAGTATTTAACGCATTACCAAATGACAAAATTTTAGGGCGTTCCAAATTGAAAGATCCTGCAGACGACAATTTTAAGTAAATGGATTTTTTAATTTTTAGGTCTTTTGGATGGAAAACGTGGGAAATGAAGTAATTGCTTGTGACATGTCACAAGCAATTTCTTCATTTTCCACGATGTTTTCCATTGCCATTTTTTGTGGGGAGTCAAAAAGAGTCATAGTGAGGTAATGGGTTAAAGATAGATTAGTATATGTTATAGCAGAATTGAGAATTTTTTTCAATCCCATTGTGTTTTTATTATACCCCCGCAAACGAAGTTTGGAGGGGGTATACTGGAATCGGCCTGTCGGTCCAGTGGTTGGATGGTTGGTTGGTTGGATGGTTGGATGGTCTGTCTCCAAAACTTTGTCCGGACAACTTCTCCTACATTTGTTGACCGATTTAGTTCATACTTGGCACAAGTGTTCATTGTGACCTGTACATGTGCAAGACGCAAATTTCATGGAAATCGGACAAATAATTTTTGAGTTATAGCCCCTGATTTGACCCAAAAATGCTTGTCCGGCCAACTCCTCCTACAGTTACTGTCCGATTTGCTTCATACTTGGCACAGGTGTGCATTAGGACCTGTAGATTTGCAAGACGCAAATTTCACGAAAACCAGACCGATACTTTCTGAGTTATGGCCCCTGATTAGACCAAAAAATGCTTGTCCGGATAACTCCTCCTACACTTGTGGACCGATTTAGTTCATACTTGGCACAATTGTTCATTGTGACCTGTAGATGTGCAAGACGCAAATTTAACGGAAATCGGACCAATACATTTTGAGTTATGGCCCCTGATTTGACCCAAAAATGCTTGTCCGGCCAACTCCTCCTACAGTTACTGTCCGATTTGCTTCATACATGGCACAGGTGTGCATTAGGACCTGTAGATGTGCAAGACGCAAATTTCACGAAAATTGGACCGATACTTTCTGAGTTATGACCCCTGATTTGACAAAAAAATGCTTGTCCGGATAACTCCTCCTACACTTGTGGACCGATTTAGTTCATACTTGGCACAACGTGTTCATTGTTACCTGTAGATGTGCAAGATGCAAATTTCCCGGAAATCGGACCATTGGTATAATACTTTTTGAGTTATGGCCCCTGATTTGACCCAAAAATGCTTGTCCGGCCAACTCCTCCTATAGTTACTGTCCGATTTGCTTCATACTTGGCACAGGTGTGCATTAGGACCTGTACATGTGCAAGACACACATTTCTTGGAAATCGGACCATTACTTTTTAGCTCACCTGAGCACGAATGTGCTCATGGTGAGCTATTGTGATACCGCTGTGTCCGTCGTCCGTCGTCCGGTGTCCGTCGTCCGTCGTCCGTCGTCCGTCGTCCGTCAAACTTTGCCTTGTGTGCACTCTAGAGGCCACATTTTTTGCCCAATCAACCTGAAATTTGCTCAGAATGATTGTCTTGATGAAATCTCGGACAAGTTCGAAATTGGGTCATCTGGGGTCAAAAACTAGGTCACGGGGTCAAATCTTAGAAAAACCTTGTGTGCACTCTAGAGGCCACATTTTTTGCCCAATCAACCTGAAATTTGCTCAGAATGATTGTCTTGATAAAATCTCGGACAAGTTTGAAATTGGGTCATCTGGGGTCAAAAACTAGGTCACGGGGTCAAATCTTAGAAAAACCTTGTGTGCACTATAGAGGTCACATTTTTTGCCCAATCAACCTGAAATTTGCTCAGAATGATTGTCTTGATGAAATCTCGGACAAGTTCGAAATTGGGTCATCTGGGGTCAAAAACTAGGTCACGGGGTCAAATCTTAGAAAAACCTTGTGTGCACTCTAGAGGCCACATTTTTTGCCCAATCAACTTAAAATTTGCTCAGAATAATTGTCTTGATAAAATCTCGGACAAGTTCGAAATTGGGTCATCTTGGGTCAAAAACTAGGTCACTGGGTCAAATCTTAGAAAAACCTTGTGTGCACTATAGGGGTCACATTTTTTGCCCAATCAACCTGAAATTTGCTCAGAATGATTGTTTTGGTAAAATCTTGTACAAGTTTGAAATTGGGTCATCTGGGGTCAAAAACTAGGTCACGGGGTCAAATCTTAGAAAAACCTTCTGTGCACTATAGAGGCCACATTTTTTGCCCAATCAACCTGAAATTTGCTCAGAATGATTGTCTGGATAAAATCTCGGACAAGTTCGAAATTGGGTCATCTGGGGTCAAAAACTAGGTCACGGGGTCAAATCTTAGAAAAACCTTGTGTGCACTCTAGAGGCCACATTTTTTGCCCAATCAACTTAAAATTTGCTCAGAATAATTGTCTTGATAAAATCTTGGACAAGTTTGAAATTGGGTCATCTTGGGTCAAAAACTAGGTCACTGGGTCAAATCTTAGAAAAACCTTGTGTGCACTATAGAGGTCACATTTTTTGCCCAATCAACCTGAAATTTGCTCAGAATGATTGTTTTGGTGAAATCTTGTACAAGTTTGAAATTGGGTCATCTGGGGTCAAAAACTAGGTCACGGGGTCAAATCTTAGAAAAACCTTGTGTGCACTATAGAGGCCACATTTTTTGCCCAATCAACCTGAAAATTAATCAGAATTATTGTCTGGATAAAATCTCGGACAAGTTCGAAATTGGGTCATCTGGGGTCAAAAACTAGGTCACGGGGTCAAATCTTAGAAAAACCTTGTGTGCACTCTAGAGGCCCCATCTTTTGCCCAATCAACCTGAAATTTGCTCAGAATGATTGTCTTGATGAAAGCTCGGACAAGTTTGAAATTGGGTCATCTGGGGTCAAAAACTAGGTCACAGGGTCAAATCTTAGAAAAACCTTGTGTGCACTCTAGAGGCCACATTTTTTGCCCAATTAACCTGAAAATTGCTCAGAATGATTGACTTGATAAAATCTCGCACAAGTTTGATATAGGGTCATCTGGGGTCTAAAATTAGGTCACAGGGTCAAATCTTAGAAAAACCTTGTGTGCACTCTAGAGGCCACATTTTTGCCCAATCAACCTGAAAATTGCTCAGAATGATTGGCTTGATAAAATCTCGCACAATTTTGAAATTGGGTCATACGGGGTCAAAAACTAGGTCATGGGGTCAAATCTTAGAAAAACCTTGTGTGCACTCTAGAGGCCACATTTGTTGCCCAATCAACCTGAAAATTGATCAGAATGATTGTCTTGGTGAAATCTCGGACAAGTTTGAAATTGGGTCATCTGGAGTCAAAAACTAGGTCATGGGGTCAAATCTTAGAAAAACCTTGTGTGCACTCTAGAGGCCACATTTTTAACCCAATCACCCTTAAAATTGATCAGAATGATTGTCTTAATCAATTTTCAGACAAGACTGAAATTGGGTCATCTGGGGTCATAAACTAGGTCATGAGGTAAAATCTTTGTAAAACCTTGTGTGCACTCTAGAGGCCACATTTTTTGCCCAATCAACCTGAAAATTGATCAGAATGATTGTCTTGATCAATTCTAGGTCACGAGGTCAAATCTTAGATAAACCTTGTGTGCACCCTAGAGGTCACATTCTTTGTCCAATCAACCTGAAAATTGGTTTACAAAAAAAAATTATTATATCAGGTGAGCGCTTCAGGGCCAATGGCCCTCTTGTTTAGTTATGGCCCCTGATTTGACCCAAAAATGTTTGTCCGGATAACTCCTGTTACACTTACTGTCCGATTTGCTTCATGCTTTGCACAGGTGTGCATTAGGACCTGTAGATGTGCAAGACGCAAATTTCAAGAAAATCGGACAGATACTTTCTGAGTTATGGCCCCTGATTTGAACAAAAAATACTTGTCAAGATAACTCCTCCTACACTTGTGGACCGATTTAGTTCATACTTGGCACAAGTGTTCATTGTCACCTGTAGATGTGCAAGACACTAATTTCTCGGAATGGCCCCTGATTGGACCAAATTTCAAGAAAATCAGATTGACAATTTCTGAGTATGGCTCCTGATTCAACAAAAACGCTTGTCTGAACAAAGGTGGTGGCGGGGGTATATTTATCACCTTCAGTGATAGATTTCTAGTTCACAATTATTAGCAAAAACACCATAACTACTGTTTCAAGGTTTACCTATGCTTACATCATTGGTTACTACAGCTTCAAATTATTCTGCTTAGAATCCTGTAGTATACATGTATAAGCAAGAATCTAGGAAAATAGATTTTACAGCATTTTAACCCATTACCAAACAGTGAATCCTTTTGATTCCTTACAATATAATGGCTTTGGAAAACATTGTGGAAAATGAAGAAATTGCTTGTGACAAGCAATTTCTACATTTCCTTTATTGTTTTCTACCCAAAGCTATAAAATTTTGAAATTTCATCACATTGAAATGTCGTCTGCAACTTCTTTCTAATTGGAATACACCAAAATTTTGTCATTTGGTAATGGGTTAAAGGCCCACGTTTCCAGATTTGCCTTTGGTCAAATGCAGACTGATAAAAGACCCATACTGCTACCTTTCAATGATTGTAACAGGCAATAATGTAGCTTTTGAGAATAAAATGGATTCTGATCAGACTAAGTGTACTTAGTTACTTCATCATGCTGATCTGGATCTGTGCTGATCGTAGATGCTATCAGGAAACTTATTCCAGATCCCAGCTCAAATGCTTTAGCCCTTTCCCAAACAAGACCTGGTTTTGACAGTCTTAGTAGAAAAGGCTTAGGAAGACATTGAGGCAAAAGAAGACAAGAGCCGTCAGAGATGGACAATGCTCCCCGAATAAGGCATTGTCACAATAAATGTATGCCATGGAGGGCAGATTATTGTCAAGGGCATCTTATTTGCTACTCAAATATGAAATTTCATCAAATTCTGACCATTAGACTATGAGAAATTAGAGAAAAAGTGTATTTGACCTTTAGTCCCAATTTCCCATGACGAGGCCTCAAATCTAAAAACAGTGAAAAGTACAACAGCATTATGTCATAGGTAGTTCACATGGTAAGTTTCATTTGATTTGGCCCAAGGGTTATGGAGAAATTGCTTCGGACGGACGGACAGACAAAGCGGCGACTATATGCTCTTCCTTCGGGGATCATAAAAAAGCTGATGACCTGCATTTTCATCTTTTTCAGTGAGGTTAATGCTTTCCCAAAGAATTTCAGGCTAGTCTAATTTGAAAGTCTCTACAGACAACAGAATGGATGTTAATATGTACAATATAGCACAGAAATTATTGATGCAAAAGGAGAAAATGCTGTTTGCCATCATTTTCTTCATTCGTGTCCATTATTTTCCAATCTATTTTTATTAGGGATGTCAAAAGCATATCTTGTTTTGGAAAGGGTTAGATTTAATTTTGTGGGCATTGACGCAGTAGTATCGGGAGAAAAGAGGAAATGGTGAAATAAAATTTTGAAAACAACTGTGTTTTGAAGTCTATATGTCATTTCTGCCCTAAGGCATCAACTTTCATTATGGGCTTTTAAGAGTCCGCTATCCATACCCCTGAATAAGCCCTCTGTGCTTAACTTTTAATCCATGCCCAGACTGTGACTCTTTGACTTCCTACAAGATAATGGCTCTGAAAAAAAAACATTGAAAATGAAGAAATTGCTTGTGACAAGCAATTCTTCATTTCCAACAAAGTTTTCTATACAGGAAGACCGAAGTGTGTAGATTTTTATAAGATTCCAATTGTCATCTGCAACACCTTCGAAATTAAACCAGTTTAAAGTTTTGCAGTCTGGAAATGCGATACGCCATTACCAAACAAAAACTTTTTTCGATTTAAAAGATATTCAGACAACTAATTAAAAGGATGTTACTAGCCAGGTCTTTTATGGAAAGAGTTAGGAATCATGTCAATATTTTTGCCATGTTATCACAAAGGTCATAGTTTACAATGTCAATATGAATTGGCTGACAAGTTGCCTTGAGACATGCTTGTTATTGACTGAGACCTAGAAGAGTTGCTTCTCTTATGATGGGACATTTATCCCTATTGAGGTTGGTAAGCTGGTCTTCCTAGACTTGCTTTGCCATGTGCCAGACCTCCGAGATGTTACTGCTGTTAGTGATTCTGCTCGCAGGACTGTTTGTCTTCTGTGGTGTTAGCTGTTTGCCTGTATGGACGTTGGTGACATGCTCCTACCTGTTTAGAAGGCAGTGTGTGAGATGCAAGGAAGCAAGTCTCGGAGGAGTCGAGCTAATCGCCTTGCTGATCTGTGGAGGCATGCTTCAAGGTGAAGACATGCTTTTCTCTGTGTAGACATCAAACTAGTTTTCTGTGGCTGTCAGTCGAAGCATGTACAGGTAGAAGCATGTCACCAACGTCAATACAGGCAAACTGCTAACAATTATCTGGTCTGTCACTTCAGATTTTGCTTCATAATAAATCTTACCCCTTTCCCTAACAAGCCCTGGTTAGGACACAAAACTGATATACAACAACATCTGTTTTGTTTTCTGCAGAAGGGTTTCTTTAAATTGGACCAATCTAAAAATTTGCCCTCTGGTAATGGGTTACATATATTTGAGATTTCCTGTAACTGTTGTTGATTCTGTGTGGCATGATTCTGTAATGCAGAGCCCAGAGGCGCATTCTTAAGAGCAAGATTTCTTACGATATCTTAAGTTGTTTTTAAGATATCTCAGATTAAAGCGTTCTTTAGATCAAGATTTTTAAGACCATCATCGGGAGGTGACATTATCCTATACTTCTTGTGTAACCCCTTGGATATCTCTGCATAAACAATATAATAGAGAATTGACCGAGTGCAGTGGTAACACTGGAAATGTAACACGGGTTACAGGTTTGTGTCGTCACTTCAATTTTTCAGATGAGACTTCAAACCAAGGTCATGTTTCCATAAACCCTTAGCAGTAGAGGGACATACTTCATTCAAATCAATCAAAATGTTTTCTAAGGTCGTATTGAGGCGGTTGGAGCACCTAACTAACCATGTATTCCTGTTGTTGCTCATACCAGTATTACCACAACAGATATCAAACAATTGGTTGTAGACATGTTTGTCTGACAGAATAGTTGCTGCGACTGGGGATCGAACCAGGGACCTCACGAGAGTCCGACGCGCTACCAACTGCGCCATGTCCATAACCCCTTTCAAAATGGAACAGTTCAAATGTTTGCCTTTTGTGAAAGACTTACAAATCAAAGACAAAACAAATGAGTGCTAAATCTGCAATACTTTCAAAATGAAAAAGAAAATGTAAATCATCTTTCAAATAAACACACTTTATAGCACTTTATTGTACATAGGAACTGATAAGAAGAGTCATTAGGTTTCAATTTTATCAAGTAAACTACAGTCGAAACTGTTGTATGCAGTAACCGGACAAAATCCCCTCGATCATTTTTTGCATAGGCGGACAAAATCCCCTCAATGAAATGCTTTTATCAACATAGAATTTAAGACAAACAATGGGGATGTAATCGTTAATAGGGAAAGATTTTATCCAGTTAATCGTGACGTAAATTCGCACAAACAAAATAGTATTTCGTGTGTGTTGTTATAAAATCTCGTAACCATGGCTTGATTTAAGCTGTAGTTACGAGATTTTATAACAACACCGACGGTTTATCAAAACATAACGGTAAACCTAGTCTATTGTTAACACAAATTCTTTGCCACTGGCATGTCGATTGTTTTGATTGTCAGTCGATAAATCGATACAATAACACATTCAACGAAGAATGATTGGGGCATTACATTTTTCTGATCGTCCATTGGCTAATTGACTGTTTGATTGACAGTCGGCGTTTGGTCAATTAAAGCTGGTCACTGACCACATTAGACAGTATATTGTTATTATGCCCCCTTTCGAAGAAAATGGGGGTATATTGTTTTGCAAGTGTCGGTCGGTCGGAAGGTCGGTCGGTCCGTAGGTCGGTCTGTCCGTAGACCAAACCTTGTCCGGAGCATAACTCGAAAAGTATTAAAGGTAGAATCATGAAACTTTACAGGTGGATAGATCTCATTATGGAGAGGTGCAGTGCACAAGAACTGTAACTCTGCCCATCAAATTTTTTGAGTTATTGCCCTTTGTTGATTTTCTAACTTGATTCTTGTCCGGAGCATAACTCAAAAAGTATGTAAGGTAGAATCATGAAACTTCACAGGTGGATAGATCTCATTAAGGAGAGGTGCAGTGCACAAGAATCGTAACTCTGCCTATCAAATTTATTGAAATATTGCCCTTTGTTGATTTTATAAATTGATTCTTGTCCGGAGCATAACTCAAAAAGTATGTAAGGTAGAATCATGAAACTTTACAGGTGGATAGATCTCATTATGGAGAGATGCAGTGCACATGAACCGTAACTCTGCCGATCAAATTTTTTGAGTTATTGCCCTTTGTTGATTTTCAAACTTGATTCTTGTCCGGAGCATAACTCGAAAAGTATTAAAGGTAGAATCATGAAACTTCACAGGTGGATAGCTCTCATTATGGAGAGGTGCAGTGCACAAGAACTGTACCTCTGCCGATCAAATTTTTGGAGTTATTGCCCTTTGTTGATTTTCTAACTTGATTCTTGTCCGGAGCATAACTCGAAAAGTATGTAAGGTAGAATCATGAAACTTCACAGGTGAATAGCTCTCATTATGAAGAGGTGCAGTGCACAAGAACCGTAACTCTGCCGATCAGAATTTTTGAGTTATTGCCCTTTGTTGATTTTATAACTTGATTCTTGTCCGGAGCACAACTCAAAAAGTATGTAAGGTAGAATCATGAAACTTTACAGGTGGATAGATCTCATTATAGAGAGGTGCAGTGCACAAGAACCATAACCTTGCCGATCAACTTTTTGGACTTATTGCACTTTGTTGATTTTTACACTTAATTCTTAACAATGCCTATATCTCATGTATTTTTACACATACAGCCTTGATATCTCACACATAGATACCTCCTATCAACATCATTCACAATTGACCATGATCTTGGACCTTGTGACATTGACCTTGGAGTTTGACCTACTTTTAAAAAAATAAACCGGGCATATATCTCATGACCTATTACACATACAGCCTTGATATTTCACACATGGACACCTCCTACCAAGACCTTTCACAATTGACCATGACCTTGGACCTTGTGACCTTGACATTGGAGTTTCACCTACTTTTTAAAAACTTTAACCTGGCTGATATATCATGTCCTTTTACACATACAGCCTTGATATTTGACACACGGAAACCTCCGACCAAGACCTATCACATATGACTATGACCTTGGATCTTGTGACCCTGACCTTAGAGTTTGACCTACTTTTAAAAAAAATAAACTGCGCCTATATCTCATGTGCTATTACACATGCAGCCTTGATATTTCACAGGTGGACACATCCTACCAAGACCTTTCACATTTGACAATGACCCTGGACCTTGTGACCTTGACCTTTAACATACTTTTATAAAAACTTTAACCTAGCTGATATATCATGTCCTTTTACACATACAGCCTTGATATTTGACACATGGACACCTACGACCAAGACCTTTCACATTTGACCATGACCTTGTGACCTTGACCTTGGTGTTTGACCTACTTTTATAATACATTAACCTGGCCTATATTTAATGTCATTTTACACATACAGCATTGATATTTCACACATGGTCACTTCCAACCAAGACGTTTCACTTTTGACCATGACCTTGGACCTTGACCTTGAAGTTTGACCTACTTTTAAAAAACTTAAACTAGGCCTATATCTCATGTCCTGTTACCTATACAGTCTCGATATTTTACACATGGACACCTCCTACCAAGACCTTTCACATTTGACCATGACCTTGAATATTGCAACCTTGACCTTGGAGTTTGACCTACTTTTAAAAAGACTTAAACCAGGCATATATATCATGTCCTTTTACACCTACAACCTTGATATTTCACACATGGACACCTCCAACCAAGACCTTTCACATTTGACCTTGACCTTGGCATTTGGCCTACTTTTAAAAACTTTAGCCTGGCCTATATTTCATTTTATTTTTACATATACAGCCTTGATATTTCACACATATACACCTCCTACCAAGACCTTTCATATTTGACCATGACCTTGAACCTTGTTAACTTGACCTTGGACTTTGACCTACATAAAATGTAGGCCCTTGAGGGGGCATATATGTTTTACAAACATCTCTTGTTCACAGTTACTTTAAAGAGTAAAATTGCGTGGGAGGACCTGGACTGGCTGCATACGACAGTTTGGCTGCTATACACAGGTGGCCCGCTAACACCATTTTGACTGTATTACGTAATTTTGGACAAAAAATAGTATTTCGTTGTTGTTATTCTAAAACCCCGCAACTACAGCTCGATTGAAGCTGTAGGTACATGATTTTATAACATAACTGATAGTTTTTCAAAACAAGGTAAACTCAGTCTGTATTTAGCACAAAATGCATTGCTATTGTTCCAACATCCCATGTCAATGTTTTCAAATGTTATTTGGTAATTAAAACTTATCAACTTAGCGCTTTCCCAAACAGCAAAATTTAAGAGTGCTCCAACTTGAAAACTGCTGCAGACAACCAAATTAATATTGAAAAAGGTAGTATTTGTGTACAATAAAGCACTTAAAATATTGAGGCACAAGGAAAAATGCTGGTAATCAGCACATCATTTTCTTCTTTTGCCAATGTTTTCCCAAGCATTTGTAATAGGGATATGAAAACCAGAGGCGCGTTCTTTAGAGCGAGATTTTTTAAGATTTCTTAAGATGTTTTAGATAAAGCGTTTTTAAGACCTTTATTCTGACCAAAGTGATCCAAATGCTCCATATTTCATACAAATGATGCCATGATGACGTCATTTGTGTGAAGTATGGAGGTTTACCATGGAGCATTCTCTTGTATTGTTTCTACAGAGTTAACCAAGGGGTTCCACACGAAGTGTAGGGTAATGGCGCCTCCCATTGAGCATCTTTAAATCTTGATCTAAAGCACGCTTTATCCTATAACATCTTAACCCTTTCCCAAATGACAAAAATTTAAGGTGATCCAATTTGAAAGCTGCTGCAGACGACAAAGTGGAAGTTAGTTAAGATAGGATTTGCGTAAAATATGGCATAGAAAATATTGAGACAAAAGGAGAAACTGCTGGTCATCAGTTTCTTCTTTTGTTTCAATGTTTTCCAAAGCATTTCCTAATAGGAACGTCAAAACCAGGTCTTGTTTGGGAAAGGGTTAAGATATCTCAAGAAATCTCGCTCTAAAGAAGGCGCCTCAGACGTCAATTTCAAGCGCATGAAATGTTGCATATTTTGACCTCTCTGTTTAGAAAACAATGTGGGAAATGAAGAAATTGCTTGTCACAAGCAATTTCTTCATTTTCCATGATGTTTTCCAAAGCCATTACCTTGTGGGGGAGTCAAAAACAGTTACTGTGTGGTAATGGGTTAAAAACATTAATGAACTAGACAGTCCTGGCGGCCTGGAAGCGCTCCACAGGCCTGATTGTTTGTCTTGTTGAATACAATTTCAAAGGTTCAGGCTGCGCAAACAAGCAAATGCATGACCAAGCTGAAAATTACAAGCAAGTAAGATTGTATGGTCAGTAAGATTTCTGTGAAAATTCTGTATTGATTAGTTAATAGTAATGGTTGTAAAAGTGAAAATAAAGTCGAAAATGGCAATTTTGTCAATAACAAGGGCACATAACTCATATAAAATTCAGATCAAGCTGAAAATTACACCAAGGCAAGATCTTATAGTCACCAACATTCTGTACAAGTTTTGACTAGATTGGTCAATATTTGTAGTTGCTAGAGTCAAAATAGAGTCAAAATAGAGTCGAAAATGGCAATTTTGTCAATTTCAAGGGCACATAACTCATGATGTAAAATTCAGATCAAGCTGAAAATTAAATCAAGGCAAGATCTTATGGTCATCAACATTCTGTACAAATTTTGTTTTGATAAGTCTATATTTGTAGTTGCTAGAGTGAAAACAAAGTCAAAATAGAGTCGAAAATGGCAATTTTGTCAATTTCAAGGGCACATAACTCATGATGTAAAATTCAGATTAAGCTGAAAATTATACCAAAGCAAGATCTTATAGTCACCAACATTCTGTACAAGTTTTGTCTTGATTGGTCAATATTTGTAGTTGCTAGAGTGAAAGCAATGTCAAAATAGAGCCGAAAATGTGATTTTGTCAATATCAAGGGCACATAACTCATAATGTTAAATTCAGATCAAGCTGAAAATTATACCAATGCAAGATCTTATGGTCATCAACATTCTGTACAAGTATTGACTAGATTGGTCAATATTTGTAGTTGCTAGAGTGAAAACAAGCAAATTCGTTGAATTGATATCCCCCGCCGAATATATTTTCATTGTCAATAAAGTAGCGCGGAAACGAATATAAATCTGTATGTATATGGCTTCAACAGAACGAATATCACTCTGTATGTATATGGCTTCAACAGAACGAATATCACTTTGTATGTATATGGCTAAAATAGTCAGGGGCAGTAACACTAAATACAACGGCCGAACCGGGTAACCCCGACGATATGCGCATGTCCTCATTGTAGTAAAGCTGTGTGCCAAGTTTCATTGAAATCCGGTGTATAATTTTCAAGAAATAGCGCGGAATCGAATATCACTGTATGTATATGGCTTAAACAGTCAGGGGCAGTAACTCTAAATTCGGCGGTCAAACCGGGTAACCCTGACGATATGCGCATGTCCTCATTGTAGTTAAGCTGTGTGCCAAGTTTCATTGAAATCCGGTCTATAGTTTTCAAGAAATAGCGCGGAAACGAATATCACTCTGTATGTATATGGCTAAAACAGTCAGGGGCAGTAACTCTAAATTCGACGGTCGAACCGGGTAACCCCGACGATATGCTCATGTCCACTTTGTAGTGAAGCTGTGAGCCAAGTTTCATTGAAATCCGATCTATAGTTTTCAAGAAATAGCGCGGAAACGAATATCACTCTGTATGTATATGGCTTAAACAGTCAGGGGCAGTAACTCTAAATTCGGCGGTCGAACCGGGTAACCCCGACGATATGCGCATGTCCACTTTGTAGTAAAGCTGTGTGCCAAATTTCATCGAAATCCGGTCTACAGTTTTCAAGAAATAGCGCGGAAACGAATATCACTCTGTATGTATATGGCTTAAACAGTCAGGAGCAGTAACTCTGATTTCGACGGCCGAACCGGGTAACCCCGACGATATGCGCATGTCCTCATTGTAGTAAAGCTGTGTGCCAAGTTTCATCGAAATCCGGTCTATAGTTTCCAAGAAATAGCGCGGAAACGAATATCACTGTATGTATATGGCTAAAACAGTCAGGGGCAGTAACTCTAAATTTGGCGGTCGAACCGGATAACCCCGACGATATGCGCATGTCCACTTTGTAGCGAAGCTGTGTGCCAAGTTTCATCGAAATCCGGTCAACAGTTTTCAAGAAATAGCGCGGAAACGAATATCACTCTGTATGTATATGGCTAAAACAGTCAGGGGCAGTAACTCTAAATTCGGCGGTCGAACCGGGTAACCCCGACGATATGCGCATGTCCACTTTGTAGCGAAGCTGTGTGCCAAGTTTCATCGAAATCCGGTCTACAGTTTTCAAGAAATAGCGCGGAAACGAATATCACTCTGTATGTATATGGCTTAAACAGTCAGGGGCAGTAACTCTAAATTCAATGGTCGAACCGGGTAACCCCGACGATATGCGCATGTCCTCTTTGTAGTGAAGCTGTGTGCCAAGTTTCATCGAAATCCGGTCTATAGTTTCCAAGAAATAGCGCGGAAACGAATGTCGGACGGACGGACGGACGGACGGACGGACGGACGGACGGACGGAAGGACGGACGGACATGGCAAAAACAATATCCCCCCCTAAATTCGGCGGTCAAACCGGGTAACCCTGACGATATGCGCATGTCCTCATTGTAGTTAAGCTGTGTGCCAAGTTTCATTGAAATCCGGTCTATAGTTTTCAAGAAATAGCGCGGAAACGAATATCACTCTGTATGTATATGGCTAAAACAGTCAGGGGCAGTAACTCTAAATTCGACGGTCGAACCGGGTAACCCCGACGATATGCTCATGTCCACTTTGTAGTGAAGCTGTGAGCCAAGTTTCATTGAAATCCGATCTATAGTTTTCAAGAAATAGCGCGGAAACGAATATCACTCTGTATGTATATGGCTTAAACAGTCAGGGGCAGTAACTCTAAATTCGGCGGTCGAACCGGGTAACCCCGACGATATGCGCATGTCCTCATTGTAGTAAAGCTGTGTGCCAAGTTTCATTGAAATCCGGTTTATAGTTTTCAAGAAATAGCGCGGAAACGAATATCACTCTGTATGTATATGGCTAAAACAGTCAGGGGCAGTAACTCTAAATTCGGCGGTGGAACCGAGTAACCCCGACGATATGCGCATGTCCACTTTGTAGTAAAGCTGTGTGCCAAATTTCATCGAAATCCGGTCTACAGTTTTCAAGAAATAGCGCGGAAACGAATATCACTCTGTATGTATATGGCTTAAACAGTCAGGAGCAGTAACTCTGATTTCGACGGCCGAACCGGGTAACCCCGACGATATGCGCATGTCCTCATTGTAGTAAAGCTGTGTGCCAAGTTTCATCGAAATCCGGTCTATAGTTTCCAAGAAATAGCGCGGAAACGAATATCACTGTATGTATATGGCTAAAACAGTCAGGGGCAGTAACTCTAAATTTGGCGGTCGAACCGGATAACCCCGACGATATGCGCATGTCCACTTTGTAGCGAAGCTGTGTGCCAAGTTTCATCGAAATCCGGTCAACAGTTTTCAAGAAATAGCGCGGAAACGAATATCACTCTGTATGTATATGGCTAAAACAGTCAGGGGCAGTAACTCTAAATTCGGCGGTCGAACCGGGTAACCCCGACGATATGCGCATGTCCACTTTGTAGCGAAGCTGTGTGCCAAGTTTCATCGAAATCCGGTCTACAGTTTTCAAGAAATAGCGCGGAAACGAATATCACTCTGTATGTATATGGCTTAAACAGTCAGGGGCAGTAACTCTAAATTCAATGGTCGAACCGGGTAACCCCGACGATATGCGCATGTCCTCTTTGTAGTGAAGCTGTGTGCCAAGTTTCATCGAAATCCGGTCTATAGTTTCCAAGAAATAGCGCGGAAACGAATGTCGGACGGACGGACGGACGGACGGACGGACGGACGGAAGGACGGACGGACATGGCAAAAACAATATCCCCCCCGAAAAATTTTTTCGGCGGGGGATAACAAAGTCAAAATAGAGCCGAAAAGGGCAATTTTGTCAATTTCAAGGGCACATAACTCATGATGTAAAATTCAGATCAAGCTGAAAATTATACCAAGGCAAGATCTTATGATCACCAACATTCTGTTCTAGTTTTGTCTTGATTGGTTGACATTTGTGGATTTTAGAGTAAATTTAAAGTCAAAACCAGCTATTTTTGACATTCAAGGGCAGATAACTCACGTTATTCTGATTCAATCCAAATTCTTTGAAGGAATCTGAGAGAGGGTCACCCAAGGATCATTCTTGTGAAGTTTGATTGAAATCCATCTGGTAGTTTCTGAGAAGAAGATTTTTAAAGAAAAAGTTTACGGACAGACGGACACACGGACGGACGGACGCACGACGGCCACACCGCCATGACAATAGCCCGCTGGCCTGTCGGCCAGTGGAGCTAAAAATTAATAGAGTATGTTAGTCTAGTCTACAGTCAGCATTTCCTTCTCTTTATTTCAATGTTTAACCATTGACAAACAGTAAAATTTTGGACTGATCCAATTTGAAACCTTCTTTCTGTAGACAACAAAATTGCTTTTAACCCTTTCCCAAACGGCAAAATTTTTGGGTGGTCCAATTTCAAATCTGCTGCAGACGACAAAATGGATGATGATAAAGACAAGAATTGTGTGTAATATAGCAGAGAAAATATTGAGACAAAAGGAGAAACTGCTGGTTATCAGCAGTTGCTGGTTATCAGCAGTTTCTTCTTTTGTTTCAATGTTTTCCCAAGCCTTTTCTATTAGGGATGTCAAAACCAGGTCTTGTTTGGGAAAAGGTTAATGAATAGAGAATTTGTGTACATTATAGCCCAGAAAATATTGAGGTAAAACAAACAGCTAAATATCAGCAATTTCTTCTTTTGCCTCAATGTTTTCCCAATCCTTTTAAGTTAGGCGGGTCAAAACCAGGTCTTGTTAAGGAGAGGGTAACTTTAGATAAATGCAGAAACTCAACACACATGATTATCATAGCTTTATCATTAATGGAAAATAGAAACAGTCAGCATTGTTTTCTCTTTCTGTTCTAAATGCTTTCTCTAAGATGGACATGTGTGAAAAAGGTTTATGGTTAACTGTTGTTAACCCTTTCCCAAACAAGACCTGGTTTTGATGTCCCTTTTAGAAAAGGCTTGGGGAAAATATAGAGACAAAAATATAGAGACAAAAGAAGAAAATGCTGATAATCAGCATTTTCTCCTTTCGTCTCAATATATTTGTGCTATATATGGTACACAAATTCTATCATTATTTGAATTCGTTTTGTCGTCTGCATCAGTTTTCAAATTGGACCACCCTAGAAATTTTGCTTTTTGGAAAAGGGTTAAGTAGCATGATCAATTCACAAAACTAATCACTGTTCTCAGAATGTCTCTGTCTCTCTGCCAACAATGTTTGTACATCACCCTCAGCTGTTCTATATCTATAATTGTCTCTGTACCCTAAATACTGTATCAAAGTCAGGGCTGTGCAAGTCAGGAGACCAGTATAGACCACAGCTTTTGTAATTCTCCTGGCAAATATTGGCGGAGCTCCCATGTTAGCAGGTTCACCGTTGGTTGTCGTAAATTCTTGGTACTGTTTCTGTCCAATAAATTATGATCTTGTTAATTGTTACCTGAAAAACATGACAATAAATCATTGGTTATGTTTGAAAATGTTGTAACTGGTTTTGAATAAGCTTGTTGATATAAGTGCGCTCACGGGAGAACCATGTAGATGTCAAATTTTGACATCTACAATGGTTCTCCCGTGAGAGTACTTATACTCAAAACCTTGATTTAAGAGAGGAAAATTGCAATTTAACGAGAAAAATTCTGTCAATCAGCATTTTCTTAACCCTTTCTCAAATGGCAAAAGTTCTGACTTTCAATTTGAAAGCTGCTGCAGAGTCAGACTGTCACTAGAAAGTTTTTTTACAAAATGAATCTGATTAAAATCTGTATAATGACTAATGTGTACACAAATTGTGGTGTCCGTGGTTGAGGGGTAGAGCATGGGCCTTCCTACCAAGAGGTTGCAAGTTTGACTCCCGGTAGCGGGGATCGTTCTTTGTTTCCCATTGGTCCATACATTCTGCTTGAGTAGGGTCAGTTCGGGTAAATACGGACAGGCTGGTAATACGGACATCTCATTTTGAGCGTCTATATTAGGATTTTCCACAGGAGATGCATAAAACGGACCGATTCTGTTTGAATTTTAACAATTCGATTCCTCCTTTGTATGTAATCCAATCGTCTTTGATCGTTTGAAATGACATCATTTTTCGCTAATTTTGACCACCACTTGCCTTCCCTGATTTTTTTTCACAATAGTAACAAGTCTTATATTTGCCAAAAAACATAACATGAATAAAGGTAGTTTTACTGACTCCTTTGGGAGTTTGGCGTTGATTTTGTTTTAAACAAGACAAATTATTCAAATTTGACTCTATACACTCTTTTACCCTGAGAAATTGGTGAATTTTGAAAAACAAGACAAAATATGAACTGTCTGTTAGTCTGTATTTATTTTTACCACCTATTTCGCTTGGGTAGGGAAAACACGGACGTCATTTTCACATCATCCTTTCGTACGGATGGAGCAGGTATTTTGTGAACACGACGGTAGTTGTGGGTGAAGAAAAATGTCCCTGCCATACAGGACCAGCAAGTAAAGAACACAGCTTAGTGAATCGCCGAAGAGTAAATAACGTCCGTATTTTCCCGAAAAGTCATGTTTTTAAAAACAAAAAAGTGTCCATATTATCCCTATCTGTTTTATATATAGTTTTATAAAGTGTCTGTTTTTCCTCATCCTATGTCTGTACTTTCCCTACCCTCTTCTGTATATACCTGATTTTACACCATGCACATTTTTGTAATTTTCATGAGTTTCCGCCAATATAGAGTCTTTCCGCCACCATCAGCATCAAGACAAGATATTGGCCAAACAAAAAATATGGTAACCGGCCTAAAGAGACCAGCAGGTAAAGCACACAGCCTAGTGAGTCGCCGAGGTGTAAACAGCGTCCGTATTTACCCGAACTGACCCTACTGATGTTTTACCAGGAAACAGAATCAAGAGGGATTAAATAAAGTTGGAGAAACTTGCTTCCAAGTCAATGTAGAGCAACGACGGGTATTATCGACCACTTAAGGTTCAAATCAGGTTACAGGTGAAACCGGCTGACTGTCCTCCTAACATCGTTGACTGTCACCGAGATTCAAATATTGGCTTTCGATTGCGTGTGTTACCGACCATATATCTTTGAAATGTAATAAAGTACCAATGTTTTTATAAGATGACCTTGAGCAGTCTGTTATCGACCAGTGTGGCAGTTATCGACCACTTACCCAAAATGTTATTTATAGTTTGAAAGTTGATGTACGGGTGTAAGATCCGCCATCTCTATGCAGAGGTCATTGCTTTTACAAATCGACTGCTGAACGCAATACTGTTCTAAGTCACTTTTTGGCCAAATTGAGTTTTTGTCATCAATGTTTGTGTTTATCATAGATGCATATACTGACAAAATTTTAGAGTTGAAATCAAGAAGGTTTTTGAAATATTCAATAATTCCATAAAAGTCTATCTCATTTGTTAAAAGTCATTCCCTGCAATACTAGTCTAAGTTGACTTGGACTAGTATTGCAGTGAAAAAATGTACAAAACTCTACCAAAGTTGGAATGCAATACTAATCTATGTATCTAATTTTGTATTTTTTATTGGTTGTTCAAAGCAAAATCTAGTTCATTTACTTATTAACTTTGATATATGACATAGTATCATCATCATGATGCTTTTTAGAATGACTATTCATATAATGTGGTGAGGGCTATTCTAGTCACCCAAGCATCGATGTTAGCGTAATGCTTTGGTTAAATTTTCACGTGCACATTTTTCAAATCTCTGTTTCTGCTAATGTTAATACTCTGAAACTTTGCACATGACTCTGTGACCATAATATCAGTCTCTAGGCAAAGATTTTTACCCTTACAGACTTTCATAATTAAATCTGTGATAACGTTTTTTTCTGTAATAGCTATTGATTTCAAACTTTGCACATGCTCCTGTGACCATGATATCAGGCTCTAGGCAAAAGATTCGTTACTCTGGCATTTAATTTAATGGAATTTAACCCTTTTCGAATTTAGAACTTTTCAATATCTAATACTTGATAGTTGCGCTTGGCTGTCAGGAGACAGCTCTTTTTATACATAGTTCTATGAAGAAATATGCTAGGCAAGGAAAGCAGTCACAATGTTAAACAAAAACATTTTCACTTTCTTTTTTTGTATGCATAAAACTTAATAACATTTTCTACTTGAGTTCTAATCTTCCTCAAGTACACTTTTAACAAGAATCATCCTGGTTCACCAATAAGCATATTCAAGGACAAATTATTTTGAAATATGCAAGAAATAGTGTAACATTATCAAACAAAATATGTTTTTATAGGTGCCATATGACAATTTCCCAGTAAACCTCAAAAGTGATTAGCAAGGAGCAATAAAGCTTTAGTAAGCTCTCGTATTTAGCTAAAGCAACAGGGATGAGTAAATAATAGTACTATTACTCTGATATGCATCTAAGCAGAATATTCTTCCTTTAAAGTGACATTTCACAATTATTTTTACATAAATTTTAGTTTTATTCTATCTGAAAGAGCATGTTTTCTTATGAAAATTCTGAAAATTTCAAGCCAAAATATTGAACCGTTTACAAGAAATATATATTTCTGTGCTAAAATTAACAAATTGTTGTGGACAACAGTTCAGATTTATATAGAATTTGTCATTTCTGCCTAAACTTTAAAGGCTTATTTTTCGCTTATAAATAACAACTTCAAAAAACTGATTGCAATTCTATGCATTAGCATAAACAATCTTTGCACCAAGACATACTTTTAAAAAATAAAATGAATGTGAAATGTCACTTTAACTGACTCACAATACTGAATAATTGAAATCATTATATCAAGACAAGACTGTTTCTATCTCAGCAGAGATCTGCAAAATGTCAAAAGATAAATAAACAAGAGGACCATGATGGTCCTAAATCGCTCACTTAAAGATGATACTTTGCTATTTCTACTTTGATTATACTGAAATTCAGATTCACCCAAGATCATCCAAGATCTTATGGTCACCAACACTCTCTCCAAGTTTCATCTTGATTGGTCAATATTTCTGGTTGATAGAGCAAGGTGGAGATTGTGCATCATGGGATGGATAACGACTACGTACAAATAAATCTCGATTCTGGTAAGATATTTTGCAATAACTTCCTTATTTCTGCATCAATTTCCAAACGGTTTGTTGCATGTACCCTCCTTATTTGTGATCAATTTTTCGAAAAAGTACAAGGATTCCACAAACAATTCATATATTTGAGGAAAGATCTCAATCCATCAGGGTACATGCAACAAACCACTTGAAAATTGACGCAAAAAAAGAAAGTTATTACACAATTTCTTACCTGAAGCGGGGCAAATTTGTCCGTATACGATACCCACCCCATAATGCACAATCTCCACCTTGAGAGTGATAGAGTGTAAACAAAGTTGAAAACTGCAATTTTGTCATATTCAAGGGCAGATAACTCATGAAGTTCTACTCTGATCATGCTGAAATTTTAGTCTTATGGTCACCAACAGTGTTTCCAATTTTTAGCTCGACTTTTCGAAGAAAATGAGAGCTTATACTGTCACCCGGGCGTCGGCGTTGCAACAAAGGTTAAGGACAGATCCTCCAGTTGTTACTGCGCAACTTACTGCGCATATCCTAAATAATGAAATAAAGCTGTTTCAGTAATTGGCCTTTTTCAGAAAATGTATTTTTTACATTTAGTTAATGTTTGGTTGATAAATGACAAGACCCTTTTCGGTTATTTCAATTTTCTCTGTTTGGTCAATTAAAGTGTAATAGTACTCGGATGGTGCATTTCGCTTTTTGTTACGCGTTCAACATGTTGCGTTAGCGATAGGAAACGGAGCAACAAAAGCAAAGTAGTGTCTTTATGAGCTAGTCCGCTTCAGAGGGACACAAAAGATGACACTTTCTATTATCTTAAGCTGGTAATAAGGAAGAAAATGGATAAAAGTAGTGAAACAATTTCGGACAGAGCTGCAAAAAGTAAACCAAATTTTACTTATAACTAAGAAAAACGCTTAGTTTGATATATTTTTCTTTCTTTGTTTTTGTAGGTATGACCAAGCACTATGTCTATACCAAAAAGGAAAAAATTCTTACCGCTGGAATATTTTTTATTATCAGAAACATTGCGAAAAAAAAGAGCAATTTCAGCTATTTTGAAAGAATGTTTTACTAAAAATATCAAAATCATCACTTAATTTTCCCAAATTGATACTCATTTAGACAGAATAAAACATATTGAACACAATAAAGACTTATTTATGTAATCCTAGTCATTTCAAACACCTTTTTTGTGGGTATTTAAGTGATACCTTATTTTTGCAATTTTAGACAAGAGTAGTCTCCCTTGGAATCCAATAACTTTTTAATTCGCTTGGTGACCTATAGTTTTTAACTCAGTTTTTTACTTCTCATATATTTAAATATCAGTACAGAAAAAATAAAAAAAAATTCTTACCGTAGGAAATAAATGGAGGATCTGTCCTTAAAGTTTTTTCAAACATCAATAACTTCCATACTATCAAAGGGATTCAGCCCAAACTGGGAATACTTATTCACCATCACACCCTCTACCTTACTATCAGGGCCCATGACCCTGGGACCACTCTATTTGGAGTTATGCCCCCTTTATACTAAGCATCTTAGAAAGTCGAGCGCGCTGTCTTCGGACAGCTCTTGTTGTCTTGATTGGTCATTACTTGTAATTGTTAGAGTAAAAACAAAGTCGAAAACGCAAATTTTGTAAAATTCGCAGCCACATCATTCACTCATGACTTTCCGGTCCAATCAAATTTAAAATCAAACTCATCTGATATCTTATTGTCACCAAAGTTGTGTCCAAGTTTCGTCTTGATTGGTCAATAATTGAAGATTTCTAAGAGTGTAAACAAGGTCGAAAGCAGCAATTTTGTCAAATTCAAGGGCGGATAACTCATAACCTTAAAATGAAAGACAAACACATCCAGTATAATATCATTAACAACAGTGAGTCAAGTTTAGTCAAAAAACGGTCAATAATTAAAGATGCTAGAGTGTAAATATAGTCGTAAACAGCAATTTTGTCAAATTCAAGGGCGTATAACTCATAACTGCAAAATGAAAGTCCGAGATAATATCATTAAGAACATTGTGTCCAAGTTTCGTCTTGAATAGTCAATAATTGCAGATGCAAGGGTGTAAACAAAGTCGAAAACAGTGGAAAACGCTTTTATATCAAATTCAAGGGCAGATAACTTATGACTTTCTAATTCGATCAAAATAAAACTTTTCTGATATCAAATGGTCATCAATGTTTGGTCCATGTGTTGCCTTGATTGATAAATATTAATTTTGTAGATCTTAGAGCGCAAACAAAGTCAAAACTAGCTATTTTTGACATTCAAGGGCACATAACTCTGGATTTCCTGGTCCGATCCGGCTTATAATCGAACTCATTCGATAACTTATGACCATACTTTTTTGTCTTGTTTTGTCCAAGTTTGGTAAAGGTTGAATGATATTTGTGGATTCTAGAATGTGAACAACAAATTGTTGACGGACAGACAGACATACAGACGGATGATGGACATTGACTTACTACAATAGCTCACCTTGAGCACTTTGTGGTCAGGTGAGCTAAAAGGATGCCCTCTGTACTAGCATACACAGTTCAATGTTATCCCAGGCAGTTATGAAATGATATAATATAATATGATTACGAATTTCATGTATTAAATTAATATGAATAACCCACCCTTAAAGGATGTATAACCCAGACAAAAAGTGTAAACAAACAGACTTGGGCAAACATTGTTCCACAACTGGTATACCTCACGATAAATGACCTGGCAGAGCATCCAAGCCTATTGGCTAGGGCTGCTCTGCCAATTTAATTATCGTGAGCTATACCAATGGGCTACTAATGACATTATATAAACATAATTCATTTACATTATAGCGAACTAGAATCGACCTGGCAGAGCATTCCATTCGATTAGCATGGGCTGCTCTGCCAGGTCATTTCTCGTGAGGTATACATTTACATTACAACACATTTTATGTAAATGCATGAAATTAAATGATTAAGATGTTTTTGCAAGCTTATCCTATAAGTTTTAAATTTCCCAATTTCTATTTTCTTCTTCTTTAATAATTCAACCCTTTCCCGAACAAGACCTGGATTTGACACTCGGATTTTTTTTTTTTTTGAAAACTGTTAAAAATCCACTAAATTAAATATTAGAGTAGGATCTACACCTAGAGGCTGATATCATGGTCACAGAAGGATGAAAATTTGAAAGGCATATCTCCATCAGAAACATAGTTATTACAGATGTATGACAATTGCACACAAAAAATTAAGCTTTATTTTTTAAATTTGAAAAGGGATATTCCATTAAATTAATTGTCAGAGTAATGAATCTCTGCCTAGAGACTGATATTATGGTCACAGAAGCATGTACAAAGTTTCAGAGCAATAGCACGTGTAAGAACAGAAATGGCACTTGCAGGTTAAAACATAACCAAAGTTAACACTGATATAAACACCAACACTGACACTTGGTTGACCAAACTAAACCCCGTATTCTATGAATAGTCATGCTAAAAATGCTTGGTAAAAGAAGGGCATAACCAATTTCTTATTTTGCCTCAATATCTTCTGCGCGTTATTGTACTTAAATCCTCTCTTCACTGCATGTAACATCCATTTGGTCATTGCTGCAGCGTTCAAATAAAATCACCAAACTATTTTGTCGTTTGGGAAAGGGTTACACTAATCTATGTTGCTTACAAACTAGTGCAATCAAAGGAGAATAAAACATAGAATAGTATTGCAGTCAATAATTTTGTCTCATGTATTCAATTTTTACATGCAATATTAGTCTATATCAACTAGGACCAGTATTGCATTCAAATTCTGATTTCAAAACTGCTGATGTTTGACTGCAATACTAAGCTAAGTCAACAAAATCATATTTCTCTTTTATCATTAACTTGAATGAAAAATGTAATAAATGTAATTCAATCTTGTCTATCAGATCAAATAATATAAAAAATTCGGATCATTTCATTCAGTTTTGACAAAATGAGTATGTTTTTTCCTTCTCCTGAAAAATGGTGAAAAATGACTTAGACTAGTATTGCGTTCAGCAGTCGAAATGATTGATTACTTCTAGGGAGGTCGTTTAGTAATAATCTTAACAACATTGACTGATCAGAAGAGTGTGGGGTATTATCGACCACTGGAGGTTCAAACCACGTGGAAGATGAAATGGGTTGACTTTTGTTCTAACATCGTAGACTGTCAGCCATATTCAAAAAATGCCTTTCAATTGTGTGTGTTACCGACCTCTAAACAACCACCCATGTATCTAAGGTCAGACAGCTTATACAGTCATCAGACAAAGTTAGAGAGGTGAGAAATTCAATTTGGCACTTGTTTTGATAAATGAAATGGAAAAATACAAAGCGCTATATCATAAAAACCCATTTTTTCAATGAACATGGCTCTAAACTCATCGGATAAGACGGCCATTTCGTCAATAACGTTCATGTTACTTGTTACTGGGTGTTGTAGAATCTGTGAGTTCTAAAAACTCGTCTTCTACGTCTTCTTTTCTTCTAAACATTTGTTTACTTCCGGTGCTATTTGGTTTACATGTATTTATCACTTATAATGTTTTAATATGGTATAGGACGTCACTAATATATATGTTCTGTTTGGTATTTCTTGTCTGCCATAAATTTGTCATAGAGAGTTTTGAATTGCAGCACAGTTTTAATTGAAACAATTTCTTCGGGTAAACTGTTCCAATTGTCAATTACTCTCACACAAAAAGAATTTTGTCGGAATGTGGTGTTGGCACGAGGCTTTACAAGCTTCTTACTGTGGCCACGGGTTGCACTATCGGCATATTCAAAAAGACCGTCTGGAGTTATATTGTCAATGCTGTTCAGTACTTTAAAAACTTGGATTTGATCCATTCTCTGTCTTCTATAGTGTAATGTTGTTAGTTTCAATTTTCTCAGCCTGTCTTCATATGATAAGTTACGCAGCTCCGGTAAAATTTTTGTCATCCGTCGTTGAACATTTTCCAATTGCCTGATGTCTTTTTTCAGTGTCGGAAACCAAATAGTATTTCCATAGTCCAGAATGGGCCGAACTAGCGTCTTGTAAAGTATTAAGAGTGACTCTTCATCCAAGTATGAAAAAGAACGTTTAATCAGCCCGACTAATCTGTTTGCTCTGTTTATCGTACTGCTGATATGTCCTTCAAACTTCATATTATTCTGTATATTTATTCCTAATCCTAGATCCTTTTCAGAGTCGATTGAATGGTTAAAATTTCTTGAAGAACGCCTGATTTTGGGTAGAAATGTAGACATAATACTTGGTAAAGATCCACTGTGTCGGATTTTTAAGTTATAATGAAATCTAATGAGATCATATGAAGGAAATGGTAATCAAAACAGTAAATGGTCGATAACTCCCGATGGTCGAAATAACCCGACGTTGCTCTAAAATAAAAATGTTCAAGGTAACAACTGAAGAACCCCCCCCCCCCCCCGAACCCCTTCTAGATCCGCCACCGAAAGGGATGCAATACCTCTCCGCTTTTTAATCTTTTAACACAGATTTTTGCTCTTCCAATTCCTTCCGTTTTCTTTCTTTTTCCTCGATTTCTTTTCGCCAGCGTTCACCTTCCAATCTGGCAACGGGTGCAAACGTGTAGTATCCTATCCAAACACCAAGGCAACTAAACAAAGCCAAACCTACTTTACGATTCTCCACCAAAAATCGCATTTTGTGTTTACATTTGTGATGGTGTAAAGATGACCTTCATCTCCACAACATTTTGGACCCACAAAGTGGAGTGGATAAAGTCCGAGTAAACGGTGTCGATCGTGAAATTCGATGAAGCAGCATGTCAGATTGCACAATGTATGGAAGGCCGGTGCGCCATATGCTAATTGCTAAATGCTAATTTCTAACTGCTAATTGCTAAATGCTAATTGCTAAATGCTAAATGCTAATTGCTAAATGCTAATTGCTAAATGCTAATTGCTGTTACATTCTGGCTGTCTAATTCCCTGCAATGGGAAAGAAAATTGTGTTACCCGCCCCCCCCCCCCCCCCCACACACACACACAGGCGTCCGTAATTTGAGCCTTGGCACCATCTTGACTATTCTTTATCACAAGGCATTTTTCTACGTTCAATCTGATCGTCACCCCTCTATCACAAAATACGGTGGAACTTTTTCAAATTAACAGATAATCTGTCCAATCTTTCGTTAACTAAGAGCCAACATATTGTTCTTCAAAGAAAATGCAATAGGAGCTGCCAGGCTATGACGATATGACGTCATTCACATACCTGTTCAATTTAATGGCCGTCCATCGAAAGCGCAGGTTAATTAGCCACTAATAAGGAAGGAATATTTATAGTCAAAATAGTACAAACAATCTTACCAATTTAGCTCAATTTAGTCGTTAGATTGAGTTTGCTGAACTTTAAAAATGAATTTCCGATAAAATTATACTTTATTTGTGTACTTTTGTGCGTAAAACGGCTTCGTAATTTAGCAATGTACTGACAAAGAAAGTGCATGTATTTGAATTTCCGTAATAAATCAAGTGATAAGTTTTGCCTTTTTATCACGAAGATGTAATAAATCATATGTTACAACTGTGTTGTTGTATGAGATAAATCAAATAAATGTATACAGAGAAATATATTGTGCTTTTAAATTATTATTTGTCTGTTTGCGCAGGTCACAGTGCGAATACGGGGCCGATCTTAATACAAAAAATACTTACATTATTTACAAGACAATTGATATAAAATTTAAATCCAACCGACTCTTATTTCACATTTTGTATATCCATTGTTTGTGATGAAGGAGACACATTTTTCTAAATCCAATCTAACACAAAATTATGACACAATTGACTTCTTGAAAACACATGCCTCAAGAATTTAATGAACGCCTTGCTCTTATGATCTTTACCGAAGAATAATCCGTCACCTTTCAACAAAAACCTCGTAACGGAAGCTCAAAACAAGCTACAGTTACGATTTTTTGTTTAAAAGCATCGATTTCCGTCTTCGACGAGTCAACTCATCAATTGGATAGAATAATTTGAGATAAATCATAAAACGTGCTTTAGAAAAATTCTGAAATATCCCAAAAGATCTACACTTGTCTAAAATGTAAAAAGATATAGTTTTATTATTTCAGCTTTCATAAATTTAAAATAAAAAAAATATTAGACCTCTAGCGCATCTTTGGTAAACAAGTCAATGATAAGATGCAGATTTAGATTTAGTTTTTTCTTCTTTAATTTTTAGCTGAATAAAACGTTTTGCAAATGAGGTTGAAAACAAGCCCTTTTTATCATCATCATTATTATTTCTATAAGAAAATTAAAATTTGTTGCAGACGTTAGGTTTTATTAGATCTTTTTATTTCACTGAAATAAGTCATTTTTATCCAAATTGAATTAAAAAAAAAAAACACTATTTATACGGATGAATACATAAAATTTTGCGAGAAAAAGAAAAAACTTCCTCTGTCAAGAGTCTTTAAATTCTCCTAACGTTTACCCGATTATAGTAAGTGACTTTCAAGTATGTTGTTTGGAAAAGTTTTAGTTGTTTGACTGTTATCTCAATCAATTTGTGGCATTCTTTTAATTATCTGACAGCCATATAACACACGTGACATTAACACCACACAGACCCTTTGAAATGTGTCAACACGTGAATCTAACTGAATTGATTGGGGTTTCACGCCTCGTTCAGCTGATCATAGACACGACATCAAACTACAAACTGACATCATGTATTTCAGTGCTTATTAAACACCTTTACTTTAAAATGTTAATTTGTCTTAGTGCTATATTGAATCATATTTGGAAATTGTACACGAGCAAACAGGTATGTACACCAGTTGTCAATGTATAAAACAATTTCTAAGGAATAAATTATGTTGAAACACGTTTTTCGGTGTTTCTTCACAATCTTTGTCTGTATTATTGCAAGTGATTTGAATGTTCGAGAAAACATTGTAAAAAATGAAGAAACTGCTGGTGACAAGCAATTTATTCAGTTTCCATAGTGATTCTTATCCCGTTTATCGACTGAAAATTATTTTCTGTTACATCTTTGAATAATCTTAAAATTGTGCCGTTGGGGAAAGGTTCACGCACATGTATAATGATGCTATGTGATGCACGAAGGGAAATGCCTAACAACAACAAATATTCTGGAAAATGATTTTTTTTATTTTCCAATTCGTTTTCTACCCGGAACGACCAAAAAATGAAAGTTTCCATTCACTCTATTATACCTGAACAAATCAAGGTTTTGTCGTCTAGCAGCGCGTTAATATAACTTCATACATCGTGACAATGATCCAGAGAGGGTCCTGTACATATTGAGATAAGAATTTGTGCAATAATTTCACTTTAATTACTTTTTAAAACCGAGTGATTGGGCGATTTATCTTTACATTCATAACACAGCTTATCTCTATTGACGGCCGACTGATTTCCGGCTCTATTTTTAGCACCGGAAGTGCGTCACGAAAAAAGCCGGAATTGTTTGAGGGTGGGTAACGAAGTCTGACTGCTACAATGGCTGAAAGTTGAAATTTTCATGGAGGTTTTGTTTCATTGACACTCTCAAGTTCAGTCGATTTCAAGATATGAGCACGCTTAAGATCGAACAGAGCGCCCTTTAAACTACATGAACACCAAAAGTAAGTCTAGATATAATACTAATCACATTCGTCTTCTCTAATGGCTCCTCCTACAGTTTTGATAGGAATTTGATCAAACTTGCCACAATGAATCTCCATGGTGTCTAGTTGTTCTTACGGAATTCAGATAACTGTTTTCGTTCTTGAATTATTTGCCCTTGAATTTAAGGAAAAATGCCTATTTTCTCCTGTGTGCAACTCCTACATTTTCAACCAGAATTTAATCAAACTAGCCAAAATGATTTCTCTAAGAAAAAAGTGTGACCACCCTATCTTCGTCTTCCCAGCTCGCAGGTGGCACTTGTATGTGCTCGCGCGCGCGCGTGGGGGGGGGGGAGGGGGGATAGACACAATTTTCTTTCCCATTGCAGGGAATTAGACGACCAGAATGTAACAGCAATTAGCATTTAGCAATTAGCATTTAGCATTTAGCAATTAGCATTTAGAAATTAGCATTTAGCAATTAGCATTTAGCAATTAGCATGAAGAAATCAGCATATAACATGAAGCATTTAGCAATTAGCATATGGCGCACCGGCCTTTCATATGGCACACCGGCCTTCCATATTATATGGAATGTGCGCGCGTGGGGGGGGGGGGGGGGGTTAACACAATTTTCTTTCCCATTGCAGGGAATTAGACAACCAGAATGTAACAGCAATTAACATTTAGCAATTAGCATTTAGCAATTAGCAATTAGCATTTAGCAATTAGCATATGGCGCACCGGCCTTCCATACACAATGTTTGGCAAAGTGAAAGTAGAAATTATAGAATCAGTCGGGATGACGTCATAGCCTCACTTTCATTTTTTCATCGAGGGTACAACCTCGGTCTTTATCGTTACGGGATACCAACTTTGAGGCAGATTATTTCAAAAATCCATCGTTAAAATTCATAAACAAAACTCTTTCTTTAAAGAATGTGATTTAAACTTTTTAACTACCAACGCATTTTTAATAATCAGGCGTAGTCGTCGAGATATTAATGCTGAAAGTTGGTTATGCTTCAACGAAAAAGACCGAAGCTTTCACCTCCACCGAATGAGTGCAGGTCCGCTGACGACGTTTTTGATTGGCTGAAAGAATTGTGCCGACCGGGTCAATACAATTGTTCAACAGAGTCAAGATTTTGAAGTATTGGTAACTTTCTTCATTTACTTAAACGTATGTTAATAGGATGGTCTGAATTATTTTTGAATTCTAATTTAGATAGCTGAAAAAATAAAAGAATGATGAAAAAAAAATAGAATTTCTAAGTCAAGTAAGTGTGCCAATTTGAATCCTTTAGGCTTTCACCCTTTTCCCAAACAAGCAGACTTGTTGAGAAAATGTGTCAGTGAGTCATTCGTTGTGACAAGGTCTGAAAATTTGTCAGTCCAAAAAAGAATCTGTCAGACTAGCCTGCTATTCGGCACGGTTAGGAAACTACAGAGACAGAGCCAATGGCTCTGCCGTTCAAATCCTCTGGGGCGCTTCCGGCCATGTGTGGCTCTGTCTCTGGGAGCAGGATTTTTTGACAAAAACAGGTGAATGTTCAACTTTGGTGCTCAATTATTTTCTGTTAGTGCTTAAAAGCGAAAAAACGGGAATGTCATGCTCCCCTAAAACCATTTATCTGTCGGCGCTACTTGTGTGGGCTCCAAAGTCGGCATGGTTTTCACAGGATCATTGTCGTCGTGAGTCGACCCTATGTGATTTTTTCTTGTTTACATCATGTATTTATGTACATTCCAACGGTAAACAGCCAATTGCCGCAGCCAAAACATGTTATATACTAATTGAGGAATACTCTCGATTAGACATCCCTTTCCCATGTCACAAAACCTTAGAAATTATTGGTAAAAATAAGATTTGAGCAATTT
Source organism: Fragum sueziense (assembly GCA_963680895.1). Taxonomy (NCBI): domain Eukaryota; kingdom Metazoa; phylum Mollusca; class Bivalvia; order Cardiida; family Cardiidae; genus Fragum; species Fragum sueziense. The sequence continues at coordinate 40,387,853 of OY804593.1, read as the reverse complement.
CTACCAGTGGCTCTGTCTCTGGCGGCTGGCTCTGTCTCTGGTGGCTGGCTCTGTCTCTGCGTGCTAGGTTAAACATTTTAATCCATGGTTCACAAAATTTGTGTCGAAGTAATGTACCTAATTGACTTACATACTGATTAGATCATAGTGCGTATGGCAAATGGTTCAGTCTCTAGGTAAATGCTTTCTAAAACATCGAAATTTCAGTGTTGTTCAATTTCAAAGCTACCACAGGCGACAAACTGATTTGTACGATTTGTTACACAAAAAGCTGCAGCAAAGGAAGAAAATACTGATTATCAGGCCTTTTTTTAAATATTGCATCAGTGTAATCCGATCATCTTTCTTTCCATTTAATCTTTCCCAAACAAGATATTGTTTTGATGCATTGCGAGAATAGAAAATTGCTGATAATCATTATTTTCATATTTTTGTCACAGATTTCAAAGATAAATATTTCATATTTGATACTTCGGAACTATGTATGCACAGAAGTGAATAACATAACGGATTAGCTTATTAGTAAACATATATTTTAATGGACATTCCTAATAGTGATCTTTTTCTATAAATCTTAAACGTTATCTTTAACTTTATAATCTTTGTTATTTGTGAGTGTTGATCCGGAAAACTTCTAAACATGTATTTGTTTTGCCTCGAATTCCATAGTGTTCTAGTTTCTAAAGTAGTTGAATCTCTCGTTTTCTTGTTCAATCATCAATGTTGATTAAAAGGTTGCATCTTATTGTCCGACCATAGTATACATGTCAAGCACGATATATCAAACTTTATGTTCAATTAAACATATGAAATGAAGCATGTGAATGATTTCGAAGGTAAAATGCACGAGATTCTAATACATGTACAAACAAACAAACAATTCTGGAACCTCCTAAGCGACATCTTAGTTTCTATCACAAATTAAATATTTCTGGTGCTATAACCAGTTCTTATTTGTAGACTGAATAGGATAATCATTTTCGAGGTTGTGCTGAAAGGTTCATGTGCATGTTCATAAAATCTTCTGGTCGTTAGCGTACATCAGCGTACTTCAACGTACCAAAGCGCGCCTGAAATATACCCGGTATTCATTCGCACCCCAAGCGTATTTCAGTATATGTCCCATTCATTCACACGTTACCCATACAATGGCTCTATACGCTTTGATGAAAGAGCACCATAAGACGATAACTTGTCCGTTACCTTGTAGTCACGTTTATAACTCGTTTGTCTTTTAATCCTATTCCAATCAAGACCTGGTGCCCGTATTATCAACGATCTTACAACCACGATTTTAGTGTAAAGTATGTGAGAAGAAATCTGATTGCATGAGAAATTATATTGGGCCAATCAGGTTTATTGTTATAAGTAATTACGCAAAAAAATAACCGTTCGAACGTTGATAATACGGGTCACTGGTTGTGACGTTTCTCCACTTTTTAAGGGGTATACTGGTGTCTGTCTGTCTGTCTGTCCATTTGTCCATCTGTGTATGTACAAAATACTTGTTCAGAGCATACCGGTATCTCTAAAAGTATAGTAGCTATGATTATGAAAGTTTGTGGGTGGATAGATCTCACAGACAAGAAGTTCTGTGTACAAGGAGCATAACCCTACCTTGCTTATTTTGTGAGTTATTGCCTTTGTTTTGAACAAAACACTTGTCTGGACAAATGTAGTGGTGCACATATTTTATCACCTTTACTGATAGATTTCTAGTTTCCGACTGCTCCTATTCGAAATGATGTCCAGACATGCACGGATCCAGACGGCATCCGCCCCTAATGAGAGAGAAATGAACAGATCTGTCAATGGTTCCGAAGTATCAATATGCAATATTTATTATTGAAATCTGCGAGAAAAAAAAGATGAAAATGCTGGTTTTCTGCCATATTCTTTTCTCACAATGCATGAGAACAAGGTCTTGTTTGGGAACAAATCAATGGAAAGATATCGGATTACATTGATGCAGAATAAAAAGACCTGATAACCAATATTTTCTCCGTTTGCTGCAGTTTTTTACGTGACAAAACACACACTAATTGTTTCTTTGTCCACACCCAGGCTTGAAATTGAACAACACTGAAATTTTTAAGTTTTGGAAAGCGTTTACTCAGTGACTGAACCATTTGCCATACGCAAATATATATGATCTATTCAGTGTGAGTAAATTAGGTTCATTACTTCGACACAAATTTTCTGATGGATTAAAATTTTAATCTATCACACAGAGACAGAGCCAGCCACCAGAGACAGAGCCAGCCGCCAGAGACAGAGCCACTGATAGAAATTGCTCAAATCTTCTTTTTGCCAGTCATTTCTAAGGTTTTGTGACATGGTAAAGGGATGTGTAATCAAGAGTATTCCTCGATTAGTGTATAACATGTTTTGGCTGCGGCAATTGGCTGTTTACCGTTAGAATGTACATAAATACATGATGTAAACAAGAAAAAATCACATAGGGTCGACTCACGGCGACAACGATCCTGTGAAAACCATGCCGACTTTGGAGCCCACACAAGTAGCGCCGACAGATAAATGGTTTTAGGGGAGCATGACATTCCCGTTTTTTCGCTTTTAAGCACCAAAAGAAAATAATTGAGCACCAAAGTTGAACATTCACCTGTTTTTGTCAAAAAATCCTGCTCCCTGAGACAGAGCCACACATGGCCGGAAGCGCCCCAGAGGATTTGAACGACAGAGCCATTGGCTCTGTCTCTGTAGTTTCCGTACCGTGTTAGGGCAAATCACCGAATCAAAGAAAATATTAACAAAAACATTAATCTGATTCTTCTCTGATGTTAGCGATATCAAAGGAAAATCAATTTTGTATTAAATCAATCAGATTTTCTGGTTTCGTTGCTATCTTTGAGGTCTACGAAGACTTTTTCAGTTCATTTCATTAAAAAAAAAATGAAAAATAACGAAGTTATTGAAGTTTAAAGTTTGCAGATTACCTCCCCTATTCTGTCACTTGATTTCAGGTTTCAAGTTAAAGTGCACAAATGTGCTAATAGATACTCAAATGTGCACATATCCACACTAAAGCAGGCTATTAGAACTCCTAATTCCTCTTGTCAAAACAGGGTGGAAGTTAAAAATGAAAGGTGGCTTCAACATTTTGTCATGAAAGTGAACAGGGGTGGTTCACCGTGGTTGCCTCCCTTGATTCCATCCTTTGATATCGCTACTGATGTAAATACGCTCTTTGATATTTTGATTTTCTGTTATTTACATCAGAGCCTGTTATTCTTCGAAAAAATCAGTTCTCCACAAGTAGTGGCGCGTCGTTCATCGGCCGATCATAAACGCTATCCTTGAAACGTTTTCCACTTGTTTGCCTTGCTCCGAAGAAGGAAGAGGGCGGACTCGTAGCCACAAACCATTACCCCATCATCAAGTTTGTGGCTACGATATCACAGCTAGGTTACGTTATGCAGAGCTACTGTTGGCCAGACTACAGGTCTTTAAGAGGGAATAATGGCTTTTAAAACTACAAATTATCCTTTATTATTCACCAACTCTCTGAGTGTAATTTTCAGCTTGATATCTATGTTGGCACAACGCTAGAGAATAAAGAGAACAGCATGGATATGGATCAGACTGTGCATATGCACAGGCTGATCTTGATCCATGTTTGTTATGTGCATTATGAATGGGCTGTTTGTTATGTGCATATGCACAGGCTGTTTGTTATGTGCATATGTACAGGCTGTTTGTTATGTGCATATGCACAGGCTGATCTTGATCCATGTTTGTTATGTGCATATGTACAGGCTGTTTGTTATGTGCATATGCACAGGCTGTTTGTTATGTGCATATGCACAGGTTGTTTGTTATGTGCATATGCACAGGTTGTTTGTTATGTGCATATGCACAGGCTGTTTGTTATGTGCATATGCACAGGCTGTTTGTTATGTGCATACACACAGGCTGTTTGTTATGTGCATATGCACAGGCTGATCTTGATCCATGTTTGTTATGTGCATATGCACAGGCTGTTTGTTATGTGCATATGCACAGGTTGTTTGTTATGTGCATATGCACAGGCTGTTTGTTATGTGCATATGCACAGGCTGTTTGTTATGTGCATATGCACAGGCTGTTTGTTATGTCCATATACACAGGCTGTTTGTTATGTGCATATGCACAGGTAAGTGGTTGTTTGTTATGTGCATATGCACAGGCTTTTTGTTATGTGCATATGCACAGGCTGTTTATTATGTGCATATACACAGGCTGTTTGTTATGTGCATATACACAGGCTGTTTGTTATGTGCATATACACAGGCTGTTTGTTATGTGCATATACACAGGCTGTTTGTTATGTGCATATACACAGTCTGATCTTGATCAATGTTTGTTATATGTATTTACAGTAGTTCAGAACTATGAGTGTGCCTGTTGCCTTCACCCCTGGGGTTGAAGTTGGAACATCTCTCGAGGGCAACATCGAATTAGCAGAAGAAGATATAACTGAACTAGAATTTGAAGAAGATCTGGAATATTTTACAGACAATAAACCTAAAAGAAGAGATCTAGCTGATTATGGTGACCAGGCGTTCCTTTTGAACTCGGCGCTTTCGGGGAGTGAATGCCAGAGACTTGTGAAACGCGGAGAGGAGTGGGGGTTTGAGCCTATTGCAGGTGTCCGTGATGATTATAGAAGCTGTAAGAGGTCGGTTTTAACAAACATTCATGTAAAACTAGAAAACTAGTCAGTTTTAACTTTTAACCCTTTCCCAAGAGGCAAAATTTTAGGTGTTCCAATTTGAAAGATGCCATACACAACACAATTGATGTTAATAAAGATATGGTCTAGTCAAACTAAATCTGAAACAGGGGTTACCTGGACAAAATTAGAACAGAAATGAAACCTATGCTATTGTACTCGGGAAGTACCAACCTTTTCACAGAAAAAAATATACTACGATCCCTCCGTTGCGATTTGAGTAATTTTGGGTCAAAAAATGGGTTTTTTGGCGAAAAATGTGAAAAACTGGAATTTTCAATTTTTTCACGAACTATTGATTTTCATGCAGTTTTTAGGTGAGAAAATGGTAGCAAATATGAATTAGATGGGTACAAAAGGAAAATTCAGCGAAAAATCGTAAAAACTGATTTTTTAATGATTTTTTTAGTCAAAAAAAAGGGGGGCAAATAGGCGGGCGGGGGGTAGATTATTGATGTAACATTCTTCACGGAATAATTCCTATTTTAGATGTATTAGATCTATAATGAAATTGACTTGATTAGTGGTAAGAAAAAAGTAAAAGAAACCATCTGTTGTGATTTATGTTTTAATTTTGAGACAAAAAATTGGTATTTTGGTGAAAAATGGCAAAAACTGGAATTTTCTATATATTCCGTACATGTATTAAATTTTGTTGATTTTTATGATGTTCTAATTTGAGGCAATGTAAGCATATACATATAAATCAGAGGGAAATATATTTGTAATTAAAAAATCATAAAAGCTAAATTTTAGTGATTTTTAGTCGAAAAGGGGGTGGTGGTTCATCAAATGGGGAATGGGGAAGATTGATATTAACATAGCACTGAATTCTTTATTGAGATACTTCCTATTTTAGATTGTTTTAACCAAATTAATAGGCTTAAGGAAAAGAAAAAGTAAACAGTTTTAAACAAGTAAAAGAATCCCTCCTGCAATTTCTGTAATAGGGATCAATTTTATCCAGTGAACGTTTACGAAATTTCGGACAAACAATAGTATTCTATCGGTGTAAATCTAAAATGTCGCAACTACAGTTTGATTGTAGCTGTAGTTACGAGATTTTATAACAGCACCGACAATTTATAAAAAGATAATGGTAATCCAGCTTAAGTTTCGCACAAGATTCATTGCCATTTGGCGGAAATTAAAATGAAATTTGATGATTTTTTTTTTTCGGTTTCTGTTTTGGAGTATTTTTTTTTTCAATTTTCAATTTTTATGAAGTATTAAGATGAGTACATGTTATATGAAAACATGTTAAACAACATAATATAAAAACGAAAATTGGCTAAAAAGTCTGAAAAGTAACATTCATTCAATGATTAAATGCTGTGTTCAGCAAATTCTCAGTCATTTTGTAACATTAGTTGCACCTGATCATGTGAAGATTGTCCATTTCTATTTCTTTTATAGAAAATGTCAAAAGAAGTTTCTAAGATAAAAAATTGTGACCAAACATGAATGATACTTAAACAAAAACTATCTTTTGCTAAAAAGAATTAAGTATATTATACTGTACTGGGACAGGTGATTAGAGTGTAATATGGCGTATTGATACAAACAATGTTTGTTTGGGGTGGTTGGGGTTGTTAATTAATGCACTGAAGCTCCATATCAAAATGCTGTCAAGTTTGGTTGTCCATGCCCTTGTCATTGGGCCATGTAATCATCAGGTAGAATATATACCACCCCTGGTCATGTAAAGACCAGGAACATCCATTTTAATGGACATGGCTTAGATATTCAGGCCCGTAGGAACAGGGGGCTATATAAGGTTGGGCGATAAGCAACAAGTTGGCCAAAATGCCTAATTTTCCTATTTAACACTGAACATTTAGAGAAAATTCAATTTAACTCCCTCCCTCAATATTCATACAATGGCCCAAATAGGTGCTTCAGCTCCCCCTCCACAATATGAAATTGCTTCTTAAGGGCCTGAGAGTAATGCTCATACATTCAAAGACTAAATGGAATTGGAAGAACACCTTTTGTGGTTCGGCATATAGACAGTCTTGTTAAAAATGGACGTAGATAATATAGTGCCACAAACAATGAGATTATGTGACAGTGAAGAACCATGAGGATAAATGTATAGGCCTAAAGTAGAAAAAGATAAAACACATGTAAATCAATCATCATGCATCTTCTTTACCGCGTCTTTATCCCCATCTTGTTCGAACCCGAGGGCATCTCACCAAGCAAAGCAGATCCTATTCCATAGCTTATTCAAATCAAGATTTTTACAAGAACCACTGTTGTCTGCTGTAAAACTAAGGTTACAAAAAAGCAATGGTTGATCACTTACGATTTCGTATTCCAAATGCCTTTAATAATATGCCAGAGGGAAAGCTATTCTAAACCCCTAAAACCGGGACCCTTACAAAACTTACTGAAATCGTCTGACATAAATTTTTATATGTGATCAAAGTAATACAAATAACACAAAATTATGTTCTAAGCTCCTTACTTGTATATTTTAACAACATTGTTTTACACTATTGGTACTTTATAAAAAGCATAATATTAGGCAAAAAACAGTGTCCGTTTGTCAGCAGACTGATTTCATGTAGGGAGCAATAAAAAGGGTAGAAACCCCTATAGAAACGGGTTTACATGTAGGATGTTCATATCAATACCCCTACCAGCATATATGTCCCCTTCCCCACACAACTGTGGAATAACAAATCGTGAAAATTTAGTTTTTATGATTTTTTTTATTGAATTTTACTTTTTTCCATCTTATTTATTTGCTAACACTTTCTCACATAAAACTACATAAAAATTTGAATAAAGATTGAAAATATTGAGAAAAAAAATAGAAAACTCCAAATTTTCCCACTTTTCACCAAAATACCAAATTTTTGCCCCAAAATTAAATAAATCGCACCAGAGGGATTCTTTTAATTTTTTTCTTACCCCAATTCCAATTCATTTCATTATGATAATCTAAAATAAAAATTATCCAATAAAAATTAATGCTAAGTTCATATCTATATAAGCCTAATATCACGACCAGTCTAGCTATCCCCAATCCTGTCAACTAAAAATAATCGTAAAAAATAGTATTTGTGATTTTTTGCTGAATGTTACTTTTGTATCCATCTAATTCATATATGCTAACATTTACTTCCTTAAAAACTGCATAGAAATCAATAATTTCTGAAAAAATAGAAAATTCTATTTTTAGCTCACCTGAGCACGAATGTGCTCATGGTGAGCTATTGTGATACCGCTGTGTCCGGCGTCCGTCGTCCGGCGTCCGGTGTCCGTCGTCCGTCGTCCGTCGTCCGTCAAACTTTGCCTTGTGTGCACTCTAGAGGCCACATTTTTTGCCCAATCAACCTGAAATTTGCTCAGAATGATTGTCTTGATGAAATCTCGGACAAGTTCGAAATTGGGTCATCTGGGGTCAAAAACTAGGTCACGGGGTCAAATCTTAGAAAAACCTTGTGTGCACTCTAGAGGCCACATTTTTTGCCCAATCAACCTGAAATTTGCTCAGAATGATTGTCTTGATAAAATCTCGGACAAGTTTGAAATTGGGTCATCTGGGGTCAAAAACTAGGTCACAGGGTCAAATCTTAGAAAAACCTTGTGTGCACTATAGAGGTCACATTTTTTGCCCAATCAACCTGAAATTTGCTCAGAATGATTGTCTTGATGAAATCTCGGACAAGTTCGAAATTGGGTCATCTTGGGTCAAAAACTAGGTCACGGGGTCAAATCTTAGAAAAACCTTGTGTGCACTCTAGAGGCCACATTTTTTGCCCGATCAACTTAAAATTTGCTCAGAATAATTGTCTTGATGAAATCTCGGACAAGTTTGAAATTGGGTCATCTTGGGTCAAAAACTAGGTCACTGGGTCAAATCTTAGAAAAACCTTGTGTGCACTCTAGAGGCCACATTTTTTGCCCAATCAACCTGAAATTTGCTCAGAATGATTGTTTTGGTGAAATCTTGTACAAGTTTGAAATTGGGTTACCTGGGGTCAAAAACTAGGTCACGGGGTCAAATCTTAGAAAAACCTTGTGTGCACTATAGAGGCCACATTTTTTGCCCAATCAACCTGAAAATTGATCAGAATTATTGTCTGGATAAAATCTCGGACAAGTTCGAAATTGGGTCATCTGGGGTCAAAAACTAGGTCACGGGGTCAAATCTTAGTAAAACCTTGTGTGCACTCTAGAGGCCACATTTTTTGCCCAATCAACCTGAAAATTGCTCAGAATGATTGACTTGATAAAATCTCGCACAAGTTTGATATAGGGTCATCTGGGGTCTAAAACTAGGTCACAGGGTCAAATTTTAGAAAAACCTTGTGTGCACTCTAGAGGCCACATTTTTTGCCAAATCAACCTGAAAATTGATCAGAATGATTGGCTTGATAAAATCTCGCACAATTTTGAAATTGGGTCATACGGGGTCAAAAACTAGGTCATGGGGTCAAATCTTAGAAAAACCTTGTGTGCACTCTAGAGGCCACATTTGTTGCCCAATCAACCTGAAAATTGATCAGAATGATTGTCTTGGTGAAATCTCGGACAAGTTTGAAATTGGGTCATCTGGAGTCAAAAACTAGGTCAGGGGGTCAAATCTTAGAAAAACCTTGTGTGCACTCTAGAGGCCACATTTTTTACCCAATCACCCTGAAAATTGATCAGAATGATTGTCTTGATCAATTTTCAGTTAAGATTGAAATTGGGTCATCTGGGGTCATAAACTAGGTCATGAGGTAAAATCTTTGTAAAACCTTGTGTGCACTCTAGAGGCCACATTTTTTGCCCGATCAACTTAAAATTTGCTCAGAATAATTGTCTTGATGAAATCTCGGACAAGTTTGAAATTGGGTCATCTTGGGTCAAAAACTAGGTCACTGGGTCAAATCTTAGAAAAACCTTGTGTGCACTCTAGAGGCCACATTTTTTGCCCAATCAACCTGAAATTTGCTCAGAATGATTGTTTTGGTGAAATCTTGTACAAGTTTGAAATTGGGTTACCTGGGGTCAAAAACTAGGTCACGGGGTCAAATCTTAGAAAAACCTTGTGTGCACTATAGAGGCCACATTTTTTGCCCAATCAACCTGAAAATTGATCAGAATTATTGTCTGGATAAAATCTCGGACAAGTTCGAAATTGGGTCATCTGGGGTCAAAAACTAGGTCACGGGGTCAAATCTTAGTAAAACCTTGTGTGCACTCTAGAGGCCACATTTTTTGCCCAATCAACCTGAAAATTGCTCAGAATGATTGACTTGATAAAATCTCGCACAAGTTTGATATAGGGTCATCTGGGGTCTAAAACTAGGTCACAGGGTCAAATTTTAGAAAAACCTTGTGTGCACTCTAGAGGCCACATTTTTTGCCAAATCAACCTGAAAATTGATCAGAATGATTGGCTTGATAAAATCTCGCACAATTTTGAAATTGGGTCATACGGGGTCAAAAACTAGGTCATGGGGTCAAATCTTAGAAAAACCTTGTGTGCACTCTAGAGGCCACATTTGTTGCCCAATCAACCTGAAAATTGATCAGAATGATTGTCTTGGTGAAATCTCGGACAAGTTTGAAATTGGGTCATCTGGAGTCAAAAACTAGGTCAGGGGGTCAAATCTTAGAAAAACCTTGTGTGCACTCTAGAGGCCACATTTTTTACCCAATCACCCTGAAAATTGATCAGAATGATTGTCTTGATCAATTTTCAGTTAAGATTGAAATTGGGTCATCTGGGGTCATAAACTAGGTCATGAGGTAAAATCTTTGTAAAACCTTGTGTGCACTCTAGAGGCTACATTTTTTGCCCAATCAACCTGAAAATTGATCAGAAATTGAATGATTGTCTTGATCAATTCTAGGTCACGAGGTCAAATCTTAGATAAACCTTGTGTGCACCCTAGAGGTCACATTCTTTGTCCAATCAACCTGAAAATTGGTTTACAAAAAAAGTTATCATATCAGGTGAGCGCTTCAGGGCCAATGGCCCTCTTGTTTCCCATTTTTCACCAAAATACCAATTTTTGCTACAAAATTACAGAAAACGCACCAGAGGTTTTTATACTTTATTTCTTACCTTTAATTCAGTTCTTGCATTATAATAATCTAAAATAGGAATGATCCATGTAAAGTAACATGTAAAGAATTCACTGCTATGTTATATCAATACTCCCCCCCCCCCCCCCCCCCGCCCGACTATTTGCCCCCCCCCCCCTTTTTGACTAAAAAAATCATAAAAAATCAGTTTTTACTATTTTTCGCTGAATCTGACTTATGTACCAATCTAATCCATATTCCCCACATTTTTTCACATAAAAACAGCATAAGAATCAACAAATCCTGAAAAAATTGAAAATTCCAATTTTTCACATTTTTCGCCAAAAACCCCAATTTTTGACCCAAAATTACTCAAATCGCAACGGAGGGATCGAAGTATATTTTTTTCTGTGAAAAGGTGGGTACCTCCCGAGTACAATAGCATAGGTTTCATTTCTGTTCTAATTTTGTCCAGGTCAAAGTGTATATTTACTAGCCTAATAGGATATGTATACAATATAGCTCAGAAAATATTGAGGCAAAAGGAGAAAATGCTGATTATCAGCATTTTCATCTTTTGCCTTAATATTTTACCAAGCCTATTTTGAGCATCATCTGTGGCTACTGAAATTGATGATAGTATACCCTCGTCAATATTGGGTGTCATCCATGGCAATGGGAAATTGATGATGACACCTTCAAAATTGCACGAATTGTTAGGTATCTAATAATGGGTTGTATGTAATCCTTAACCCTTTCCCAAACGGCAAAAGTTAGGGTGATCCACTTCAAAAACTACCAAAAGTGGCAAAATGGAAGTTTTGGTTTATCTTCAATATTTTTTTATCAGTTGATTTTTCAAAAATCCACTACGTCCAGCTTATTCCTAGCATTTTCCCACCTTCTCTGCTTCAAACAGAATTCAAATTGGTCAAATATTAAAAAAAGATATTGAAGATTATTGGAAATTCTGAGTCGCATGATTATACACTGTGATAATAACCATATTGTTTGGACCTTATACCTATACAGAGCTACAAAAAAGTAGGGATAATCACGTTTCCAAATGTAATATTTCATTTATTATTCTTCAAACCCTATGTTGTGTGTACTCTTTAGAATGGACTCATCAAGACGATTCAGATGAGTCTTTCCCACAACATAGGATTTAGATTTGATATAGTTTATAACAAATATAAAATGCCTTCACCTCCTTAACTATTTCTCTGCCTAGACTCAGCTTGTTTTTGTAGGATAACCTTTAAAAGTCAGTCCCTAGCAGATGCTATTTGGAGAAGAATTAAGCCGCACCTGAAGGACATTGTTATTAAAGACGACCCTCACGATGTGCATGTACATGGCCCTCCTTTGTTAATGAAGGGACGATGGGTGCCACATGAACTTAATTATGTAAGTATTACTACATATATTATATTGTATATGTGACCGTCACGCTAAAAGGAAACTTAAAGGAAGTGTGAAAAATATTGGCCCTTGTCAGTCTGCGCAGTCCGCACAGCCTGACTAGGACTGACTACGGTCGATACTTTTCACTTTAATGTATTTTTCTGAATCTGGATTGTTTTCCCTATCTTACCACATGTTCAATTTCCATATACGACATCTGATTGACCTCTGCTTGAGTCTGATCAGATTGTCAACATTTGGACTTCTGATAAGGTGCCTTCTAGCGTGACAGGTCACATATGTAAAATGTTGTTATCCCATCCAAGAGAATGCAGGGTATTTGCAACATGAAAGAAGCTGTGTCTTAGTCATAGCATAGTTGGTAGGGCATCAGACTCTCACATATGAAGTGCTGGGTTCGATCCCCGACCATGGCATTCATTCGTTCTTACATTTTCTCTCACCAATGATTGGATAACCGAGTTGTAAACCCATGTGGGTGAGCATCTGGAAGCTTGGTAAGGTTGTTGTGGTAGTACTGGTAAGAGAAATGACATGAATCCATGATTAGGTGCTCTAGCTACCGCAAAATGACTATAGCAGTTGAAAGAGGCATTAAAACCCATTCATTTAATCAGTCTAAGGGAATGCTCGATTCTTATGTCATGGAAGGGTTAGCAGGGCAGGGGTTTTTTACTAAGAAATTGGGGCCAAATATCTGTCTCTTCCCCTCTGGGAATTTTTCCCCTAAATTGTATTTTTCCCCTCATAAATCAATGTTTTAACCTTTAAAATGTTCTCCCATGGGAGTATATTTGTTTACAACCAAAGATCTTCTGTTTATAAGCTTATAGATTACTTTCAAAATCTATCTTCTTTGTTTTCTAAAACATTTCGAAGCATTTTCTGTATTCACGCAAAAAAACATGCTTGAAAAATTTTCCCCTATAAGAGCTCATTCAACACATTTTTCCCCAAATCAAGGGCCCCGGGCCCCTTCCCCTAACCATAAAAAGAACCCCTGCAGGGATAAAGACTAGCAGGGGCCCAGTCGCCCTTGGCTCCTAGATTTTGGGCTGGGTCCCTGAATATTTAGAGAAAATGCCTATATCCTTAATATTTTTTATATTGCTATTCTGGTTCCCTAAGTTAAAATTGTTAGTCTTTTTCCCTGGTTAGGATTAAACATATCAAATGAGTTGATTTTTTCCTGGACAATGTGTACACTTGCATTAACATTTTACGGTTGCATTAACACAAACATGGCGCTTAGGAAACAGGCTCGCAGACTGCACATGATTATGTGGAGATCTTGTTCTATACTGTCTGTCATGAAAGTGACAAGAATATTTCACAATCAATGTGACAAATTAAGGATCTATTCTTGTAACCAATGAAAATAGCTTCACCCCAATAAATTAAACCTTTAACCCTTTCCCCAAACAGCAAAATAATAGGGTGGTCCACTTCAAAAGCTGCTGCTGATGATAAAATGGATGTTGATAAGGATAAAATTTGTGTAAATCATAATGCAGAAAATATTGAGGCAAAAGGAGAAAATGCTGATCATCAGCATTTTCTTCTTTTGCCTCAATGTTTTGATTGTTTTCCCAAGCCATTTCTATTAGGAATGTGAAAACCAGGTTTTGTTTTGGAAAGGGTTATTGAACAATATCTTATTTTCAAAAATACTGTAATCATAAACTTCTGACTATCATTTTCAGTTGTTCCGATTTTGTCGTTATCTACCTGGCGGCCATTTTGCCCCACATTTCGACGGACATTATGATAAGACAAACGATGAGCGTTCACTACAGACTTGCATGGTTTATTTGAATGGAGATTTTGAAGGAGGGGCCACTAACTTTGTAGATGAGCAACAGACACTCTATATGGTAAGAGAAAAGGAAAAATGTTTTTCAGCTTAGCTTTTTAGCTTAAATCTTTCCTAAACATTCATATCAGAAAAGGCAATTAAGCCTTCTCCAAACCACCAAAAGTTTGGAGTTTTCCAATTTGACAACCGCCACAGTACATTTGCATTTTTGTTGTTAAAAATTTTGCCTGTAATAACACAATAAGATAGACAGAATTTTCTCATAATTATTTTCTGTGCTTTTTTCTACACAAAGCCTATCTTTACCAACATCCATTCTGTAGCAGCTTCCAAAAAGGAACAGTATAATTTATTTCGGATCAGGAAAAGTTTAAAATGGAAAACTACGAAGATAATGATTATGTAGTTAAAACTAGTGACATTTTTGTTTTCACAGGATGAGTCCACTGGTAAATATTGTGCAGAAGAGAAGAACATTGTGGCTTCTGTCCAACCTGAAGAAGGATTAGCAATTATCTTCAATCATCATAGATTACATGAGGGGGCACAACTTAGGTAAAAAAATAAAAACAACAAACTAGACAGTCCTGGCGGCCTGGAAGCGCTCCACAGGCCTGATTGTTTGTCTTGTTGAATGCAATTTCAAAGGTTCAGGCTGCGCCAACAAGCAAATACATAGCCAAGCTGAAAATTATGAGCAGCAAGTAAGATCGTATGGTCAGTAAGATTTCTGTTAAAGTTCTGTATTGATTAGTTAATACTAATGGTTGTAAAAGTGAAAATAAAGCCAAAAATGGCAATTATGTCAATACCAAGGGCACATAACTCATATAAAATTCAGATGAAGCTGAAAATTATACCAAGACAGGATCTTCTGGTCTTCAACATTCTGTACAAGTATTGTCTAGATTGGTCAGTATTTGTATTTGCTAGAGTGAAAACAAAGTCAAAATAGAGTCGAAATTGGCAATTTTGTCAATTTCAAGGGCACATTACTCATGATGTAAAATTCAGATCAAGCTGAAAATTATACCAAGGCAAGATCCTATAGTCACAAACATTCTGTTGTAGTTTTGTCTTGATTGGTTAATATTTGTGGATTTATGAGTAAAATTAAAGTCAAAACCAGCTATTTTTGATATTCAAGGGCAGATAACTCAGGTTATTCTGATTCAATCGAATTTTTTTTAAGGAATCTGAGAGAGGGTCACCCAAGGATCATTCTTGTGAAGTTTGATTGAAATCCATCTTGTAGTTTCTGAGAAGAAGATTTTTAAAGAAAAAGTTTACGGACGCACGGACGCACGACGGACACACCGCCATGACAATAGCCCGCTGGCCTGTCGGCCAGTGGAGCTAAAAAGCACAAAATATTATTTAACCCTTTCCCAAACTGCAATATTTAGAATTCAAAAGCTGCTGTAGACCACAAAATAGAATTAATTGAGGTTGGAATTGTGTTTCAATAAAGCATGGAAAATATTGTGGCAAAAGGAGAAAATGCTGATAATCAGCATTTTCTCTTTTGTCTCAATGTTTTCTCAGGCCTTTTCTAATAGGGACGTCAAAACCAGGTCTTGTTTTGGAAAGGGTTAAGTCAATTGAGAGAGAATCAAGTAGAGCAGTTGTTGTTGCACAAAACATTATAAACACATACAATAGCTTGGCACTAAATATTAAAAATATTGTGCAGAAGAGAAGAACATTGTAGCTTCTGTCCAACCCGAGGAAGGATTAGCCCTTGACCCAAGGAGGTGCCCTATTGTTTTGGGGTCATGAATGTCTAAGGTCAAGGTCAAAATTGGACTTTTGTTAAAATCTGTTTCCGTGCTCTAAGTCAAGAACCGTTAGACCTAGGACCATGAAACTTCATATAGTTGTTACCCTTGACCTAAGGAGTTTCCATAATGTTTTGGGCTCATGAAGATCAAAGGTCAAGGTCACGATTGGACTTTGGTTAAAATCTGTTACCGAGCTCTAAGTCAAGAACCGTTTGACCTATAGCAATTTTTCAGTGACAAGGCGCTAGTGGAGGTTCTAGTTGTAACAAATTTAGTATGCCTTTATCCCCCTCTTGTCTGTTGTTCTGATAGGCTATGTTTCTTTTTCAGGAATGGAGTAAAGTACATCTTACGGACAGACATTATGTACAAAAATGTGGATCAAAAGTTGGATGAAAACTACAGTAAGGCAGTAGGGCTCCTGCAAGAAGCTGAAACTTTAGAGGTAAAAGAAAAATGCTTCATCCTTTACCCATACAATGTCTCATGTTGATGTCTTTAATCCTTTCTCAAAAAAGACCAGGGCCCCATATTACTAAACATCTTATGATCAAGATTTTGTGTATACTGTGTAACAAGACATCTGATTGCACGAGAAATCAGATTGAGCCAATCAGGGCTGTTGTTACAAGTGATTATGCAAAAATCAAACATACCATTGTTAGTAATACGGGCCCCTGGTTTTGATGCTCCCCAAGAGAGAAGATTAAGATAATATTGAGACAAACAAGATGTGTTTGTGAAACATGAATTCCCCCGAAATAGCCATTTTTCTAAAATGTTAAGTTTTTTTTTTCGTGTAAAGGGTTGATAAGGGTTAAAGTATGACCTTGAGGAAGGTCGTATTGCATGGAAAAGATAGATATCATTGAAAGAAAGTGGCATACCAAATTTTAGCTTTGTATGTTAATACTTATGGAGATAAAGCAAATGTTAAGTTTTCGGACAAACAGACAGATAGACAGGCAGACGGACATGAGTAAAACAATATGCACCGATCTTTCCATATGTGGGCATAAAAAGAAAATGCTGATTACTAGCATACTCTTCTTTTGCCTCAACATTTGGTCCTCTGCAGCTGATATCAAGATGAAGAAATATATACTTGTCATTCTTTAATGATGTCATATCAAGTGTAATGATGTCATATCTGTTTATCAGGTCTACATGCATGTTAGAATACAAAATGATATTTTCCCTTACAAAGCGCAGATCTTGTTACTTACTTGTTACTTACTTGTTACTTGTTTTTAGATGCCTTCTCCTAGGCTGATGCCTCTTTGGCCCATTTCGAAATCTTGTAAGCAGATTATAAATGATATGTTCTTATTCCATTATAGAACAATGGTGAATGTATGAAAGCAATGGAGCTGTACAGAAGAGCATTTAAACTGGCACCAGAGTTAGAAAAGTCAACGTAATATGAACAATGTAACTGTACAGAGCTCCAGATAAGAGGGGGGGATGACTTTTCAAACTGCAATAATTCTGTTATTGTTCATCAAACCTTATGTTGTGGGTACTCATTCGTATCGTCTCATGGAGACGATTTAAATGAGTACTCACAGCATAGGGTTTGGAATTGAAATAACAAAGTTAGAATGTCATCACCCCCGCTTATCTATAGCCCTGTAACATTCCCACCATTAACAATTTCCAGAAGACAAATTTTAAAGGTACTGCAATTCGAAAACTGCTCCTGATGGCAAAATTGATGATGATAAACACAAGACTTGTGTAAAAATATAGCACAGAAAATATTGAGTCAAAAAGAGAAATTGGTTATCTAGACATATATTTTCTTCTTTTGTAGCAATATTTTTCCAAACTATTTTCACTCACAATATTAATCCTTTCCCAAACAAGACCTGGTTTTGACGTCCCTGATAGAAAAGGCTTGGGAAAACATTGAAACAAAAGAAGAAACTGCTGATAATCAGCAGTTTCTCCGTTTGCCTCAATATTTTCCATGCCATATTTGACAAAAATTACATCTTTAATAACTTCCATTTTGTCATCTGCAGCAGCTTTCAAATTGGAGCACCCTTAAATCTTGCCGTTTGGGAAAGTACTGTAAAAGTCTAGTTATTCACGAGGACAATATTTTCAGTCATTTTTCACTAATTTTCGCGAATGGGTTATCCCGCGAATTCATCAATCTCGTGAATATAACAATCTGCAGAGTGCCGGAGATTACCGATGGTAAGCTGAATATCGGAACCTTCCGAAATCATATATACATGTTTATGTTGTTGCTAGTACATCAAAATCGGTTATTATCATAATTTGTCATATTTAATGAATACCTATTAAAGCTATAGTTCTTTTGACTTTGTAACAAAAAAAATACGTTTAAAAGAGTTGTTTTTCGCATATAAGTAATCAATGTAAGTTTTACATAAACATTAAAGGGAAAGGAATGTTTAATACTTTGAAAACCAATAATTATATAGGAACAATAGTTTTTGATACCTGTATTATCCTTTTGAAAGGTGTTAATTGAACAAAGGTGCAAAGACAGGTATACATTTAATACAGGTGTGAAAAATATTTCACACAATCATCGCTCATGTATTTGTCTAATTTAAACGGACCTGTACGGAAATTAACGAAACGAAGATTTCTAGAAAATGACGGAAACACACGATTGTTATATCAGCCACTCGCTAATTTATAAGCTCGCGAATATATCCGAGGCAGCAAAATCGCGAAATATTGAGCTCGCGAAAATAAAGACTTTTACAGTATTAAGTTTCAAGAATGAAATATAATCAATGCGTTATTCTGTCCAAAAGTGATTAAGACAAGCTCCAAGAAAGATATAAATTTATGTCGTAACTTGTATGTTAACAATCATTGATATTGATCAAAAGTTTGGTAACAGAAAAGTCATATTCCAGACTTTCATAATTATTTATTAACAAGTGTGTAATATTTATTATAATAGTAACTAGTTGCCAACATAATCAATGATTATACAACAAAATTCAATTGTAAGATTATCTGATGACCTTTTTGGAGTAGAAATGATAATGCAAAATTTGTTGTGGGAAATCTTATTATTGAAGTCAATTCAGTATGATCATTGATAATGGATATTTTTTGTCAGATATATGGTTCTTAACCCTTTTGCAAAATTTTAGACTCTTCCAGGTTTAAAGATGTTGCAGCCGACAACTCTAGGTGAACAAAATTTTATGTTTTCTGGTCTTTCTGGATAGAAAATATTTTGAGAAATAAAGAAATTGCTTGTCACAAGTAAAATTTTTCATTTTCCACAATATTTTCCCAAATCCCTATTATGTGATACGACAAAAGGTGTCATGATGTGAGAATGGGTTATGTCACTTTTACTGAGTGAATATAATGGATGCATTATTATGAAGTTTATCGAACCAAATTATGGTAGCGTTTTCTAGAAAAGTTTTAGACAACCCATGTGGGTTTTTTCTCTCTAAATTATGTCCATTTTAGGGCAATTTTAATGTGATTTTGTTAATTCAAATACAAGAATGGCGTCAGAAAATAATCCCTGCATTAGGCATTGGTATTTCACAACCTCTTCTTGTTTTTATACGCCACCTGAGGTGGACATATATTGGCGTCATCTTCTCTGTCTGTCCATCCATCCGTATGTCCATCCATATGTTCATCCACTTTTCTTGTCAATGCAACTCCTAAGTTTCTGGCTGGATCTTTTTGAAACTTGGTCAGTGTTATCACCTCAATTAGTAGATGTGCATGGAGGAAGGATTTTATGGTTCATTTATTTTTGCCTGAGTTATGCCCCCTTAAAACTTAGTCTCTGGGGCAGCGTATATTGTGACCATGGCACTCTTGTTATTATGCCCCCTTTCGAAGAAAATGGGGGTATATTGATTTGCAAGTGTCGGTCGGAAGGTCGGTCGGTCGGTCGGTCCGTAGGTCGGTCGGTCTGTCCGTAGACCAAACCTTGTCCGGAGCATAACTCGAAAAGTATTAAAGGTAGAATCATGAAACTTCACAGGTGGATAGATCTCATCATGGAGAGGTGCAGTGCACAAGAATCGTAACTCTGCCGATCAAATTTTTGGAGTTATTGCCCTTTGTTGATTTTCTAACTTGATTCTTGTCCGGAGCATAACTCAAAAAGTATGTTAGGTAGAATCATGAAACTTTACAGGTGGATAGATCTCATTAAGGAGAGGTGCAGTGCACAAGAACCGTAACTCTGCTGATCATATTTTTGGAGTTATTGCCCTTTGTTGATTTTCAAACTTGATTCTTGTCCGGAGCATAACTCAAAAAGTATGTAAGGTAGAATCATGACACTTTACAGGTAGATAGATCTCATTATGGAGAGGTGCAGTGCACAAGAACCGTAACTCTGCTGATCATATTTTTGGAGTTATTGCCCTTTGTTGATTTTCA
Organism: Fragum sueziense; assembly: GCA_963680895.1. Lineage (NCBI taxonomy): Eukaryota > Metazoa > Mollusca > Bivalvia > Cardiida > Cardiidae > Fragum > Fragum sueziense. The sequence goes on along the minus strand of OY804593.1, from coordinate 40,367,656 downwards.
AACTTGATTCTTGTCCGGAGCATAACTCAAAAAGTATGTAAGGTAGAATCATGACACTTTACAGGTGGATAGATCTCATTATGGAGAGGTGCAGTGCACAAGAACCGTAACTCTGCTGATCAAAATTTTTGAGTTATTGCCCTTTGTTGATTTTATAACTTGATTCTTGTCCAGAGCACAACTCAAAAAGTATGTAAGGTAGAATCATGAAACTTTACAGGTGGATAGATCTCATTATGGAGAGGTGCAGTGCACAAGAACTGTAACTCTGCAGATCAATTTTTTTGAGTAATTGCCCTTTGTTGATTTTCAAACTTGATTCTTGTCCGGAGCATAACTCAAAAAGTATGTTAGAAAGAATCATGAAACTTTACAGGTGGATATATCTTATTATGGAGAGGTGCAGTGCACAAGAACCGTAACTCTGCTGATCATATTTTTGGAGTTATTGCCCTTTGTTGATTTTCAAACTTGATTCTTGTCCGGAGCATAACTCAAAAAGTATATAAGGTAGAATCATGACATTTTACAGGTGGATAGATCTCATTATAGAGAGGTGCAGTGCACAAGAACCGTAACTCTGCCGATCAAAATTTTTGAGTTATTGCCCTTTGTTGATTTTATAACTTGATTCTTGTCCAGAGCACAACTCAAAAAGTATGTAAGGTAGAATCATGAAACTTTACAGGTGGATAGATCTCATTATGGAGAGGTACAGTGCACAAGAACCATAACCTTGCCGATCAACTTCTTGGAGTTATTGCCCTTTGTTGATTTTTACACTTAATTCTTAACCTTGCCTATATCTCATGTATTTTTACACATACAGACTTGATATCTAACACATAGATACCTCCTATCAACATCATTCACATTTGACCATGACCTTGGACCTTGTGACCTTGACCTTGGAGTTTGACCTACTTTAAAAAAAAATAAACCGGGCATATATCTCATGACCTACTACACATACAGCCTTTATATTTCACACATAGACACCTCCTACCAAGACCTTTCACAATTGACCATGACCTTGGACCTTGTGACCTTGACATTGGAGTTTGACCTACATTTTAAAAACTTTAACCTGGCCGATATATCATGTCCTTTAACACATACAGCCTTGATATTTGACACATGGAAACCTCCGACTAAGACCTATCACATATGACTATGACCTTTGACCTTGTGACCCTGACCTTGGAGTTTGACCTACTTTTAAAAAAAATAAACTGGGCCTATATCTCATGTGCTATTACACATACAGCCTTGATATTTCACACATGGACACATCCTACCAAGACCTTTCACATTTGACAATGACCCTGGACCTTGTGACCTTGACCTTAGTGTTTGACCTACTTTTATAATACATTAACCTGGCCTATATTTCATGTCATTTTACACATACAGCCTTGATATTTTTCACACATGGTCACTTCCAACCAAGTCATTTCACATTTGACCATGACCTTAGACCTTGACCTTGGAGTTTGACCTAATTATAAAAAACTTAAACTAGGCCTATATCTCATGTCCTGTTACCTATACAGTCTCGATATCTTACACATGGACACCTCCTACCAAGACCTTTCGCATTTGACCATGACCTTGGACCTTGTGACCTTGACCTTTGTGTTTGACCCACTTTTATAATACATTAACCTGGCCTATATTTCATGTCATTTTACACATATAGCCTTGATATTTCACACATGGTCACTTCCAACCAAGACATTTCACAATTGACCATGACCTTAGACCTTGACCTTGGATTTTGACCTACTTATAAAAAACTTAAACTGTGCATATATCTCATGTCCTGTTACCTATACATCTTAAATATTTTATACATGGACACCTCCTACCAAGACATTTCACATTTGACCATGACCTTGGCCTGTGTGACCTTGACCTTTGATATTTACATACTTTTAGAAATCTTTAACCTAGCCTTTATCTTATGTCCTATTACACCTACAGCCTTGACATTTCACACATAGACACCCCCTACCAAGACCTTTAACATTTGATCATGACCTTGAATATTGCAACATTGACCTTGGAGTTTGACCTACTTTTAAAAAAACTTAAACCAGGCATATATATCATGTCCTTTTACACCTACAGCCTTGATATTTCACACATGGACACCTCCAACCAAGACCTTTCACATTTGACCATGACCTTGACCTTGGCATTAGGCCTACTTTTAAAAACTTTAATCTGGTCTATATTTCATTTTACTTTTACATATACAGCCTTGATATTTCACACATAGACACCTCCTACCAAGACCTGTCATATTTGACCATGACGTTGGACCTTGTTAACTTGACCTTGGACTTTGACCTACATCAAATGTAGGCACTTGAAGGGGGCATATATGTTTTACAAACATCTCTTGTTCTTTATATGTAAGTTATTTGTAAGTTATTTGCATTACAATGTGTTCATATAAGATTTCTGTTTAACTCTTTTCCAAACAAGACCTGGTTTTGATGTCTGGGAAAACATTGAGGGAAAAGAAGAGAATGCTGATGACCAGCATTATCTCTTCTTGTGTCAATATTTTTGGAGCTATATTGTACACAATTCTATCTTTACCAACTTTTATTTTGTGGTTTGCATTAATTTTTGAATAGGACTACTCTAAAACTTCGCTGTTTGGGAAAGTGTTAAGTTGTTAATATATTGAAACTTTCTTTGTCTTATTCTTTACTTCAAACTTGTTTAATATATTTGAGATATTTTCAATATCTTTTGGTACTCATATGACTGTGATCTTGAAAAGTATTTATTATTTTCTTATTTTAGACTTTATTCTTTAAATAAATTACACGCTCAAAAACTCAATATGTTACTGGTATATGAATTTCCAGTGATGTTGTGGTTTCGAACCACGGCTAGTTGAATATCATTTCTGTCATTTTACAAAAGTCATTTGTGTCACACCAAAGGATGTGTATCATCTAAGTGAGCGAGGAACTGGAGGCTCAGGTTGGATGTTTTGGTGGTAATGGTAAGAGAAAAGCCAGGAATCCAGGGTTTGGTGCTTCAGCCACTGTGATAAGACCAAATGCAGTTAACTAGACAGCCCTTGCGGTCTGGAAGCGCTCCACAGGCCTGATTGTATGTCTTGTTGAATTCAATTTCAAAGGTTCAGGCTGCACTAGCAAGCAAATGCATGACCAAGCTGAAAATTAGAAGCAAGTAAGATCATATGGTTAGTAGATTCTGTGGACGTTCTGTATTGATTATTTAATACTAATGGTTGTAAAAGTGAAAATAAAGCAGAAAATGGCAATTTTGTCAATTTCAAGGGCACATAACTCATGACTTAAAATTCAGATCTAGCTGAAAATTATTCCAAGGCAAGATCTTATGGTCATCAACATTCTGTACAAGTTTTGTCTTGATTGGTCAATATTTGTAGTTGCTAGAGTGAAAACAAGGTCAAAATGCAGCCGAAAATGGTAATTTTGTCAATTTCAAGGGCACATAACTCATGATGTAAAATTCAGATGAAGCTGAAAATTATACCAAGGCAAGATGTTATAGTCACCGACATTCTGTCCTAGTTTTGTCTTGATTAGTAAATATGTGCAGTTGCTAGAGTGAAAACAAAATATGTGCAGTTGCTAGAGTGAAAACAATGTCAAACTAGAGCCGAAAATGGCAATTTTGTCAATTTCAAGAGCACATAACTCAGGATATAAAATTAAGATCAAGCTGAAAATTATACCATGGCAAGATCTTATGGTCACCAACATTCTGTACAAGTTTTGTCTTGATTAGTCAATATTTGTAGTTACTGGAGTGAAATCAAAGTCAAAATACAGCCGAAAATGGCAATTTTGTCCATTTCAAGGGCACATAACTCATGAATTCGGATCAAGCTGAAAATTATAAGAAGGCAAGATGTTATAGTCACTATCATTCTGTCAAAGTTTTGTCCTGATTGGTCAATATTTGTAGATTTTAGTGTAAAAATAAAGTCAAAACCAGCTATTTTTGACATTCAAGTGCAGATAACTCAAGTTATTCTACTTCAATCCAAATTCTTTGAAGGAATCTGTGAAAGGGTCACCCAAGGATCATTCCTGTGAAGTTTGATTGAAATCCATCCAGTAGTTTCTGAGAAGAAGATTTTTAAAGAAAAAGTTTACGGACGGACGCATGGACAGACGCACGCACGACGGACACACCGCCATGACAATAGCCCGCTGGCCTGTCGGCCAGTTGAGCTAAAAATGGCAATCCAATCAACAAACAAAATCTTGTAGCATACATGGTGCTTTGTGTTTGTGTTGGCATGGCGCAGTTGGTAGCGCATCAGACTCTCTCATTAGGTCCAGGGTTCAATCCCCGGTCACGGTTCAATCCCCGGTCACGGCAAATGTCCTGTCAGACAAAATTTCTCCCAAATTGTTTGATATTGTTAATCTATGTGGACAAGCAGCTGGAGGCTCTGTTAGCATGTTGTGGAAGTAATAGTAGGAATCCATGCTTAGATGCTCCAGCCGAGCGATATGAACATAGCAGTTGAAACCAGCATAATACCCCCAATGAATAAACAAATTGTGTTTGTGTTCTAATGGTGACAATCATTAGCATTTCGAGGGGTCAGTGCAACACTATTGTAAGTGCCTATATAAATATAGGCACTTACAATAGTGTTGCGCTGACCCCTCGATTTGTTACCACTGCCATGGCCACCAACTGCCATGGTCTCAAAGGTACAGATGTTAATGGCTAAACCTTATGTTTTGGGTATTCATTAGAGACGATTCAAATGAATAAACACAACATAGGGTTTGGATTTGAATCAACAAATTTAGAATGTCTTCACCCCCTCTTATTCTGTTGCCCTATATTATATGGTCATAAGAACAAGATAAGACGATTTATAATAGATCATAATTTTATTTAGAATAAAGACCATGTATATATGTGTAATATTTACAGAGCACATAGATTATAGATTATCAACCCTTTCCCTACATTTAAAACATTGTTAAAATCATTGTTAAAAGAGAAAAGTTTTGTTGGCCCTTTCCCAAACAAGACCTGGTTTTGACTCCCAAAGGAGAAATGTCTAGGGAAAATATTAAGGCAGAAGAAGAAAATGCTGATAACCAGCATCACCTTTTTTTTTTTTTGCCTTAAGGACAGATCCTCCAGTTGTTACTGCGCAACTTACTGCGCATATCCTAAGTACCGAAATAAAGCTGTTTCAGTAATTGGCCTTTTCAGCACATGTATTTTTTACATTCAGTTAATGTTTGGTTGATAAATGACAAGACCCTTTTCGGTAATTTCAATTTTCTCTGTTTGGTCAATTAAAGTGTAATAGTACTCGGATGGTACATTTCCCTTTCCGTTACGCGTTCAACATGTGGCGTTAGCGATAGGAAACGGAGCAACAAAAGCAAAGTGGTGTCTTTTTGAGCTTGTCCGCTTCAGATGGACACAAAAGATGACACTTTTTATTATCTAAAGCTGGTAATAAGGAAGAAAATGGATTAAAGTAGCGAAACAATTTCGGACAGAGCTGCAAAAAGTAAACCAAATTTTACTTATAACTAAGAAAAACGCTTGGCTTGATATATTTTTCTTTTTTTGTTTTTGTAGGTATGACCAAGCACTATGTCTATACCAAAAAAGAAAAAATTCTTACCGCTGGAGTATTTTTTATTATCAGAAACGTTGCGAAAAAAAAACAATTTCAGCTTCTTTTGAAAGAATGTTTTACTAAAAATTTCAAAATCATCACTAAATTTTCCCAAATTGATACTCATTTAGACAGAATAAAACATATTGAACACAATAAAGACTTATTTATGTAATCCTAGTCATTTCGAAAACCTTTTTTGTGGGTATTTAAGTGACACCTCATTTTTGCAATTTTAGACAAGAGTAGTCTCCCTTGAAATCCAATAACTTTTTAATTCGCTTGGTGACCTATAGTTTTTAAGCCATTTTTTTACTTCTCATATATTCAAATATCAGTACAGAAAAAATAAAAAAAATCTTACCGTGGGAAATAAATGGAGGATCTGTCCTTAATATTTTTTTATGCTCATTTGTGCACAGTTCCATTTCTAATTAACATCCATCTTGTTGTTTGTGAAAGCTTTCAAAATGGACTACCCCAAATTTTGCCTTTGAAAAGGATAAAATACATTAGATCTATTTCATCATGTGCACTTACATATTAAAAGTGTCTTTTTTCAAATTTTCATTTACAGCTGTTACGCTTTCCTGAAGAACAAAAATTCAGACTATTAGAATCTGAAAGTTGATAAAGATGGGATATACATGACTGTTGATCATTATCGATTTCTCCTTTTCGCTCAATGAATCCCCCAGTCGTTTCTAAAAGGGACGTCAAAATCAAGTCTAGTTTGGGAAAGTGGCCATTAAACCTGGTATTTAAAAAGTTAGATTTTTTTTCACATTAAAATAATAAATATGAAATTAAAATGATTCTATAATTTTGGACAAAAACATTTGACATTATGTAGCATAATAAGGGAAAGGGTTTGAGTTAGAATGTTAACTGAATTAGAGCACAATTGGTGCAAAACAAACTTAAAAGTCAACCACACTGCTATTAGATGCACTACTTTTGAATTGATGTTTCAATTACAATATATGACTTGTCACACTAGAAGGGACCTTATGAGAAGTCAAGAAATCCAAGTTTCTACAAATTTATCAGACTCAGCATAGTTCAATCAGTTGTCATATTTGAAATTTAACCCTTTCCCAAACAGAACAATTTTAGGGTAACCAATTTGAAAACTGCTGTAGGCAGCAGAATGGATGTCAAATAAGATGAAATGTGTACAATACAGCATGGAAAATATTGAGGCAAAAGGAGAAAATGCTGGTTATCAGCATTTTCTTCTTTTGTCTCAATGTTTTCCCAAACCATTTCTACTAGGGACGTCAAAACCAGGTCTTGTTTGGGAAAGGGTTAATGTATATTATAAGATAGAGAAAACACATCTAAAATTCAGAAAATGAGATTAAGTGAAAAGTATAGGCCCTAGTCTGGCTGCGCGGACTGCGCAGACTGACTAGGGTTGATATTTCTCACATCTCGTAAGGCCCCTTATAGTGTAACTGGTCAAATATTTCTTTCATTAACCCTTTCCAAATTTAACCCTTTACCAAACAGCAAATTTTCAAAATTTTCATTTCAAAAGCTGCTGCAGACGACAAATGGACCTTGTTTAAGATAGAATTTGTGTACAATATAGCACAGAAAATATTGAGACAAAAGGAGAAACTGCTGGATATCAGCAGTTTCTTCTTTTGTCTCAATGTTTTCCCAAGCCATTTCTGTTAGGGACGTCAAAACCCGGTCTTGTTTGGGAAAGGATTAAAAAGGAGATGTAAGTAGATGACAAAATGGAATGGAAGGAAATCTCGAAATTCAGTTTCCAGGAGGATATAAACATTGAAGGAAAAGGAAAAAATGTTGAATAACAGTATTTAAGATTTTCTTGATTTCTCTCTGTATTTGTCTACGTTGCCTTTATTTTGTACTCCAAAATAAGGTCTTGTTTGGATTAACCTTTTCCCACACAAGACTGGGGTTTGATAAGCATGGGAAAACATTGATACAGAAGAAGAAAATGCTGATAATCAGCATTTTCTTCTTTTGCCTCAATGTTTTCCCAAAGGTCTTTTCCTATAAGGGATGTCAAAACCAGGTCTTGTTTGGGAATTTCTTGAATTCTTTGAAATGTAGTTATTGTTAATTCAAAGATGAAAACATTGGTGGAATATTAGAGATAGTGTTGTAATGAGCATGTTCTTCTTTTCCCTTGATGTTTTCCAAAACAATTTGATAGTCTTTAGATTGTATCGGAAAGGATTAATATAAAAGACATGAAACATATCAATAATAACTCGGAGCAACAGATAAGAGGAGATAGGGGGTGAAGATTGTTTCAAACCCAACCCCTATGTTGCGGGTACTCATTTGAATCATCTGATAAGACGATTCCAATGCGGACCGATGACATAGGATTTGATGAACAATAAATGAAATGATAATATTTGCAATGCTTTCACTCCCTCCTATCCGCAGATCTGATAACTAATAACTCATTAACAAAACATTGAAGTAAAATAATGTTTTTCCAAAATAATAATGATCTAATGTCTAAAATCAATGCACTATATATTATGAGTGAATGATCAACAACAAACAAAAACAACATCATTAACAAAGTGTAAAACCCTTTCTAAAATGAAAACATTTTAGGCTGTTCAAAATTGAAAGCTGCTTCAGATGACAACATTATTGCGGATCATTTGCAATAAAGCAAAGAAAGTATTGAAGCAAAAGACGAAAATGCTGATTATCAGTATTTTCTTCTTTGCCTCAATCATGCCCGTAGGAAGCAATTTCATGGGGGGGGGGGGGGGGGGGGGGGGGGGCTAATTTGGATTTTCCCAAAATTTTCAGTGTAAAATTAAGAAAATTCAGCATTTTTGGCCAACATTGGGGGGGGGGGGCTAATGGTGGGCTTAGCTCCCCCTAGCCCCCCCTCCCCTGTTTCTACGGACATGTCAATGTATTCCCAATCTATTTCTGCTAGAGATGTCAAAACCAGATCTTGCTAAATAAAGCTATAACCCTTGACACCCAGCGACGCTGAGATTAAAGTGGCAGGAAGTATAGAATAAGATCAGACTGCATGTATGAGTTGGCCAATCTTGTCCTATGCTACTTGCCAAAAGAAACAGAAAATTCCACTGGAAGGGCCAAGAAGCATGTACCTGTAATTACTTTTAACCCTTTCCCAAAACAAGACCTGGTTTTGACACTCCTAATTGTAAAGGTTTGGGAAAATGTCGAGACAAAAGTGCTGTGGAATTTACTCCTATTCCCGAATATTTCTGATAGCATGTATGTTTCAAGTCAGCTATAAGCAAAAATTTAGATTTGAGAGTGTTCCATTCTTGAAAAAAAAAACATTCAGGAAAAAGAAGAAATTGCTTCTGACAAGCAATTTCTTCATTTTTCACAAAGTTTTTTACCCAGAGAGACCCAAAACAGGAAAATTTCTTTCATTAGAAATTGTTGCCTCCAACATCTTTGAATAGGAATAATCTTAATTTCTGCCATCTAGTAATGGATTAAAATCTAAACAAAATGTTAAGATATATCATTATCATCATCTAATATATTCTACCAGGATGTAATTCTCATGTAAATTTTGATAAAATCAAAGCAATAGCAGTTGAATGCATTAATTTTGAGCAAATGTTCTGTTGCAAGGCAGCGAATTAAAAGCTTACAATTATACAAAATGTATAAATTTCTAAAGTATTCCCTGAGAATAAAATATAATACTGAGCTGTATGAATTTGCTGCCAACTACATTTTGATGTTTTTCTGCTCTGTTCAAAGGCACTATCATTTGAGCCATTTGTATCTTGATTGCATTTAATTCATTTTGGTAACAATTATAATTAAAGCATTCATACTTTCATGCATTCAACACCATCTGCATAAATAAAATTCTGTTTTAAGATCAAGGTTAAATGACATCTTTTTTCTGTCTAATCTATCTATCATACACTCATGCAGACCACAAATTTCGTAACTCGATCTGTAAGTTACAACAAATAAACCTTGAGGGAAAGGAGGAAATAAATCACTGCTTTTCAACAAAAACCTTGAAACTGAAGCTGAAAACAAGCCACAGTCACCGTCTTTTTTTTTTTTTTTTTTTTTTTTTTTGTGGAAAAGCGAAAATACGCATGCACTAGATTTCAGGATTTTCTTCGGTTCTGTCAAGGTTTTCTGAATAATACTAATTGGACCATCTAATATTTGTTTTGTAAAAGAACTATTTCTTTGAAAGCATTAATTACTTAGTAGCAGATTATTAAAAACAAATTGATGCTTTTCATCGAAAACCTCGTAACTGCAGCTTGTTTTAAGCTGCAGTTAAAAAGTTTTCATTGAAAAGCAACGAAATACAACTTCCTATGTTGAAACTGGGCATTGATTAGGAAAGGGCAAAGATCTTTCCTTAACAAGTGAAATTATTTGCTTAACCCTTTCCCAAATGGCAAAATTTTAAGTTTTTCCAAATTGAAAGAAGTTGCAGAAGACAATTTCAATGTGATGAAATTTCAAAAGTTTACTACCTTTGTGGTAGAAAACAATGTGGGAAATGTAGAAATTGCTTGTCACAGGCAATTTCTTCATTTTCCACAATGTTTACCAGAGCAATTATCTCGTAGGGAGTCAAAAAGAGTCACTGTGCGGGAATGGGTTAACAAGGGAAATTTGCTGAAACAAACTAAAATGTTTACTTCAATATTAAATATCTCCTAATACAAAGTGAAGGCTATACATGTATCTTAAAATTGTGTCTTACATAAAATAGGTATTGTACAGCTTAAAATCTCTGATACATAAATAGAATATGCAAAACATTGTAAATAATATGCACATTTAAAAATACATAACATCTATTCTTGAACATCTCCAAAACAAAAAAAAAACTTTAAGGGTTATCAAAAAGCAACAGTGGTGTAAAAGAGGTTAGAATTGAATGTTACACAAAAAAGGGTTTTTTTTTTCTTCAATTTATTGCAAGGAAATCCATGAGAGAAAAGGAGAAAATTCTGTTTTCAATGTTTTCTTCTATTTCTTCAAGCATTTCAGAACCAATATTCTACAGGGTTCGCCAAAACCAGGTCTTTGTTGGGAAAGGGTTAACAGTTTCCAGTTTTCGGTATTGGGTTTGAATTAATGCTGATCATGATAATCCGAGTTTTCTCTGATGAAATTCGCTCTTTGATATGTTGATGTCTCTCATTTACATGAGCGACATCAACATATCAAAGAGCGAATTTCATCAGAGAAAACTCGGATTATGCTGATGAGTGAGCAAGCTATTGCAAATTACAAGTAGATCCTGAACCTGATTTCGTATTCTTCGAGTGGTTTTCTGCTTGTCTAGACAGAAAACCAGAATCCTTATTCCGCCTGTGTTTTCTGCCCCCAACAGACGCCGGCTGTCCTAGCAGAAAACCTACAGGATTGAGTAAACCAAGTTGGTCAATCATGGCATTGTGTGAATTATATTGCATGACACTGTTAGAGTTGTCCATATGAAGTAGCTTCGGAAACTCCCAGAACACGAGATCATCGTTCGGGAGATTGAGTGACAGAATCCACTCATTCCTCTCCGCTTCCAGAACCAACTTTCCGGAATCTTCCTGTGATTTATACACAGAGAGTGGTTTAATCACACAGCGCAGTGGGTCATCACGGAGATGTCCACAGTACTCGCATAATTGTCTACTGTCTGTACATTTGTTACACGTGTTACAGTGCCAGTATTGCCAGGTATTGCAGCTCCGACATTTTGAACAGTGTTTCTCGTGCCCTAGTTGTCCAACTTGTCTATTGCAGAAGGAGAAGTAAACTACTTTACTACACTTTGATGAAATCAGCTGACCTACGGTCAGATCTTCAATGTTACCGCCTGGCACTAAAGCCAGATCGAAGTCAGTATCACAAAATCCATACAAACTGGGGTTCACTTTCAAAGCCAAGAGTTGACCCAGTTCTGTAGCACTATTACATGTATAATTGATATAATCTGTGAAGCACTCTGATATATTATCATCTAATTGAATTCCTAGATTTTTACAATAATCTTTATTTACATCATGAATTTCACTACCATTTGCTTCTATCTCACCGCGTATTTTCACACTTTTCGCATCTTTAACAATGTTATTTTGAAGTAAAACTTTAACAATATCATTCTTCAACAATAAACAATTCTTCCCAAGTCTATTTGTATGCGTCTCAAACCCGTTGAAACTTTCAATCTCTGCAGTGATTTCACCAGTATTTTCAAAGTTGTCAAATCCGTTTTCGTACGTATAGAGGTCTGCCAGATCCATTTTCAGAGGTTTAATTGTTCCTCTCTCATACAGTTTCTCTACATCACTATTGCTAGCAAGAACGAGAGAAACTAACTCACTTAGCTCAGAAAATAATCCTGCTACACAGACAAACTTGCACGATCGCGTGTTTCCATACTTGAAGAAGCTCTTTCTTTTCTTCCACTTGTTTTTGTTTTCCGCGCTACAATGAATCCACCTCTGATAGAATTTTGGACTCTCTGAAACTTCGAAAACCAGAAATCCAGAGTCTCTATCTACCGCCGACACAAACATGTAGATCTGTGTGATACTCTGTAAGCTGACATCAAACCTGAGCTGTCTCGATACTTCAAACTGTCTCATGTTCTCTATTATTTCATCTGCTAGTGTCTTTGTTAGTTTGGACGTCTGTAAACAGCGTATTCCGTCAGATGAAAAACATGGCTGGAATTGAAATATACTGACACTGAGGGTGCTTTGAGCTGGATTTACCGTTGCGACGAACTGACCTTCCCAATTAGCTGTCAAGAGATGGTCATCTATCTTGACCGCCCATAACATACTATGTGGGAGATGTTCTTCTACTTGGTCTGACCGCAAGTTGTGGAACTTGTCACATTTTACTGTCTGACCTCGACTACCTCCTTCAGTATTCAGTAAAGCACTTTTGAATGAGGAGATAATCTTTGTAGCACGATTCAGGTCATCTGGTGGAATAGGATTCGATTTTATTGACAGGCCAGGAATGTCATTTATCATGTTTATTGCGTGTATTACTTTCCTTCTGAAGGCGTTTTCTTTCTCAATTGGTCTTGGAAATGAAAGGCAGAAAGACTCGTACTGAACAGTCGACCGGAGATTGTCCATCAATGAGGAGAGCAGCACATTTCTTTCTGTTGAATCTAGTACGTCATTATGCGGCCATGACCTCGTACCGTTCCCCGTTTTAGATGACGATGGCAAGTGATTATCAGACAGAAGGATCGAAGCCACTGTTTTTGAATGCCCTTCCATATTATCCGACCTTCTTCTGCGCGACTTGACCGGTCTTCCAGGTTTCTCAGATTCAGTTCTTCTCTTTCTGTTTATGGCATCACCTCCTACGTTTGAATAGAGTTGTGATTTGTAGAGGCTCTCGGAGTTCCAACCGGAGTTCATTATTTCGTGAGATATTTTCCTGGCATGATTGTGGATATCTTCATTCGACATTCCAACACTTATCGGCGGCATGTGGGGGTTATTTTCATACGGCGGACCATGCATGTAGGGTTGCTGGTGCTGCATAGATGGCACTTGAAACACGTTGAAGTTTTGATTGGACTGATTGCCTAATTCAGGATTTGAATGCAGCCCCATTGATGAGTTATAGAAGTTCCAGTCTGATATGCACGTGTTCGGCGGATATGGAATGTCGGGAGATTGAGAGTTCATAACTTCTGTGTAGTCTAACTTTTCTTTCTTGATTCCGAGTTCTTGACCTAGACTCTCTGTGTTGCTTAGCAACTGAATGTAACCCATCGAGTCTGTGTTGGTTTTGAGTATTTCTTGTTGGTTTTGCTGGTAATTTCCTAAGGTGTGGTTTGAGAATACCGGTATATTATCAGGATTTTGTATGGTTTCTGAGCTATTGTAATAGTTTGGTATACTTGATGACCTCTTTAGGTCATCATAAGAACCGCCGTCACCGTAATTCAACTGATCAATCTGTATAACGTTGTAACCGCCGGGAACCATGTCAGACTGGACGGGATACATCGACGATTGACCTTGCCCTTGAAACAGCGCCTGGTTCCCGTCCGACTGTAATGGTAACATGTCCATGCTGCCGGTGACGTCGGAGACCAGCTCCACCATCTTGTTTGTGCCGCCATGTAGGTTGTAGATGCTCAGGTTGCCAGGGTCCCCGACCGGGGATGTCCCTCCGTCTGCCATCTGAAACGACACCAGAGACGAGAGATTTTAAGCGATCTTAAAAGAGCAACACGAAAGAAGGGGGTGAATTAATCCGAGTTTTCTCTGATGAAATTCGCTCTTTGATATGTTGATGAGCGACATCAACATATCAAAGAGCGAATTTCATCAGAGAAAACTCGGATTAGGAGTAAATAAGCTTGCAGGGTAGTTTTGTCATTTCATATACAACCCCTATTTTGTGGGTACTCATTTGAATGGTCTAAATGAGACAATTCAAATGAGTACTCACAACACGGAGTTTAATGGAAAACTAGAAAGACCTGAAGGTCTTGAGTCGCTCCACAGGCCTGAATTTCTTTTAATATTAAATCCAAGTTTTGACTACATTTTTGAATACTCGTTGTTCTTACAGCAAAAACAAAGTCAAAAGCAGCAATCATGTGGTCAATGCAAAAAGAGAGTAAATGATTGACTAATAATTTAGGGATGTTAGAGCGATAATAAAATTGAAAACTGTGATTTTGCCAAATTCAAGGACACATAATTCAGTATGTATATTTAAAATCAAATCAAAAATTTAACACATGCAAGATTTTATTGTCACTATCATTCTGTTCAATTTTTTTCTATATTTGTCAATATTTGTGACTTCAAGAGTGGAAAGTGTCGAAAACTGAAATTTTGTCAATTTCAAGGGCACATAACTCAGATTGTAACAGTGTGATCATGTTGAAAATTACACATAAGCAAGATCTTGTTGTCAACAAGATTAATTCCACGTATCATCTTGATTGGCTAGCATTTGTGGTTGTTAGAGAGAAAACAAAGTCGAAAATGGCAATTTGTCAAATTCAAGGGCACATAACTCATGATGTAAGATTCCGATAAAGCTGAAAATTACAACCAGGCAGCATATTATATATATTCTGTCAAAGTTTTGTCTTGATTGGTCAATATTTGTAGATTTCAGAGTAAAGATAAAGTCCAAACCAGCAAAATAGAGCCAAAAATGGCATTTTTTGGCAATTCCAAGGGCACATAACTCATGCTATAAAATTCTGATCAAGCTGAAAATTTTACCAGGGCAAGATCTTATAGTCAGCATCATTCTGTCAAAGTTTTGTCTTGTTTAGTCAATATTTGTAGTTGCTAGAGTGAAAACAAAGTCAAAATACAGCCGAAAATGGCAATTCTGTGAATTTCAAGGGCACATAACTCATGATGTAAAATTCAGATCAAGCTGAAAATTTTACCAATGCAAGATCTTGTAGTCCTCATCATTCTGTCAAAGTTTTGTCTTGATTGTTCAATATTTGTAGATTTCAGAAGAAAACTAAAGTCAAAACCTGCTATTTTTGACATTCAAGGGCAGATAACTCAGGTTATTCTGGTTCAATCCATATTCTTTGAAGGAATCTGAGAGAAGGTCACCCAAGGATCATTCCTGTGAAGTTTGGTTGAAATCCATCCAGTAGTTTTTGGGAAGAAGATTTTTAAAGAAAAAGTTTACGGACGCACGGACGCACTGACGCACAGACGCACGCACGACGGACACACCGCCATGACAATAGCCCGCTGGCCTGAAAGGCCAGTGGAGCTAAAAAGGCAAATATAGTATTACATTTTTAAAAGCGAATATCGTCGCGTTTCTACGAAAATCACGTAACTGCAGCTTGTTTAAAGCTGCATTTACGAGGTTTTCGCAGAAAAGCAAATATACGGTATCTGCAGCTCCACTACGATGGGGATTGCGCATAATGGGATGGATAACAAGTACGGCAAAAATAGCGCTGCTTCAGGTAACAAATTGTGCAATAACTTTCTATGTCCTTTTTTAAGCGGTTTGTTGCATGAGCTCTTTTCCTCAGACGTGTGACTTAAAAACGGCAAAAACCAGAAAGTTTTTATGGACGGTTGGGAGCAATTTTTGGGAAAAGTAGGAAAAGTTTTCAGGTAAGTCATACATCTGAGAAAAGAGCTCAGTAAGGCGGGGTAGGCCTACGCGCAACAAACCGCTTGAAAATTGACGCAAAAATAAGAAAGGCATTGTACAATTTCTTACCTGAAGCAGGGCTAATTTTGCCGCAGTTGTTATCCATCTCATGACGAACAATTGTTATGAAGAAATGCCAAGAAAAAGCATCATTTGGGGGAAAAAGTGAAATGCTGAGTACCGACATTTTCTCTAGGCCCTAGTTAGCTCCACTGGCCGAAGGCCAGCGGGGCTTATGTCATGGCCCTGTGTCCGTCGTGCGTCCGTCCGTGCGTGCGTGCGTGCGTAAACAATTTTCAAACATCTTCTTCTCCAAAACTACTGGACCAATTTCAACCAAACTTCACACGAATCATCCTTGCATGAATCTCTACCAAATTCCTTCAAAGGAATAAAATCTGTGCAGAACTTGAATTTTAATTAATTTAATTGAATTAATTTTCGAAAAATCTTTAAAAATTCTTCTTCTCCAAAACTACTGAACCAATTTCAACAAAACTTCACAGAAATCTTCCTTGCATGAATCTCTACCAAATTCCTTCAGGAGAATAAAGTCGGTGCAGAACTTGAATTTAAATTAATTTAATTGTTTTAAATTTTTGAAAAATCTTTAAAAATTCTTCTTCTCCAAAACTACTGGACCAATTTCAACCAAACTTCACAGAAATCTTCCTTGTATGAATCTCTTCTTAATTCCTTCAATAAGATAAATTCTGTGTATAACTGAAGTTTTAATTAATTTAATTGAATTAAATTTTCGAAAAATCTTTAAAAATTCTTCTTCTCGAAAACCACTGGACCAATTTCAATTAAACTTCACAGAAATCTTCCTTGCATGAATCTCTACTAAATTCCTTCAAAAGAATAAAATCAGCGCAGAACTTGAATTTTAATTAATTTAATTGATTTAAATTTTCAAAAAATCTTTAAAAATTCTTCTTCTCCAAAACTGCTGGACCAATTTCAACCAAACTTCACAGAAATCTTACTTGCATGAATCTCTACCAAATTCCTTCAAAAGATTAAAATCCGTGCTGAACTTGAATTTTAATTAATTTAATTGATTTAAATTTTCGAAAAATCTTTAAAAAAATTTCTCCTCCAAGACTACTGGACCAATTTCAACCAAACTTTACAGAAATGTTCCTTGCATGAATCTCTTCTTAATTCCTTCAAAAGAATAAATTCTGTGTAAAACTTAAATTTTGATTAATTAAATTAGATTATTTTTTTGAAAAATCTTCTTTTCCAAAACTATTGCACCAATTTTAACCAAACTTCACACGAATCTTCCTTGCATGAATATTCCTTTAAATTCCTTAATAAAAAATATCTTCCGTGCAGAACTTAAATTTTAATAAATTTAATGAAATTGAATTTTCGAAAAATTGTTAAACAATCTTCTTCTCCAAAACTACATGACCAATTTCAACTAAACTTCACAGGAATCTTCCTTGCATGAATCTCTCCCAAATTCCTTCACGACAGGATGAAAAGCTTGGCCGCTGTGGGCTAGGCTTATTTTTCGCTATATGAAACAGAGTAATTTTACCAAGATTTTAAAAACATTTCTGCTCCTTAGTTACTTAATGGATTTCATTCTGGTGTAGCATGAATCTTCTTTGGATAGACCTCTATTGTATTCCTTGAAGAAGTTTGTAGTCTAAATGTCTAAAAGCCAGTGGAGCGATACAGGGCCATCTTGGCCCTCTTGTTTTTTAAATGTGTTCCATGCTATACCATATGACTACATAATTATTGTCTGCACTTTTTTCACATTCTTCCGTCGTCTGCAAAACCTTTGATTTTTTGTCTACGCCCGCAATTTAGTCGTTCATGTTATGGTAAAGTCATCAAAATTTCGTTTTTGCTGGGAGGTCTTACGAGCGACAAGTGGAATTTTAAGCAATAGCTCAGCAGCGCAAAATGTCCTACATGCTTACGACACAGTGTCAAATCTAGAGGGGGCAAACAGACGAGAAACACTAGGCCTATTTAGGAATAGCGATAACCAGGCGGCCAAATGTTCTACTTGTCCAAATTCAAAGGTGTTGCAGACGACAATTTCAAGTGAATATTTTTGTTTTGGGGGGAAGAAAATAATGTGGTAAATGAAGAAATAGCTTGTGACAATTAATTTCGTCATTTTCCACAATGTTTTCTTAGGCTTTTATCTTGCAGGGCGTCAAAAGGTGTCACTGTGTGGTATTGAGTTAGCACATAAATTCTCCGAGACTTTCTTATTAAGTGACAACATGCATTTTTATTTATATATTTATTTATTTATTTATTCATTCATTTTTATTTATTTTTTTATTTATTTATCTATTTAAATTTCTCAAGTTGCAGACGATAAAAGTCATACCCATATTGTTTCCCGCCACTCGAGAAAGTCGAACATTGTCACGAATCAAAGTCCTTTGAGTACTCCATGTATAAATTTAAAACTCAAATTCAAAAGAACTTTTTTTCCTGAATTCCAACCAACAAGAGTTTTCTTGGTAAATTGAATTCCAAACAACAACACTGCTTATTATTGTTTTATAAACTCAATGCAACTCCCTAGTAGTTCAAGATAAAGAAACAAGTAGATCTAACTCGTAAGAAGATTTGTCGCAAATTGTTCTTGATCTTTCGCGATCAGAACTGATAAATCGATGCCTTTCAACGAAAACCTCGTATCTGCATCTTGTTTTAAGCTGCAGATACGATGTTTTTGTAGAAAGGCGACGAAATAATGAAGTTTAAAACTGCTATGGGAAACAAAGCCGAAATAATGTCCTCTTATCGGTTGCATCAAAGTAACAATGGGAAATTAAGCTTTATTGAGAAAATTGCTAAATTGTACGTAAAACATTACATAGGTAGGGGTGAGCGGGTACATTTGTGACGTAACGCCTAAATCAGCCAATATTTGTGTACCCTTTCAACTGACGTTACGTCAATATTGCCTTTTACAAAACGACAACAAGAGCTGTCCGAAGACAGCGCGCTCGACTTTCTAAGTTGCTTAGTATAAAGGGGGCATAACTCTAAATATAGTGGAGCCAGGGTCATGGGCCCTGGTAGTCAGGTAGTATTCCAAGTTTGGGTTGAATCCCTTTGATAGTATGGAAGTCACTGATGTTTGAAAAAAAACTTTAACCTTTGTTGCAACTCCGACGCCAACGCCGACGCCCGGGTGACAGTATAAGCTCTCATTTTCTTCGAAAAGTCGAGCTAAAAATGTGTAGGATAAAATTCAAAGACGTTTGCAGACAACGAAATACGCTTTTCATGTACAAAATAAAATTGAAACTTCACTCTTTACCAAAACGGCAGACATTTGGCATTTTGAAAGATAGGCCTACTAAAGACGACAAAATTGGTGTTGATCAGATAGGATTTGTGTACTTGAAATGCAGACCAGAATACTATATGACTACCAGTATTGCGACTACAGAAGAGAATGCTGGTTATCAGCAACTTCTTCCTTGCCTGTGCACAGTCCAAGACCATTTCTATTTGGGGCGTCAAAATAAAAGTCATTGCTTGTTTAGGAAATGGTTAAGGGATTCTTAAGAAAAGTGGAGAGAAAATAGATTGCTGGCTAGGCTATTATAGATGAACTGCTTCTTTATTTCCATAACATAATTTCAAATCAGAGTCGTGTTTAGGAAAGGATTAATAAACCCCTTGACCGACCTACATTTTGCCACGAAAAATGGTAGACATCTTATCTAGGTCTTTTATAAAAGAAGCGTTGTAAAGACGGAGATCAGACTGTGTAGGAATCTATATCACTCTCATTTGTTGCAAACAAATTTGCTAATGAGTGTGCTTAGAATGTCGGAAAATAACTTATTGTCTCTCTCTTGTCTGCCTGTACTGTTCGCGCGGAATGGCCAGTGTTGAAACTTTTCTTTTATGATGGCCAGTCTGTTTAAGCCTTCCCCAAACGAAAAATTTTAGGGTTTTCCAATTCAAAAGCTTCTGCAGAGGACAAAAGAGATGGTGTAAAGTAAAAGGTGGGATTTGTGTACAAAATAACACAGAAAATATTGAGGCAAAAGAAGAAAATGCTGGTTACCAGCATTCTCTTCTTTCGTCTCAAGTTTTCCGAAGCATATTCAACCAGGAACGCCAAAACAAGGTCTTGTTTGGGAATGGGTTAATGAGAACTGTAATTCATTTATCCTTTTTTTCGGACCATTACGTACGAGTCTATGTGTACGACATTTTTCCTGAACTACATTATATTTGTAATTTGTGTATTTGTGACTAGATCTACGTATAGCATTGAAATATTGAGAGGAATGATGAAAATGCTTATCATCATTGACATCTAGAATATTGTCGTTTGGGAAAGGATTAATTGGTTATCAACCATTTCCAAATTTCCAAAAGACGAAAAAAGTTCCAATTTGAAAGCTGCAAAAGACGACAAATTTGATTAATTTACTGAATTATTTATTTGTGTACATGATTATACAGAGGGACAGCCAAAATAGATCGACATATCGGGAGTTCGACTAATCCTATTTTGACCTTTGACTTAAATGTCATTTGGCTATTTTTGTTGCCCATTAAGTACGTTCCAAATTGAAATATAATAGGAAAAGGAAAGAAATTGCTCGAAACGAGCAATTTCTATCCTTTTTTCTACTTAATTTCAATGGCTGTGTTTATTTCAAAATTACATTGTTTCAATGACGAGACCAGACTTTCACTTCGACTTAAGCGGAAATTCGACTCATCCGATGTCGAAATAACGAGTGTCGACTGTAACTGTTGTAAGTGTGTTTTGGAAATTCCACCGTCCGTAGAATGTTTTCGACTTCGCCCGAATAATTCCGACGTCGCGCGAATCTCATTAGGGGTGGAAAACCTTTAATTTCCGTACCTAATTAAGTCACCACACCCCAAAGCGGGAAAACACGTGACACAACAACCTACGTCGCGGAGTTGCTCGATGTGAAAGCAGGGCTTTTTTCAGGAATGGGGGAAGACACAGGACGCTGGTAGAAAGGGGAAAAATTATATGCCGCGCCCTAGTTCGGGGGAAAATTGTATGATATAGAAATGTAGACTTAATAGGCTAAAGCCCTCTTACACCCACTCCTGTAAACTTGAAAACCACCAGGGCTAGTTTGTAAAACTGTAGAAGTTGTGGGAAAGGTTTCCTTTTCATTTTATTTGGGTTTTTAGTGTGATTTGTAAATATTTCTTGAGGAAAAAAAATATTTTAGGGGAAAAAAGAGTATCATTTCTGGAGGGGAAGACGCTGGAAACCAGTGTCACTTTCTTAAGGGGAAAAACCCCTGGAAAGACATGTGACTCGACACGCTAAAAGGGACCTTATATGAAGCGTGAAAATATTCGACCCTAGTCAGTCTGCGCAGTCCGCGCAGCCAGACCAGGGCCAACACTATTCACGTGTATATAAATTTCTAAATCCGGAATGTTTTCCACATCTTACTATGTGTTCAGTTTTCGCGTCTGTGATTTGGTTGACCTGTTCTGAGTCTGACAAGTTTGTCAAAATTTTGATTAGTAACTGCTGAGTTCAGATAAGGTCCATTTTAGCTTGACGGATCGGATCATACATGTTAAAATCAGCTGATAAAAATTTATTGATGACCAAGTAAAAGGTTATTTCCTCGCCAATAACTTTTTTTATCGAGCGAGTTTTAAAGATCTACCACACACAGCAAATCCCTGATGTATTTTTGCCTTCTCAGCTCTAAACCATTTTCAAATCGATCTAGTTTTACCAGAATTATTGGAGATTTTCTGAAATAGTTGTGCCACGTGATTCCCTGATAAACGTTTCTGGCTGACTGAGGAGGTCTGATTTATACATTGATGTTTCGAATCGCACCAACGAATTCGACATTTCTCATTCGGATTTGCTTGTTCTCAACCGACAAAGTTTTTGGCCATTTCAAAGTTGTTAGGCTATAGACTATGGTGTAAATCCTGGATCAAAAGTGTTCATCTATCGTCGGACGTCCAACAAATATTTTTTTCCGACGAATATTATTTCTCGTTCGACGAATATCAATTTTCGTCCGACAATAGATATACAATGTACTTTTTTTAATTTGATCCTTTCGATACGTCACATTAAAAACTTTTAAACAATCTTTCCGAAGAATGGGCTGTGCAAATGGCATGAAATGAGCTAGTTTCAAAGTGTTACTTTCATAGCTCATAAGTATGAATATTTTTGTCAGACGAAAATCGATTTTTGTCCGAGGAAAATAGTATTCGTCCGACGAAAATTAATATTCGTTTGACCAAAGCGGTAAACCACAGGTTGTGATATCTTTCGTTTTTATTTTGTTTTACTTTTAATATGTGGTGTGTCATTAAGTTTTGTTTCAGTAAATTTAAGATGCCAAAAATGATAAAACTTCAACACAATCGAGCAACTGCTAAAATGGAAGTAGGCCCGATACCAGCAATTAGTCATAAGTTGAAACAGTATGCAGTTACGATGTTTTAGTTGAAAAGCAACCAAGTGTAAGTTCCATCACTGAATATCCATGTGGATCTTAGTTGATTCGTCCAATTGGTAGTTTCGTGGGGGGAAAATAACCCTTTCCAAAACAGCAAAATCTTAAGGGTGGTCCTATTGAAAAGCTACTGAAGATGACGAAATGGAAATTGTTAGAGATTTCATTTGTGTACAATGTAGAACAGAAAATATTGGGGGAAAAGGAGAAAATGTTGTTTATCAGCAAAGGCCGATCAAGCGCAACACCCCCTGCCCCTGGTATTAGCCGAAAATTAAATTCTGACCAAATATATAACGTTAAGGTTTAACGTTGCATATTTAACTCCACCAAAGACATCATTTGGGCTTGGACCCCCCCCCCCCCCCCAAACACACACACACACACACACGCCCACCCCATCAGCATTTTCCTCTTTTATCTCAACGTTTTCAGGGGCATATTCATACGGGGGCGTCAAAAGTCTTGTTAAGGAGAGGGTTATCAATCACCGATTGATTACCTGCATTCCTATTTTATCATAATCATTTTATTCTGTTTAGCACCGTTGAAATATTGATTCATATATTTTTCTAATTATTCATTTATTTATTTTCGCAATATCATTCTGTATTAACCCATTCCCTCACATTGACTCTTCTTGACTCCTTAAAAGATAAATGCTTTGAAAAACAATGTGGAAATTGAGAACATTGCTTGTGACAAGCAATGTCTTCATTTCCCACAATGTTTTCTATCCCCAAAAGGCCAAAAATGTTAAAAATGTCATTCCCTTGAAATCGTCGTCTGCAATATCTTTGAATTTGGACCATCTAAAATTTTGTCGTTTGATAAAGGCTTAATGTTCTCCTCATCTTAGCTGAAGTAAGCAATAATCATATTTTCAATATTTATGTACCTTTTCACCCTTTTGCATAAAGAAAGAAAATGGCTACGACAAAATAAAACCGTCCCTTTACCAGATAGCACAAGGTAAATCTGTTCAAATTGTAATTTGTTGTCACAAAAAAATATCATTTTCAAGTTCAAAAATGTTTATCGCGGCGATGAAAATGTTGTTCAGTACGTAAGTGAAAGGAACAAAATGGTGGTCAGCATCTTTACTTAAGCATATTCTCCCAAAGAACATTGTCCCTAACGATCGTCAAAACTGGACGTTATTTGGGAAAGTGTTAACCAGGTAACTGACACAATTTTGGCCATAACGTCGTAATATTACGTCATAATGACCGGCGACCGTCAAATACACCACGTGATCACCGCGAGACACAAAACGCAGACGATATTACGTAACGCCGTCTATGTCTGTCTAACCCACCAAAAAACCAATACACACTGGTCTACCAATACCCTTAATCCTTTACCTGGGCCAAATTCAAAGATACTGGCTGTCGAATTTACAGAGAAAATCGATCGAACGTAAAGCATTTAATTCGAGATAAATACGGTAAAAAAAATGAAATAAACGACGAAAAATGCTGATAATCAGCATTTTCGTCGTTTATTTCGTTATTTTTAAAGGATTTTTCTTGTTGATTGGGACGCCAAATGCGGGAATTGTTTGAGGAAAACTGTCTTTCAACGATTAGACGAAAATAGATTCCGAAGAAAGTAGACGTGTTCGGCATTGACAGGCGTAAGCAGCATAAATCATCGACAACATCATGGCCGTCATTGCTAGCCACGTTGCAAAACATCAAACGCAAAACTAACGTTCGTATTATGAACCAAACAAACAAACGTAAAAACGCCGACAAAAACAAGACATGTTCAGAAAAATACCAATGTATTTCAATGTTTGGCGTCAAACGATAAGAAGGCAAAAATGTCTAGGATAGAAAATTGTAAATAAAATTTATTATTGATGGGTTCATAAATATATTTGACATATAATACGTGTAAGCTTAATGCAAGGATGTGTATTGACCAATGGCCATTCTAAATGTTGTGTATTGGTCAACAAAGTAGCGAGAATAAAATTCCAAAGCTTTCATAAAACCCGTTAACGTTATCAGAGGGTTATGTATAACAGGCCATTTCAAAGCATTTTACAAATGCTTTTATTTCACAAAAAATATGTAAAACCTATAAAAAGCATGGGCTCAGAAAGTCTAAATGTTAACGCCTCAAGCGATGAAATTCACATTTCAAGATTTCTTTTTGAGATTTTAGCGAAAAGAACTCTCTGAAATCAAGATATGAAAGATTTTTTACAATAATAACAAAAAACAAGTTGCCGACATTGACGTTATTGTAACGTTGTCATCATTGACAGTTTCCAAACTAAAAGAAAATTCAATACACACTCCCCTAATGCATAAAATGACCGCAGTTAAAATGGCCACCCGGAAAATTCTCATAACCTTGTTTAATACTTTTTTCTCTAATGGCATTGACAATGTGGTTTTATTCTGCACGACATATGTATGGAAACGTTGCTTGTGTCTTGTACAATCCCATTCTGAGGTTGCATGTGGGATTTAGCACGCTTACTATCAAATATTTGTTTGTTAAAGATCATGTCATATTGGCCTAGGTCAACTAACGGTCAAAAGTAGGTCACGGTAATGTCCAACAAGTGGTCAGCCATGGTCACTCACCGCTCGCTATTCCATTACATAATTATAAAGAAATCTAAAATACAGCTAAGAAAGAAGGGTTTCCTACCTGGAAATGACAAAAAGTCCAGTTCCAATCACTTTACATGGTCAAACATAATGTCCGAAGTTTGGTCAGTATCGCGTAATCATTCCCGGGACCATTTCAAACACCACTTCGAGGTTTATTACGTAACACTGGTCATTACGCAGTCGAAAGGTTATCTCCCTTTGGCAGCCATTAGCGCACTGACCACCATGACGTCATGGGTTATTTTTAATACTAAATCACGTGACTATTGTCCATTTCTACCTGTAAAATGACCGCTGCTGACAGACGTAGAATATCGATTAATGATTAACCCTTTACCGAAATTTGAAATAGTCTGAATTTAGAGTCAACATTAAATAGTATTACAGAAAAAGGTTGCTATGACAAAGAACAAGTATTTATTTGATAATAGAAAAGTCAATGGAAAAAAAGGCAAATGCGTTTAATACTTTCTAGTTAAACGTTCGTTACGTATCAGTAAACGAATGATTAATTTAAAGATAATTATTGAAAGAAAAATAATTATAACAGAAATATAAGTGTAATTTGTATAATAATTATATATATAATCGAACATGCCAAGAGACATCACATTTCCATTTTATTTGCTAAAGTATGTCTTGATGCCAAGATTGGTTGTTCTAAAGTGTATAAATGCTATCAGTTTTTTTTAAAGTTGTTGCTAATAAGCGGAAAACACGCCGGCCTCTAAACTTGAGACAGAAATGGCAAATTCCATTTACATCTGCATTGCTACGGTGCCCATTCAGAATTTTCGTAAGAAAATAATTATGCCCTTTTAGATAAAAAAAGAGTACAATATATGTGAATTATCTGTGAAATATCATTGTAACTCGCTCATTTTATATTTTCTGCATCCTTTAGCCTATTTGAATTTAGACGAGTCTTAGTCCAAAGCTTAATAAATATTCAAGCATTTTTCTTGATTTCGAACCATGTTTTTCTACACAGAAAGACAATAAAATGTAAAATTCATTCAGTTGAAACTGTCGTTTACATCTTTAAATTTGAACAAGTCTAATAAGGTTGCCGTTTGGTAAAGTGTAAAATATTTTCCGTTGACTGAAATGTGTTTTAAGTCACTTCTCGAAACGGAAAACAATTTTTAACTTGAACTCTTCGGAAAGGAAGTTGACCAATGGTCTTTTATTATATCAAAATGTTTTATATTTCCTCTTTACGTAGCCTATTAAAAAACTGAGTTTTAGAATTTGAATGGAGGTTACAGGCTAGAAAATGGATCTAAAATATCGATAAAAAAGAGGGGAAATGCTGGTAACAAGAATTTCTATTACTATAAATGTTTCCCACCCGCCTGCTTTTATTTCCAAAATTCGTTAACGTCGCAAATACTGGATGATACTTAAGGAATGGATCAGGTCTAACTACTCTCTCGTACAAGATATGCCTCTGAAGAATGTAATACTCAAGATGACTAAGACTATGGAAACGACTATAAGTAAAGAACAAAATTTAATGTCCAATTAGGAACTACACGACGTTAATTGTACATGTATTAGCACTGTTTGAGTTTCTCTCTCATTGTTTACCCAAACTATACTAACAGAAAAAATAACCGTGCATACTTTTATTCTGATTATTTTTTTTAAAAAACTGCATATTTATAAGAAATATCTCTCGCATGTGTCCTTAAGATACACTTGTTAACAAAATATTGAATGTCACCAATTTCACATGCACGGTCGTTCGACGTTAACACACTTTACTTTTGAGTGTTCTGTACGTTGTATGCGTTATTCCTAAGTGAGGTTGAAATGTGTTTTTATGGCAAAACTGTTGTAAACTTTCTTTTTGTTAAGAAAAACATAAATGTGTTTAATTGAACAGAAAACAACATGATACATTTATCCAAAGATGTACGTTAATGCATAATTTAGACAGTAGCCCTCTAATACATAAGAAAGAGGTCGCCAAGCATCTTGGTGTGCATAGAAACATCATATAGGCACTTTGGGGACGATTTCAACAAATAATTAACACCCGCGACTTGCAGCGTTCTAAACGTCGACGCATGGCGTCATTTCGATAGGTCAACCATAATCAGAACGACCACCAGTGGTATCGATTGTAAACGGCAAAAGTTACGGCTACGCTGAGTGAAGAATTCAGTTATATCAGCAGAAGGCCTGTTAGAGAACGGTTAAAGGAGGGCTACATCCGTCTTAGACGTCTTGCGATACGTCTAGTCTTGCTACGACGTCGTCGACAACATCGTCTTCAGTGGCATAGACAACATCTACTCTTTTAATAGGTCGATTGGAACAAGGTATTGCTTATTGGCGCGTCTCGTATACACCTTACAGTCCGATGGATGAGCTCGCATCCTTAACAGCGTTGGAGAACGTCATATTGATTCGTGCTTTATTCAACGTCAGCACATGAATATAGTTAACGCTGTTTTTGTCAATATCTTAAGAATAACATTTAACGAGCAGTTTTCGTTTGTTTAGTTGTCCCGTTGCAGCAAAGCATTATCGATACCAAAAGTGTTCACACTCAAAAATGTCTTGTGAACTTTTACAATTTTATCCTTACATACTTTCCAGGCTTGGAACAGTGACACCAAGTTGCATATATATAGCAAACTGGCAAACATTGAAAATTAAAGGTTGGTTTGTTTTCCAAATTCTTAATTTGATTCATTTATCTTATGTACGAGGAACGTTCAATTAAAAGTGGTACTAATGGTCCACAATACCTTAATTATGTTTCTATGGAACAAGTTGAGCATGCGGCTATTTAACGTTCGGGAAATTTGTCATCTTTACTTGGTCAAAATATGAGACAAACTCGTTCAGTCGTCTTTCAAAAGTTATTGAAATTTCAAGTTGGTTCAGTCATATACACTGGCCATTTCACTGTATGCACAATGAAAAACGCACTGGGATTGGATGTAAAGGTTTATACTACAGGTCGCAGAGGATTTAAAACATTTGAATCACAAGTATACAAAAAAATGTATTAGTTACAATGGCATTCTAATGTTGAACATACGTCAGTTTTTAAGAAGTATATATAAAAATAAAATTGGGTTAAACTGACCTGAATGATGCCCCCTCTCAGGCAATTCCCGTAGAGGTAGTACCAAAGCAAAAGATGCTGCAGACTCCGACATAAGTAAACAAGACGCAAGGTTAACTGTGCAATAAATAGGAGATAAAGTTAGTTTTTCTTCGGGGACATGTTATACAATTTTGACGAAACGGTCCTCCACCTGTTGGCGAGGAAACAGATATCCCCGCGTGTAAAGTTTGCAAAATATCTTTTAAAATAATTCGAAAAATGTGGGCTTTCTCAGCTGTATACATATGATTTAAGGGGGAATGCTCCAGTTTCCTATTTTTTCCCAATAATAGAATTTATTTATATTTTGTATGTTGAAACTACATGTTATTAACAATTGAAAAATAAAATAAAAATGGAAGGTCATTGATCGGTCAGCGCACTTATTAGTGAATTACAGCAATTTTTATCACCTGCACATTGATAAAATGACGCAAAACAGTGGTAACTGCATACACACTTACGACTGTCTTGCTCTAAATAATCGATTTTCATCTTGAGGAAATCAGTTTCGCATAATAAATACTCTTTTATCGTCGAAAATGGTAAATTGTAATGATGTGTTATATTATTGAAATTATGGTAGCGAAACATATTGGTACGAAACATTTAATTTACTACAGTAATGACCGAGTGTTCCGAAAAACTGGAGCATTCCCCCTTAATATTGACCTATTATTTTGAGCACCATTTGCGTGTCAAAAGCAAGCAATGGTCGCGAAAATATCAGGCAAGATCTATCATTGCCACATGAACTAAAAGCGTGGCAAACGTTTTGCACGTGGTATTTTTTAAATGTGATGGGTATATTGTTCAAATTGCAAACAACATCACCATCGCTGGTCATTTATAAAAGAATAGTATGTCGGCAAAAGTGAAGAAATATCACGAAAAATGCAGGTTTTGGACAGGCTCATGAGGCATGTGCCTTATCCATGGCAACGGAGGTTTCCACGGGTGTCCTCATGTCCAAGACTTCCAGAAAGAGAAACGTGCTACACAGCGACTTCATCCACCCTTATAGCCTGGCTTAAGTCCGTGTGCTCTTTTGTCTTCCTTATGCTGACGAAATACTTCTCTGGTCGTCGGTATAGGTCCTGATGTTCCTTAGGCAGTGTCATTTAGCAGTGTCTGATGGGTGTTCCAAAAGAGGCGCATTTATTGGCATATAAGTAATGGATTTCAAAACTTCAAAAGTGCGAGGATGTCAAAGGGAAATACTTCGAAGGATTGTAGAAATTTGAAATTAAATAGAAACATAAAAACTGCTTCTAGAACCCCAGTTCCAAAATCAATTGAACGCCCCTCGTACTTAAGATTTTGTATAGAAACGAAATGTGCACAATTACTTTTTTCCGTTAGTATATTTCTACTAGGGACGTCAAAACTAGATTCTATTTGGAAAATGCTTAAATAAAGATTCACACCTGTTCCAAGAATATTTGAAATTCTAGAGATAAGATTATCTGTTCAAAATAAGTACAAAATGACGAGATAAGTCATTCACTACATTGAAAACACATCGTCTAAAATCCTTCACACATGATGATTTGATTTCGTTGACAGAAAAGGCCTTTGAATTGTTAAAGTTTGTTTGTTTGTTTGTTTGTTTGTTTCTTCCGACGTCCCGAGAATCACATTAGGGATGGACTACCTTAAAATGACTGCAGTACACATGGGTATACTTTTAACAAGTATCTTGCATCTATCAACGGTACTTTCTTTCCTCAATATTACCATATCCCTTGGTCTCTAATTCTAATAAATTAGCACTTTGCGTTGTTACATAAGCTTCTAAAAGTCACATCGGCGTTTTAAAGTGTCTGTATAAAAAGAATAGATGTCATTACTTGCAGAAAATTGACTAGAATTTAGATGTTTCGGTCCTGGACGAATCATTCGGACTTACGAGCATTTCGTGCTTTCAAACACAATCTAAAAAGCAAGACCTGTTTTTCACGTTTCGAATAAGGGCATTTAGTGAACCCGACGAGAGAAAACGGACTAGAACCGGATGAATTCAAACAACGTATTCTATCATTTGGCACTGCTTTACCTTTGACCACAACCACAAATATCAACCATTCCCCGTTAAGGTAGAATACCCAAAATGTGGCCATTTTGACAGTCATAAAACATGGGATTTTTTTAGCTGTGTCGTTACGTGCCCGAACCCATTCGAGCGCGGTCGTAAACATTCGGCGCTGGAAAGTTCCACCGCCGAATGTGTTCGACTTCACCCGAATAATTCCGACGTCGCGCGAATCTAAAAAAGGGCGGACTACCTTAAGTTAAAATTAATACTCAGCTATGATATGAACGGGGGGGGGGATGGGTTAGCTTCCTACTCTTTTTTTGCTCATCACCTTTCCAACGAAGCACACCGTAGTTTTGACGTCCCTGACAGAAAGTTCTTAGGAAACCCTTGTGCAAAAGAAGAAAATGCTGTTAACCAGTATTTTCCCATTTTGCCTAAATATTTTCTTAGTTGTAGAACTATTAAGGACACATATATGCAAATAGGGGCAGGGTTTTCCCTGGCGCACAAAATTGTGTGTTTTGGCGCGTTTTAACTCAAATGACCCTCTTAAATTATCAGCAGGGACATGAAGAAACAACATTTGACCCCTAATTTGAGGACCAGGGGGACATAATGACCCCCTCCGGAAAAAGTCAAGGGAAAACCCTGTAGGGCGTTCGTTTTCTAGTATTACACAATTTTGACTGAGTTTCTGCATGAAAATGAAATGATCAGGCTACAGAGGGGGTTCGTTCGAACCCCCTAACGCCCCTTGATCCGCCACTGGTTAACACATCCTTTCTTTATCAAGAATAATGTCGTCAAGATACATGACGATTGTACATTAAGCTGCTTTTAAACGAAAACCTCGTAACTGCAGCTTAAAACAAGCTGCAGTTACGAGGTTTTCGTTGAAAAGCGACGTTTCATCATTCGTCACTGCTTTACGTCTAATCTCTAGAACATAAATATCAACTCATTCCTGATAAGGCTTCATTTATTTGTGTCACAAAGAATAGATAATATGATAGGAATTAAGGTTTGTTATAGTTTTGGATTTTATCAAATGTTTTTGCCTGATTTTGTTTTTTAACTTTTTCCAAGTGCTCCGTGGAATGACCTAGAATTCGAATCATGTTGAAGAGTAGTCACCATCACGTTGAAGACTCACCATAGCTTCAAAGATCTAACCATTGTTCATTCTAATTCTAATCATGAAATGATTAGTCATTTAGTTTTCGTTTTGCTCCAATGTATCCATAAATCTTTTTTTGATAATGAACGTCAAAATCAAGACTTGTTTAACTAATGGGTCTCATTTTTGCCATAAAACGGCATTCATCCAAGTAGACACAAATGGTTGAATGGAAATTATATTACAGTAGCCTATATACGTATAAATACATTTCCATACTCGACCAATATGGCCAAGACAGGGAATCATGTGTCAAAGCAATAAGGAAAATTGCAGAAAATCTTCAATAATTACATGTATGCTAATACGCGACCTATTTGGATTTGGTTTGAAGCAGATTGTGTTTTTCTGATTGTTATATGGGCAACATGGTTTGGCCTTTCTCAAAATTTGGCATTTGAGATCAGAACAGTGGACAAAGGTCGGTAAGCGCAAACAGAATTCGCTCTTTAGATCTTTTTAGGCCCACATCTCAAACCAAAAAGCTACCTTATGAATGAAAGAAAGATGTGTTTTCTTGTCGTCCGGTATGTGTGGGCATATTTTGCCATGTCTGCATATTCATTGTATTGGGAAATAAACTTTAAGAGGTAACTTGTTGGTTTTAACTAAATAGCGAATTTCGACAAGTTTGTGCTAAATAACATTTGATCCCTGTAACTCCCACAAAGGTCACTTGCTGACTTGACATTTTTTGAAAAGCAAAATTTCATGAACAATCTCAGTATAAAACTTTGCATTCACATTACGGCCTCATAAAATCCATTTCTATGCATCTCTCAGAAAATTTCTACTAGCTTTAACCCTTACAAAGGGCTCTTTCACTGTAAAAATAAATTTTTTTTAGCTTTTCTTAATCAAATCTTAAACAGAGAAGATCTAGTATTGTAAAATAACAACAACAAGAACAAAAAGCATAATTATGAATTCTAAATTACTTTCCTATCGGGGATCTATGGAAGCACTAGAGGGCAATTTTGACTTGCGACTAATGATTTAGGACTTCGGACTTGTAACTTGTGAGTTATGAGTTATGACTTTTGCATTTGGGCCACTATATGCAACACTGCCGTAAGTATATACGAATTCCACATGCCAATACAACGGTTTTGCAATAGCTCTGACATGGATGTCGCTAAATGACCGAAAAGTCGTGCATTTGAACTGTGTCAGAATTCTCATGCTCAAAACTCACAAGTCATAACTCAAAACTCACAAGTCATTACTCAAAACTCACAAGTTACAAGTCTGAGGTCCTAAATCATTAGTAGTAAGTCAAAATTGCCCCCCAGTGCTTCCATAACTCATAACTCACAAGTTACAAGTCCGAAGTCCTAAATCATTAGTCGCAAGTCAAAATTGCAGTTTCTTCTGGATGTCGCTTAATGACAGAAAAGTCGTGCATTTTCATGTGTCAAAATGTTCGTGCTCGCCCATGAGATTTTTGACAAATAACACTAACTCAACCTACACACTAACTTTATCTCTGGCTCTAACCCCAAACCATAGTATTTCTACATGGTGATCAGCCGCTTAAAATTATTCCTACCAAAGAAAATTAAGCACCTAAAGTCTACACTTTTTCAATGCAACCTCTCCTTTACGAAATGGGGTTTAAGTGTGAAATTTACAAAGGATGGTCCTGGTCATCCGACCTTGTCAAGGTCATTGGAAGGTAGCCGCTTGATGCTTTGCCACAGAGAAAACGTACTCTTAACGCAAAACCGTGGAGTATATTGACACTGTGGCAATATTCATGTATAATAAGCATTTCATTGTTTCTAATTTGTGCGCATTGGTCTGGTGGTAGAACTCGGGCGTTGGAATCAAAGGGTCCTAGGACGTTCAAATCTAACCGATGCCATTGGAGTTTTTCTAAGCAAAAATGCATCCAAACTTTGCTCCTCTTCCCACCTGTACATGTAAGCCAGGCGCGTATCCAGGCATACTCCCATACTCCCGGGAGTACCTCGAATTTGAAAAATGATTTTTTTTCTGTGGCCTAAAAAGGTGTAAAAACTGAAGGCTAGTACTATAAGTGCAACTAAACATGTTCAATTAAAGTCGTTCTTACCGAAGTAACATATACTCCAGTAACCCTATGCTCACATGAATGTTGATAAAACATGGAAAAATGTTGAAAGTCTTCGGGGGGGGGGGGCTTCACCCCCTGAAACCCCTAGAGGGATTCTGCCCCTTCACCCCGCGGGGGGTCTGCGCCCCAGACCCCCTTGTTCTCTTTGGTAAGGGAGTACTTCAATTTTGTCCCCAGGTACGCCCCTGTAAGCAAATTCTTAAGTGCGTTTTACAAAACGATCGTAAGAAAATTTTGAACGTAAGAAAAAAAGTATCGTAACTCTAAAAATAGAACAACAGTGGCTAAAAATAAACCAACGATGTGCTCTTATCTCGGTTTAGTTTCTCGTAAATATAAAAAAATGCTAGTTGTGTACTAGTTTCAAACTGTACTTTTTAGCATTGATAAAGGTAATTCTGCTATTAAAAATAACAGAAATTGGATATTTTAGGTGAATTGCTTAACTATTACTGATACGGTTCCAAACGTATTATAAACGTTCGAAGGTGCCATTAGAATGGGCGAGCATGAGAATGTTGACACATGAAAATGCACGACTTTTCTGTCATTGAGCGACATCCAGAAGAAACTGCAACAATATCGTATTGGCATGTGGAATTCGTACATACTTACAACAGTGTTGCACCTAGCCAAATTGTACAAGTCATAACTCAAAACTCACAAGTCACAAGTCCGAAGTCCTAAATCATTAGTCGCAAGTCAAAATTGCCCTTCAGTGCTTCCATAGGGATCATTGAAGGCCGGCTCCTGAAGCCGGCCTTCTTTGGAATGCTTTTTCGATTTAGACGTGTAGGATGTGGGAGGCTAACAATTAGAACATTTTCGACATATTGGTGTAGAACTGACTGATTTGTAAGTCGAAAATTGACGTTCACCTTGCAAGTTACATTTCTTAAATATTGTCTCCTTTGCGAGCAAAAATATCGCAAAATTGACCGCATTTGTATATCGTTCCAATTCCAATAACTGACCGCCCCCGATCACATGACTATCAGATTAACCACGGTCCATAGAAATACTGGAATGCACAAAAAACCGAGACGTACATAGAATGTCGATATATTATCTATTAAACGTTATCGGCAAGCTTTGGAAGTTATCGAAACGCGTATCAAATCCGACATTTAACTCAATCCCACGTGAACGTCTCTGTTGAAAGCATCCGATCATGAAATACTCATGCGTTTCGGTATTTCTATGGACCCGATATAATGGGTTACTGCCCTTTGAAAGACCCGATAAATAAGTTGTAATTTATTTAGACTTTTAACCGAACGCCGTAGCTCAATCGGTTAGCCGCTCGTACTTACAGACATCATTGTATTCAACGGTGTGGGTTCAAAACCCACTGTCGCTTGTGTCAACTTTTTCCTCAAATACTTTTTTGAAAGGAACTTTTGTCCTTTGTTATATATTTAGTTAGGTATCCAATCTGATTTCTTTTTGTGTGTGATTATTTTTCTAATATGTTTTTGCATTTAACTTTTTTGCTATTATTTTCTTTTCATTTTGATACAAATCACACATGAAAACAGCCTGATTTGACAGAATGGCAATAGATGGCTGAGAACAACGTTCTCCAACAAAGGGAATTAACTCTGACAGCACGAGTCAACAGTGACCAGGATTAATCTTTTGGCTGCATCAATTTAAAGTTGAAGTTTATAAATTGTTTAAAAAATTATAAATAAACACTTTCGTCTCGCAATGAAAATGACTATTATGACCTTATTACGAAGTTGCTATATTTTTTTTAGCGAGCCGGGACTTTATGTCCAGGGAGCTAATGTCACAGCCATAGTGTCGGCGTCGGCGTCCCGTCCCGTCCCGTCTTCACTTGAAAAACTTTAACCTGGTCTATATCTCAGGCACTATTAGAGATACAGCCTTGATATTTCATACATAGATACATCTCGACAAGACCTTTCATTTGGGACCATGACCTTTGACCTAGTGACCTTGACCTTGGAGTTTAACATACTTTTGAAAAACTTTAACCTGGCCTATATCTCAGGCACTTTTAGAGATACAGCCTTGATATTTCATACATAGATACATCTTGACAAGACCTTTCATTTGGGACCATGACCCTTGACCTTGTGACCTTGACCTTGGAGTTTGACCTACTTTTAAAAAAATGCTGTTTTGTGACAAGCTCCCGTATAGGCGAGCTATGTTGTCCGCGGACAACTCTTGTTTAGATAAATCATACTATCTGTAATTCTTTAGTCAGTAAAATACAAGTATTGCATTGTATTAAAGCTGCAGTCTCTCGCTTGGTCAAAAAAAAAAAAAAAAACAAAACAAAAAAAAAAAAAAAAAAAAAAACGGAAAAAATGGAATGAAACGCACAATTTTTATAATGACCTTTGGATTAGTAACGGAAGGCGGTTCAGGCAAACAATGAACATAAAATAAGAAAGTTATTACCAAAATTAAGGGAAATCCGTGGAATAAATGAAAAACGCTTGTCACATTTTTATACGCCGCCGGAGGCGGACGTATATTTGCGTCATCTTCTCCGTCTGTCCGTCCGTCCGTCCGTCCGTCCGTCCGTCCGTCCATCCGTCCATCCGTCCATCCGTCCGTCCGTACGTCCGTCCACTTTTCTTGTCAACGCAACTCCTCCTAAGTTTCTGGCTGGATCTTCTTGAAACTTGGCCAATGTTATCACCTCAATTGGTAGATGTGCATGAAGGAAGGATTTTATGGTTCATTGATTTTTGCCTAAGTTATGCCCCTTAAAAACTTAGTCTCTGGGGCTTATTGAAATTGCAGCCTTGTCAACGCAACTCCTCCTAAGTTTCTGGTTGGATCTTCTTGAAACTTGGTCAATGTTATCACCTCAATTGGTAGATGTGCATGAAGGAAGGATTTTATGGTTCGTTGATTTTTGCCTGAGTTATGCCCCCTT
Organism: Fragum sueziense; assembly: GCA_963680895.1. Lineage (NCBI taxonomy): Eukaryota > Metazoa > Mollusca > Bivalvia > Cardiida > Cardiidae > Fragum > Fragum sueziense. The sequence continues at coordinate 40,331,334 of OY804593.1, read as the reverse complement.
AAAACTTAGTCTCTGGGGCTTATTGAAATTGCATTCTTGTCAACGCAACTCCTCCTAAGTTTCTGGCTGGATCCTAATAAAACTTGGTCAATGTTATCACCTCAATTGGTAGATGTGCATGAAGGAAGGATTTTATGGTTCATTGATTTTTGCCAGAGTAATGCCCCTTAAAACTTAGTCTCTGGGGCTTATTGAAATTGCAGCCTTGTCAACGCAACTCCTCCTAAGATTCTGGCTAGATCTTAATGAAACTTGGTGGATGTTATAACCTCAATTGGTAGATGTGCATGAAGGAAGGATTTTATGGTTCATTGATTTTTGCCTGAATTATGCCCCCTTAAAACTTAGTATCTGGGGCTTATTGAAATTGCAGCCTTGTCAACGCAACTCCTCCTAAGATTCTGGCTGCATCCTAATGAAACTTAGTGGATGTTATTACCTTAATTGGTAGATATGCATGAAGTAAGGATTTTATGGTTCATTGATTTTACCTGAGTTATGCCCCCTTCAATCTTAGTCTCTGGGGCTTAATGATATTTCAGCCTTGTGAACGTAATTCCTTCCAGGTTTGTGACTGGATATTTATAAAAAACTTTTTGTGAACACAACTTTTTACAGGTTTTTGAGTGAATATTTATAAATCCTTGTCAATGTCATTTTTTTGTCTCAAGTTTTATAAGTGGCGGCGTATATTGTGACCATGGCACTCTTGTTCAAATCTATTTTCCTCACTGTTTACCTTTTGCTCAGATGTAAACACAACATTTTTGTATAAAACACAATAAAACTCTTATAATGTAATGACGTAGATACGGGTAAAATTTAGGTAGAGTGATTGAGTGGTATGTGTGCTGTACAGGACACTCGAGTTCTATCCTAGTTCTCGGCGATTCTTTTACTCTCTTTTTTTTTTCTTTTCTTTTCTTTTTGTCCATCATTTGTATTTTTACACAAAATACAAGCTGCCATCTGCCTAGCAAATGAAATTTCGTAGCTAATAGCCATTGAAGACGAAGAAAAAGTATAAAAAATCTGCAGACAGCTGGATTCGAACTCGGGGCTCCATAATTGAAAACTGACCGCTCTACGTACCTATCAACCCTATCAACCTAAATAAGATAACTTACTCAGCATGTCCTTTCTTAGTCATTACGCCACTAAATATAAAAAAATGTATTGTTTTATCCATGTGCCAGAGGGTCTTGCGCGAACTATAGAAGAAATCAAAATCCAAACGACAGGAGATTTAGATCCAAGCCTATCTTTATCGGGGATCAAACAGAGCGATGGAAAGGTGAAAGGATAGGCCTAATCGAAGCTGACACGAATCGAATCATGTTGCCAAAACGCTGATCGATACATCAATAGTGGTCACGTGGGAAGACGCTTGGAGGGGTGTCTGAGAATGACATCATCAAAGTCCTGCGAAATACCTTTTCTATAAAATTAATAGAGGTAATTTGTGGAAAAAACCCTCCGGCATTTTGTTTCAAAGGAGAATTTCATTGAATTGGAGTACAATTGAGCTTGAAAGGTGTATTGTTTAAAAAATATTATTAATGACCCAGCGAATGACCACAAAATGGTTTTAAAATTGATTTTTCGAAGAAAATTCGAGATAGAGCACTTTTAAATATTTACAAATTCTACATCAAACAATGAAACAATTGAAAAAATAGAAAAAAAACCCACGGATTTACTGAAGAACATGTCAGTAACGTGAACAAAATATCCATTTCTTTTGAAGTAAAGCAATGAACAAATATTTAGCTAGGTTCAGAACAATAGGTTTCAATTTTGTTGTTAAAAATTCGGTTTTTTTTTAAGTTAATCATGGTTATGCGAGCTGGTATTTGTTTTTTTAAGTTAACCATGGTAATGTGAACTTGTGTTGGTGGTGCAGGACCATTCGCTGAGAAATCTAAAGGCATATCTATTATTGCACTTGAGGTCACCAAAATGAGCAAACATGGCAATTTGCGGGACTTGCAGAATGTATACATTTTAAAAGTAGAAGTCACTTGAACTGCAAACAAACAATACGCTATCAAATAATTGCTACTGCAAGTCCACGATAATTCCGTTGGGGTCTTGATACTGTGAGTTCAACAAGAAAAGGAAAGATATAATTAACATGACATGGTTGAAATATATCACTTCAGCAAAATTTTCACGGATGGCTACCAAAAAATTGCCGGCCTCTTTGATGCTATGCGTCCAAATTTTGTCTTGTATTCAAAATGTTATAATTTTCGTCTATCCAAATGTACACAACACTTTGTTTAAATGAATTTGATCTACCGTTTCTTCTCCATTTACAGATACCCATTTTCGTCTTCTGTTTTCTACTTTCGGGTAAGTACACGGTCTTTTTTTGTACAATGCATTGCAGTCTTAAACGAAATGTACAGTACGGAATATCAGGAATTTGACAATCAGAACGGAACGTGAGCGATCGGTGAATGCAACCCGAGCAGAATTGAATGATCGCGAACGAACGCTGAACGTTTTCATAATATGCCCGAAAAACAATCATTCAATCTTTGCGATCAGATGAGCGCTATGATTGAATGAACGTTTATTGCCTCATAAAAAGAATTATTTTTAACGAAATTCCATAACCCTATTTTTTAAATAACAGTTTCCGAGCCTATTACTATTTATTTTAATAAATAAAAACAAAACATTTTCAATTTTTAATATCTTTTAAAAGCAGCAGATGTTAAATTGAGACCGATCGGATTTATAAATTACTCAAAATAATTTCGAGTTGTCTCCCTTTTTGATTGGAAATGATTGAACGGAATGATCGCTTTTTTCGTGAATGTTTTTTTTAAATAAGGACATGATTGAACGCAATGATTGGTTTTAGATGCTGATTGAAATAAACATGATCGCTACCGGAGCGATCGTGAGTGGTGATTGAACGTTATTGCCCGCGATTGAGCGGAACGCACACGCTATGATTGTCAAAATCCTGATATTCCGTACTGTAACAAATCTCAAGTTACTTATTTTAAAATCAAAAGACTGAATGAATCGAATGCACTAATTTGAGGCCTGTATATGACATAATTACGATGTTATAAACCGGTATTTTGTCTTGAACAAGAACGCATATCGTGCTAAAACCATTCTGTACATATGTGCGGGATGATCTATGCCTATGTCTACGTGCCCACCACAGCAGAAAGAAAAACAGGACGTTCTACGCGAAGCGATGTGATGCATTGATTGATAAAATAGCCAGTTCTTTAAACTCAGTAAGTTTTTATAAAAGTGTATTTGAACGTATTCTTACAGGTTTATCAGCTTACCAAATTCGGCTTGTTGGGGATACAAGTAACAGTACGGGTCGGTTTGAGATACTATACAATGGCGAGTGGTGTACGGTCAATCCGTCATACATGACGTCAGAGAATGCCAAGGTCATTTGTAGGATGCTAGGATACGGGAGCAGGTGTGTATTATATCTTTCGTCGGTGTTGATTAAAGATAGAGTAACGATGTTTTGCAAAAACACCGAAGATATATCATTCGAATATACTTAATTCAAAATATCATCATTTGATTTCAGCTTGATAACCTCCTTAAGGATACGAACTTGTTTTATTCATGGAATATCTTTCTCAAGTGAACGATGCAAAGTCCAATGACAATTATAGAACATTTGGATTGGATTGAGGCGCATAAAGTTGTCTTATAAAAAATATTTATAAAGCATTTGAATTTTGATGAATTTTTGAATGTTTGTAAACTTTAAAAGCATAAATGGGATGTAATGATGACAATATTTTCATTTCAATAAAGCCGAATAGCTGTGAGTATGCTGACCGGAAGTCAACCCGGTATCTATGGTTATGGTACCGGAAAGGTGCTAAATGCCGACTTCCGGTGCACTGGTACCGAGCAGCACTTGTATGAATGTGCCTATGGTAACAGAACATACACAACATACCCGGCTTATACATATCCTGCAGCTGCAATTACATGTGAAGGTAGGCCTACTTCTGGTCCACATCATTCTGCAATATGTTTTGTGTGTCAAATCGTCGATGGAAGATAAACTCGTAACTTCCGCTTTATCAAGCTGTAGTTGCGAGGTTTTGACCCCTCACCAACGAAATGTAAACATTAAAGCATACAAAGTTGCACAAACGACGAATAATCTTGAGATTGTACAATACATATAGCCTATTATAAGTTTTTTTCTTTGTATAAGTAAAACACGACTGACAGGTCCATATTCTCCGCAAACCACAAATATGACACGACACAATACTATTTTTCGTCATTTCTAATGTCAAAACTAGTTGTTTTATCATACTTTGAGGGAAACAAATAGATTCAAACATATTTTATGTAGCGCATGGATTTGTAGATGCTTTTTTAAAGTCCACAGAATAACATTTATTTTCAAGAGATGCAATGCTGTATACTTATAAACTCTGAATTTAGAGTCGTTGCCGACAATGAAAATGATGAGAAATGAAATCTAATATATTCGAGGGGATAGAAGGGATAGAAAACAACAATATTATATCACGCGTCTTTCTTATCATGGACGTCAACGTTAGACATTATTTGTGAACGGGTTCGAATGTTTATATTTGGTCTGTTACAGGATCGCTACTTCGTCTCGCTGATGGGGACACCAAGTCATCGGGTCGTGTAGAGGTGTACGTCAAGGTAGAGCTATGGCTCGTTATTATTATTCCTCTTACAAGGCCTTTTTATAACCACTACTGTTGTTAAATTACTACAGTTCCCACTGTCATCCATACTGCTACTACTACTAAAAATTTAAATATCATTGTTATTTGTGTTTTTGAATTATTAATCATGATTATGGGAATGTTTCATAAAATAAAAGAAGACAACAATTACTACATAATTATACAATTAGTCACTGTATGTGCGTTTCTACTAGCTGATAATATCAATTTGTCGGTGTTATTACAAAACATCATAACTAAAGTTGTAATTACGAGGTTTTGCAATAACACCATCGAATTGTAACTGTGATTTACAGGGTGGATGGCACACCATCTGCGATTCAAATTTCGACACGAAGGACGCAGCTGTAGTATGCAGAATGCTTGGATTTGAAGCCAAGTATGTAGCATTCAGTTCTGTATTTACTAAATAACCGAAGCATTACACCTGAGGGTCGTAAATTATAATAATAATTGCCCTGGGCGTTAGTCTGTCTGTCCATCCATCCATCCGTTCGTCCTTTAGCAATCCACTGTGTGCGCAAATATTCATGCAGTTTCATTCGCAGGCGGATGAATCCAGCTACAATGAATCTCCATGGCGTCGCCTTTAAAATTCAGATAACTCGTCTTGTTCTAGAATTAACTACAGTTGAATGGCAAAACTGCCCAGTTTCACTGACGAGGCACATATGGGCGTACATACACTGCTCCGAAAAGCATTTTTCTAAATTACAATGCATTAAATTTAATTGTGCAAGACATATGTCCTCTAACCCATTCATTTTTTTAATAAACAACATTTTAAGAGAGAAAAACAATTGAAATAATTAAGCGTGCCATGACTACGAACTGAAGCTTCTTCCAATTTTGATGATTTCATAACTTCGAATGTCTTACTGGTTTTCAACGTGACGTTTTGCCACATATCTGTATCCTTTTCCTTTTATTTTAAATTAATTTCGCTGCGAACTCAATCTTATATATTTCTTTCCAGTGGGGTAGCCATTCCTTTTAAAGCGTCAACCTACGGACAGGGTTTCGGTGATAGCGCCGTTACCGGACTGGCGTGCAATGGCTACGAATCTGACATAAAACTGTGCAAGGGTAACTGGATCAGCGCTTGTAACCACGTAGCGGATGCTGGGGTTAAATGTGGAGGTTTGTGGCTGGATAAATATAGGCCTTAAAAACCTTATCGGCTACCATATTTATTATATAGATTCTTCGTAGTTTAACCATTTAATGATGTCTGTGTAGGGAACTGTTGTATTTAGCCTACTAACAATGCACTTAGAAATGTGTAGACACGTAGACTGACAACAAAGAATGCGACGTAGAATGGGCCCAGGTAATATGCCAACAACGCACCCACCCCTGCCAAAAAAGTTCAAGAACACATTTAAGTTCAAGAACTGTTCTAGAACGTTCTAGATTATTAAATGGCAATCCTAGAACAGTTCTAGAACTCATTTAAGTTCAAGGTCTGATCTAGAACGTTAAATGGTAGTTATGGAACAGTTCTGTTCTAGAACTGCCATTTAACATTCTAGAACGTTCTAGAACAGTTCTTGAACTTAAATGGGTTCTTGAACTTTTTTCGCAGGGCTTTATTTACATCTGATGTTTTATTGGCCTATTTATCTCTACCAAGGCTTCTCTAAAGATCCACTGATGTAGTAAATAATTTAAACTGGCGTCTCTTCCTCTTCCAGTATACAATTAAAGTGACATTTCACATTTATTTTTTCATATTTTACTTTATATTTATCTGAAAGAACATATTTTCTGATGGAAGTTCTGAAAATTTCAAGCCGAAATATTGCACCGTTTAGGAGAAATATATATTTTTGTGCTAGAATTTAACAAATTGTTGTGGACAACAGTTCAGATTTATATGGAATTTGTCATATTCGTCTCAACTTTAAAGACATATTTTTCGCTTATAAACAACAGCTTCAAAAAAGTTAAAACTGATAGCATTTCTACGCTAACGCATAAGAATAACCAATCTTTGCATCAAGGCATACTTTAAAAAATGAAATCGGAATGTAATGTTCATTTAAAGCTCAAGTTACTCACTCTAAGACTGTGTTAACTCATATTTCACAAGTTTAAATTATGAATTCACAGAAACACCGATTCGATTGGTCGATGGGCCGGATTACTCCGCTGGGCGCGTCGAAATAAAACACGCCGGAAACTGGGGAACTATTTGTTCTTCGTACGGTTCTACACAGACATATGACCATCGTACCGCAATGGTTATTTGTAAAATGCTGGGGTATAACAATACGTAAGCGTGTCTTTTAACTATTCTTGAAATACGCCGAGACTTGTGGAACGTTTTTGTTGTTCGCACGACAGTAAAGTAAATAGTGCTTCGACCAACGTATCTCTACTGTACAATGGTTTCGTGCAATATGCTGGAATATACATACTCATGACACATAAGAGTGTTTTCGAATTAATCTTGAAAAGAACTTGCGGTATTTTCATTTGAATTTATGATTTAGAAAACTATTACTAGTATAGAAACAACTTTTAAAATCATATTAAGAGTTCGCAATAAAAGATCCAAATCTTCCAGGCTACCTAAAATAAATCAAAGCAACTACATGTGAACATAACGATACTCGTATACTTTTTTTTCAAGAATTGTGAAATGAAGATGTTCTTTGTTTAACATTCTTCTTTTTGTTGTTTTTATACAATTACATGTATATACGATTAAACTGCACATGTGTAGCATCAATCATGATACATTTTAACCTTATTAACCACAAAGCCCACTTTGTGAAATAAGCCCATATTAGAGGCTATTAAATACAATTAGATAAGTAATGATACCATTCATATACATGTATGATAAAAATGAGCCAGTATCTGGAAAAATGGCCCATATAACTTTTGAGAATAGTGTTTTTCGATCAGATTGTGCATAAACCCTGTCTAATCTGGATTTATACAACTATCTTAAACATAGGCCTACTACAGGCCACGATAAAGCTATTAGAGGACAATATAAATCCTGATCAGACTGTGTGTATGCACAGGTAGGCTGATCTGGGTCCATGTTGTTCTCAAATAGGCCTATCATTAGGGACCTTTTTTTCAGATCTCAGCTCAAATGTTTAATTGCAGGGGAGCTTTCGCTTACAAAACTGCATTTTACGGTGAAGGTGATGGGCATGCGATAGCCACGTGGCCGAAATGTGACGGTTCTGAAGCAGATATTGCTAAATGTCCAAATATACAATTTGGTACCACGTCCAGCTGTTCTCATACCTACGATGTAGGAGTCAATTGTAAAGGAAGTAAGCTCACTACTCCCAATTACCCCTTTAGTTACGGCAGTCAACCCCTAATGAACATAGGCCTACCAGTAATTTTGTATACATTCAGATATGTGTTGCGCCCAATATGACCTTGGTAGTCGACGGGCCTTAAAACACCATTCATTCATTCCCTAATGAAATTCACACGACGTCAGATTTATTCAGGCGACGTCGCAAGTATTCGGTGTTCGAACGTTCCGGAATTCTCTTATTTGCCTCTATGTTTCGCAAATCTTTTCTTACCACGTGTTTCAAAAAATTTCAATGTTTTGGAAAATGATGCGAAGTGTTTTATCTAACATTATCTAAAAAACTTGCTGTACCATTTCAGAGACTCAAATGCGTTTACAAGACGGCGTTTCGGAACAGTCTGGCCGGGTAGAAGTTTTCCACAATGGACACTGGGGTACGGTCGGCAGCACAAACTTTGACCGCCATGATCTAAAAGTTATCTGCAAAATGATGGGATACGAGTACTCGTAAGTAAATGTGCATCCTAGGTCGTAATGGACAAAAGTTGGTTTTTATTTTGGAAAATGTATATACATATCATACAATGTATTAGTGTTCAAAACGCTGTAAAAAGTGACGTCTTTGTAAATAACAATAAACAAACCATGAATGGATAGACAGGACTGATTTGTTCCATCTTGAAACAGCATCTTTCTTGTCGCCACTACTTAAAGCATTACAGGCCAATTTAAGTGCGTTTTTTCTTGAAACATAATCTTTCTCGATACAGAGTTTATAGATCTTGTCGAGAGATTTCACCTCTGTGGTCGGGACATTGATAATATATTGGGGAGACAGGGGCTAGTCCGCCCTCGGGGCATGTTCGGCCAGTGGCTTTGTAGAGCCTCTCGACAGAGATAGAGAGCCCGGAACCAGATTGTAATGTCTTTTATGATGAAACCTGTTCGCAGAAAGTTTTTGGTCGCTTTGAGTAGAAAAACGTGGAAATTAGAACAAAATTCTAATTTTTTGACACTGTCAGTAAAATTTCAACATTTGTGTAAATGTTCATTTATATTAAGATGCGCCATGATTTAGATTTCTTTTTTGTATATTTATGAAGACAATTAAGTCCTTTTTCAGATTAAAACATAAGATTACGATTTCATGTCATCTAAAAGAAGATGTAATGTGGTGCTTCCATGAGGTCAGTCTGGGGCTAGTCCGACTTTTGGGGTCGGGGCAAGTTCGGCCACGACCAATCTTACACATGCATAAAAAGAATGATCACGGTTAGAAATGTAATTTCCTGTCGCATCTAAATATATCAATCGCAAAGACCTAGCTTTTACTAAAGCGTAAAAAATGGAAAAAATCAAAACCACTGGCCGAACTTGCCCCGGCCCACCGCTTGTTATCCCAAATGCCCCTTTCTCACAATATCTGGCTGTTAAAACAATACCTTTTTTATTCATACCTTTATTTGGCAGTCGTATACAGATTCCTAGAAATTTAAACCGTCTAAAAATCCTTTATAATGAATTATAGCCCTGAGCATACCTAGCCCCAATAATCGGCCGAACTTGCCCCGTGCATGGGGCAAGTCCGCCCACTACGATCAAAACTCTAAAACTTGAAATATGCGTTCTTGAAAAGAAACATATAAAAACTATGATAGACGCAGTTAGAAAGGCTATCACTTGTAGATCTTATATATAGTCCGTGGGCTGGCTACACCCTAGGTCCCCCCCTACCGGGATTTTATGACACCTATATCATTGCAAAGCTTGATGAATTCCCTTTCAAATGCAACTTGTTGTTTGATATATAAGTGCTGGATAAGCATATGCGGAGCGATTGATTTATCTCCCCTTGAATTACAAAAAATACTTGTTTATAACTCACCATATACACGTTTATGGGATCCAAAATAACTCAAATTTAAGCGCAAATGCCCAAAATGCTTATAGATTTTATCAATTCACATCGTTAAATAGTAAAAGATAATTTCACACCAAAATAAGCACGAATTATGCCCCTTGAATATGTAAAACAAGAGAAAAATAGTATAGATATTGCCTTTGTTTATATTTACTTTGCATTTGGAAATCATTTCTACAGCGAATAATTGCTAGAATTTGTATTAAAGTGTTTCTTAGATGCCTTATTATAAAAATCAAAGTTTTGACTATCGACATTCTGGGATATACTCGACATTTCAAATGATTTTCAAGATGGCCGCCGCAAAATGACCACTTGACTAAATATCGAAATATCACTGCCCTATAATTTGTTATCATGTTCTGTATGTAAATGAGATCATTTCTTCGGAAAATTGGGTATATTAAATCTAAAAGAGTGTTGCCATGCTTAAAATCGGCTTTTTTGTCATTTTTTTTTTCAAAATGGCCGCCAAAATCTCATTATGTAAAAATGATGTAAATGTTTTTCATTTCTGCAAATCTACTGCACTTAATATTGTATTTTCAAATGTATTTCAATTTCTTATTAAAACTACATGATTCAACAACTAAATAAATGACATAACTTTGAAAATATATATTTCCAGAACGGCCCTAATTACCGTATAAATGGTAATAAATCCCCATTCCCATAAATTAAGTACTGAAGAAAATCCAAATTGATTATTTTCTAGGAGAGATAAGCATTTTCCCTCTTTGACAGAAACCATGCACCCGATTCTTTGATAATGAGTCCACATTAGAGTACGTCATGGGCATCTTTTTGCATGTACTAATATGTAATTTCCTGTGGTAAGCAGCGGTCACATTTTGAGCGTTTGCCACAAGGTTTCTCACGCATGGTCTACTTCAGATCGTCTAGCAACTTGGCATAGTATGCTGCGTTAATTGAACCTTTCTTGGGTAATATGTCCAACAAAAATTTTATTGCAACCCCCAATTGTCTCAAAACATTGAATACTGAACCTTGTCTGTAAAATATTGAATAATTTTCTTGGCCTTTGGGATTACATACAAACGTACCTAGGACTCTGGACATTTTCTGGTTCATAAGAATGCAACAAATACTGGTAATCTCTTCGTCATTTGCTTATCGTTGCGGAATTTTAGACCCAACAGTCTGTAAGTTTATGCATCCTTTTGCGATCAAGCAATATCTTTCAAAAGATAATGCATGGACAATTTCTTTCTTTAATACGCTCATCAAGTATACCAGATCTGTGAATTTATGATACATATCGTCGACAGTGGTTTCAACTTTGCCTTCAGACTTAGCATCATCTTCTTAAGTTTCTCTGTCGCGTTATAACCCCCCCCCCCCCCCCCCCACGATTTTTTACTTGAGGATAAGATGGTACAGAAAACCAGTAAACTCATCATGCATGTTTTACCTTCATTCCTTTTTCAATACAAGTGTCGAACCATAGCAGGCTCTCCCTATTTTGTGAAAAAGGCTTTCTAATAACCGTATATTTAGACAGTTTTGTGCACATATAATGACATACATAAATCGCGGATTCCTTGGTTGATTGGAAATTGCTTATATGTGTTATTCATAGCTAGCCTTTGTGTTTTATGGATTCAACCACATCCTAAGGTTAGCTTGTTGTCTTCCACAAAAGTTAGAATTTCAAAACTAATTTGTGGTGAAGATATTTGAAATGAATTAAGAAATGCGCGAGCAGCAAATTGTGTTTGCTATTTAAACGAAATCTTTCAAAACAACTTTTTGTTACACGAATACGAGGATTCCTCACAAATAAAGTGTCTTCGAAGTACTGGTATCCAATAAGGTACATATGTACAATTTATAACTGTTTATATTATCACATATAAGTATTCTGAATTATAAAGGTGTAAAACGATATCACTTGAATGCAATTTGATAAAGAAGTGAATAATTCAGTTGCTATTATAGGCAATTTTAAATCATCAATTAATGCATTTGACAGTGCAAATATGAAATTGTCCAGTTTCAATTATCGCTTATTAGAATATATTTGGTAAACTGTGTTGCTGTAACATAGCATTCCAATTAAATGAAGTGGCTGGGAAGATTTCTCTTCTGCACAGCATGTCTCCAATAGTATTTTTAAGTTTAAACTTGGAGCAAATAGTCGGTGTAAATGCAAAACCTTGTATATCAATTCTGGCGATTTTCAAAGTACACACTTGTATGCCCACTTTAGACAATTCACACGGGTTTTGGAATAATTCTACTGATCAGTATTAAAGACACATTATTTGTGAACAATATGTCCGAATTTCAAGTAAAATCCGTCTGTTTCGGAAAATATATTAAACTATTTTCTTCCCCTCTAAAATTTTCAAAAAAAACGAGATACGAGGTTTTGCATTTACACCGACGAAATGTAAAAAAACATGCATTAAAAGGCAAAAATGGAATAAATTAAAGGTGACCATATATGTACTTCAATAGGAAGTCATTATCGAAAACGCTTTACAATTTGTTTAGTACTTAACTTTTACAAAATAAACTCTCTTGTATAAAAGAAAACAGTATTTCACATAGAAAAAAATCAAAGAAAATTAAATTTTCAGCATGTCATTTGTGCTTAATGGAATTTTATTGCCATTTATACGGTAATTTTTCAGAGCATATATTGTTAAGATTCTCCCTTTTAATTGGTAAATCATGAAATTTTAGTTTTCAAACACAACAAGTACACAATGTAGGGGAAAAGATGCAAAAATGAAAGTCATTAACATAATTAGAGAATATTTGTGATTTTATTTGCCATTTAGAGAAAAGTATTCAAATAATTGTGACTGCGAATAAACCCGTATTCGCTTGTTCTGTGTAGCTGATGAATGGTTTATGAACTTATTATTGATCTATTAGTGTTCTTATCCATTTGAAACATTAAAAGCATTAGGCCTATTAAAAACGGAATGACTCAGCATATTTATTCCCTAGAAAAGCCTTGTTTTAGCTAATTAAGCACATATTTCTACTATGTCATTAATATTCATGAATATGCAAATTAGCTAAATAGAAATGATTTCAAGACAATTGTCTATTTGAAATTTTAAAACTAGTCCTATGTTTTATCACCAAAATAAGTATATATCTTAAATAAGAATTTTAAAATATTTTATTGCAATTAATTGATCCAAGTGCTGAAACGTAGGAAAATGAGCCGTTGCCATGGTAACAGGCCTGCCATTTGCTTATCCAGCACTTTTAAATCAAACAAGAACCTGAATTCATTAACATAGCTCCTGCGCTTCAAGAAAATACAGGTCTTAAAAAATCCCTCATGGTGGGGAGGGCTTCTATTCACTAGTAAACTAGTAAAGTCGTCTTTTTGCAAATTAAACACATATTTTCCACAATCTCATTAATATTCATGAATATGCAAATTAGCAAATTTTCTGAAAAATATCTTGGTTGTGAGAGAAATGTAATGACAACATTTTAAAACTAGCCTCAATGTTTTCTGACCAAAATAAGTAATTTTATTGCAATTAATTGATCCAAGCGCTGGAACGAATGAAAATGTGTGGTTACCATGGTAACAAGCCAACTACTTGCTTATCCAGCATTTTTAAATCAAATAACAACGTGAATGTATTTAAATACATCATAACCTTCAAGAAAATATAGGTCTTCAAAAATCCTACCTGATAGGGAGGTTTGAATTCACTAGTAAAGTCTTGTTTTTAGCAAATTAAACACATTTGTCTACTTTCTCATTAATATTCATGAATATGCAAATTAGCAAATTTTCTAAAAAATATCTATATTGTGAGAGAAATATATTGGTAATAATTTAAAACTATTTTGAAAGTTTTATGACAAAAATAAGTAATTTTAATACAATTAATTGATCCAAGCGCTTGAATTTAGAAAAATGAATGGTTGCCATGGTAACGAGCCCGCCATTTGCTTATCCAGCACTTTTAAATTGAACAACAACCATGATCCATTACTATACATCATATGCTTCAAGAAAATATAGGTCTTCAAAAATCCCACTAGGGGGGGAGGGTTTCGGTTATGGGCCCATGGACTAATACATAAATTACACCCCAAAAGCTCTCATAGAATTCAAAATATGAGCAACCGAAAAAAGAAGGCGAACTAGCCCCGGTCTCCCCTTTATAGTTTTACGTATGTCATGAACTGCGTCATTTGCGACGATATGACCTATTTCATAGAATGTCTAAAATAAATAATATGTATCATTTAATTACAGGTTAAATTCGTTCTTTTACCCAAGTAGTTTTTACGGTCAGGGAAACGGCGAAGTGGTGTTTAGCCGCCTGGAGTGTACGGGCATTGAGGACGACATAGGGCAATGTGACAAGACCCACTGGCCATCAACCAAATCTGAAGGTCACACACGGGACGTGGGTGTCAACTGCGATGGTCGTAAGTGTGGTAAAACAAAAAGGCGGGCCATGTTTGACTCTGAGCATAGTCCTTTCCACAATGCGTGCTTACATACATACAAATTATGCATCAGGCCCTACACATATACTGATTAGGAAAAGAAACGCCCGTTCCTTTTTGGAGTCCAAATTTTCAGTATACATTCGTGTGATTCAAAATTACGAAAAAATATTTTCACAAATACACCAATTTTAATTGTAAGCGGTAACGTAAACAATTATATGATATTATAGTGTAGCATTATTTTTTCACATTTTTCTCTTGGAAAAAGACGTCTATACCGAAATATTGAGAGTTAGCAATTTTTAAAGATTTTTTTTTAAAAATTTGAACTTCAATTTTAAGCTTCACAAAATTTAAGTGGGTTGTTTGTTTCGTTCGTTCGCCCGTCTATACAATTTAATGTATTTCATCCATCATTTGATACAAAACACTTCGAGTAATTTCGCCTCCATCTTCGGCGTTACTCGTGACGACGGAAATTGACCAGGGTATCCAGATTTTTAAAATCCGGATACCCTTGTCACGGGTGTCACCGAAATATCACGAAATATTTGGTGTTCAATCTTGGGCGGAATACCTTAATTATTGTTATTTTCATTTTCCAGATATACCTATACGTTTGGTAGGCGGCACAAGTAATGCGACTGGCCGAGTAGAAATTTTGCACAACGGAAGGTTTGGGACAATTTGTGACTATGGATTTGATCGGACCGATCTTATTGTCCTCTGTCGAATGCTGGGATTTGAAAACATTCCGTAAGTAGATTTAATTCTTTTCAAAAAAAATTCATGTTTAATGTATTCCACCCCTTCTGGTGCTCACGAGACGTCGGAATTTTTCTTGCGACGTCTTTATTTAATTCGTTTCGTATAATCCGTGAATAAACCTATACATGAGTCGTCGAAAATATTTGGCTGTGGAACGTTCCACTTCTTAAAGGGGCCTGTGCTAGGTTTTTATGCTTCCGAACTGTTCGGGAACTCATATTTGTGCATGGAAAAACAATTTGCAATGCATAAAAACCTCAATCACGACGAATAACCATCTTTCCTTTGCTATAGATCAATCCTTTACAAGCGTGTATACACATTCTATTTTTACTTCAAAACGAGACAAGGTCAAGGTCAACGAGACACACCTCCGAGGTATTAACACACCGTACAACCGGCTGTGTCGATGACTGTGACCTTATTTGCGAGGGATACGTGAAAAGGTTTATTTTGTACAAGCACTGAACATCATTACGCGTATTTATCAAATTTAGAATACCAAAGATCCTTTCGTTTATTTATAAAAGTAAATTCATTTGACCTAACATGCACATGACATCAGATGCCGAATCTGTCTTCTCAAACTTTCGACGCAGCCGGTTGTACGGTGTGTTGAATCTCGCTGAGCACAGATGACGTACCTCTGACGTAATTGATTTTTGAAGGTTGGGCATATTCAACCGTTACAAAACAAAAACAAGGACAAAACAAAACTGACAGCATGTTATTCATTGACTTGGATTTTAAAACTTAATAAAGCTTGGTGAGTGCTAAGAATGGAGATAAGTGATCTACCCCTTCAGGTTGGTAATTTCATACATTATTTCTGGTTTGTAATTATTGTGCCATTTGCATTTTCGACAGCCTAGCTCGTCCCCCTTTAATATTCACGACGTCGCTTGAAACTACCCTAATGCTTCAAAACATTCTGAAGAAATGATGAACCTCCTGATAAATAACAGAAATAATTCATAAGATAAGACTGGCAAAATTACAAGATAGATATTGAGAGTAATTATGTGTTTTATCTGTATTTTGACGCGTATTGGAGTTATGACCATCCTAAAATCGTTTAAGGAAAAACGTAAACCCAATCTGAATAATTATTGAAAACAATTACTGGAAAATCAAATTGGGATAATCATAAAAAAAGAAAACACAAATACGAAGTTCATAGTTATCCATATTCTTCCAGAGCACTTTGGCATAGGAATGTCCCTTTTATGGCTATTTATTTATGAACGAACAGGTATCGCTTTTTGGGTTGCAATCGAGCCGAGAATTCACTTAGATAAAACAAGTTCAATAATTCAGGAGAAATGAAACATTAAAAAATCCAAATATAATTATGAAATTCATTATCATAGATCTTTCCGTCGCTTTTCAACAAAAACACCGTAACTGCAGTTTGTTTCAAACTGCAGTTTGTTTCAAACTGCAGTTACTGTTTTTTTTTCTTTCTTGAAAAGCAGTGATTCTCTTACAGCGCCAAAGCATACTGGCACACAAATGCGTATTTCGGTCGCGGGCTTGGAGAGATCGTGGTATCGAACCTGGGTTGCAATGGCGCCGAGAACTCTATCGGCACTTGTTCAGCCAACTGGCCTGCTAGTTCAAGTTACTGCACACATGCTAACGATGTGGCCATTAGCTGTGATGGCAGTAAGTAGTTTCCTTTAACCCTTATCCAGAGGCACAGTCATGTTATTTGCATTGATGCCACGAAAATGAGATCCGAAGGAGGGATGCTCTTCTGAAAGGGGGGGGGGGGGGGAATGATCGTATATTATTATAGTATATATCAAAAGCTAAATACATGTATATGTAAACTTTGAGTCGAATTTAATATAAAGTACCAGTTATCTGACCTTTACATTAAAAGTTTTGTTTTTTTTTTTTTTAAAAAGAGCATTTTTCGACATTAAGATCGTAGCATGTGTATTTTCATGTCAACTTCAGTGTGAGAAATAGAAACCAGAGGGCAATTAGCCCTGAAGCGCTCACCTGAGATAATTGCATTCTGCATAATATGATGTATGCCTACCGGTAGCTAGCCTCTAAATGCAAGTTATACTAAGATTTGACCAAGATACCTATTTCAAGACCCCATGTAACCCACATTCAAACTTGGCAGAGATATAATGGTAACAAAAATTATGAGCAAGTTCAGGACAACCATTCTTCATCAATTTCAGGTTTATTGGGCAAAAATTGTGGTCTGTAGAGTGCACACAAGGTTTTTCTAAGATTTGACCCCGTGACCTCGTTTTTAACCCCAGATAACCCATTTTCAAACTTGTCCAATATTTAATCAAGACAATCATTCTGACTAATTTTCAAGATGATTAGGCAAAAATTGTAGCCTCCAGAGTGCACACAAGGTATTTCTAAAATCTGACCTGGTGACCTAGTTTTTAAACAAAAATGACCTTATTTCTATCTTGTCCGACATTTCATCAAGACAATCTTTCTGACAAATTTTCAGAATGATTAGGCAAAAACTGTGGCCTCTAGAGTACACACAAGGTAAAGTTTGACGGACGACACACGACGCACGACGGACACAGCGGTATCACAATAGCTCACCATGAGCATTTCCGTGCTCAGGTGAGCTAAAAAGATGACCGGAAGGAGGTTCCTTTCGAAAACGTTAACATTGAATTTAAAACTTGAACAGGAAAAATATCACATACACTGATATTAGCTTAATCAACCTTCGTTTTGTCGTCTGTGCACAACAACTTCCCACTTGATTTCCTTCGTCTTTTGGGAAAGGATTAAAGTTCCTCTTTTCTATTACCCACATCATATTTTAATCCAATTCAGCGCCAGAACCACTGCGTCTAGTTGAAGGACCGAGCAATTATTCAGGAAGAGTCGAAGTCTTACACAATGGAGAATGGGGGCGAATCTGTGCTTATAACTTTGAGAGAGAGGACGCAGTGGTCTTGTGTCGTATGCTTGGATTCCCGAACCCGTACGTATCTCAGTAGTCAAACGAGTGAATGAATGAATTCGGATAACCTCCATTTCATTTTTAAAAATGCAAATACGGTACTTTTTTTTATTAAATTATATTCCAACACTTTCCCGAATATCAATTGGAGCACCATAGCATATTAGATTCATAGATAGCATATTTAGATTCATAGATCGACGCATGTCGTACACAGCGTTATGGCAATAATCTGTTTGTAATTTGGGTAGAAATAAAATACGTCAACTTTTGTGTCTTTGTTTTTTTAGCGAGAGTGCCATAGCCTACATGTATGGCGCGCGAATATGGTCTAAAGTCAATATAGCGCTAGACCTATAATTAAAATAGTGGTAGACCGCTAAAAATAGCGGTCTACCGTCAAATTTTTCGCGGTTTACCCATATTTTAATTATAGGTCTAGCGCTATATTGACTTTAGACCCTTTTCGCGCGCCATATACACGTGCTCAAAGTATGGTGTTGGTTAAGGAAAGGTGGAAGCCACTAATCTTCACTGTTTAGACATGATCCATCGGGGTTGAACGCAGTTTTCAACTGCTATGGTCATGTCGCGGCGGCTGGAACACTTAACCATGGATTCCTGTCGTTTCTCATACCAGTACTACCACAACATCCTAAGCGAGCCTCCAGCGAGCCCGAGACATCACGAGTGAGATTCCGATGTGCTACCAACTGTGCTATGGTCGCGGCTCACGGTTTAGAACTCAGATGCGTTGGAATGAAATTTGGGTTAAGGTCTTCCATCCATCATTAGATACCACACACGTCGTGTAACCTCGTGAGTCATCCATGGCAACGTAAATCGACAGTGGTATACCCTCGTCCATTCCCGGGAGTCATCCGTGGCTTGAAGAGGGTATCCCTCGTCGATTTCCGTAGCCACGGATGACACCCGAAGTGTTTGGTGTTTAATGATGGATGGAATACTTAAAAGAAACTACTATAACATGTTGATTTTAGAGAGAGTGCTATAGCCTACACACGCTCCAAGTACGGCGTTGGTAAGGGAACGGTGATAGCTACAAATCTACACTGTTTAGGCCTCGAGGACACGCTAGAAGAATGTAAACCACAGTGGCTACCTGGCTCATGTTCAACTACTTATGGGGATGTCGGCGTAGATTGCTGTCGTAAGTGTAATATCTTTCAAAATTTTCATCCTAATCAATTTATTTCGCATCACTCTACAGATACAAGTTTCAAAACAGACATTTTTTCTTAAATATTTTCTATGGTAAACTAATCTTTGATACTGACTTTTATCACTCTTCCAAATTAAGACCTGTGGCAAGTATTATCAAGGATTGTAGGACCAATTTGGACGGGAATTCATAACAAAAAAATTGCTGTATGGTCGTTAATAAAATGGGCAGTATGGGCTATCTGCAGCACTGTTGCAGTACTTGTTGTGTTTAATCTCTTACCAATAAACGGTATTCCAGTTCTGGTAATCCCTCTCAAGACAAGAGAATTTCAGACTAGTTAAAAGTACAATATCTAATATTTTCATGTGTTTTTTCACAGCTTCTTGCACCTTTACACAGATCGTTGGTTAGCATTTGTACATATTATATGCATGTAATTCTGAATGATATTAAATACATGTAATTATAAGCATAGTTTTGCTTTCTGAGACACCCATTTTGCAATAAACAGGATTTTGGTACCCCATTGCCAGAAAACAGAATTCAAACTTTTCATGAAATGCAAATTTTTTTTAGGGGTGGAACAATTTGAAAGCTGTTGCAAATGACAAAATGGATGTTGATAAAGATAGGATTTTTGTACAATTTAATATTGAGACATAAGAAGAATATGCTGTTGATCTTTCAACTGCTATGGTCATATCTCACTAGCTGGAGCACCTAACCATTGATTCTCGTTGATTCGCGTACATGTACGCGTACTACCATAACATCCTAATCGAGCCTCCAGCTGTTCGCCCAAATAGGTTTTTATAATTATCCAACCATTGTTGATAGGAGACAAATGTCAGAAAGGGTGTTTGCTATGACTGCCAAGAAATAATAGTTAGCCAGTACATTTATCTATTTTTCATCTTTATTGTGCCATTTAACACATGTAAAAATAACTTATTAACCCTTTCCCAAACAGCAAAATTTTAGGACGGTCAAATTCGAATTTTGCTACAGACAACAAAATAGATTATGGAAGAGATTTAATTCATGAACAATATAGCGTAGAAAGTATTGAGGCAAAAGGAGAAAATGCTTATCAGAATTTTCTTCTTTTGCCTCAAAGTTTTCACAAGCAATATATATAAGGGACTTCTAAACCAGGTCTTGTTTGGGTAAGGGTTTAGCAGGAATATAATGTCATTGCACATTTTTTTTTCAATTTAAAACATCTCAACCCTTTCCCAAACCTTGAAACAAGGTAAACCCTCTCCTAAACAATGTCGCCTTTTGACGCATCAAATATAACATGCATGCGAAAACATTACAGCCAAAGGAGACAAGAGCATTCACAGACGGATTATGCTCCCTGAATAAGTGTTTGTCACAAAATAAAAACTATCATACATTAAGCCCCCTTTTCCCATGACATATTTTTTGTACACAAATTATTTATAGAATATGGTCTAGAACATCTCATTTATCACATAAGTACAAAATTTCATTAAATTCTGCCTATTAGATGAAGAGAAAATTGGAGAAAAACTAATTTTTACATTAAGGCCCCTTTTTCCATGATGCAGCCTCAAAACAAGAATCGGAGAAAAGGTTCTCTAGGGATTATCAAAGGGAGTTCACATGTGAAGTTTCATTGAATTTGGTACAAGGGTTGCTGAGATCTGGCTGTGGACGGACGGACAGCATGGCGACTATATGCTCCCCCGATTTTTTTCTGGGAGCATAAAAATGCGAATGATCAGCATTTTCTCCTTTGTCATATTTTCTAAACTATATTTTTAAATCCTATTTTTATTAACATCTGTTTTTTGAGTATCTTTTATATTGGAACAATTTAACACCCTCTTTTAGAAAATGGATAAAATCGGACCACCCATATATTTTACTGTTGGGGAAAGATTTAACCTCGCTTTACTTCAATAACACCTATTTCATTTTGAAAATTGGACTCCATACATTTCCATTGCAATCAGGAAGGTCCATTGTATGGCGAATCCCATATCCATGGGCGATATGAAAAATAAGATCGTGCCAAAATCTGGAATTTTTTGTCCTGATCTTGAACTTGACCTCATGTATGGATGCTGATCAGTTGGAATAGAGACTATTAGGGCTCAATTTTCCAATCTCCTGTCTATCATTTTGAGAATGTGCACCATACATTTTCATTGATATCAGACAAGTCCATATAAGGAACATCCTACATTCATGGGCGATCTGAGAAATAAGATCACGCCAAAATCTGGAATTTTTTGTCCTGATCTTGAACTTGACCTCATGTATGGATGCTGATCAGTTGGAATAGAGACTATTAGGGCTCAATTTTCCAATCTCCCGTCTATCATTTTGAGAATGCGCACCATACATTTTCATTGATATCAGACAAGTCCATATAAGGAACATCCTACATTCATGGGCGATCTGAGAAATAAGATCACGCCAAAATCTGGAATTTTATGTCTTGATCTTGAATTTGACTTCATGTATGATTGATGACCAGTTGGAATAGGGACTATTAGGACTCATTTTCCCAATTTTCTGTCTTATCATTTAGAAAATGGACACCATACATTTCCATTAGTATCAGGCAAGTCCATATATGGAATATCCCACATCCATGGTCGATCTGAAATATATATACAGGTGTATGTTAATATACTCCAACAGAATGAATACAGGACAACTTAATTATTTTTGGCAAAATCTGTTTGTTTTAAAAGCAACTACTGAAGTTGGGTCTTTATATATGCAGATGTCCTAAGTTGAAGTTGGTTACCATATCAATCCCAAAATATATTCAGTGGTTTCTGATTTGCTTATTAACCAGTCCAATAAGGTCCAGGGCTGCGTTTTACTAACATCGGTTTTTGCAAAAACCTTGTAACAACACATCTGATTGAAAGAGAAATGATAATAGTAATTATTCGGCCAATCAGATTTGTTGTTGTTTTAAAAATGTTCGTAAGTTTGTTAGTAAAACGGGCCCCAGGTTTTGAAGTTATTAACAGCCTAACAGGATAGTATTTGAAATTCATTGAGACAAAAGACGCATTTTCTCCTTTTCCCTCAGTATTCTTTATGCTATGATGTACACAAGTTTCATCAATACCTATTGTGTCGTTTGTGACAGCTTTCAATACAGACCAGTGTAGAACTTTGTTACTCAGGAAAGGGTTAACCCTTTCCAAATGACGATAAAACAAGACTGTTTTCATTTGAAAACTAATGCAGATAGCAAAATGAATGTTGATAAAGAAAGAATTTGTATATCAGGCCCATAGGAATAGGAGGGCTAGGGGGGGCTGAGCCCCCCCAAATGTTGGCCAAAAATGTCGAATTTTCTTAATTTTACACTGAAAATTTTGGGAAAATCCAAATTAGCCCCCCCAATATTCAGGACAAGGGCTTTAGTCCCCCCCCCCCCCCCCCCCCCCCCTATGAAATTGCTGCCTACGGACCTGTATATCATATGCCATAGAAAATAATGAGGAAATAGGAGAAAATGCTGATCATCAGCGTTTTCTTCTTTAGTCTCATTGTTTTCCCAAACCTTTTCCAATAGGGACGTCAAAACCAGACAAAGACATAGATGCATGACAGACACAATGTAATGACAATAATCTTTTGACCAACCCACTAGATGATGGTCATTGGTTCTTAACCGATAACCAATCAATAAAATGTTGAGCCAGTCCAAATTCAAATACGACAATTTGATCTGAATTTTTTTTTTACATTTTTTGTTTTCTGGGTAGAAAACCCAGTAGGAAATGAAGAAATTGCTTGTGACAAGCTATTTCTTTATTTTCCATGATGTTTTCCACAGTCCCTTTTTATGGGGCATCAAAAAGCATCATAATGTGGGAATGGGTTAACCCTTTCCCAAAAGGTTCATTTTTGGCTCCTCCAATTGGACAGTTATTGAGGACAGCAAATGAAATGATGAAAGTAGAATTTGTGTAAATTTTAGCTTAGAAAACAATGAGACAAAAAAAAAAGAAATGCTGGTTATCAGCATTTCTTTCTTTTGTCTAAATGTTTTCCCAAGCCTTTTCTATCATGGACATCAAACTCATGACTTGTTTGGGAATGGGTTGAAACCTGAATAAAAGATGTAAAAGGTTACCTTTATTCTCATATTTCTGGGCCGGTAAATCATATGGCAACAAAAATTTGTAGGATGATTTGGCATCTTCAATATCACTGGTTACTTTAAAAACATCCCCGACATCCTGTGGATTAAGAAATGTAAATGTCATCCAACTATTAAAACAGAGCGGAACAACGTGACACATCATTTTCTATAATTTTCCATAATTCTGTTTATACATGATTGATTTGAAAAAGGTTTGAGGCAGTGAAGGTGGGAATATGCCAGAAATTTGCTAAATACAAAACTTATATTTAAACAGCACTTGATCAAAAGTTATTGATGACCAAAATATATCCATTGGAAACCAAAGGACAGACAGATTGAAGGATGACAATGGTCATAACATTCAAGGGCTTTTCTTCCTTCTATAACAGAGGCCGAACTTCGGTGGCTTCCCAATTGGAAAATGGCTTCTTTTTTCCCAATCTCAAAGAATTTCCCAAATTTCAAAACTAAAATTCCCAAAATTTGAAAATAAATAATGGTCAATTACCTACTGGCAATTCTAGTCACAAAGAAGCAGTGTGTGTTCTGCAATTCAATTATTGTGGTTATAAAGTGTTGGTTAATATATATATTTTTTTTTCATTTGAACATTATTCTCCTGTGTCTTCTTTTTCCCTATTGGACCAAAATCGCGCTAAAATTTCCCAAAATGACTGACCCGGGCCCCTTCCCAATTTCTGGAAGAAAAGCCCTGCTGATACAACCCTTTGGGATTATAGCTATGTCTTGTGTAATGTGTATACTTACGAAGAATTGAGGTAAAAACAGGACTCCTATTTCATAAGATCTGATCATGAGTTGTGCCCCTTTCTTCTCTAGAGCTCCCCAAGCAGCTTTTGACAAGTTGGCACTAAAAAAAATAAAAAAAAATTGAGAGCTTGAAATTGATATTAGACCTTGTCTCAAAACTTGACCTTCAATCACTCTACAAAAATCCCCAACCAGGGATATTTGAGAACAAGAGCGACGCTAGGCGTGGCATTATACGCCCGAAGCTCAGAAATAAATGGGTGTGTGATATTTGTTGATGTCCTGTTCTTTTCTAAAAGTCTCTTGCAAGTATCCGATAAAACAAAATTCACCAAGTACTAAAATATTCATGAAGTGTTGCAAGTACCCGAGTACTACTAAAATATTCACAAATTTAATCAGATTGAGATAATGTAACCAAACAACATAGCTTTGAGTTCTACACACATGTGAAGTTTCAACATCATAGGCCCTGTATTTTGAAAGTTATGGACCGGACACCAATTTGCAAACTGAATCAAACAAAGGGCAATAAGTCAAAATTATAAATGGTAGAGTTAGGGTTATTGCGCTCTGCACATCCTAGCTATGAGATCTATACACCTGTGAAGTTTCAAGACTATAGGCCTTATAGTTTCAAAGTTATGGACAGGACACGAATTTGCTAACTGAATCAAACAAAATCAAACAAAGGGCAATAACTCAAAAATTACAAATGGTAGAGTTGTGGTTCTTGCGCTCTGCACACACTAGCTATGAGATCTATACACCTGTGAAGTTTCAAGACCATAGGCCTTATAGTTTCAAAGTTATGGACCGGACACGAATCTGCTAACTGAATCAAACAAAATCAAACAAAGGGCAATAACTCAGAAATTACAAATGGTAGAGTTGTGGTTCTTGCGCTCTGCACATCCTAGCTATGAGATCTATACACCTGTGAAGTTTCAAGACCATAGGCCTTATAGTTTCAAAGTTATGGACCGGACACGAATCTGCTAACTGAATCAAACAAAATCAAACAAAGGGCAATAACTCAAAAATTACAAATGGTAGAGTTGTGGTTCTTGCGCTCTGCACACCCTAGCTATGAGATCTATACACCTGTGAAGTTTCAAGACTATAGGCCTTATAATTTCAAAGTTATGGACAGGACACAAATTTGCTAACTGAATCAAACAAAGGGCAATAACTCAAAAATTACAAATGGTAGAGTTGTGGTTCTTGCGCTCTGCACACCCTAGCAATGAGATCTATACACCTGTGAAGTTTCAAGACGATAGGCCTTATAGTTTGAAAGTTATGGAGCGGACACGAATTTGCTAACGGACAGATGGACAGACAGACGGACAGACAGACAGACGATGCACGCGATAACATAATACGACCCTTCGGGCATATAAAAAAGCCAGGCATTAATGGCATGTGAATTTACTGAATAATACACATTTTCCAATATTAACAGACTGGTTTCTGACTGTTAAGCGGCCCATACACGATCAATATCATTGACCATATCATTGAGTCATAATATTGACAATATTTTTCTAGCCACCCATACACGATCAATATTATTGACAATAAAAATTTAGAGAACAATCAACCATGGGTTACATAACGTCAATTAAAATATTGAAGAAAATATTTCAGCGATCGCAGATATTCGTCAATAGTATTGACAATCCTTCAATATTGCCCATTCACGGTCAATATTATTGTCAATACTAAATATTGACAATAAAATTGTCAATAATATTGATCGTGTATGGGCTGCTTTACATGTAATGCATGCCTATAACGCCCGGAAACACACATTTTATGCAATGATAAGACTAAGAGATAACTGCCACCCTCAATTTTAAACAATTAAAAAGCACTTTTGTATGAGGCAATGCATTCTGCTGCCGAATGCCGAAGATGCATCTTGGCCAATCTATTCCAGACTGTTGTCATTTTTTTCTTTGGCAGATAGGATTTTCTGATAATGAAATACATATAAGAGAAGATCTCTAAATAGGGTCATAATGCCTTTTGATACTAGCATGAATCTTAATCAGACAGTGCATTATGCAGTCTGATCAAGACCTTTCTTGTTCTTTAGTCAAACAGCTCCTTCATGTCGTACAGAAAATTCCATAGTGCAGCATGCATACTGATAAGACTTCACTTGTGCACAATCTGGGGCCTGCTTCATCAAAACATTTAAGACATATTTCTGACTTACCGATGTCTTACGACACATTTACAGGAAGAATAACGTACCGCCAATCAACCAAAAGCTATGGAATGCGATTGTTGTTTTAAGCGTTTTTTAAGTCGTCGGTAAATCAAAAATAGGTCTTAAATATTTTGATGAAACAGACCCCTGACCTTACAATATGGTAGTACCAAATGTTATAAGGGCCATTTTCCATGTCCTGGCTCAAACATATCTGTATTATTGAAAATCTAAACAGACTTTTGTTAATTTTTTCCATTCTGAAGTGTTCATCCTTTTTGAAGCCCTACAAGATAACGGCTTTAAAAAAACATTGTGGGAAATGAAGAAATTGCTGGTGACAAGCAATTTCTTAATTTCCACCAATGATTTCTACGCCAAAAGTTGTAAAAATTAACAATTCCAGCACATT
Organism: Fragum sueziense; assembly: GCA_963680895.1. Taxonomy (NCBI): domain Eukaryota; kingdom Metazoa; phylum Mollusca; class Bivalvia; order Cardiida; family Cardiidae; genus Fragum; species Fragum sueziense. Next base: position 40,304,466 of record OY804593.1, on the reverse strand, counting down.
GCATATGTCCTCTCAAACATCATACAATTTGGACAAGCTTAAAATTCTGTTGTTTCTGAATGGGTTAAAAAAGGAGTCGCTAGCAACTAAGCATCTTTTTCTTTTACCTTGTTACTAGGAACCAAGAAGCCATTGTCCCATCTTGTTTGGGCCGTATGTATGTTTTGATGTGAGGCATGGCACGACTTCTTCCTCGACCATCTGACATCCAAACACTGTGAATTAGATAGAACAAGAGCCGTCACAGACGGATTATGCTCCCCGAATAAGTGTTTGTCACAAAATAAAAACTATCATACATTAAGCCCCCTTTTCCCATGACAGCTTTTTTGTACACACATTATTTATAAAATATGGTCTAGAACATCATATGTATTACATGAGCACAAAATTTCATTAAATTCTGCCCATTAGATGAAGAGAAATAAGAGAAAAACTAATTTTTACACTAAGGCCCCTTTTTCCATGACGCGGCCTTAAATTTACAAACGGAGAAAAAGGTCCCTAGGTATTGACCCAGGGAGTTCACATGTGAAGTTTCATTGAATTTGGTCCAAGGGTTGCTGAGATATGGCTGTGGACGGACGGACGGACGGACACACGGACGGACGGACAGACGGACGTACGGACGGACAGCGTGGCGACTATATGCTCCCCCGAAATTTTTTCGGGGAGCATAAAAACAAATTCATTCGTTAAATACACGAACAAATTGGTACAAAAAGGTACAAAATGGAACAAAAAGCAGTAAGACAAAATGAAAAGATGGTGGTTACAAGCATTCTCTTCTTTTGCCTCATTGTTTTCCCAAGACATTTTCTATTTTGAGCATCAGAGGTTTCCTTGTTTAGGAAATGAGTAAATGCACTTACGAAGAGAATTCATGAAGATATGTCTGTTTTTTTACTGTGTTACCAAAATTGGTCAAGCAGGTATCATAGAAAATGAAATACACACATGTGTGGAATGATGTTATTCTATGCTGGCAGCCTGTCAAAGTGGGCATATGTGACCCGTCAAGCTAAAAGGGACCTTATATATAGGAAGTGTGAAAATTATCGACCCTAGTCAGTCTGCGCAGTCCGCGCAGCCAGACAAGGGCCGACACTTTTCACTTTTATGTAATTTTCTAAATCTGGAAAGTTTCCCCATATCTTACTATATGTTCATTTTTCGCATACAGCATCTAGTTGACCTGTACTGGTTCTGACGAGTTTGTCAAAATTTGGATTTTTGGAGTTTCGGATAAGTTCCCTTTTAGCATGACGGGTCACATATTTTTAGAGGATCTACCCGACAAAAGGTAATGCACGTACTGGAAGAATTCATGAAGATATGTCTGTTTCTTGGCTGTATTAACACTGTATGGTATACTGCCTCCAGCTGGAAAACCCTCTAAACTTAGACGAACATTGTCTTTACTTGGAAATATCTGCAAGACAACAGTGCCATTATCACATCATATCTATTACAAGCAGGTACTTCTTGAGTACTACAGGATAAAATATTCAAGATTTGTTTTTTCAGTGAACAGCAAAATTGAAATGACACTCAAAATGTCATTTAGAGCAATGTCATAGTGTTTGAATTTGAAAGTTAGAATGCCTTTCACCCCTCTTATCTGCTACTCTGTCTATACTATCAACTGTTGGTCTGCACTTAAAGATTGTTTGTTATCAATATTTTGTTCACAGGAAAGAATCACAAATTTATGATTTACCAACTGCAATCTTGTGTTGCTCTGTAGACCAAATCCAGACTTTGTTGCTGCTAGCGACTCAAGAAATTCCCCACAAACCCAGTTCTCCTTATTGGGCCCCATGGATCCAATACTTGAAAATTGACCAATCACAGGCCAGGTTTTAACTATGCTGGGATCAGGGCCATGCTGTTTCAAAACTTTCCTCAGTTTCAAGTGACCCCACTTGGACTTCTCAAAATCACCTTGGTGACGACCTGGGACTGACCCAATGATGACAGCTCTGAAAATACAGAATTTTGCTGATAAATTCACGTTATAATAAAACATAGCTAGACAAACAACATGGTGATATAAATGATACAAAAATATAAATGCACAAACAAATGCACATTTGCACAAAAATTTCTATCACTGGCAGATCCAGATGGGTGGGACTTGTTTTGGACTATTGAAAATAAAAACACATCTCACCAACTTAAAATATACAGTCGACACTTGTTGTGTCGAAGTCGGAGGGGCCCGTCAAAATACCTCGACATATCCGGAGTTCGACTCATCCGATTTTGATTATTTTTCGATGAAAACGATATTTAACCAATTTTAATGGGCGCCATATGTGTCTATGATTGAAATATAGTAGGAAAAGGAAAGAAATTGCTCATATCGAGCAATTTCTATCCTTTTCCTACTATATTTCAATGGCAATATTCAGTTCAAAATTATTTTGTTGTGAAAAAATTATGTCAATAGATGAGGACGGGACCAGATTTGAACTTCGACTTAAGCCAAAATTCAACTTATCCGATGTCGACATAACGAGTGTCGACTGTATAAATATTTTTGCTCATCTTTCCAGAATGTGATTAATTTATTGGCGTTTAACGATGTTTTCAACTGCTATGGTCACATGGCGACTAGAGCAGTGATTTTTTTACCTGCGCATCCTGCTACATTTACTCATAATTTGGTCTCTGGGATGCAAAGTTTTAATTCTAGCGAGTCCCAGGATGCAACATTTTTTACAGATTACCTATTAAAAATAGCGTATTGGACTCACTAAGCTAGTAGCTGGACTCATTGATATGGAATCCAGCGAGTCCTCAGGACTCACAGTCTCAAAATTGTAAAAAAATCACTGCTAGAGCACCTAACATTGGATTCCTGGTATTTCTCTCACCTGAACACCACAATATCCAAACCAAGTCTCAAGCTGCTCTCTCACATAGATGAATCAAACCCATTCGTGTGAAACAATTTACTTGTGTCAAATGTCAGAATGGATACTGGCTGAGCCAGGGTTTGAACTCGCCACCCCTGGATTGACAGACTCCGATTTTATCGACTGAGCTATCGGAGCTCGGCCTTCCAGAATGTGAAAATAGGTTCTCAAAACAAGCTGTTTTATGAGTATAAATACAGTCGACACTCGTTATGTTGACATTGGATAAGTCAAATTTTCTCTTAAGTCGAAGTTCGAATCTGGTCCCGTCCTCATCAATGGACATAATGTTTTCAAACAAAATAAGTTTGAACCCATTATAGCTATTGAAATATAGTAGGAAAAGGATAGAAATTGCTCGAAACGAGCAATTTCTTTCCTTTTCCTACAATATTTCAATAATAATCGTACTTGATTACTTTCAAGAACAGTCAAATATCAAATTTATCGAAGCCGAACAAAATCAGCTGAGTCGAACTCCGGATATGTCGAGGTATTTTGACGGCCCCTCTGACTTCGACACAACGAGTGTCGACTGTAATGTGACATACCTTGCAGAAGACATATCATGTTTTTCAATATGTTCTATCCATTCCTTGAGCTGATATGCCTTGTATGCTGTTATATAATGAATGAGATCTCTCTTGAAACATGTGGGACTTTCTCCTTTCTCTTTACCAGGTGTTTCTAACCGAGGGAATACAGGGCTTATCCACATACTGTAAAGAAAAATACTTCATAGTAGCAAATCGTCACTTTCCAACAAAACCCTTGTAACTGCCACTTAATATAAGCTGCAGTTACAAAGTTTTTGTTGAAAAGCATCAATTTTATCAATCTGTTATTTTGAAACTTTGCACCTTTCCAATATGATGAAATGATGGACTTAACCCATTACCAAATGACAAATTCTTAGACAGGTCTAATTTGAAAGATAATGCTGACGAAAATTTCAAGTGAACAAAATTTTACATTTTTCAGTCTTTCTTGTTTGAAAACTTTGTGGGAAATGAAAAAATTGCTTGTCACAAGCAATTTCTTTATATCTCACAATGTTTTCCATGACCTTTGTCTTATGTGCATTATGCATCATTGTGTGGTAAAATAAGACATAACAAGGCAACATTGATTTGGCAGTATAAATTTACCATAAATGCACATAAGTGAAGAATTTTATGGTAACTTCAGAAAAGAGCTATTTCAGTAGCAATAGTCTCTTTATCTCAATATTTTTCTATCTTTATAGAAACTTTATCCTAATGTTTTCTATCTTCATAGAAATAAAATTATCACTTTTTGTTCCATCCAACATTTGTATCTGCAACTACATGAATTTTGAAATTTCCAGTCTGCATTTTTGTTGTAATAAATAATTGGGGTAATAAAACCTCTTTCAACTGCTTTAGTAATATCTCAGTGGCTGGAGCACCTAATCATAGATTCCTGTCGTTTCTCATACCAGTACTACCACAACACCTTTAAAGAGCCTCCAGCTGCTCCCCCACATAGGTTAAATTTGTCAGAAAGGACGTTTGCCATCACCTAAGATCGAAACCATGACAGCAACTATCCTCGAGTTTTATGGTACCAGTCCCTCTCTATTAACAATTTCCCAAACAAGACCAGGGTTTGACAACCCTCATAGAAAAGGCTTGGGAAAATATTGAGACAAAAGAAGAAACTGCTGATAATCAGCAGTTTCTCCTATTGTCTAAATATTTTCTGTGCTATATCATACTCAAATTCTAACTTTAACAACATCCGTTTTGTTGTCTGCAGCAGCAGTCAAATTGGACCAACCTAAATTTTGTCGTTTTGGAAAGTGTTAAGTTGAACAAGAGCCTCGCAGAGGGGCGCATATACGCGCTTGCCAGTAAAATTGGCCATTCCTTCAATTCAAGGGCAGATCATTCAAGAATGAAAAGTTATCTGCATTCCGTAAGTGGTATGCCCAACTAGACACCATGGGAATCCTTCGTGACAAGTTTTATCAAATTCTGATTTCCAGATTCCGACAGAAACTGAAGGAGGAGTTGCGCACACAAGAAATCGTGGACAGACAGAATGGACAGACCGACAAACAAGCAGGGCCATAACATAAACAAGACCCTAGAGGGCGTATAAAAATTTGCTTACCCCTGAGTTTTCTGGTACCAGTCCCTTTCTATCAAGTTACTAGTATGGATCACGACCCTCATCCCTGTGTCATACAGGAGGAGCATCATCTTACTGGAAAATAGAATACAGTCGACACTCGATGAGAGCTACAGATAAGAATGGGTGATGGCTTTACAAAATGCAATATTTCTTTATATTGTTCTTCAAAAATGAATTAGCTTATTTCCACTAAGAAACCCGCCCCTCCCCCCCGCCACACACACATACAACAGCCATCGGAAGTCGTCCTTAGATGAAAATTATGGCCAATCATCGTTCGTTGCCATTGCATGTGGGATGCTTTGCTCGGAATTGGGTCAGAGCCTCGATCTGGCATAAAGAAACCGGCTGATGTGTGGTTATTTTTTGTAACAAATTGGAACCGTGTAAGTGTGTATACAATGTTAATTTCCTCAAAACCCAATGTTTGCCACCGGAAGCAGCTCATAGGTACGGACTAAAACGATAATTGAAAGGGGTCAATAGATTGAAATGGGTTAGGCACAGCATTTAACAATTTTCAAGACATATTGCAATCACTTTGCTGTCATGTTGCAGTGGCACATGAACCATGCATTGCTTATGAAATAATAACAAGTTTAGCGATCTTTATTGTGCAAATAAAAACCGATGTGCGACGGACTACATGTGTAGGTAAAAACCGAGGCGCACAGCGCTGAGGTATTTGCCTTAACATGTAGTCCAGAGCACAGAGGTTTTTATTGCGCAATAATGACCACTAAACTTGTTATTATCTCCATTATAACACTCTAAATAACAAGACGCACATTTGAAATGTGTTATTTTGTGTTTATTCTGCCATGAACTAGTTTTAGTTGTAGGAAACGCATTTGTGGTTAAGTGATGTCATTGATGACGTCCTTTGATGTTATCTTGACGCCACGTGACGTTTGGTGCATACACAAAGCATAATTACATAGAGTCTTTATTGTATGAATAAAACCCAATGAAGTTCTTCTTTCGCTATGTATGGATTTTACGGAAACGTGTTATAATTATATTTCTCCAACCAGTACAAACACAACATCGAATCTGAGCCAAACAACTCCATATCAACATTACATCACAGGTATTTGACACTATATGTCTATATTCACTATATGTCTATATAGAACACTAAATAGAGTACTCTATTTAGTGTTCTATATAGACATAGAGTGCATATAGACATATAGTGTCAAATACCTGTGCATTACATCATAAATTACCCTGAACCCATTACCAGCCAGCAAAGTTCTAGACTGATCAAAATTCAAAGATGTTGCAGTCAACAATTTCAAGAGAATGATTTTTAATGTTTTATTTTCTTTTGGGGTAGAAAAGAATGTGGGAAATGAAGAAATTGATTGTAAAAAGCAATTTCTTAATTTCCTACAATGTTTTCCAAAGCATTTATATCCTATGATGTGTCAAAAGGTGACATAAGGTGGGGTAATGGATGACCACCTCTTTTCGGACAAGCTTCAGTAATAATTAGGCCATAAACACGGTTGATAATCACATGATACAATATTTTCAGAAAATCTTCAAAATATTTTGTTAATATGCGACCGATTTGAAATCGGTTTGAAGCAGAGAATTTGGACAGACGTCACACATTAGATGGACGTGGTTGATTTTTGAAAAATCAACTGATAAAAAAATTATTGAAGATAAACACCTCCAGCTTATTCCTGGCATTTTCCCACCTTCTCTGCTTCAAACCAAATTCAAATTCGTCAAGTACTAAAAAAGATATTGAAGATTATCGGGAATTCTGAGTCACGTGATTATACACCAATTGATAAAGGAACATGTCTTTAGAGCAACGACGGGTATTATCAACCACTTAAGGTTCAAATCATGTTACGGGTGAAACAGACTGACTGTCCTCCTAACATCGTTGACTGTCACTGAGATTCAAATATTGGCTTTCGATTGCGTGTGTTACCGACCATATATCTTTGAAATGTAATAAAGTACCAACGTTTTCATAAGATGACCTTGAGCAGTCTGTTATCGACCAGTGTGGCAGTTATCGACCACTTACCCAAAATGTTATTTATAGTTTGAAATTTGATGTACCGGTGTAAGATCCGTCATCTCTATGCAGAGGTCATTGCTTTTACAAATGATTGATTACTTCTAGGGAGGTGGTTTAGTAATAATCTTAACAACAATGACTGATCAGAAGAGTGTGGGGTATTATCAACCACTGGAGGTTCAAACCATGTGGAAGATGAAATGGGTTGACTTTTGTTCTAGCATCGTAGACTGCCAGCCATATTCAAAAACGCCTTTCAATTGTGTGTGCGTTACTGACCTCTGAACATAGTTACAGGAAGAAGGGCACTTCTTTGGTCGTAAATGTTTGTGGCAGTTACCGACCACCCATGTATCTAAGGTCAGACAGCTTACACAGTCATCAGACAAAGTTACAGAGGTGAGAAATTCAATTTGGCACTTGTTTTGATAAATGAAATGGAAAAATACAAAGGGCTATATCATAAAAAATCCATTTCTTCAATGAACATAGCTCTTAACTCATCGGATAAGACGGCCATTTTGTAAATAACGTTCATGTGCCTCTTGCAATGAATGGTTAAAATTTCTTGAAGAACGCCTGATTTTGGGTAGAAATGTAGACATAATACTTGGTAAAGATCCACTGTGCCCGATTTTTAAGTTATAATGAAATCTAATGAGATCATATGAAGGAAATGGTAATCAAAACAGTAAATGGTCGATAATTCCCGATGGTCGAAATAACCCGATGTTGCTCTAGTAAAGGAGAAAGAAAGAACACTTACGTGTGATGTGTACCGTACATCATTTCAAGTTTAGCCTGAAAATACAACAAGTAAAAGAAATATGTGTGACCCACTATGCAAAAAGGGATATCTGGAATGTGTGAAAAGTACTAACCCATTTCAGTTTGCTCAGACTGTGCAGGCCCATTAGTGTTGGAACTTTTTGCCAAAAAAAATATCATTTTCTAAATCTAACATGGTTTTCTACTGTATTATATATTAACCCTTTCCAAAACAGCAGAAATTTGGACTGTTCCAATTTAAAGGATGCCGCAGACAATAAAATGAATCTTGATAAAGTAAGAATTTGCATACAATATTGCCAGGAAAATATTGAGGCAAAAGGAGAAAATGCTGTTTATCAGCTTTTTTTTCTTTTGCCACAATTTTTTCCCAAGTCTACGATTATATTAGGGACATCAAAACCCGGCCCCGGTTTTTCGAAAAAACTTAAGTATATACTCATGAGAATATGCTCAACTTCAAAGGAATACTCTCCAACTTTGAAGGGTATACGATTGAAGTTCACGTGGATTTCGTGCGATTTGAGCACGGTGCTCAGATTTGAGCATGAGAGGGTACTTAAGTTTTTTCGAGAAACCCGGGCCTGGTCTTGTTTGGAAAAGGGTTTCGGCATATCTTGTTGTCCTCTGCTGGGTCAGATCTATTTTTCATACAATGGTTTGACCCATTTTAAACCCTTTCCAAAACAGGGACTCCTTTTTATAATCCAAATTGATACGAGTTAAGAAAGCTTGCAGGAAAAGAAGACTAGATGCCGAAGGGCAACATGTCGAGCCCGCTCATTTTGAAGAAAGAAGACCATACCTATGTCTACAGCTGTCATTACAATGGCGTTGTAAAAGTGGGGACAAAATAAGTTGGAATGATGGGGATCATGGTGAGACAGTTTATTGTTCACAAAATATTACATGTCTATGTATTTATAACGAGATACCAGAATGGATTAATTTGAGTATACATATGTGACCCGTCACGCTAAAAGGGACCTTATGCTAAGTCCATAAAACCAAATTCCGAGAAATATACCAGACCAAGCAGAAGTCCATCCGATGTCGTATTTGGAAAACGAAAATATTGTAAGGTAGAGAAAACATTCTAGATTCAGAAAATACTTAAACGTGAAAAGTTTCGACCCTAGTCAGGCTGCGCGGACTGCGCAGACGGACTAGGGTCGATACTTTTCACAAATCCGATAAGGTCCCTTTTAGCGCGACGGGTCACATATAAGGAAAATAAGCCATGCCCCCTGGCACCCATTTTTTGTACGGATCGGAATAATTTGAACATTCTGAGAAGTACGAAAATTAGCTGCACGTAGCTGTACGTGGCCATGTTTTTTACGGATTGAGATAATTTGAACAATCTTGGTAGAGGGCCATCCAAAGAATATTTGTGCCAAATTAAGGAATGGCCCGGACAAGCAAAAATCAACTCATTTTTTACATTTGACCTCAAAGTTTGACCTTGACCTTTCATCTTGGAATCTGGTTCTTGCACGCGACACTCCATCTTACTGAGCTTGACATTTGTGCCAAGTTATTTCTGAATCCCTCCATCCATGGTGAAGTTATGGCCCGGACAAGCAAAAATCATCTCATTTTTGACATTTGACCTCCAAGTTTGACCTTGACCTTTGAGCTTGGAATCTGGTTTTTGCACGCGACACTCCGCCTTACTGAGCTTGACATTTGTGCCAAGTTATTTCTGAATCCCTCCATCCATGGTGAAGTTATGGCCCGGACAAGCAAAAATCATCTCATTTTTGACATTTGACCTCCAAGTTTGACCTTGACCTTTGAGCTTGGAATCTGGTTCTTGCACGCGACACTCTGCCTTACTGAGCTTGACATTTGTGCCAAGTTATTTCTGAATCCCTCCATCCATGGTGAAGTTATGGCCCGGACAAGCAAAAATCATCTCATTTTTGACATTTGACCTCCAAGTTTGACCTTGACCTTTGAGCTTGGAATCTGGTTCTTGCACGCGACACTCTGCCTTACTGAGCTTGACATTTGTGCCAAGTTATTTCTGAATCCCTCCATCCATGGTGAAGTTATGGCCCGGACAAGCAAAAATCTTCTCATTTTTGACATTTGACCTCCAAGTTTGACCTTGACCTTTGAGCTTGGAATCTGGTTCTTGCACGCGACACTCCGCCTTACTGAGCTTGACATTTGTGCCAAGTTATTTCTGAATCCCTCCATCCATGGTGAAGTTATGGCCCGGACAAGCTCCATCCGGACGGACGCACACACTAACGCACGCACTAACGCACGCACGCACTAACGCACGCACGCACTAACGCACATACACCGAACCGCCATTGTGACAACTATGTCGAGCTCACCGCAAGCGGGCTCGACAAAAATCAACTCATTTTTTACATTTGACCTCAAAGTTTGACCTTGACCTTTCATCTTGGAATCTGGTTCTTGCACGCGACACTCCATCTTACTGAGCTTGACATTTGTGCCAAGTTATTTCTGAATCCCTCCATCCATGGTGAAGTTATGGCCCGGACAAGCAAAAATCATCTCATTTTTGACATTTGACCTCCAAGTTTGACCTTGACCTTTGAGCTTGGAATCTGGTTCTTGCACGCGACACTCTGCCTTACTGAGCTTGACATTTGTGCCAAGTTATTTCTGAATCCCTCCATCCATGGTGAAGTTATGGCCCGGACAAGCAAAAATCATCTCATTTTTGACATTTGACCTCCAAGTTTGACCTTGACCTTTGAGCTTGGAATCTGGTTCTTGCACGCGACACTCTGCCTTACTGAGCTTGACATTTGTGCCAAGTTATTTCTGAATCCCTCCATCCATGGTGAAGTTATGGCCCGGACAAGCAAAAATCATCTCATTTTTGACATTTGACCTCCAAGTTTGACCTTGACCTTTGAGCTTGGAATCTGGTTCTTGCACGCGACACTCTGCCTTACTGAGCTTGACATTTGTGCCAAGTTATTTCTGAATCCCTCCATCCATGGTGAAGTTATGGCCCGGACAAGCAAAAATCTTCTCATTTTTGACATTTGACCTCCAAGTTTGACCTTGACCTTTGAGCTTGGAATCTGGTTCTTGCACGCGACACTCCGCCTTACTGAGCTTGACATTTGTGCCAAGTTATTTCTGAATCCCTCCATCCATGGTGAAGTTATGGCCCGGACAAGCTCCATCCGGACGGACGCACGCACTAACGCACGCACGCACTAACGCACGCACGCACTAACGCACGCACGCACTAACGCACTAACGCACATACACCGAACCGCCATTGTGACAACTATGTCGAGCTCACCGCAGGCGGGCTCGACAAAAACCAGCATTTTTCCTTTCCGCAAATGTTTATATGCTATATTGTTGATTTTTTATAAGAGTTAGACTTTATTCTATAGAACCTTTCATGTTTTCTATTTCAAATTTGGATAATTGCTTACCCCTTTCCCAGAGAGCAAATATTTGCATTATTCAAATTTAGAAGCTGCTGCAGAGAACAAAATTGCCATTAAGAAAGGTAAAGTTTGTGTACAATATGGCACTGAAAATATTGAGGCATAAGGAGAAAATGCTGGTCATCAGCATTTTCTCCTTTTGCCTAAATCTTTTCACAAGAATTATGTGTTAGGGACATCAAAACAAGGTCTTGTTTGGGAAAGGGCTATTTTCTTTCGCCAGTGAACCTTTCCATAGTTGCATGACTGAGTTTTGAGACAGTGCCAAAGTTTGTTTTCATACTTGACAGGTGTCAACTATGCATGAAATAAATACTTTTATTTTTCTATTTGAACCCTTGACAATTGGAATTAAAATTGGCAGGTCCTGTTCCATGATGCCTGTCCCCACATCTTAAACGGGGCATGTGACAGAACAATTTTGGAAAATCATCAAAAAATTTGCAGAGAAGGTGCCATTTTTCTTGAGGATTGTCAAAAGGTGTCACTGCTTGGTAATGTATTAATGAATAAACACAGGAATTTCTCCTTTCCTGTCAAGATATTCTAAATTTTTTTGTATTGGGAAAAGTGCATCCTTGGATTACTTAAAAATTAGAATTATACATTTATACGCCAAGAAAACAAAAAATGTTTCAACATGCACATCTATGTAGAATGTGCTTGACTTTAATGTTTTCAAATGTAATGCAACATAAGGCTTAGTATGAAAAGGGTTGAATACTTTTATAATACTTGGTGTATGGCCAAAAATATTACATTTCTAAACCCTAATAGGGAACGATTTTATCAAGTAAACTGTGACGTAATTTCGGACAAACAATAGTATTTTCGTAGGTGTTGTTATAAACTTGTTGTTATAAGCTTGATTCAAGCCGTAGTTACGAGATTTTATAGCAACACTGACGGTTTATCCAAATATAAACATAAACCCATTCTAATTTTAGCACAAAATTCATTGCCATTACAGGGGCATAGTATGATAAGCCATTTGAACAAAAGTACAAGACAAAAGGGTAACAGATTGTTTTTCTTTTGGACTTGACACGGAATGTAAATATTGTGCATTTACAAAATTTCTCTTTTTTTTCTTTTATCAACTCTGCAGGCTGTACAAAATGGGATAACCACAATTTTCTCATAGTCTCTTGGAGATTTCTTTGATAATAAGTGTAGCTTTTTTAATTTCATTTACAGATATTTTTACATTTGCAATACTTTTAAAATTCGACCACCCTAGAATTTCTGTTCTTTGAGAAAGGATAAACTCTTTAACCCTTTCCCAAACAAGACCTGTTTTTGACGTCCCTAATCCAAAAGGTTTGGGAAAACATTGAAACAAAAGAAGAAACTGCTGATAACCAGCAGTTTCTCCTTTTGTCTCAATATTTTCTATGCCATATTTTACTCTAATCATATTTTTAATAACATCCATTTTGTCATTTGTAGCAGTTTTTGAAGTGGATCACCCTAAAATTTTGTCGTTTGGTAATGGGTTAAAATAAGTAAATTTCAGAAAACAGTACATTATTGCCATATCATATGACAATCAAAGCACTATTCATAAAACATTGAAAATTGTACTCATGTAATTAATGTTTGGGAAAGTGACAATATAATACAATCTTTCTTTTCCAGAAAATAATCTATGGAAAGGTGATTAATAACAGCACAAAATGGCCTTTTCCATACCAGCAACCTACCATGAGAAAAGTCATGTTCAAATGCCAGCTAAGGCTAGAATATTTGGGAAGTCACCAAGACAATACAACCCGGAACTTTTCTGCTCAAAGTGTTTGAAGAATGGGGAAATTCACGAAGCTTTCGGATTCTGTAAAGTGTGTCGAGACTTTCTTTGTGGCCGCTGTGTCAGAAATCACGAGAGTTCCCTAATGACCTTGAACCATGGACTGATTGAAGGTGAGGAAATGGTGACAAGATACAAACACGCCATGCGGAAAGACAAGAAGATAAAAACACCAGATTCATTCCGAGGTAGTCGGATGTCGATGGTATCTAATGACAGAGCGTCCCTACATTATCCTTCCATTGTGAGTCGTCAGTCAAATAGACAGTCCGCGGGGATCGGGGAAAGTAAGAACGCATCACTAGTTAGAGAAACAAGTGTCAGGCTAGCTAATGATACATTAAGACCATTCATATGTTCAACAGTCATACTAACAGGAGGTAAAATGATACTTGCTGATGCGAACAATCGAACACTCAAACTGTTCAACAAACATTTCAGTTGTATCGCAAAATTCAACATGAAAAGAGAACCATGGGACTGTTGCGCATCCATTGACAAAAACTCTGAATTCTATGTGACAGAATCACAAGTTAAAGGAATCCATTTATTCAAAGCTGAGCAGGAGATTCACTATTTGATTACTATCAACGTTGATGGAGATTGTTATGGCATAGCACCATGGAGCGGCGGAATAGCTGCAAGTGTGAAAAAGAACCGTAAATTCTGTGTGTTACTTTTGGACCAATATGGTAATGTTCACAAATCAATCACACCAGAAACCTACAAGGAACTGAAACTAATGGCCCCCTGGTACCTGGCCTCTTCTGGTCATGGCCAAACTATCATTATATCTGACTCAGAGTGGGGAACCGTCACCAGCTTAGAAGTGGACGGTGGAATACATTTTGTTTATTCCGATAGGCATCAATTTCATGATCCTCGTAATGTTACAACTGATGAATATGGTAACATTTTTGTGATTGATTACGAGATGGATTCAGTCCATCAGATTTCTGGGTCAGGGGTCAGTCTAGGGGTCGTGCTCTGTGGTAAAGATGGCCTCGAGAATCCAACAGGCTTAGCTTATGGAGACGGATATTTATATCTTCAAAACAAGATGGACAATAACAAATTTCATGTGTATGATTTAACATAGTCTAGTGTGCACTGACAAGATATTTTTAACTTCAAAAAGAAATTGACAGTCACAAGAGTGCAAGGCTACAATTTAGCATAATGTTATAATAAGAGAGGATGTTTGTTCATGTATCTTCAAAAGAAAATGGATAATAATGAAAAATACATGTATATGTGTACCATTTAACCTATTACCAAACATCAAAATTTTAGACTGGTCCAGATCCAAAGATGATGCAGGTAACAATTTCAAGCGTTACATGTTACATTTTTTGTGTAGAAAATATTGTGGGAAATGAAGAAATTGAATGTTACAAGCAATTGCTTCATTTTCCAAAATGTTTCCCAACCATTTGATGGGCGTCAAAAAGAATCACTGTGTGGAAATGGCTTAACATAATGAGAAACATCTGTATAGACAAAAAAAGAGATGTTTGTAAAACATATATGCCCCCTCAAGGGCCTACATTTGATGTAGGTCAAAGTCCAAGGTCAAGTTAACAAGGTCCAAGGTCATGGTCAAATATGAAAGGTCTTGGTAGGAGGTGTCTATGTGTGAAATATCAAAGCTGTATATGTAAATGTAAAATGAAACATAGGCCATGTTAAAGTTTTTAAAAGTAGGCCAAATGCCAAGGTCAAGGTCATGGTCAAATGTGAAAGGTCTTGGTTGGAGGTGTCCATGTGTGAATTATCAAGGCTGTAGGTGTAAAAGGACATGTTATATATGCCTGGTTTCAGTCTTTTTAAAAGTAGGTCAAACTCCAAGGTCAAGGTTGCAATATTCAAGGTCATAGTCAAATGTGAAAGGTCTTGGTTGGAGGTGTCTATGTGTGAAATATCAAGGCTGTAGGTGTAATAGGACATAAGATAAAGGCTAGATTAAAGATTTCTAAAAGTATGTAAAAATCAAAGGTCAAGGTCACACAGGCCAAGGTCATGGTCAAATGTGAAAGGACTTGGTAGGAGGTGTCCATGTGTGAAATATTGAGACTGTATAGGTAACAGGACATGAGATATAGACCTAGTTTAAGTTTTTTAAAAGAAGGTCAAACTCCAAGGTCAAGATCCAAGGTCATGGTCAAAATGGAAATATCTTGGTTGGAAGTGACCATGTGTGAAATATCAAGGCTGTATATGTAAAATGACATGAAATATAGGCCAGGTCAATGTATTATTAAAGTAGGTCAAATACCAAGGTCAAGGTCACAAGGTCCAAGGTCATGGTCAAATGTGAAAGGTCTTGGTCGTAGGTGTCCATGTGTCAAATATCAAGGCTGTATGTTTAAAAGGAATTGATATATTGGCTAGGTTAAAGTTTTTTTTTAAAGCAGGTCAAAGTCAAAGGTCAAGGTCACAAGGTCCAAGGTCATGGTCAAATGTGAAAGGTCTTGGTAAGATTTGTCCATGTGTGAAATACCAAGGCTGTATGTGTAATAACACATAAGATATAGGCCCAGTTTGATTTTTTTAAAAGTAGGTCAAACTCAAAGGTCAAGGCCACATGGTCCAAGGTCATAGTTGTATGTGATAGGTCTTGGTCAGAGGTTTCCATGTGTCAAATATCAAGGCTGTATGTGTAAAAGGACCTGATATATTGGCCAGGTTAAAGTTTTTTAAAAGTAGGTCAAACCCCAAGGTCAAGGTCACAAAGTCCAAGGTCATGGTCAATTGTGAAAGGTCTTGGTAAGATGTGTCCATGTGTGAAATATCAAGGCTGTTTTTGTAAAAGGTTATGAGATATATGCCGGGTTTATTTTTTTTTAAAGTAGGTCAAACTCCAAGGTCAAGGTCACAAGGTCCAAGGTCATGGTTAAATGTGAACCATGTTGAAAGGAGGTATCTATGTGTGAGATATCAAGGCTGTATGTGTAAAAGGACATGAGATATAGGCAAGGTTAAGAATTAAGTGTAAAAATCAACAAAGGGAAATAACTCCAAGAATTTGATTGGCAGAGTTACGGTTCTTAAGCACTGCACCTCTCCATAATGAAATCTATTCACCTGTAAAGTTTCATGATTCTACCTTACATATTTTTCGAGTTGTGCTCCGGACAAGAATCAAGTTATACAAGAGGGCCAGAATGGCCCTATATCGCTCACCTGAAAGAAGTTTAAGAAACGCCCACTTTTTTTGACGAATCAAAAATTTGCAAACAAATTTCGAAAACGGTCACTCAAGGAACATCGTTGCCAAATTTGTTTCAAATTGACCCTATGCTTGATTTTTAAAGAATTTTCTTATGATTTCTCTAAGTCTGATAAGCCACGCCCTGCCACGCCCACTTTTTTTTACCAATACAAAATTTGCCAACATATTTTGAAAAAAGTCACTCAAGGAACATTTCTGTAAAGTTTGCTTCAAATTGGGCCAATGGTTGATTTTTAGAAAATTTTCTTAGGATTTCTGTAAGTCCGAAAAGCCACGCCCAATTTTATCTGACGAATAAAAAATTTGAGAAAAATTTTTGAAAAGAGACACCCAAGGAGCATTTCTGCCAAGTGTGGTTCAAATTGGGCCAATGGTTGATTTTTAAAGAATTTTCTTATGATTTCTCCAAGTCCGGTAAATGCTGACCTGCCACGCCCACAATTTTGGATGAATAAAAAATCCACGAACAAATCTTAAGAAGGGTCACCCAAGGAACATTCCTGCCAAATTTGGTTTTAATTGGCCCTGTGGTTAAGGAGAAGAAGATTTTTGATGATTTTTTTAACAATTTCTCTTGGTTAGATAAGCCCCGCCCTGCCACACCCACATTTTTTGACGAAACTATAAATTTATGAACAAATGTTGAAAAGGGTCACTCAAGAAACAATTCTGCCAAGTTTGGTTCAAATTGGCCCATTGGTTGATTTTTAAAGAATTTTCTTAGGATTTCTCTAAGGCTGATAAGCCCCTTCCTCCCTGCCACGCCCTCATTTTGTGACAAATGTAAAAATTTGTGAATAAATTTTGAAAAGAGAGACTCAAAGAACATTCCTGCAAAGTCTGCTTCAAAAAGGCCCAATGGTTAATTTTTAAAGAATTTTCTTATGATTTCTCTAAGTCTGATAAGCCCCTTTCTCCCTGCCACGGCCACAATTTTTTACAAATGAAAAAAATTGTGAACAAATTTTAAAAAGAATGGCTTAAGGCACATCCCTGCAAAGTCTGGTTCAAATTGGCCCAATGGTTGATTTTTAAAGAATTTTCTTATGATTTTTCTAAGTCTGATAAGCCCCTTTCTCCCTGCGACGGCTATGTTTTTTGACGAATCAAAAATCTGAGAACAAGTTTTGAGGAGGGTCACTCAAGGAACAATTCTGCCAAGTTTGGTTCAAATTGGAACAATGGTTGATTTTTAAAGAATTTTCTTAGGATTTCTCTAAGTGCGATAAGCCCCGCCCTGCCATGCCCACATTTTTTGACAAATCAAAAATCCACGAACAAGTTTTGAGAAGAGTCACTCAAGGAACATTCCTGCCAAGTTTGGTCAAAATTGGCCTGTTAGTTTTGGAGAAGAAGATGTTTGAAGAAATTGTCTGATAAGCCCCTTTCTCCCTGCCACGGCCACGTTTTTTGACGAATCAAAAATCTGAGAACAAGTTTTGAGAAGGGTCACTTAAGGAACAATTTTGCCAAGTTTGGTTCAAATTGGAACAATAGTTGATTTTTAAAGAATTTTCTTAGGATTTCTCTAAGTTTGATAAGCCCCGCCCTGCCACGCCCACATTTTTTGACGAATCAAAAATCCACGAACAAGTTTTGAGAAGGGTCACTCAAGGAACATTCCTGCCAAGTTTGGTCAAAATTGGCTTGTTAGTTTTGGAGAAGAAGATGTTTGAAGAAATTGTTGACGGACGGACAGACGGACAGACGGACGACGGACGGTGAGTGACCACAATAGCTCCCCTCGAGCACTTCGTGCTCAGGTGAGCTAAAAATCCGCCAACAAATCTTCAGAAGGGTCACCCAAGGAACATTCCTGCCAAATTTGGTTTTAATTGGCCCTATGGTTAAGGGGAAGAAGATTTTTGAAGAATTTTTTAACAATTTCTCTTGGTTAGATAAGCCCCGACCTGCCACACCCACATTTTTTGACGAAACTATAAATTTAAGAACAAATGTTGAAGAGGGTCACTCAAGGAACAATTCTGCCAAGTTTGGTTCAAATTGGCCCATTGGTTGATTTTTAAAGAATTTTCTTAGGATTTCTCTAAGGCTAATAAGCCCCTTCCTCCCTGCCACGCCCTCATTTTTTGACAAATGTGACCCGTCACGCTAAAAGGGACCTTATCCCAACTCCAAAAATCCAAATTTTGACAAACTTGTCTGACTCAGCACAGGTCAACCAGATATTGTATTCGAAATATGAACATAAAGTAAGATATGGAAAACATTCCAGATATAAAAAAGTACATACAAGTGAAAAGTGTCGGCCCTAGTCTGGCTGCGCGGAATGCGCAGACTGACTAGGGTCGATATTTTTCACACACCCGATAAGGTCCCTTTTAGCGCGACGGGTCACAAATGTAAAAATTTGAGAATCAATTTTGAAGAGAGAGACTCAAAAAACATTCTTGCAAAGTCTGCTTCAAATAGGCCCAATGGTTAATTTTTAAAGAATTTTCTTATGATTTCTCCAAGTCTGATAAGCCCCTTTCTCCCTGCCACGGCCACAATTTTTTACAAATGAAAATATTTGTGAACAAATTTTAAAAAGAATGGCTTAAGGCACATCCCTGCAAAGTCTGGTTCAAATTGGCCCTATGGTTGATTATTAAAGAATTTTCTTATGATTTTTCTAAGTCTGATAAGCCCCTTTCTCCCTGCCACGGCCACGTTTTTTGACGAATCAAAAATCTGAGAACAAGTTTTGAGAAGGGTCACTCAAGGAACAATTCTGCCAATTTTGGTTCAAATTGGAACAATGGTTGATTTTTAAAGAATTTTCTTAGGATTTCTCTAAGTGCGATAAGCCCCGCCCTGCCACGCCCTTATTTTTTGACGAATCAAAAATCCGCGAACAAGTTTTGAGAAGGGTCACTCAAGGAACATTCCTGCCAAGTTTGGTCAAAATTGGCCTGTTAGTTTTGGAGAAGAAGATGTTTGAAGAAATTGTTGACGGACGGACAGACGGACAGACGGACGACGGACGGAAAGTGACCACAATAGCTCCCCTCGAGCACTTCGTGCTCAGGTGAGCTAAAAATCAACAAAGGGCAATAACTCAGAAAATTTGATCGGCAGAGTTACGGTTCTTGTGCACTGCACCTCTCCATAATGAGATATATCCACCTGTAAAGTTTCATGATTCTACCTTACATACTTTTTGAGTTATGCTCCGGACAATAATCAAATTTGAGAATCAACAAAGGGCAATAACTCCACAAGTATGATTGGCAGAGTTACGGTTCTTGTGCACTGCACCTCTCCATAATAAGATCTATTCACCTGTAACGTTTCATGATTCTACCTTACATAGTTTTTGAGTTATGCTCCGGACAAGAATCAAGTTTGAAAATCAACAAAGGGCAAAAACTCAAAAAATTTGATCAGCAGAGTTACGGTTCTTGTGCACTGCACCTCTCCATTATGAGATCTATCCACCTGTAAAGTTTCA
Organism: Fragum sueziense; assembly: GCA_963680895.1. Taxonomy (NCBI): domain Eukaryota; kingdom Metazoa; phylum Mollusca; class Bivalvia; order Cardiida; family Cardiidae; genus Fragum; species Fragum sueziense. The sequence goes on along the minus strand of OY804593.1, from coordinate 40,284,607 downwards.
TGATTCTACCTTACATACTTTTTGAGTTATGCTCCGGACAAGAATCAAGTTTGAAAATCAACAAAGGGCAATAACTCAAAAAATTTGATCAGCAGAGTTACGGTTCTTAAGCACTGCACCTCTCCATAATGAAATCTATCCACCTGTAAAGTTTCATGATTCTTCCTTACATACTTTTTGAGTTATGCTCCGGACAAGAATCAAGTTTGAAAATCAACAAAGGGCAAAAACTCAAAAAATTTGATCAGCAGAGTTACGGTTCTTGTGCACTGCACCTCTCCATTATGAGATCTATCCACCTGTAAAGTTTCATGATTCTACCTTACATACTTTTTGAGTTATGCTCCGGACAAGAATCAAGTTTGAAAATCAACAAAGGGCAATAACTCAAAAAATTTGATCAGCAGAGTTACCGTTCTTGTGCACTGCACCTCTCCATAATGAGATCTATCCACCTATGAAGTTTCATGATTCTACCTTTAATACTTTACGAGTTATGCTCCGGACAAGGTTTGGTCTACGGACAGACCGACCGACCTACGGACCGACCGACCGACAGACCGACCTTCCGACCGACCAACACTTGCAAAACAATATACCCCCATTTTCTTCGAAAGGGGGCATAATTAGTGATGGTATTGAAAAAAAGATATAAATTAATTCCTGGATATTTCAAGTAAATAAATATTTGTATTGTTTGACCAGATTGAACTGAGACTCCTTGCATAATCCGTTAATATTCGGGTCTTTCCGTATTTTCTACATCGGGACTATAATCTATATAAGTACTGTTGTACACTTCGCAATAGCCACCGAATAATAGTGGCCTAGTGTGAAAGGCGACTCTCTTGTACACCAAATGTCCGTGGTTCGAATCCCAGTAGCGCTTTTGTTTAGATATTTTTACTTTCAACATTTATTTCTTTTTTTTCAAATGCATGCACACATTTTGTAAACCTCAATCAGTTCACTTGAATCCTTTCACTTTAAGTAGTCATTCAAGAAATGTCGAAACCGTTTAGATACAGGTAATATGAAAACGTGTTTGCTGATGTTGCAACTTTTTTAGACAACTGGGGGACCCAAAACCCTTTTCCTCGCTTAACCATCAATACAATTGGAGTAAGCAGGGTCAATGTCTTTTTGATTCCAGAGAAGCTGCGAGAGACCAACACATCAGCAACGTTCAAGGGAAGATTATAAATGATAAATGAACGAATAAATATGATAAAAAAGGGAAAAGATATTTAGTGAACTATAATTATTGTGAAAATTAAAAAAAATGAGTATTTCATCAATCAATAAATTAATACATTGATTAAATAATCCATTTCATAGGAAAAAAGAAAGATAAAAACAGCCTAAAAAAAGTTTCATCAGTAAAATACTGGGTTCGATCTTGAGTCTCTGTGAATGAAAGTCCAGCGTCTTTCCACTAGGCTAGTTCTTTGTTCATTGAGAACATGCAGAAATAAAGTTAACATTTTTCACAGCGCAGGGTATAAACACGCGGAAACTATCGAATACGCCGATGAATGCCGGAATACGCTTACGGAAAACGATGAGTCTCAGGTAAATTTGGTCAAACAATAAATAAAACTTTAGTTGTTTGTTTGTAAGGCTTCATTTTTGATAACCCTACAATATGTTTGTTTAGAAAACTTTGATAAAAGAGGATAAAATGCTGATAATCACCATTTTCTCCTTCTTCAATATTTTCTACTCTACACTGTACACAAAGTTTGTATGCATAGTCTATCAGTTATAACTGTAGACTTGTATATAAAACATTAAAAACCAAATACATAGTTTTAACATTTACCAAATCATTTATCGTAAGCTATACGAGCGAATTAATATCCTAATTCTTTTATTCCCAAAAGAGGAAGCGTTTGTGTTGGGCCTTTTATCAACAACAAGAAGTAAAGTGTTTGTACACAAGTCTACATTTATAGCTGATGAGTTATACAAACAAATTTGCTGTCTAAAGTAGCTTTCAACTTGCTCTGAGCAGTCTAAAATTTTGTTGTATGGGGAACGGTTAGGGCACAAAAGCAATAATGTGCAAAAATAGAACAGCTAATAATATGAACAAAATTGACATTAAAAAATTTGGCAATAAATCAAATTACACAAGACTGGTTGAAATCTGACACCCTGCAAGCCCTTTACCCTTTCTATAGTTATAAAAGAGAATATTCAGAGCTGATGGAAAAAGGAGATTTATGATATTCTAGTCTAACATAGATCGTGGTCATTTTGAATTTTGTTGTTTGGGAAAATTCAACATTTTCCCAAACGACAAATTTGTTACTGTTCCAAATTCAAAGATGTTGCAGACAACAATTTCAACTGAATGACATATTATATTTTTTGGACTTTTTGTGTTGATAATATTGTGGGAAATGAAGAAATTGCTTGTCACAAGCAATTTCTTCATTTTCCACAATGTTTTCTAAAGTCCTTATCTTGAAGGGCGTCGAAAGGCTTCATTATGCTGGAATGGGTTAAAGTGACATTTCAGATTTATTTTTTCATAATTTTACTTTATTCTTATCCGAAAGAGCATATTTTCTTATGGAAATTCTGAAAATTTCAGGCCACGATATTGCACCGTTTACGAGAAATAGATATTTTTGTGCTAAAATTAAACAAATTGTTGTGGACAACAGTTCAGATTTATATGGAATTTGTCATTTCTGTCTCAACTTTAAAGGTGTATATTTCGCTTATAAATAACAACTTCAAAAAACTTACAGCATTTCTACACATTAGAATAGCCTATCTTTGCACCAAGACATACTTTTGAAAAATGAAATCGGAATGTAATGTCCTTTTAATGTTTGTGTATGCAACAATGACAACATTTTCCCTTTTATGGTCTGGTCATGATATTATGGCATGTTTCCCAAACTTACCTATTTAACCCTTTCCCAAACGACAAAATTTTAGGGTGATCTAATGCAAAACCTACCACAAATGACAAAATAGATGTTATTAAAGATAGAGTTTGTGTAAAATAAGGCACAGAAAATATTGAGACAAAAGGAGAAACTGCTGGTAATCAGCAGTTTCTTCTTTTGTTTCATTGTTTTCCCAAGCTTTTTCTATTAGGGACGTCAAAATTTGGTCTTGTTTGGGAAAGGGTTATACAGCTCAACGTCAAACTCTTAACTAATGTAATTTTTGCATACTTCAAACCAATGCATGCAAAATCATATTCGAGAGTCCACCCTTGTGTCGGCCGTGGCCATGGCGCAGTTGGTAGCGCATCTGCCTCTCCTTCGAGAGGTCCCGGGTTCGATACCTGGCCGCTGCAAATACCCTTACTGACAAAAATGTCACCCATCAATGTTTTGATATCATGAACCTATGTGGGGGAGCAGCTGGAGTCTCGGTAAGGGTGTTGTGGTAGTACTGGTATGAGAAACAACAGGAATCCATGGTTAGGTGCTCCAGCCACCGCCATATGACCTTAGTAGTTGAAAACAGCGTAAAACCCCAATAAACCAAATCATCCTTATGTCTTGTTTAGGAAAGGGTTAAAACTTGAAGACAGCTGACTGAGAAAAGAAACAAGATCAGAATGCTTATCTATGCAGAAAGATCTTCTCATCTAGTATCTTTGAAAGCTTTTTAAGTCAGAAATGACAAATTGAACTAATTACCTGACAAAATTTGATGTTTGTATATACGCATAGGTTGTAGCATCCCCTTGTAATTTACTTTTACTGGCACCTTGTTCATTATGCACTATGAATAAAGGCTTGCAGACGCCAGACAGTGTAGACCAAGATCAGACTGCATTTCTATTCAGGCTGATCTTACATTACAATGTTAGTTCAAGCTTGTTTCAATAATTCGCAACAATGCTAGAATATCTTACCTGACAAAATTTTATGTTTGTGTAGGTCATGGTATCCCCTTGCAATTTGTTTTTACTGGCACCTTGTTCCCCATGAACTATCAATAAAGACTTAACCCTCTCCCAAACAAGGCCTGGTTTTGAAGTCCCTAATAGAAAAGGCTTCGGAAAACATTGAAACAAAAGATGAAACTGCTGATAACCAGCAGTTTCTCCTTTTGTCTCATTATTTTCTGTGCCATTTCTTACACAAATCCTATCTTTAATAACATCCATTTTGTCATTTTTGGCAGTTTTTGAAGTGGACCACCCTAAAATTTAGTTGTTTGGTAATGGGTTAAAGACAGTGTTGATCAAGATCAGACTGCATTTCTATTCAGACTGATCTTACATTACAATGTTAGTTCAAGCTTGTTTCAATAATTCACAACAATGCTAGAATATCTTACCTGACAAAACTTTATGTTTGTATAGGTCATGGCATCCCCTTGCAATTTATTTTTACTGGCACCTTGTTCCCCATGTACTATCAATAAAGGTTTAGATCTGGAAAATATTTAATACAAATAGGGATTAATTTTGTGGGGGAGACGGGGCCTTGGTTTAAAGTCTCATTCGAAAGACCGGAGAAGCAGGGGACTGAACCAGGGACCCCTGTGTTTCAAGTCCAGTGCGTTACCACTGCACCAACTCGGCCCGTACCAAGCTGGAAATTACAAGAAAGTAAGATTGTATGGTCAGTAAGATTCTTTGAAAGTTCTGTATTGATTAGTTAATACTAATGGTTGTAAAAGTGAAAATAAAGCGGAAAATGGCAATTTTGTCAATTTCAAGGGCACATCACTCATGATGTAAAATTCAGATCAAGCTGAAGGTTATACCAAGGTAAGATCCCAAAGTCATCCCCATTCTGTCTTAGTTTTGTCTTAATTGGTCAATATTTGTAGTTCCTACAGTGAAAACAATGTCAAAACAGATCCGAAAATGGCAATTTTGTCAATTTCAAGGGCACATAACTCATGATATAAAATTCAGATCAAGCTGAAAATTATACAAGGCAAGATCTTATGGTCACCAACACTCTGTCCTAGTTTTGTCTTGATTGGTCAATATTTGTAGTTGCTAGAGTGAAAACAAAGTCAAAATAGAGCCAAAAATGGCAATTTTGTCAATTTCAAGGGCACATAACTCATGATGTTAAATTCAGATCAAGCTGAAAATTTTACCCAGGCAAGATCTTAAAGTCAGCAATATTCTGTACAAGTTTTGGTTTTATTGGTCAATATTTGTAGTTGCTAGAGTGAAATCAACGTCAAAATATAGCTGAAAATGGCAATTTTTTCAATTTCAAGGGCACATAACTCATGATATAAAATTCAGATCAAGCTGAAAATCATACCAAGGCAAGATCTTATGGTCACCAACATTCTGGACAAGTTTTGTCTTGATTGGTCAATATTTGTAGTTGCTAGAGTGAAAACAATGTCAAAATAGAGCTGAAAATAGCAATTTTGTCAATTTCAAGGGCACATAACTCGTGATGTAAAATTCAGACCAAGCTGAAAATTACACACAAGCAAGATCTTATAGTCACCATCATTCTGCTTAAGTCTTGTCTTGATTGTACAATATTTGTAGATTTGAGAGTAAAAATAATGTCAAAACCAGCTATTTTTGACATTCAAGGGCAGATAACTCAGGTTACTCTAATTCAATCCAAATTCTTTGAAGGAATCTGAGAGAGGGTCACCCAAGGATCATTCCTGTGAAGTTTGATTGAAATCCATCCAATAGTTTCTGTGAAGAAGATTTTCAAAGAAAAAGTTTACGGACGGACGGACGCATGTCGGACATGACAATAGCCCGTTGGCCTGACAGCCAGTGGAGCTAGTTATCGGGACGCAATATTACTAAATTTTACTTATTTTATATTGGAATTCAATACATACTTGTCTATACCTGTTTTAACTTTTAACTATTTTTCTTATTAAACAGTAAACACACTTTACATTCCAAAATATATCTACCATGACAACATCACCCTGTGCAGCCCAAAATATGATTCTTTTTTAACCCTTTCCCAAACAAGACCTGGTTTTGACGTCCCTGGTGGAATAGGCTTGGGAAAATATTGAAACAAAAGAAAAAACTGCTGATAATCAGAAGTTTCTCCTTTTGTTTCAATATTTTCTATGCCATATTTTACACAAATTATATCTTTAATAACATCCATTTTGTCATTTGTATCAGTTTTTGAATTGGACCATCCTAAAAGTTTGCCGTTTGGGAAAGGGTTAATCCCTTTTGCTGTTCATAATTTTTCCACTGTATAAACAAGAGATGTTTGTAAAACATATATGCCCCCTCAAGGGCCTACATTTGATGTAGGTCAAAGTCCAAGGTCAAGTTAACAAGGTCCAAGGTCATGGTCACATATGAAAGGTCTTGGTAGGAGGTGTCTATGTGTGAAATATCAAAGCTGTATATTTAAAAGTAAAATGAAATATATGCCAGGTTAAAGTTTTTACAAGTAGGCCAAATGTCAAGGTCATGGTCAAATGTGAAAGGTCTTGGTTGGAGGTGTCCATGTGTGAAATATCAAGGCTGTCGGTGTAAAAGGACCTGATATATATGCCTGGTTTTAGTCTTTTTAAAAGTAGGTCAAACTCCAAGGTCAAGGTTGCAATATTCAAAGTAATGGTCAAATGTGAAAGGTGTCTATGTGTGAAATATCAAGGCTGTAGGTGTAATAGGACATAAGATAAAGGCTAGGTTAAAGATTTCTAAAAGTATGTAAAAATCAAAGGTCAATGACATACAGGCCAAGGTCATGGTCAAATGTGAAAGGTCTTGGTAGGGGGTGTCCATGTGTAAAATATTGAGACTGTATAGGTAACAGGACATGAGATATAGGCCTAGTTTAAGTTTTTTTTAAAGTAGGTCAAACTCCAAGGTCAAGGTCCAAGGTCATGGTCAAAAGTGAAATATCTTGGTTGGAAGTGACCATGTGTGAAATATCAAGGCTGTAAATGTAAAATGACATGAAATATAGGCCAGATTAATGTATTATTAAAGTAGGTTAAACACCAAGGTCAAGGTCACAAGGTCCAAGGTCATGGTCAAATGTGAAAGGTCTTGGTCGTAGGTGTCCATGTGTGAAATACCAAGGCTGTATGTGTAAAAGGACATGATATATCAGCTAGATTATAGTTTTTTTTAAAGTAGGTCAAAGTCCAAGGTCAAGGTCACAAGGTCCAAGGTCATGGTCAAATGTGAAAGGTCTTGGTAAGATGTGTCCATGTGTGAAATACCAAGGCTGTATGTGTAATAGCACATAAGATATAGGCCCAGTTTAATTCATTTAAAAGTAGGTCAAACTCCAAGGTCAAGGCCACATGGTCCAAGGTCATAGTCGTATGTGATAGGTCTTGGTCGGAGGTTTCCATGTGTCAAATATCAAGGCTGTATGTGTAAAAGGACATGATATATTGGTCAGGTTAAAGTTTTTCAAAAGTAGGTCAAACTCCAAGGTCAAAGTCACAGAGTCCAAGGTCATGGTCAATTATGAAAGGTCTTGGTAAGATGTGTCCATGTGTGAAATATCAAGGCTGTATTTGTAAAAGGTCATGAGATATTTGCCGGGTTTAATTTTTTCAAAATTGGTCAAACTCCAAGGTCAAGGTCACAAGGTCCAAGGTCATGGTTAAATCTGAACGATGTTGATAGGAGGTATCTATGTGTGAAATATCAAGGCTGTATGTGTAAAAGGACATGAGATATAGGCAAGGTTAAGAATTAAGTGTAAATTCAACAAAGGGCAATAACTCCAAGAATTTGATTGGCAGAGTTACGGTTCTTGTACACTGCACCTCTCCATAATAAAACCTATTCACCTGTAAAGTTTCATGATTCTACCTTACATATTTTTTGAGTTGTGCTCCGGACAAGAATCAAGTTATAAACTCAACAAAGGGCAATAACTCAGAAAATTTGATCGGCAGAGTTACGGTTCTTGTGCACTGCACCTCTCCATAATGAGATCTATCCACCTATTAAGTTTCATGATTTTATCTTACATACTTTTTGAGTTATGCTCCGGACAATAATCAAGTTTGGAAATCAACAAAGGGCAATAACTCATAAAAATTGATCAGCAGAGTTACAGTTCTTGTGCACTGCACCTCTCCATAATGAGATCTATCCACCTATTAAGTTTCATGATTCAGCCTTCCATACTTTTTGAGTTATGCTCCGGACAAAAATCAAGTTTGAAAATCAACAAAGGGCAATAACTCAAAAAATTTGATCGGCAGAGTTACGGTTCTTGCGCACTGCACCTCTCCATAATGAGATCTATTCACCTGTAAAGTTTCATGATTCTACCTAACATAATTTTTGAGTTATGCTCCGGACAAAAATCAAGTTTGAAAATCAACAAAGGGCAATAACTCCAAAATTTTGATCAGCAGAGTTACGGTTCTTGTGCACTGCACCTCTCCATAATGAGATCTATCCACCTGTAAAGTTTCATGATTGTACCTTACATACTTTTTGAGTTATGCTCCGGACAAGAATCAAGTTATAAAATCAACAAAGGGCAATAACTCAAAAAATTTGATCGGCAGAGTTATGGTTCTTGTGCACTTCACCTCTCCATAATGAGATCTATCCACCTATGAAGTTTCATGATTCTACCTTTAATACTTTTCGAGTTATGCTCCGGACAAGGTTTGGTCTACAGACAGACCGACCGACATACGGACCGACCGACCGACCGACAGACCTTCCGACCGACACTTGCAAAACAATATATCCCCATTTTCTTCGAAAGGGGGCATAATTAGCCCCCCCCCTCCTTATGTAAGAAATTGTGCAATTACTTTCTTAATTCTGCACCAATTTTAAAGCAGTTTGTTGCATGTACCCTGCCTTACTGAGCTTTTTCCTCAGATGTACGACTTATTTGAAGATTCAGAAAACTGATCCGAACTGACCTGAAAAATGACAAAAAATCCTGATGTCACATAGATAATCTAAACACAAACCTAAATTCAGGCGGGTACTGTTTCATCAACCATGGAATCTCAAACATAAAGTTGAACTGAAATAAAACAAGATGTGTTTGTGAAACAAGCATGACCTGGAATGTAATGTTGAATTCTCACATCAATTTTCACAATAACTTTTCATGCCAAGTTTTGGATGGACAAACAGACAGACAGATTTGATAAAACAACTAAACCCAAATTTTTTCATACGGGAGCAAAAATCATTTCCGTAAATAAAACATTCTGGTTAATAAATAGAATTATTTGTACATTGTCCAGCTGCTGGCCCAAATAGATTTAGGATTATCCAACCATTGGTGGGAGACAATTTAATCAAAAAGTATGTTTGCCGCAGTCAGGAATTGAACACGAGACCTAATAATTGAGAGTATGATGCACAACCGACTGTGCTATGGAAATGGCCGTATTTACATAATATGGACATCGGAACTGTTCTGCAGGACAAGTGATTGAGAAAAGTCACTCGTCCTGGTCTTCCCTTTACTCGTCCTACCAACATTCACATTGTAGATTTGAGTCTGGACCAGGTTAAAGTTTAACTTTGTACTCTATAGTCTGGAATCTCGTATTGTTTAACTTAAACAATACGAGATTCCAGACTATAGAGTACAAAGTTCTCAGTCTATGATGTATTTGTAATACAATAAAATTTTGTTTTATTTTATTTTCGTAAATTTAACACTAAATCCTTTGAAAAACTACTATTTATCACAGTTTTAACCATCACAAAATGTGTGTTTGGAGCAATAGAAATGAGTCATTAATCGGCAATCTATTTATACCTGTCAAATTGGGACTGAACTGATTATTAATTGGTAAATAAGTTTATTTATGGTGCTTTGGTGAAGCCTTCCTTTAGAAATTGGTTTTAGTAAATGTTGTGTTGCGTTTTGATGACTGTCATGGTAACTGGGGGCCGTCTCAAAATAGTCAAAACTATTTTCAAATAATGTCATATTTTTGTGAATGAATTAGCACTCTATGGTGTACATTCTGTTTTGCTAATCTTGATTAATTCTAGCCCCAACCCAATTCTTCCTCATTGGACTGATTGTAGATGATCAACAAATTGTTATCAACTTAATTTTCCGCTCGTCCTGCAGGACGACCATGACTAATTTTTTCACTCGTCCTCTCCAATTTGTACTCGTAAATATGAGCGGACGAGTGGATTTCTTGGACCCTGAATACATGTCCACCTTCGGATGCATATAAAACCTACACAAATGACCTACAACTTCCTTGCTTCCGTGATTTTGATGATCCAAATCACAAATTTGCTTACATGAAAGCAAATTTTTAGTTTATTTACCTGGCAAGATGCTGTTAGGTTGCCCATTTCAGCAGATAGAATATCTGAAATGAATACACCTTAAATTAGGCTTTTAACCCATTACCAGACAGAAAATTTTTAGACTGGTCCAAATTCAAAGATGTTGCAGACGACAATGTCAAGTGAATGAAATTTGAATTTGGTTGGCCTTTGGGGTTAGAAAGCATTGTGGGAAATCAAGAAATTGCTTGTGACAAGCAATTTCTTTATTTTCCACAATGTTTTCTAAAGGTATTTTCTTTTGTTGAGTCAAACAGAGTTAATGTGTGGGAATGGCTTAAAGACTTCCCATGTTGATTTTCACACAGAAAAAATGTAAACTTGGTTACTACTACCAAATATCATTACAGAATGACTTATAGTTCAGTCACGATATTATGAAACATATTTACAAATTATACCCAAGTAAACAAGGTCAGTGTTCTTAATTTTCAGTACAATATTGCATGCATTGGATTGAATCTTGCAGGTGTGAGTTTAACCCATTACCATACAGTTTTGATGTCTCTTATCAAAAGGTCTTTGAAAAAATTTGAGTGAAAAGAATAACAAATCGATAATCGGCATTTTTCTTTTCCCTTTGCACAATGCTTTCCCTGCTGAAATAGACACATTTCACAATACTAGATAACAAAGGTTTTGTTGTCTGCAGGAGCTTTCAATGCGGAGCAGTCCACAATTTTGTCTAATGGGAAAGACTTGATGCATTACCAAACAACAAAAATTTCAGACTTTTCACAATTCAATGGTGTTGTAGACAACAATATCAAGTGCATTGAATTTTACATTTTTTGTATAGAAAACATTGTGGGAAATGAAGAAATTGCTCGCCACAATGCTTTCCAAAGCCTTTAAAATATTTTGTAGGGTGTCAAAAAGTGTTAATGTTTGGGAATGTGTTAAGGTAGAATATCCCTAATGAGAATCATGCAACGTCGGAATTATTCAGGCGACGTCGAAAGCATTCGAGGTGGAACTTTCCACCACCGAATGTTTACGACCGCGCCCGAATAAGTTCGGATATGTAACGACAACCCTCGAAAAAAAATCTGAAGTTTTATCAATCTCAAAATGGCGACATTACAGGTACTGTACCTTAAAATACCTCACCTTTAATATCCATGGCGAATGATGAGTTATACTCCTCACTAATCCCATGGACTTTGGTTAGGAAGAAACTATACGGCTGTCCTTGTTCATATTTCTCTTTCACATTTTTCGGAGTCTTTACATACACCCTAGACCAGCTAGGTTTATCTTTGTTGACATCTTTGTTAGATGTCGATGGCAACTCTGAATTATTCACATTTTTCCGTTTTGGTGTCCTATTTTCAGGAATTTCTTCTGGTGGTTTAGACATTTTAGATTTGTCAAACATTTTGTTCACTGTCAATGGTGATGATAGTTTTACACTGTCTTTTGTTGTTTTCACGGTCAATGGTGAAGCTGATTTTTCTCTCTCCCTTGGTTTCAGAGATGGTGAAAATGACCTTGACTTTTCACCCATTCTAGAAGTTGATGGTGTTTCAGCTTTTGTTTTCTGTTTCTTTGGCGGAGGTGGAGAATCTTCAGACGAGTCTGGAGTCTTGCTCTTTTTTACTGAAATTATCAAATTGAAGACCTTACATGTATCCGTAATAGGAAAGGCTTGGTAAAACATTGAGGCAAAAGCAGAAAATGATGATCATGGACCTAATATCAGTAGTTGAAAATGCACAAACAACCTTTTTCTATAACAGAATCTAAACCCTTTTTTTATTATTTTCAAAACCCATGTCAATCAAATATGTCAAAACCAGTACATTAGTACTTGTTTGTGAAAGAATTTATAATCATGTGCTCTGCATATATTTCTATTATGAATTTAGAGTTAATGTTACAAATTAACCCTCTTCCAAAAAAACTGGTTCTGACACCCTAGTAGAAAAGGCTTGGGAAAACATTGAGACAACAGGAGAAATTGCTAATGAATCAGCACTTTCTCTTTTTGTTTCAATATCTTATGCACTGTAATTTACATAAATCATGCCTTCATCAACATCCATTTTGACGTGTGTAGCACCCTTTTAAGTAGAAAAGTCAATAGGGAATGATTTTATCCAGTTAACTTAGGTTAGTTATTTTGGACAAACAGTAGTATTTTGTAGGTGTTGTTATAAAATCTTGTTACTACCGCTTGAATAACTACGACTTGATTCAAGCCATAATTACGATATTTCATAACAACATCAACAGTTTATCAAAACATAGCGGTAAACCTGTATAGTCTATTTCTAGCACATAATTCTCTGCCATTTTTTGTCATTCGGAAAAGGGCTTGACTAACCTGGATGGTAGAAGTCTTCCAGATGTGAAGGTTTCTTTCTATAACAGTCTGATCCATATTTACACGCTGGTCTCTTAACTGCACTTTTAGGACTACTTCTAGTTACAATTTAACTCTCAAAACAAAACCTGATTTTGACACTCTAGTAGAAGAGTCTGGAAAACATTGAGACAAAAGAAAAAATTGCTGATAATCAGCAATTTCTCCTTTTGTTTCAAAATTTTCTGCGCTATATTTTACACAAACCCAGCATTTAACAACATCCATTTTGACCTCTGCAACACCTTTTTAAGTAGAAAAGTCAAATTTTTTGTTGTTTGGAAAAGAGTTCTACTAACCTGGATGGTAGAAATCTTCAAGATGTGAAGGGTTCTTTCTATAACAGTCTGAACCATATTTACACGCTGGTCTCTTAACTGCACTTTTAGGACTAGCACCCTCATTCAGGATTTTAGTCTGGACTTTTCTCAGTTCTTGAGGCACTGGTGAACCAGAATGTTTTCTTTTCAACAAACTGTTTGGTGACTGTCTTGAGATGTTTGGTGTTCTGTCTTTATCTTTGGTTTTAATAGATTGTTCAGATGAACTTTGTTTTGAAGTTTTATGCCCATTTGACTGTCTATCCTTATCTGAGAAAGGTTTGCTATAATCTTGCTTGTATGGCTTGTTCGAGTAAGAATGATTTTTCTGCATTTTTGACGGTTTAGTTTTGCCAGTATATTCATTGTCTGATCTGGATCTGTGAGAATCTTGTTTTGTTGTAGTTTGATCATTATCACTGTCTGGATCACTGAATGCCATATCTAGAAAATCACTGATAAACTTCCGTCTCTCTGTTCTGTCGTCTACGTTTTTAGGCTTTGGCGATGCTTCATTGACTGGTGAAGATTTTGGGGAAAAAGAAGATGCCCCTTTTTTATGTCCATTACTAGCTTTTATTGGGGTTTTCTGTTGTTTAATTGTCCTGGTTTGTTCAAAATCATCATCAGAACCACTATCTGACAGATCATGGACCTTTCTAGGATTCTTCTTTGTTGGAGCTTTTTCTTTCTTTGTCCATTTTTCTGTCTTTGTGTCAGTCACATCTGCAAGTTAAAAACAAAATTTATCATTTATCTTCAAAATGAATGGGGAAAACACTATTTGAATCAAGACTCTCTACAAATTGATAGCTATTTTAGAATTTCCTTCAACCCTTTCCAAAACAAGACCTGGTTTTGATGTGTCTAACATAAAAGGCTTAAAAAACATTGGGACAAAAGAAGAAATGATGATTGTCTTTTTGTCTCAATATTTTCTTGGCTGTTTTTCACACATATACTATGTTTATCAACATCCAAATTGTTGTCTGCAGCATCTTTCAATTGGAAGCCGCACAGGGTTTTTATTCTCTTTTTAACAAAGGATAAAGTTTGAGACCCTGGAATGGATCACGTCTTCTTTCAGGACCAGGACAGCAGCTGAGCTTCTTAAATTCAAGTGATCAAAATGCAAATTAAAGGGATCCCCTTTCCCCTGATAATCAAAACACTACATGCATCTTAAAATTCCTCGTTAAAGGAAACTGTTATATAATTGTTTTATCAACTAATGATTTCCTAAATCTATGTAAATAGAAAGTTAGAAACATTATACTGTTAACTATAAATAGTTTACATTATTTATGAACATGTTACAAGCATATTTGTTTCTTCAAAATTTCCATGTTTGTGTCAAGAGGTCAAGAGAAGGATTCACATCATATTAGCATACCATATCCATTTGACATAAAATCATACAAACCGTCAAAGAGATCTGGTGAAAGATTTCCATCTTCCTTGTCTGGGGGTAGAGTAACATCTGAGTCTGTTCCAACTGTTTCATCGCTGTCATAACCACTCATCGTAACTTCCAGTTGTTCAACAGATTCAGTTCGTCAAGTTGTTTTATTGCTGTAACAAGATAAGAGAGGGTAATGGTATTCAAAATGAAAAATGTCTGTAGATGTCCATCAAGCCCTATGTGGGTATTCATTGGAATGGCTTTACCCCCTGTTATCTGTAGATCCGCTGTAATACAAACTACTGTTGTTGTCATACTTTTTTATCTTTACCGATGAAAAATCTGCACATTAAACATTCCTCAAAGAAAGCTTTAAATTTAACCCTTTCCCAAACAACAAAATTTTAGGGTGGTCAAAGTCAAAAGCAGCTGCAGACGACAAAATGGATGGTAATAAAGATTGGAGTTGTGAATCATTTATTGAGAAAATATTGAGGCAAAACGAGAAACTGCTGGTTATCAGCAGTTTCTTCTTTTTTTTCAATGTTTTTCCAAGCCTTTTCTATCAGAGACGTCAAAACCAGGTCTTATTTGGGATAGGGTTAAAAGACTTTTTTCACAGAAAATTTGGACACATTGATGAAAATAAAGAAAATAATGATTAACCCATTACCAGACAGCAGAATTTTAGTCTTTCCTCACACGTTCCTTTGAACACATTTATTTTACATCGATTGGGAAGCAAGTTTCTTTAACTTATTTTAATCTGTCTCGATTGAGCTTCCTGGAAATCCACCAGTACTCGTGCTGAATGTGTGGGCCAATGAGAAGCCAAGAACAACCCCCGCTACCGGGGATCAAACTCAGAACCTCTTAGTCGCAAGGCCGACATTCTACATCTCGACTATGGACACCACACATGGTGTCCAAATTCAAAGATGTTTCAAAAGGAGTCGACAATTCCAAATGATTGAAATGTTTTGGTCAGAGGTCTTTTAAGATAGAAAACATTGTGGGAAATAAAGAAATGGCTTGTTATCTTTATTTTCCGTTATGTTTTATTTGGAGTGAAAAGGCGTCACTATGTGGTAATGGGTTAACACCATTTACCCAATATTTTCATCTTAGTGGACAGCACTAAACTAATTAACTTATCCCTATTTAATAGCCAGTCTTCGCGAAATTGAGAAAAAACTGCCTGACATCCGGACAGGCATTTGGAAATTTTGGCCGGACCGAATCAATTTTGACCGGACCGGACAAGTAGAGCTGTTGCTTCATACTGCAGAATTAAAAAGAAACACACCTTCCTTTCTTTTCTCTAAGTAGCTCTATTGTACTCTCAACCCAGCAAAGAGTATCTGATAGGGTAACATAGGTTGACTGCAACTTCAGTGAAAGTCGCATAACTTATTCTAGGGCATCCTTGAATAAAGTTTAAATTTTATTGTAAACCCTGTTTGGATAAAAGATTTTTTACTAGTTCAATGTATTTATAGCTATTCTATACCCAGTGATTTTTTTTCTTAAAAAAACGGTCGTTATTGGGCCCCTTTCCCCTCTCTGAGGAATATACTTTTTTCCCCCATTTCAGAGAAACTTTCCCCTCCTGGAACTAGATTTTTTTGTTGCAAAGAAAAATCCAAATCATTATTAGATTCTAAGCATCTCTAACACTAGTAACAGTTCTAATGGTTGTTTGAATGTCCCATTATGATGTACTATCAAGTTAAATGCATTTATAACACTGTATTTGAGAGTTTAAGCATGTATTGAATTTTCCCCTTTTTGGGCATTCACACGCAAATTTTCCCCCACCTATGGGCCCTGACCCCCTTCCCCCAAAATCAAAAATAAACACTGATACCATTACAAAGTTAAAATGCGAATCCATTTTCTTGCACAAATTTGTAGTCACTAGTGTACTACTCCTCAGTTAACAAAATGCTCTTCCAGTCCTGAGTTTACAGTAAACTGGTAGACATCGACTTGTACTACTCCTCAGTTAACAAAATGCTCTTCTCCAGTCCTGAGTTTACAGTATGCCGATTTATTTTCTGCTATCGACAATAAAATTCATTTTTGCATAGATCTGTCCTGCTGAGTGTATTCCATTTATATTCAGATCAAATAAAGAAATAGTGCCCTAATCTTAATGAATTACTTGAGAAAAAACGGAGAAAGGATTACGTAGTGACATGATGAATTAATGAAAATGTAAAGGCTTTCAGGAAACGTCGGACATCAGGACCTATCACCCAAAATTTATGCCGGACCAAACTGGGTTTTGCCGGCCATTGACCGGCGGTCTGGCACTTTCGCGAAGACTGTTTAATAGCTAGGATGAGCCTAGCATATGGTTCAGATTTCAGTGGAAATCATAAACTAACGGAAGAAAGTATCCATTTGAGAACTAATCAAATGCAAAAGAAGCTAGAAGGATAAATTATCGCGTACATTTTTAAGCCGAAAGCATGGACATGGTAAAGAAAAGAACCATTTTTCAAAAAACAGACCAAATGTTGATTATTTCGCAACGTCAGCTATCGCGAAAACTAATGACATTTCGTGTAAAATTGTTAAATACTCTCTACGCATTGTTTTTATATATTTTGTATGGAAGATTAAGTATAATTTCAATGATACAATATCTTCGAAACAATTTATCGCTTTACATTTTACTTTACCGAAATCAAGGGTTCTCCCAATAAGCTTCTCCCAATAAGGATTCGCACCAATGTTTCGCTACTTAGAGAATTTGTTGATAATTCGTGTTTTTCGTCTTTCTGTAGTCTTTTGACAACTTAAAAAGTATTTTTATACGAAATATTAACGAATAAAAGCTTATCGACTTTATATTTATTCTAAATACATGTAAATTGAAGCGTGATTTATTTGGAATCCATCAAAATGCGTCTCGACTACCCAGATTTTCGTCTGAACTACCCAGAAGAGGTAAAATGACGATTTCGAATGATCTCCCTTGTTTTCTAGCTTTCTTCGCAACTGTCAAATGATAACATCGACAATAAACACTTGTTTTCACCATTTTGCACGTATTTTTGCGTGAAACATCTGTTGTACACTAGTTTTAACTTAGAAATTCGGTATTCATTAATTTGTCATTTTGCTGCCTTTCTGTTTTACATGAAAAGCAAGGAAGGTGAACTGCACATAACTTGATCAAAATCATTGTCTTGACTAAACAATATGACATCCACACAATAGCTATATCATAAACGATTCTAACACTAGGACTGATTTTAGGAGCAACTCATGAAATATTTGGTTGGGCTGTCACATGAGACCAAGATGACCACTTTTTACACCAAGACCCATTAAGTCAATATGGAACAGTATCTGGAACATTTAAAAAGGATTGTGACACCACCCCTCATATACCTCTCTATTTGTCAGACAACGTAGATGACAAATACAGTTACATTTATTGGGGGAGTACCATGTGAAAAATTCTGTGGGGTGTCACAGGTGACCAAGGTGACCACTTTTTGCTTGATAATGCACATAGTCAATATTAAAAATAATCTGGAGCCTTTAAGAGGGAATGTGACACCATCCCTTCCATTCTTGATCATAAACTAGGTTTCATAGATGATTAATACAGTTACATTTGTTGGGGGAGTATCTCATGGCAAATTGTGTGGGACATTACAAATGACCAAGGAGACCACTTCTTGTATGAGTCACCACAAAGTCAATATTAAAAATTATCTGGAGCCTTTAAAAGGGAATGTGACACCATCCCTTCTATTCTTGATTATCAACTAAATATCATGGATGATAAATACAATTACATTTGTTTGGGGAGTACCTCATGGAAAATTCTTTGGGGCGTTACAAATGATCAAGGTGACCACTTATTGTATGAAACAGCACAAAGTCAATATGAAAAATTATCTATAGCTTTTAAATGGGAATGTGACACCATCCCTTCTATTCCTGATGATTAACTAGATATTATAGATGATAAATGCAGTTACATTTGTTGGGGGAGTACCTCATGAAAAAATCTGTGGGTTGTCACAAGTGACCAAGGTGACCACTTTTTGCATGATAATGCACATAATCAATATCAAAAATTATCTGGAGCCTTTAAAAGGGAATGTGACACCATCTCTTCTATTCTTGATTATCAACTAGATATCATAGATGATAAATACAGTTACATTTGTTGGGGGAGTACCTCATGAGAAATTCTGTGGGGCGTCACAAGTGATCAAAGTGACCACATTTTGTATGAAAAAGCACAAAGTCAATATGAAAAATTATCTGGAGCCTTTAAAAGGGAATGTGACACCATCTTTTCTATTCTTGATTATCAACTAGATATCATAGATGATAAATACAGTTACATTCGTTGGGGGAGTACCTCATGAAAAATTCTGTGGGGTGTTACAAATGACCAAGGTGACCAATTTTTGTACGAAACAGCATAAAGCCGATATAAAAAATTATCTTGAGCCTTTAAAAGGGAATGTGACACCATCCCTTCTATTCTTGATTATCAACTAGATATCATAGATAATAAATACAGTTCCATTTATTGGGGGAGTACCTCATGAAAAATTCTGTGGGGTGTTACAAGTGATCAAGGTGACCACATTTTGTATGAAACGGCACAAAGTCAATATAAAAAATTATCTGGAGTCTTTAAAAGGGAATGTGACACCATCTCTTCTATTCTTGATTATCAACTAGATATCATAGATCATAAATACAGTTACATTTGTTGGGGGAGTACCTCATGAAAAAGTCTGTGGGTTGTCACAAGTGACCAAGGTGACCACATCTTGTACAAAACAGCACAAAGTCAATATGAAAAATTATCTGGAGCTTTTAAAAGGGAATGTGACATCATCTCTTCAGTTCTTGATTATCAACTAGATATCATAGATGATAAATACAGTTGCAATTGTTGGGGGAGTACCTCAAGAAAAATTCTGTGGGGTGTTACAAATGACCAAGGTGACCAATTTTTGTACGAAACAGCATAAAGTCAATATAAAACATTATCTGGAGCCTTTAAAAGGGAATGTGACACCATCCCTTCTATTCTTGTTTATCAACTAGATATCATAGATGATAAATACAGTTCCATACATTGGGGGAGTACCTCATGAAAAATTCTGTGGGGTGTTACAAGTGATCAAGGTGACCACATTTTGTATGAAGCGGCACAAAGTCAATATAAAAAATTATCTGGAGCCTTTAAAAGGGAATGTGACACCATCTCTTTTATTCTTGATTATCAACTAGATATCATAGATGATAAATACAGTTACATTTGTTGGGGGAGTACCTCATGAGAAATTCTGTGGGGCGTCACAAGTGATCAAAGTGACCACATTTTGTATGAAACAGCACAAAGTCAATATGAAAAATTATCTGGAGCCTTTAAAAGGGAATGTGACACCATCTCTTCTATTCTTGATTATCAACTAGATATCATAGATGAAAAATACAGTTACATTTGTTGGGAGAGTACCTCATGAAAAATTCTGTGGGGTGTTACAAGTGATCAAGGTGACCACATTTTGTATGAAACAACACAAAGTCAATATAAAAAATTATCTGGAGTCTTTAAAAGGGAATGTGACACCATCTCTTCTATTCTTGATTATCAACTAGATATCATAGATGATAAATACAGTTACATTTGTTGGGGGAGTACCTCATGAGAAATTCTGTGGGGCGTCACAAGTGATCAAAGTGACCACCTTTTGTATGAAAAAGCACAAAGTCAATAGGAAAAATTATCTGGAGCCTTTAAGAGGGAATGTGACACCATCTCTTCTATTCTTGATTATCAACTAGATATCATAGATCATAAATACAGTTACATTTGTTGGGGGAGTACCTCATGAAAAAGTCTGTGGGTTGTCACAAGTGACCAAGGTGACCACATCTTGTACAAAACAGCACAAAGTCAATATGAAAAATTATCTGGAGCTTTTAAAAGGGAATGTGACATCATCTCTTCAGTTCTTGATTATCAACTAGATATCATAGATGATAAATACAGTTGCAATTGTTGGGGGAGTACCTCAAGAAAAATTCTGTGGGGCGTTACAAATGACCAAGGTGACCAATTTTTGTACGAAACAGCATAAAGTCAATATAAAACATTATCTGGAGCCTTTAAAAGGGAATGTGACACCATCCCTTCTATTCTTGTTTATCAACTAGATATCATAGATGATAAATACAGTTCCATACATTGGGGGAGTACCTCATGAAAAATTCTGTGGGGTGTTACAAGTGATCAAGGTGACCACATTTTGTATGAAGCGGCACAAAGTCAATATAAAAAATTATCTGGAGCCTTTAAAAGGGAATGTGACACCATCTCTTTTATTCTTGATTATCAACTAGATATCATAGATGATAAATACAGTTACATTTGTTGGGGGAGTACCTCATTAGAAATTCTGTGGGGCGTCACAAGTGATCAAAGTGACCACATTTTGTATGAAACAGCACAAAGTCAATATGAAAAATTATCTGGAGCCTTTAAAAGGGAATGTGACACCATCTCTTCTATTCTTGATTATCAACTAGATATCATAGATGAAAAATACAGTGACATTTGTTGGGAGAGTACCTCATGAAAAATTCTGTGGGGTGTTACAAGTGATCAAGGTGACCACATTTTGTATGAAACAGCACAAAGTCAATATAAAAAATTATCTGGAGTCTTTAAAAGGGAATGTGACACCATCTCTTCTATTCTTGATTATCAACTAGATATCATAGATGATAAATACAGTTACATTTGTTGGGGGAGTACCTCATGAGAAATTCTGTGGGGCGTCACAAGTGATCAAAGTGACCACCTTTTGTATGAAAAAGCACAAAGTCAATAGGAAAAATTATCTGGAGCCTTTAAGAGGGAATGCGACACCATCTCTTCTATTCTTGATTATCAACTAGATATCATAGATCATAAATACAGTTACATTTGTTGAGGGAGTACCTCATGAGAAATTCTGTGGGGCGTTACAAATGACCAAGGTGACCAATTTTTGTACGAAACGCCATAAAGTCAATACAAAAAAATATCTGGAGCCTTTAAAAGGGAATGTGACACCATCCCTTCTATTCTTGATTATCAACTAGATATCATAGACAATAAATACAGTTCCATTTGTTGGGGGAGTACCTCATGAAAAATTCTGTGGGGTGTTACAAGTGATCAAGGTGACCACATTTTGTATGAAACGGCACAAAGTCAATATAAAAAAATATCTGGAATCTTTAAAAGAGAATGTGACACCATCTCTTCTATTCTTGCTTATCAACTATATATCATAGATGATAAATACAGTTACATTTGTTGGGGGAGTACCTCATGAAAAATTCTGTCGGGTGTTACAAGTGATCAAGGTGACCACATTTTGTATGAAACAGCACAAAGTCAATATAAAAAATTATCTGGAGTCTTTAAAAGGGAATGTGACACCATCTCTTCTATTCTTGATTATCAACTAGATATCATAGATGATAAATACAGTTACATTTGTTGGGGGAGTACCTCATGAGAAATTCTGTGGGGCGTCACAAGTGATCAAAGTGACCACCTTTTGTATGAAAAAGCACAAAGTCAATAGGAAAAATTATCTGGAGCCTTTAAGAGGGAATGTGACACCATCTCTTCTATTCTTGATTATCAACTAGATATCATAGATCATAAATACAGTTACATTTGTTGGGGGAGTACCTCATGAGAAATTCTGTGGGGCGTTACAAATGACCAAGGTGACCAATTTTTGTACAAAACGCCATAAAGTCAATACAAAAAAATATCTGGAGCCTTTAAAAGGGAATGTGACACCATCCCTTCTATTCTTGATTATCAACTAGATATCATAGACAATAAATACAGTTCCATTTGTTGGGGGAGTACCTCATGAAAAATTCTGTGGGGTGTTACAAGTGATCAAGGTGACCACATTTTGTATGAAACGGCACAAAGTCAATATAAAAAAATATCTGGAGCCTTTAAAAGAGAATGTGACACCATCTCTTCTATTCTTGCTTATCAACTAGATATCATAGATCATAAATACAGTTACATTTGTTGGGGGAGTACCTCATGAAAAATTCTGTGGGGTGTTACAAGTGATCAAGGTGACCACATTTTGTATGAAACAGCACAAAGTCAATATAAAAAATTATCTGGAGTCTTTAAAAGGGAATGTGACACCATCTCTTCTATTCTTGATTATCAACTAGATATCATAGATGATAAATACAGTTACATTTGTTGGGGGAGTACCTCATGAGAAATTCTGTGGGGCATCACAAGTGATCAAAGTGACCTCATTTTGTATGAAACAGCACAAAGTCAATATGAAAAATTATCTAGAGCCTTTAAAAGGGAATGTGACACCATCCCTTATATTCCTGCTTATTAACTAGTATATCATAGATGATAAATACAGTTCCATACGTTGGGGGAGTACCTCATGACAAATTCTGTGGGGTGTTAAAAGTTATCAAAGTGACCACATTTTGTATGAAACAGCACAAAGTCAATATGAAAAATTATCTGGAGCCTTTAAAAGGGAATGTGACACCATCCCTTATATTCCTGCTTATTAACTAGATATCATAGATGATAAATACAGTTCCATACGTTGGGGGAGTACCTCATGAAAAATTCTGTGGGGTGTTACAAGTGATCAAGGTGACCACATTTTGTATGAAACGGCACAAAGTCAATATAAAAAATTATCTGGAGCCTTTAAAAGGGAATGTGACACCATCTCTTCTATTCTTGATTATCAACTATATATCATAGATGATAAATACAGTTACATTTGTTGGGGGAGTACCTCATGAAACATTCTGTGGGGTGTTACAAGTGATCAAGGTGACCACTTTTTGTACGAAATGGCACAAAGTAAATATAAAATATTACCTGGAGTCTTTAAAAGGGAATGTGACTCTATCCCTTCTATTCTTGATTATCAACTATATATCATAGATGATAAATACAGTTACATTTGTTGGGGGAGTACCTCATGAAACATTCTGTTGGGTGTCACAGGTGACCAAAGTTGCCATTTTTTGCATGACAATGCACATAATCAATATAAAAACTTATCTGGAGCCTTTAAAAGGGAATGTGCCACCTTCCCTTATATCCCTGATTGTTTGCTAGACATGAAAGATAATAAACACTGTTCCATTTGTTTGGGGAGTACCTCATGAGAAATTCTGTGGGGCGTTACAAGTGACCAAGGTGACCACTTTTTGTATGAAACCACACAAAGTCAATATAAAAAAAATATCTGGAGCCTTTAAAAGGGAATGTGACACCATCCTTTATATTCCTAATTATCAGCTAGATATCAAACATGATAAAAATAGTTACATTCGTAGGGGGAGTACCTCATGAAAACTTTGTGGGGCATTACAACTGACCAAGGTGACCAATTTTTGTATAAAACCGCAGAAAGTCTCAATAAAAAATCATCTGGAGCCTTTAAAAGGGAATGTGACACCACCCCTAAAATACCTAATATTAACTACATATCATAGATGATTAATACAGTTACATTTGTTGGGGGAGTACCTCATGAAAAATTCTGTGGGGTGTTAAAAGTGACCATGGTGACCATTTTTTGTATGAAACCGCACAAAGTCACAATAAAAAATCATCTGGAGCTTTTAAAAGGGAATGTGACACCACCCCTTATATTCTGTATTATTAACTACATATCATAGATGATTAATACAGTTACATTTGTTGGGGGAGTACCTCATGAAAAATTCTGTGGGGTGTTAAACATGACCATGGTGACCACTTTTTGCATGAGAATGAACAAAGTCAATATGACACATTATCTGGAGCATTTGAAAGGGAATGAGATACTCCTGGTTGTTTGCTAGACATGAAAGATGATAAGTTACTTTTGTTTGGGGAGTAACTTCTGAAGAATTCAGTGGGGTGTCACAAGTGACCAAGGTGAGCACTTTTGCCTGAAATGCACTCAGTTAATATGAAACATTACCTGGAGCCTTAAAAACGGAATGTGACACAGTCCATTATATCTCTGGTTAATTGCCAGACATCCCAGATAATATTTACAATCATATTCAATGGGGGAGTATCTCTCAAAAGATTTTGTAGGTTGTCCCATGTGACCAAAGTGACCACTTTTTGCACAAAGTCATTTTGAAACATTACCTGGAGCTTTTAAAAGAGACTGTGAAACCATCCCTTACATCCTTGGTTGTTTGCTAGTCATCAAAGATAACAAATGCAGTTACTTTTGTAGGGGGGTAACTCATGCAAATTTTGACGCATGGCGCAAGTGACTAAGGTGACAACTTTTTGCACAAAAACATACTATGTCGATATGAAACATTATATGGAGCATTTAGAAGGGAATGTGACACCACCCCTTAAATAGTTCCCAAACAAAATTTAATGTAGCGTAACTATCATCTGTGATATCTAGCAAATTAATATGGGTATAAGGAATGGTGTCACATTCCCTTTTAAAGGCTCCAGATAATGTTACCTATTGATGTTGTGCGTTTTTGTGCAAAAAAAGATCACATTGGTCACATGGGACACCCCACAAAATTTTCATAAGGTACTCTCCTACAAATTTAAATGTAATTATCATCTGGGATGTCTAGCAAACAACCAGGTATAAAAAGGATGGTATCACATTCCATTTTAAAGGCTCCACATAATGTTTCATATCAACTTTGTGAATTTTCAAACAAAAAGTGGTAACCTTGGTAATTTATGACGCCCCAAAGATTTTTTCATGAGGTACTCCCCCAACAAATGTAACTATAGTTATCATCCAAGATGTATAGAAAACATACAGGGATAAAAGGGATGGTGTCATAATCCCTTTCAAAGGCTCAAGGTAATGTTTCATATCAACTTTTTGCCTTTTGGTGCAAAACATGGTCATGTTGATCACTTGTGACAACCCACAGAATTTTTCATGAGGTACTCCCCCAACAAATGGAACTGTATTTATCATCTATGATATCTAGTTAATAATCAGGAATATAAGGGTGGTGTCACATTCCCTTTTAAAGGCTCCAGATAATTTTTGATATTGATTATGTGCATTTTCATGCAAAAAGTGGTCACCTTGGCCACCTGTGTCACCCCAAAGAATTTTTCATGAGGTACTCCCCCAACAATTGTAACTGTATTTATTATCTATGATATCTAGTTGATAATCAAGAATAGAAGAGATGGTGTCACATTCCCTTTTAAAGGCTCCAGATAATTTTTTATATTGGCTTTGTGCAGTTTTGTACAAAAACTGGTCATCTTGGTCACTTGTAAAGCCCCACAGAATTTCTCAAGAGGTACTCCCCCATTAAATGTAACTGTATTTATCATCTATGATATCTACTTATTAAACAAGAATGTAAGGGATGGTGTCACATTCCCTTTCAAAGGCTCCAGATAATCTTTTATTTTGACTTTGTGTGGTTTTGTACAAAAAGTGGTCACCTTGGTCACTTGTAACGCCCCACAGAATTTTTCATAAAGTACTTTCCCACCAAAAGTAACTGTGTTTATCATCTATTATATCTAGTGAACAGAAAGTTATTTAAATGGTGGTGTCACATTCCCTTTTTGGGGCTCCAGGTAACGTTGAAAATAGAAAATCTTACAAAAATTCACAAAATTTGGTGATTCTGCAAAAGAAATATTTTTTTCTTAAATGTCTGGAGATACTCCCCCAACAAATGTTACTGTATGTATCACCTATGATGTCTGACAGATGAACAGGTATGTACGGAGTGGTGTCACATTCCCTTTCAAACGCTCCAGATAATGTATTTAAATTGATAGTGTATTTTGGTGCAAAATGGTCACTCTTGTCTTTTTTGACACCTGACAAAATTTTTCAGGAGGTACTCCCCCAATAAATACATTTGTTTTGATCAACTATGATATCATACGTATTAAGTGGTATATGGTTGGTGGTGTCACATTCCCTTATGGGGGCTCCAGGTAACTTTGAAAATATAAAATCTTACCAAAATTCCTAAAAACTAACTGATTCTACAGAAGAAATATTTTTTTCTTAAATGTCAGGAGGTACTCCCCCAACAAATGTTACTGTATTTATCATCTATGATGTCTGACAGATGAACAGGTATATAAGAAGTGGTGTCACATTCCATTTCAAAGGCTCCAGATAATGTTTTATATTGACAGTGTATTTTGGTGCAAAATGGTCATTCTTGTCATTTTAACACCATACAAAAATTTTCAGGAGGTACTCCCCCAATAAATACATGTGTTTTAATCAACTATGATAACATACGTATTAAGTGGTATATGGTTGGTGGTGTCACATTCCCTTATGGGGGCTCCAGGTAACTTTGAAAATATAAAATCTTACAAAAATTCCCAAAATTTGGTCGATTCTGCAAAAGAAATATTTTTTTCTTAAATGTCAGGAGGTACTCCCCCAATAAATGTTACTGTATTTATCATCTATGATGTCTGACAGATGAACAGGTATATAAGGAGTGGTGTCACATTCCCTTTCAAAGGCTCCAGATAATGTTTTATATTGACAGTGTATTTTGGTGCAAAATGGTCATTCCTGTCATTTTTGACACCAGACAAAATTTTTCAGGAGGTACTCCCCCAATAAATACATGTGTTTTAATCAACTATGATATCATACGAATTAAGGGGTATATGGTTGGTGGTGTCACATTCCCTTATGGGGGCTCCAGGTAACTTTGAAAATATAAAATCTTACCAAAATTCCTAAAAACTAATTGATTCTACAAAAGAAATATTTTTTTTCTTAAATGTCAGGAGGTACTCCCCCAACAAATGTTACTGTATTTATCATCTATGATGTCTGACAGATGAGCAGGTACATAAGGAGTGGTGTCACATTCCCTTTCAAAATCTCCAGATAATGTTTTATATTGACAGTGTATTTTGGTGCAAAATGGTCATTCTTGTCATTTTTGACACCAGACAAAATTTTTCAGGAGGTACTCCCCCAATAAATACATGTGTTTTAATCAACTATGATATCATACGTATTAAGTGGTATATGGTTGGTGGTGTCACATTCCCTTATGGGGGCTCCAGGTAACTTTGAAAATATAAAATCTTACCAAAATTCCTAAAAACTAACTGATTCTACAGAAGAAATATTTTTTTCTTAAATGTCAGGAGGTACTCCCCCAACAATTTGTTACTGTATTTATCATCTATGATGTCTGACAGATGAACAGGTATATAAGAAGTGGTGTCACATTCCATTTCAAAGGCTCCAGATAATGTTTTATATTGACAGTGTATTTTGGTGCAAAATGGTCATTCTTGTCATTTTAACACCATACAAAAATTTTCAGGAGGTACTCCCCCAATAAATACATGTGTTTTAATCAACTATGATAACATACGTATTAAGTGGTATATGGTTGGTGGTGTCACATTCCCTTATGGGGGCTCCAGGTAACTTTGAAAATATAAAATCTTACAAAAATTCCCAAAATTTGGTCGATTCTGCAAAAGAAATATTTTTTTCTTAAATGTCAGGAGGTACTCCCCCAATAAATGTTACTGTATTTATCATCTATGATGTCTGACAGATGAACAGGTATATAAGGAGTGGTGTCACATTCCCTTTCAAAGGCTCCAGATAATGTTTTATATTGACAGTGTATTTTGGTGCAAAATGGTCATTCCTGTCATTTTTGACACCAGACAAAATTTTTCAGGAGGTACTCCCCCAATAAATACATGTGTTTTAATCAACTATGATATCATACGAATTAAGGGGTATATGGTTGGTGGTGTCACATTCTCTTATGGGGGCTCCAGGTAACTTTGAAAATATAAAATCTTACCAAAATTCCTAAAAACTAATTGATTCTACAAAAGAAATATTTTTTTTCTTAAATGTCAGGAGGTACTCCCCCAATAAATGTTACTGTATTTATCATCTATGATGTCTGACAGATGAACAGGTATATAAGCAGTGGTGTCACATTCCCTTTCAAAGGCTCCAGGTAATGTTTTTATATTGACAGTGTATTTTGGTGCAAAATGGCCACTCTTGTCATTTTGACACCTGAGAAAATTTTTCAGGAGGTACTCCCCCAAAAAATACAAGTGTTTCTATCAACTATGATATCATATTTATTAAGTGGTATATAGTTGGTGTTGTCACATTCCCTTTTGGGGGCTCCAGATAACTTTGAAAATAGAAAATCTAATAAATTTCCCAAAATTCGGTCGATTCTGCAAAAGAAATATTTTTTTCTTAAATGTCAGGAGGTACTCCCCCAATAAATGTTACTGTATTTATCATCTATGATGTCTGACAGATGAACAGGTATATAAGCAGTGGTGTCACATTCCCTCCCAAAGGCTCCAGGTAATGTTTTATATTGACAGTGTATTTTGGTGCAAAATGGTCCTTTGTCATTTTTGATACCTGACAAAAATTTTCAGGAGGTACTCCCCCAATAAATAAATGTGTTTCTATCAACTATGATATCAAACATATTAATTGGTATATGCTTGGTGGTGTCACATTCCCTTTTGGGGGCTCCAGGTAACTTTGAAAATAGAAAATCTTGCACATTTCCCAAAATTTGGTCGATTCTGCAAAAGAAATATTTTTTTCCTAAATGTCAGGAGGTACTCCCCCAACAAATGTTACTGTATTTATCATCTATGATGTCTGACAGATGAGCAGGTATATAAGAAGTGGTGTCACATTCCCATTCAAAGGCTCCAGATAATGTTTTGTAATCAACTTTATTTCTGCTGCGAAATGCTCACTTGTCATATTTTACACCTGACAATTTTTTTCAGTAGGTACTCCTGCAATGAATACAAGTGTTTTAATCATCTATGATATCATACATATTAAGTTGTATATAGTTGGTAGTGTCACATTCCCTGATAGGGGCTCCAGGTAATTTTGAAAATAGGAAATCTTTTAAAATTCACAAAATTTAGTTGATTTTGAAAAAGAAATATTTTTTTCCATTAATGTCTGGAGATACTCCCCCAACAAATGTAACAGTAATTACCATCTATGATGTCTGGCAAATAAATAGGTATATGAGCGTTGGTGTAACAATCTCTCTCAGGTGCTCCAGATACATTTTAATAAACATGTTATTTTTAGTCAAGCATTCAGTAGATTTATCCAAATTTATTAATTTCCATTGATTATATTCATTATCATTTTTCTTTTGATGGGTAAATCTAACATAACTAACACGATATATTGAAGAAAAATACACAGAGAGTGTAATTAAATCAAACTAACTCATGCATGTCATTGTTACGGACTTCCCTATAAACCTTTCTATTTTTCATGTTATCCAAACCCGTTGTAAACAATTACGCATTGATTTACATTATATTTTATGTAAAAATATGGAAAACAAGTTAAATTCATTGTTATTTTTATTTAAAATTCGTTCCGAGAGCCAAAATACGACGATTACATTGCATCGATGACATTACCTGA
Organism: Fragum sueziense; assembly: GCA_963680895.1. Classification (NCBI taxonomy): domain Eukaryota; kingdom Metazoa; phylum Mollusca; class Bivalvia; order Cardiida; family Cardiidae; genus Fragum; species Fragum sueziense. The sequence continues at coordinate 40,254,720 of OY804593.1, read as the reverse complement.
AAGGCGCGAAACATAGTGGTACGAATCCTTATTGGGAGAAGCTTATTGGGAGAACGCTTGATTTTATCTTTTACTTTTATGGTAAAAAAACAAAATTGACTTACCGTAAATTTCATCTTGGTCTCAAAGACGCTTGGTATAAAATTAGTATGGAATACTTGGCATTAGACTTAATACTTAACCAATGTAGTCTGCCTACATTTGATCTTTCTGGTGAAGAAATCGTTGATACAGAGTGGATTCATATCCCATCATGTCCTAAATGGTTGAATAATTGTAGGCCAATATTTCCTAAATGCAAAACTTTCTTCAGACACCTAAATGCAAAACTTTCTTCAGAAAATTTGTTTTCATCCTTGTACAAAGCACTAAGGACCGTCGAAACAAGGAGAAAAAGTTTATTTTCCTTCGAAGTCTGGAATTTCGATGTGAAATAAAAGAAACAATTTTCATCAATCCACATTTTTCAAAAAAAAAATCTGCTTGGGCTGTATTATTGGTCATCCGAAACTTTTTAATCAGCTGATTTTTAAAAGATCTTCTTGGTAGATATACATCCAGCAAATTCCCAGTGTTTTCCCACCTTCTCTGCTTTAAACCATTTTCAAATCGGTCACATTTCACCCATTACCACACTTTTCACCCATTACAACATTCTTTTTGACTCCTCACAAGATAATGGGCTTAATCAATGTCTTTGGAAAACATTGTGAAAAGGGGGAGTGACTAAAACGCAGACAATATAGAATATAGAGTAACGCATACAATATGAAACAAAGAAGGATATCGATTAGGTGACTAAAACGCAGACAATATAGACAAAGAAGGTGTGTTGTCTTATGCATACAATATAGACAAAGAAGGATTTTGATGTGAATCTTATAGTATAATAATTTTATTAAATTTATTGTTTCATTGTTTGATTTCAAAAATGCAATTATTATTAGATCTGTAATTGATTAATTGACTTTAATGATTATATTATTATAATTGATTTTATATCTCATGGTTTGATTAACATTTTTTGTAATTATTATTTTTTCTACATAAACAATTTAGCCTACTTTGATCTTCGATTTGTTTGTGAAGCATTTTTTCATTTATTGTTTTATTTATTCTGTTTACTGTTGGAGTTGTAGTTGTTGCTTTTTTGGTATACATAAATGAAAAGCTTAGAAGCGCTCAGTTATAAGTGGACTATTATCGTCCAGAGATTTGTATTCTGACTGCCTCTATAAAGTATTAAGTTTTTTTTTCTTGAAATGAATCATAACAAATCATTTGTCAAACAAGAAAATTAAAGAGATCCAAATTAAAAGATGGTTCGAAACAAATTCGAATGAATGATGTATAGAATAAGTGTAGTTTATTTGGTCAGAAAACACTGCGAATCGAAGGAACTATCTGTCACTAGTGTGTTCTTTTTCCACAATGTTTTCAAAGCTTTTACAAGGTCGGTATCATACATATGTCATCATTATGTGTGAACGGGTTACGTTATCAATTTTAAAAGTATTATTGTCTTTTTCTTGTTTAAATTAACTTGAGAAATTTAGAGTTTCTTACTTTTTCACAAACGCCAAGAAATTTGACTGTGCTGATTTGAATCTACTGCAGTTGACAAAAGGAATATTGATAAAGGAAGAAAGAAAGATCATGAGTAATGTAGCATACAAAATAACGGGATAAAATCATCAGCATTTTCTTCTTTGTCTCAATATTTTCGGATTACTTTTCGTATAGCAACGTAAATATCAGGTATTGATTGTTAAAAGTTTTATTCGTTTAATAAAGAAAATACGATAACCGGTCAAAGGGTGTGATAACTACTGTAAGTGTGTCCAACACTTTCAGTAATCACACATTAATTAATGTGTTTATTTGCTCGAGAATCTGTCAATATATCTTCAGTAGGCCCTTTACCTGAATATTTTGCGAATTCATTTTTTTTAAAAATTGCTAAGATATTAGACAAAATCAGGGAAATTTGATGGTGTCATCTCGTATATGGTTCTGCATTTGTACCTTTTCTCTATCATATCTGTGGCGGATTTAGAGGAAGTTCGGGGGGTTCAAACGCCCATGTTAGGTTTTTCAGGGGAAATTATGATGGACCGAATGGATTTTATTTGAAAGGTCCTTAAATAATTCAGCTTTGCAGGTTGACCATTCCATACGATATTTCTTTATCACCCAGTGACGAAATATTTGAGTTATCAAATTTAAAAAAATGAATTCGCAGAATATTCAGGTAAAGGGCCTACTGAAGAGTTAATTGACAGATTCTCGAGCAAATAAACACAGCAGTGACACATTAATTAATGGGTGATTACTGAAAGTGTTGGACACACTTACAGTAGTTATCACACCCTTTGACCGGTTATCATATTTTCTTTATTAATCGAATAAAGCTTTTAACAATCAATACCAATCGAACCATCATTTAATTTGGACCTATTTATTTTTTTTGTTTCAAAATTGATTTACATGATGTAAGTTAAGATTCAAATCAAGAAAAAAAACTTTGTACTTTAAAAAGGCAGTCAAAATACAAATCTCTGGACGGTGATCACTTAATCCACTTATAACTGAGCGCTTCTAAGTTCATTTATGTGTATACAAAAAAGCAACAACAACTACAACTCCAACAGTAAACAGAATAAATAAAATGATAAATGAATAAAATGATCCACAAACAAATCGAAGATCAAAGTAGGCTAATTGTTTATGTAAAGAAATAAATATTAATAATAACAAAAACTGTTAATCAAGCCATGAAATATAAAGTCAATTATTATATTATATAACAGTCAATGAAATAATAATAATAATTACAAAAATGCTTATCAAACAATGAAATATCAATTAAATTATTATACTATAAGATTCAAAATCGAAATCCTTCTTTGTCTATATTGTATGCGTAAGGCAACACTCCTTCTTTGTCTATATTGTCTGCGTTTTAGTCACCTAATCGATATCCTTCTTTGTTTCATATTGTATGCGTTACTCTATATTCTATATTGTCTGCGTTTTAGTCACTCCCGTGAAAAGGCGTCATAATGACATTGTGCGGGAATGGGTTAACTTGAGCCATTAAAAGCATTGCATGCTCGGGAAACCAATGAAGAAAATAGGGAAGAATGCAGGTTTTAGCTTCATAAAAATATTTTATTGGACATACATATTAAATACCTGAAATACAGTTTAGTTTGATCATCACCTTATTTGTTATTACAATTATTCATATCAATTAAGAACATCATTAACCCTTTCCCAAATTTTAGACTGGTCCAAATTCAAAGATGATGCAAAGACATTTTCAAGTGCATGAAATCTTACATTTTTGGTGTTTAAGGGCAGAAAACATTGTCAGAAATGAAAAAAATTGCTTGTCACAAGCAATTTCTTCATTTTCCACAATGTTTTCCAAAGCCTTTATCTTGTGTGGAGTTTAAAGGCGTTGTTATGCAGGAATGGGTTAAATTGACATCATTAGTTGAATGAGTATTAACTTCAGAATGTAGTAGGCCTACTGTATATCTTTTGACACATCTATAGAGATGACAACATTTATCCCTTTTACAAGCTACAAAATTCTAGACCAATCCCAAATGAAAGGAAATACAGATGACATTATAAATGAGCTTGAATCTGGAAAAGGGTGTTTATGGCATTTTGGACCAATATGGATCCAGATCGGCCTGCATACATGTGCAGTCTGATCAAGATCCAGATTTGTAATTTGTTCTTTTAAAGTTTCTTCATTATGAAGAGTATTGGTCCTGATCAAACCGTAAAGGCAAAAGCTGATCTAATTCCTTACAATGCCAAAAGGGCCCTATTTACAGATCCAAGCTCATCATTCATTGACCCATTACCAAACAACACAATTTAAGACTTGTCAAAATTCAAAGATGTTGCAGATGGCATTTTCAATGATGAAATTTTGAAATTTTATGACATTTTGGGTAGACAACATTGTGGGAAATGAAGAAATTGCTTGTCACAAGCAATTTCTTCATTTTCCATAAATGTTTTCCAAAGCCTTTATCTTGTGAGGCATGAAAAGGCATCATTATGTGGCAATGGGTTTTAATGTAAATACACCCCAAAAATATTCATGCGCGGATCCAGAGGGGGGGTCAGGGGGTCATGACCCCCCCCCCCCCCCCTGGAATTTGGCGAAAAAAGGGGTTATCAAAAAGATTGCTGGTTATGTCCCATATAAGCTGCGCCATTCGTCCCTGTGTGCCACAACAAACCATTGTTATATTTAGTCCTTCATGCTATGACATGTATCTGCATGGATCCAGGGGTTGTCCGCAGACAACGTAGCTCGCCTATACGAGAGCTTGTCACAAAAACAGCAATTTTTTCAAAAGTAGGTCAAACTCCAAGGTCAAGGTCACAAGGTCAAAGGTCATGGTCCCAAATGAAAGGTCTTGTCGAGATGTATCTATGTATGAAATATCAAGGCTGTATCTCTTATAGTGCCTGAGATATAGGCCATGTTAAAGTTTTTCAAAAGTAGGTCAAACTCCAAGGTCAAGGTCACAAGGTCAAAGGTCATGGTCCCAAATGAAAGGTCTTGTCGAGATGTATCTATGTATGAAATATCAAGGCTGTTTCTCTAATAGTGCCTGAGATATAGACCAGGTTAAAGTTTTTCAAGTGAAGACGGGACGGGATGCGACGCCGACACTAGGGGTTAAAGATCAGACCCCCCCTGGGAAAAATACCTGAATCCGCGCTTGATATTTATGGCCTTATACTGAAGAAAATGTAGTCGCAGAAGTGAAAATGCTGTTAATAAGCATTTTCTTCTTTTTGATCAAGTTTCTCAGAACATTTTTCTATTACAAAATTGTTACTTGCAATCATTATAAAAAGAGGACAAATGAAGTTTGTCTTCTTTTTTACATAAGGTAACAAAAGTTTAGAATAAATTAATATCCCATCTAAGAACAACCAACATTCGTATTGCCATTGGATCATGAGTACATGACAAATATTCAAAATGAGATTCATTGAATTCTATTTTGTAAAAGTAAACACATGTATTACGAAATACAACTTTTATATTGCTAAAAGCCCAAGTATTAGAATTGACATCAAAACACATGTATTACAAAATACAACTTTTATATTGCTAAAAGTCCAAGTATTAGAAATGGACATCAAATTAATTGTACATGTTTCAACATCTTATTGTTGCAAACAATAATTTTTTTTTGGAGTTAGTGTAAAAGTATTGTAAACTATTTTAACCTATTACAAGACAGCAAAGTTATAGACTGGTCCAAATTAAAAGATGCTGCTGGTGATAATTTCAAGTGAATTAACTTTTAACCCTTTCCCAAACGTCAAATTTTAGGGTGATCCACTTCAAAAACTGCCACAAATGACAAAATGAATGTTATTAAAGGTAGGATTTGTGTAAAATATGGCACAGAAAATATTGAGACAAAAGGAGAAACTGCTGGTTATTAGCAGTTTATTCTTTTGTTTCCATGTTTTCCCAAGCCCTTTCTATTAGGGACATCAAAACCATTAGGGACATCAAAACCAGGTCTTGTTTGGGAAAGGGTTAAATACCATCTTGGCTCATTTTCCAGATCTTGGCTAAAAAATATAAAAATATATTATCATTTTTTCTTAAAAAAGCTTTTAACTACACTAATAGCTTTTTACAAGCAGTAGTTAGCAAGGTTTTTAAAGAAAAGTGACAATAGGTTGGAATGTACCAGAAAGTAAATATAAAAAATAAATATGGATTATTTATAAATAACAAAATAAATTGTGAGAATTCTTTACAAAAATAGAGACCATGATATATATCTGTATAATAAAACAAACTTAAAACAATAACAATAATTGCAATGACACATGCTTTACTAACGAATAAATACCCATGTATCTAAAACAGGCTCCGTAAAACAAACAAACAACAAACGAATATCAAGTGTTAAGATTCTTAATGCTTTCCCAAACAAAACAGGGTTTGACATTCCCCCCAAAAAAAGGCAAAAGAAGAAAATTCTGATAATCAACAGTCATTTTGAACTCTGCAGCAGCTTTCAAACTGGAAAACATTATTTATTTCAGTTTGGGAAATGATTAACCCATTTCCACATAACATAGCTTTAAACTGGTGCAATTTTGAAAAAAGTCGCCAACTGGTAGCATATTCAAGTGTATGACATTTTAAAATTTTAAGACTTTCTGGGTAGAAAACATGGTCAATAACGCTTGTGACCTTTTCCCCAACGTTATCTCAGAACACGAGGGGTGTCAAAAAGCGTCAATGTGGGGGAATGTGTTTAGTATTATACTTTTTTAAAACAAGAGTTGTCTGTGGACAACGTAGCTCGCCTATACGGGAGCTAGTCACAAAAACAGCTAATCTTTTAAAAGTAGGTCAAACTCCAAGGTCAAGGGTCATGGTCACAAATGAAAGGTCTTGGCAGGAGGTATCCATGTGTGAAATATCAAGGCTCTATCTAAGATAGTACAAGAGATATAGGCCAGGTTAAAGTTTTTTAAAAGTAGGTCAAACTCCAAGGTCAAGGTCACTAAGTCAAAGATCATGGTCCCAAATAAAAGGTCTTGTTGAGAAGTAGCTATGTGTGAAATATCAAGGCTGTATGTCTAATAGTGCCTGAGATATAGACCAGGTTAAAATTTTTCAAGTGAAGACGGGACGCGATGTGACGCCAACACTAGGGCTATGACATTAGCTCCCCGGACATAAAGTCCCGGCTCGCTAATAAATCAATAAGATGAGCCTTTCTCAGACAACCCAGCATTTAAATGCTCTGCATAATATTGAGAGACAAGAGCTGTCACTGTAAGATGACAATGCCCCCGACACCGCTTTGATTTTAAATTATGGCCAATCTATGTTCCAGGTCAAGGTCATCCAGGGGTCAAGGTCACCAAAGTATGTGCCTACAGAAAGGTAATGTACCAAGGAATGTTGTGGTAAAGTATGAAGCGAATATGTTAAGTAATAAGGAAGTTATGGCCAATGTTAAAGTTTTTGGACGGAATGACGGACAGACAGACAGACGGACGGACGGACAAGTCAAATTTATGATGCCTCCCTATCGGGGGCATAAAATAAGAAAATGCCACTACAAAATGTTACTGGTTTCCTTAAATTCCAAAAGTGGGATGAAAAACAGAGAATTGCTGGTTGTCGGCATTTTCCGTTTTTTCCCTCAGTATTTTCCTAATCCTTCTCTGTTAGGGACATCAATACCAGGAATTGTTTGGGAAAGGCTTAACCCTTTCCAAAATGACAAAATTTTAGGGTGATTCACTTCAAAAACTACCACAAATGACAAAACGGATGTTATTAAAGATATGATTTGTGTAAAATATGGCATAGAAAATATTGAGACAAAAGGAGAAACTGCTGGTTATCAGCAGTTTCTTCTTTTGTATCAATGTTTTCTTAGGCCTTGTCTATTAGGGACGTCAAAACCAGGAATTGTTTGGGAAAGGCTTACCTGTACAATCATACCAAAAATTACAAAAATCATTTTGATAAGAGTCAAAACATTGAATATAAACATGTACACAAAAATTAAAATAAATCGTTGTTGGAAAAAGTTTGATTTTGGCAAATCTGCTTTAAAACCAGATTTTTTTTATTTAAAAATAAATTGATAACTGCTAACAAAACAATATGCACTATTATATCTGATAAAGAAAATACATGTACACACAATATTGTAAAAATACCTGTAAATTTTGTATGATCAGTTTTTTAAAATTATTTAACATAATTATTTCAAACAATAATGGATTTCAACAATTAAAAGGGTTGCAACTTCGAAAACATTGAATTGAAAATGTTAAAAGAATGGCAAATACTCCATATTTTCTGTTGTTCTGGTGAAATTTAAGTCAGGCAGACATTCAAACAAACAGACATACTTATGGCAAAATAACACATTTCCTACTTGTGTTGCATCATCTACTTCGGTGTTTTTGAACTTGTATAGTCTATCTTTCACAGTCAGGCAAGGCAATGTAAACATCATAACAGAGATGTCTATATCTTTTTACATAGAATTATTCATTTTCTAGTAAAACTCTGAAATTTTGTTCTTTTATACTCTAGTTATACTGATCCCTGATTACCCCAGGTTGGAAGGCAGCATGAACTAAGTATCAGTCTGTAGTCTGATTTTAGTCTACACTAACTGCTAATCATAAACACAATGCATCACAGACAGAAAGCCTGATTTTTTCAACACATTCCTATGTACCATAAGTACAACTTTCTGTTTTGCTCATTTTCTTGTAGCACCTAAAAAGTGACCCTGAGGTTATGTTTCTGGCATCCATTTTAAAATTGTGTCACTCATCTTGAATTTCTACAGATTTGGCAGGCAGCATAGACAAAGATCAGCCTGCATATATATGCAGTCTGATCTTAGCCTACACTACCTGCTTATCATGAAAAGAATGCATCACAGACAGAATGCCAGATTTATTCTACACATCCCTATGTACCATAAATACAATTTTCTGTTTTGTTCATTTTCTTGTAGGACCTTGAGGCTATCTTGTGTCTGGAGACCATGCTAATTTCGGATTACTCCCAGTTTGGCAGGCAGTATAGACTAAGATCAGCCTGAATATACATGCAGTCTGATCTTAGTCTTCACTACCTGTATAAACACAACCATCACAGACAGAATGCCTGATTTTTTCTACACATTCCTATGTACCATAAGTACAATTTTCTGTTCTGCTCATTTTCTTGTAGCACTTTGAGGTTGTCAATTTCTGGTGTCCATCGTAAGGCAGCTTGTGGAGTCTGAAAAACAGATAAAGCTAGAGCTTGCCACTGAATGTATACTTTGTGCCCTGGGGACTACAACCTTTGACCCTTTTACATAAACTTAAAGAGTTTGACCTACTTTTCGAAAACTTAGTCTTGAACTATCTCTCAAGCATTATTTTAGATAAAGTCTTAAGACATCACATTCTGATATCTCCTGCCAAAACCTTTCATATGGCACCAATACTTATGACTGTGTGACCTTGACCTTGCAGATTGGCCTACTTTTACAAAACCTTTCACGTGACTTATATTTTAGGCACTATAACAGATAGAACATATGTAGGACATATGACTGCTTTTATAATCGTGTATAGTATAGTGATATGTATATGTATGTTATCATTGTTGTTAAACGCCATTGAATATGGATTTCCGTAAAAATAGGCATTTAATCAAATTCAAACAGTTTAGGTTTAGAGCCCTGATCATTCCACATGGATACCTTTTACTATGACCATGCTCTTAAGAATATGACCTTTGTCCTATATGTGACTACTGTAAAATCAGATATTTTCGCTGGGCCAAAAGTTTACGAATTTTTAAATTTGTAGTGGTTCGCGAGGGTAAAAGTTTGCGAAAAAAAAACCTGTGAACCATGTCGTTTAATTTTCACGAAAATAAAATCATCAACTATCATCAACTATCGGTTTTGTGTTTTATTTTTGCAGTCGGTCTTCATATTAATAACACGATACGTAAAAAATACCAGATGCCCCTACTTGTTTAAAAAGGTCTCACGTAATCCGTAATCATTTAATCCTTTAATCATGTTCGTGAATACATTTTCATACCAAGCACTGTTCATCTTCTGTAGATTAATAAAATCATATCACGATAATTCAGATCGAATACATTCAGCAGTCCGTATTTGTTCAATAGATCTTGTTTAAAGTATGGAAAACTGCATAACATAACTGTTAATTGCTGACAAACAATGCCTGTCAAAATCGTATGTCGCTCTATTGACCACATTTCACACCTTTTGTTACAGGTGTAACCAAACAGCCCTGGTGATATTTCATGTATTCAAGGCCCATCGCAGCGAAGGTTTATTGGAAAGTTTAAAGAATGCGAACATTAAAGTCGTTTGTCTAGTTTGATTGCATTATTTACTCGATTTACATTGTACGATAAAACCAAAACAATTCCGAAAATCAAAGTAATGGCGGACGGACGGTGCGTTCTTGTAGGATCATTGCATTCGCTCCCAGGCAATATGTTCACGTGGCTAAATGTTTTTGAATTTATTGGATTCGCGAACATAGCGAAGATTAATCCCTAGCGAACATTTCTGATTTTACAGTACCTACCATTTAGGTTAGCTAAATTGTCCATGGACTCCGTTATTTCAATTTGAACCAGTGATAATTTTTATGGTTTGGGTAAGAGTTAAAAATATAAGCATTACCATTTTGGGAGGATAAACCCTCGTACAGCCGCCTCTGTTGATATGTTCTAAATATGCGTCTTTAAAATCTTGTCTATCTTTAGTGGATAAACAGTGGCTACAAACCCTGCATTTCTGTAAAATAAATTGTAGTCTCAGCATAAAAACTAATACTTGGTAACGGGGAAAATAACATTACAACAAATGCTTGGGAAAGGGTTAATCCAATACAAGATGGCAAATTTCAGACATGTCCAAATTCAAAGATGTTGCAGACAACATTTTCAAGTATATTAAATTTTCATTTATTCTATCTTTCTTGGTAGAAAACATTGTGGGAAATGAAGAAATTGCATGTCACAAGCAATTTCTTCATCATCCACATTGTTTTCCAAATCATTCTCTTGAGAGACGTCAAACTGTTATCAATATGATCTAAATATGCATGTCTAAAATCTTGTATGTCTTTACTGGATAGATAGTGACTACAAATGCTGCATTTCTGAAAGTATTGGTCTAAAACATTACACACACATCTTATGAAAACTATGTTACCATTGAAGTCCACCATTACCCAGGTTTGTTAAAGGGGGAATAACACTTAACATTTTGCAAATTTTCGGAGAACTTCGTACAAAAAAAATAAATATATATTATTAAAATATGGTCTTTAAATTGCATATATGCCAAATCTTAGCCTTCTACCTTGTGTATTGGCTTAGATGTCGACGGATTTAAAACCCCATGATTTTTTGTCCCGGGGATAATATTTACAATAATGGAACATATGGGGGTTTAAATCCGTCGACATCCTAGCCAATACACAAGATAGAAAGCTAAGATTTGGCATAGATGCAATTTAAAGGCCATATTTTCATAATACATATTTATTTTGTACGAAGTTCTTGGAAAATTTGCATGATTTTAAGTGCCATTCCCCCTTTAATTGTAAGTAGTAATTTAGACATGTTTATGTTGCATTCCCCCATTGTAGTTATATTGCAATGGGTGGTGTGTCTAATGTGTCTTAGGCATTTCCTGCTGCGGATCCAGGATTTCATTGAAGGGGTGCAAACATATGGACGGGGGTGGGGGGGGGTGGGGGGGGGGTTGTTTTGTAAAATTTCACAATTTTGACTGAATTTCTGGATGAAAATGAAATAATCAGGCTACAGAAGGGGTACAATTGAACCCCCGAACCCCTTCTTGATCCGCAACTGCTTCCTAACGCCAACTTAATCACGTAATCAAGCCACTAGCAGCTGATCATCAATACGACTCTCCCATTGGTGAGAAACAAATGATGTTAAACTTTGTTTCTATATTTGTCATATGTCATACAAGATACTTTACAGGGCCTAGTACTAAACTTGACTGTTAAACACTGTTGTAGTAATGGTCTTCAAGAATCAGGATTTGTAACTGCCTTTTTGTAAAGGGACCAAAATGATGGAAAAATTCCTATATCCTTGCACTGAATCAAGAAATGCCCAGACCCATAATAAAAGGACAACTAAAGCTTACCAAAGAATCACAGTTGTTTGCACATTCTGTTGAAGTGCACCATTCAGAAAACACAGAAATCTCCTTATCCGAGACTAACATCTCCCACATATCTTTATCCCTGAAAAATACAGTACACATGAAAACTATCCCTATTGATCTGAAATGATTCATCCTTTACAGATCACTAGAAACTGCTGACAACAAGCAAATTCTTTTTCCCTCAATGCTTTCTAGACTAGAACATTATGCAATTGACACACTTCGTAACTTTATTTTGGCATCACACACTTCTTTGAAATTGTTTGGTATTGAAATTTTGTGGTTTGAGAATGGGTAATTAAATCTCGCTTTGACAACATGATCTGTCTGGTCATTTCATTAGCATTATCGTGTTTGATAGATCCATTTCGCGGGCTTTCCGCAACACGGTTCTAACTCACTTTTTCATTTTTTTACAGGAGAGACAAAAAACTGTTTCATTTTCTTACAAAGAAAAATTTTGTTCAATAAGAAACATTTCTGAAATTGTTTTTCCATAACAGATATACTATTAAAAATCAAATCTATGTGAAATTTGTTTAAATGTTGTATTTGAAAAAAATTGAGTTAGAACCGTGTTGCAGAAAAAAATGATAAAAATCTACAAAAATGTTACCCGCAAAACAGTTCTAACTCAAAAAAATTTCATAAAGCACTATTAATTTTGCAGGTATTTATGTTGGAAATCATGTCCCTATTTTACCCAAATAGTTTTAAATGTTAATTCTGTGTTTTTGTTTGATGAAGACCAGAAAAATTGTCTCCAAAATCTATGACAAGAGTTTCAATACGTATCAAAGCACTTATTTATGCTTTACACTAAAATGAAATTGTTTTCATCATAAAACATTTACAAATATAAGCTTTTTTCAAGTCTAGAATACACTTGCAAGCATATATAAGACAGATCATTTAATCTAAAATGTTATAGTACAATATTTTAGAAGTATAAAGAAGTTCGGAGGCAACAACTTGAGCTGCAGACTCCTCACTAGATGTCTCACATATCAAATATCTCAGATTCAGAAGAAGGTGGATGGAGAGTCATTGTCAAATTACATCGCATGAAAATGCTGTATATTGTAGTTTATTTATAATGAGACATCATTCCTCTAAAAAGTATTGATAATGTAATGAAAATTGACTTTACTTATGTCTGATGTCGAACAAAGCAAGCTCTTGAACCAATAGTTTGAGTAGTTCCCAATGACACGTGAAACGTTGACCTGAGGTGCATTCTGTAGAGCGAGATTTCTTGAGATATTTTGAGATTTCTTATGATGTTTTAGGATAAAGCGTTCTACTGAGCAAGATTTTAAGACGATCACTAGGAGCCGCCATTGCTCTATACTTCTTTTGGAACACCTCTGTATATTCTGTAGAATCTATATGGGAGAGAATTGACCGAGTTGTTCCCAATGCTCAATGATTCATAAACCGCGTAAATCCGAATGCTCCATGCTTCATACACATGACGTCATGATGACGTCATTTGTATGAAGTGTGGAACATTCAGAAAACTTTGCTTATAATCTCTGTCTTAAAAACGCTGTATCAAAAACATCTTAAGAAATCTTAAAAAATCTCACTCTAAAGAACGCACCTCTGAATGCAAAGCAAAAAATTATCAATAATTGTAGGTGTAGTGCTTTTAGAGTTATGTATCTTGTTCTGGAACCATGCAATAGTAAAAAAAAACATTTACAAAGTTTGATAGCAATAATTTGACAGGTTCCAGACTCCAGATATAAGAATGTATCATATCAAACCTTAACCAGAGTTATAAGTTGAAATGAGATATTGTCCTGAATAAATTTTTTAAAAGTAATGTTTTTGGCTGACAACCTTTTGTAGTCACCCAGCATGTATGTACAAAGTTTCAAAGATCCAGTGTGAGCTGATATAATTATACTACTCAGACTTCCCAAAATTCATCAGCCCATCAGACAATTTTTCAGAAGGACTGACGTTTGTCAACTCTCTGTCAGTACAACTGTCTGACAGTCCTGCGGGTGTCATGTCACTCATTTTAAGCCAAACGAACTGACAACAATTTGATAGTTTATAAAAGTTTACTATTTCTACTAACAAAATTATTATTTTTGTTTTAATTGATTTGGTCCTTCGATGTGACAGATCCTTTTTTGGACTAACAAATTTTGAGGCCTTGTAAGACCGAACGACTGACACTTTTTCTGAACTTTTGGGAAGTCTGACTACTGGTTAAGAAATTTGAATAATAGCATTTTACAAAGAATTTGTTGACCTTAGAATACTGAGCCCCTCATCTTCGGAACAGTTTTTAGCTTTTGATGCCCACATCTCTGCTAATTCTTGAACTGTGATAAAAATCAACAATCGGCCCTAAATTATATTGAAACATTTATATAATGTACAGCAAGAAATATCCAGACCAATATCTATAATCAGTGCATTAGATGCTGATAGATACAAACAACAAAGCTTCAGATTACATCATCAAGAATCCTGGTCAATTTTTGCTTATGGAACTTTAAAAATCTCATGATCTGATGATGACAAGAATTTCAAAGTATCCATTATTTTTATTTCTAAAATAATGAATGGTAAGAAACTAAGATTTGAACTAAACAGAAGAAAACAACTTTTGTCAAAGCAAACTCAGGGATGATTGCCTATTTCTGTAAAAGTTTGGTCATGGAACTGGCAGTTTTTCTTTTGTTACTTGCCCATAGACATGTTATCCTCAGAAAAGTTTCCTGTACCCCTTCTAGCCTTGTTTGAAGCTTAAGTCTAATATTCCAATCAGATAGGATGAAAGGACTTTAATAGCTCACCACTATTCAAGTCAAACTTTTACATTCATGAACAAGTGAAGATTCAGTTAAAATTCCATACCTAAGGGCATAAAATGCTAGACATGGGTTGATGGTATGATTTCTTGGTCATAACATTTTATGTATTACATGTACACATATTTGCAATAAGATCTAACTAATCTTTAATTTGATCTTTTGAATAAAATCAAAATTAACCATTAGTTCATTCAATTGACCATATTGAGCAAGACATATGAATGAATGATCAGTGAAATCTACATCTTAGGTTTTGAAGTAATTTCTTACGATTTAATTTAATTGCATTCTAATGTGTCTGATCAGTTATGGCTTTATTTAAAGAACACACCATCACTGACATCCACATAAGATTTTAGTTGTTCAATGGGACACAAATATTACCGTACATATCGTATTCAAAAATACTAAGACTGGCATTATAAGAGAGCAAGCTTGTCTGTCCTTTGGTCTGTTGGTCATTAGCTTTTTTCTGTTGTTATTCATTAGGTAATAAGTTATAACTACTGAATTACAAGTAGAAATACTCATATCTAAGACAATGTATGCCATACTGTAGCATTTGAAATGGTTTTCAATGATATTTTATAAGGTATATTGAGCTTACATGTTCAGTGAAACTTCACTCCAATATGTTGTATAATTATTAATTTGATGGACCATAATTATTTCTATAATAAAATAAGTCAAAAGAAAGCTTTTAGGTCAAAGATTTTTATTAAATCCACTAAATCTCTTGCAAAAAAAACATATCTCTATTTTGCACTGAAATTATTAAAATTTAGAGTTCTAGCCATATTTTTCTCATCAAAAATTTCAAAAAATGGGCTAACAGACAAAGATCATACTGTAAAGCTGTCTGATTTTAGTTTAAACTAAAATATGTGTCACTTGCAAGCCAAGTTTATTCAAAGAATTTATTATTAAAAGAATCATATACATAGAAAGAACTATTTAAGTCACTGTTATTGACCGAAAATTTACATAGACTTAATAGGGATTATATTTTGCAGGAAAAGGGTTAAAACACAAGAAAATCAAATGAAAACCATTATTACATGTTTCTTTAACTTACTATGTTATTTACTGATGTCATTGATGAAATAAGACATAAAAGAGGTTCTAACTCAGATTTTTTTCTGCAACACAGTTCTAACTGGGCCAGTTAGAACCGTGTTGCAGAAACATAAAATACCACTTTGAGTTAGAACCTTTTAAACAAATTTGAATTTCTCAATTAATATGAGGAATTTTTGAAAAATATTTTAAGGGATAATGTATTGATATTAGTTAGTTCCAAAAATGTAAAAAAGTGATTTTTGATAAAAAGTGGAGTTAGAACCCTATTGCGGAAAGCCCACGATTTGCGTGTCAGTCAGCATTTAGATTAAAGTAAGTCAAGGGTCATTTTATTTTCAACAAGACTGACTTTGACAACTTTAACCCATTCCCACAAATTGACTCTTTTTTACACCCCAAAAGATAAAGGCATTTGAAATCATTGTAGAAAATGAAGAAATTGCTTGTGACAAATAGGAATAGTCCAAAAGTTTGCAGTCTAGTAATGGATTAATAGAACAGGCTTGAGAAACACTGAGGCAAAAGGAGAAAATACTGATTGTCCACATCTTCTTTTTTTGCCTTAATGTTTTTCATATCTTATGAATGAAAATCCTTAACTAACCAATATCAAAATTGTTGCCTACTTCAGTTTTCAGATTGGAGTAATCTAAATTTTTGCTGTTTGGGAATAGATTAACCCTTTCCCAAATGACAAAATTTTAGGATTGTCATATTCAAAAGCTGCTGAAGACGTCAAAATGGGTGTTGGTTTAGATGTGGTTTGTGTAAAATATAGCCCAGCAAATATTGACACAAAAGGAGAAACTGCTGGTTATCAGCAGTTTCTTCTGTTGTCTCAATGTTTTCCCAACCAATCTCTATTTGGGACGACAAAATGACATCTTGTTTGGCAAAGGGTTAAGTCTCTTTTCGGCATAATGAAAAGAAAACTTACTCATTATTAAAGTGGTTTTCCGCCATTGATGAAACCCTAACCACTCTCAGTAGATTATACACATGCTCATAAAGTCTGCGATTACCTTTTTCGAAAATTATCTCTCAATCTCTGGTCTTAAGTGTCCGACAGAGAAAGCTTTTGTACACATTGAAGTAAAAGTTTAAAATGCTGCAGCATTTTACACTTTTACCTCAAAATTTCCAAAGCTTGCTGCAACAGTAGTGCAAATCTGAACATATTTGGGGAAAAAAGGAAAGCTGAAACTTAAAATGAACACAATTTATAACTTACTCATTATTAAAGTGGTTATCCACCATCGATGCGACCCCTACCATTCTAAGTAGATTATACACCACATGTTCATAAAGCCTTCGATTACCTTTAAAATGGCCTGTTGATAAGTTGGGAGACATGTTTACCTGAAATATTTCATGCATTGAATTAGACTCCTTAGACTGCATCTCATTAAAATTAATCTTTGGGGAAGAGTTAAAGAGAAAATTCCGTATATTGTAAACATTGTTTGTTTTAAATTCAAATCTTAAGTCAACTAAAGAATTGCAAAGATTTGATGTACATTTACAATCTAAGCTCTAAGAAATATCATTTCAAATGTGCCATTTTCTTTTTCAAATATAAACACAACAAAAAATATTTAAAAAAAAACTTTCTTTACCTCCATCAGATAAACTTCTAAATTTGTATCCACGACGAAATCAAATCTGACCATCTCGAAAAAGTTTCTGCAAGAAAGTAAAAAAAATTCCATGACTGCAATGATAATGGCACTTGATCAAAGACCAGGAAATGATGCCTAGCACTTAGGGATCCTTAGTTTGACTTCCAGCACACAGATACTAAGATACATAGACAAGGGCCCTTTCTTCATTCAGCCTGTTAATCTACCCAACTTTACAAACAAGAGTTGTCCGTGGACAACATAGCTTGCCTATACAAGAGCATGTCGCAAAATAGGAGCCCGGGGTCAAAGATCAAGGTCACTAGGTCAAAGGTCATGGTCTCAAGGTCAAGGTCATTGCATGAGGCATCCATATAAGAAATATCAAGGCTCTATCTGCACAATTGCACGAGATATAGATCAGGTTTAAGTTTTTTAAAAGTAGGTCAAACTCAAATGTCAAGGTCACTAGGTCAAAATCCCAAATGAAAGGTCTTTGAGGTAAGTATCCATGTGTGAAATATCAAAGCGGTATCTCTAGTAGTGCCTGAGATATAGACCAGGTTAAAGTTTTTCAAGTGGAGATGCAACGTGACGCCGACGCGACGCCGACAATAGGGCTGTGATATTAGCTCCTCGGACATAAAGTCCCAGCTCGCTAAAAATTGTCTTTTTTAAATGAACAGATAATCAACTAAATCTTTCGTTAACTTAGGGCCAACATATTTGTCTTCGAGTACAATACAAGATTTTAGCAGTGGATAGGCAGTGGATAGGACGTCAAAACCAAATCTTGTTTGGGAAAAGGATAAGCAATAATCATACAACAATATGTATGCATACATACCTTATTGATTTATATTTTTTAACCGACGTCATAAATTTTGGATATTTTTCCAAATAAATATTCTTTATGGTGTCATAAATCCCACTCCATATCTTTGTTGCATTATGACCTGCAAAACATGAAGAATTCTTTTTCATTAAAAGATGTAATAAGTTTTGTGGTGACATTGTATCAACAAGTTCTGTATTGATTAGTTAATACTAATGGTTGTAAAAGTGAAAATAAAGCCGAAAATAGCAAACTCATGACATAAAATTCAGATCAAGCTGAAAATTAAACCAAGGCAAGATCTCATAATCACCAGCATTCTGTATTAGTTTTGTCTTGATTGGTCAATATTTGTAATTGCTAGAGTGAAACCAATGTCAAAATAGAGCCGAAAATGGCAATTTTGTCAATTTCAAGGGCACATAACTCATGCTATAAAATTTAGATCAAGCTGAAAATTATACCACAGTAAGATCTTATGATCACCAACATTCAGTACAAGTTTTGTCTTGATTGGTCAATATTTGTAGTTGCTATAGTGAAAACAATGTCTAAATAGGGTCGAAAATGGCAATTTTGTCAATATCAAGGGCACATAACTCATGATTTAACCCTTTCCCAAACAAGACCTGCTTTTGACGTCCCTAATAGAATTGGCTTGGGAAAACATTGATGCAAAAGAAGAAACTGCTGATAACCAGCAGTTTCTCCTTTTGCCTCAATATTTTCTATGCTGTATTTTACACAAATCCTATGGTTTTCAATCTTAATTTTGTTGTCTGCAGCATCTTTCAAATTGGAGCACCTTTAAATTTTGTCATTTGGGAAAGGGTTAAAATTCAGATCAAGCTGAAAATTGTACCAAAGCAAGATCTCATGGTCAACATGGTACAAGTTTTGTCTTGATTGGTCAATATTTGTAGTTGCTAAAGTGAAAACAATGTCAAAATAGAGCCGAAAATGGCAATTTTGTCAATTTCAAGGGCACATAACTCATGGTGTAAAATTCAAATCAAGCTGAAAATTATACCAAGGAAAGTTGGTCACCAAAATTCTGTACAAGTTTTGTCTTGATTGGTCAATATTTGTAGATTTTAGAGAAAAAATAAGTCAAAACCAGCTATTTTTGACATTCAAGGGCAGATAACTCGGGTTTTTCTGATTCAATCCAAATTCTTTGAAGGAATCTGAGAGAGGGTCACCCAAAGATCATTCCTGTGAAGTTTGGTTGAAATCCATCCAGTAGTTTCTGAGAAGAAGATTTTTAAAGAAAAAGTTTATGGACGCACGGACGCACGACGGACACACCGCCATGACGGCCAGGGGAGCTAAAAATCAGCAATCAGAGTGAATTTAACATTCATTCTTAGATCTAAAATTACTTGTGCCAACAAGAAAGTCGAGACATATGTGTTATCATAGATGTTATAAATATATAATTCTGAAAAAATAAAACGTTTCAAAGCAACCATAGTTTCTGCGTGATGAATATTTTTGTTAAACAATAGTGCCATAGTCACAATATACGCCGCTAGGCTGCAATTTCAGTAAGCCCCAGAGAAGTTTTAAGGGGGCATAACTCAGGCAAAAATCAATGAACCATAAAATCCTTACTTCATGCACATCTACCCATTAAGGTGATAACATTGACCAAGTTTCAAAAAGAATCAGCCAGAAACTTAGGAGGAGTTGCGTTGACAAGAAAAGTGGACATACTTATGGACGGACGGATGGACAGACGGAGAAGATGACGCTAATAATTATACGACTGCCTCCATCAGCATATAAAAATTATGTAATTCAGAGAAAATAAAGTTTAGCAAAGATATAATATGAACAACTAGTTAGAGCAACACAATTGTATGGCCTCTTTCACTTCACATTATTTTTCTTATATGAAAACTGAAATCAATCTATGAAGTGTGAAAAATATCAGACTTAGTCAGTCAGGCTGATTAAGATTGAGACTGTTTATTTTATGATATAGTCTAGAATAGTCTTTCTACATTCACTATACATTATGTTCATTTGAACCATATTGACGTCATCTGACTGACCTTTGCTGGGAAAAATCAGTTTTCACACATCGTTTTAACCCATAACCAAACATTGATGCTTTTTGACACCCTTCAAGATAAAGACTTTGAAAAACATTGAGGAAAATGAAGAAATTGCTTGTGAAAAGCAAAATCTTCATTTCCCAGAATGTTTGCTACCCAAAAAGACCAAAATATATACAATTATATTCACCTGAAATTGTCGTCTGCATCATCTTTGAATTTAGAACAGTCTAATAAAATTTTGCTGTCTGGTAATGAGTTACGGACTTCCTAGATGGTTCCTTTTTTTCAAAATGGGTGAAAAATAATCTACAAAATACCTTTCTTGACGAGATGTCTGGTTAAAGTCTCTTTAAAACTGTATTTTTTGTTTGTGTACATATCTGACAGCGATGGCATCTGAAAAACATATCATATCGCTGCTTTTCAATGAAAACCTTGTAACTGCAGCTTAAAACAAGCTGCTGTTACGAGGATTTCATTGACAAGCGACAATATTACTTTAAGTACCATCTTCAGCTTATTTGATCATCCGAAATCACAAGGTAAATACCATAATTATAATAAGAAACCCATATTCTAATAAACACCCATCCCCCAAATCTCAGCTGAACATCTGCTTATTTCAAGCACAATTTTAGCAAAAAAGGGTGATTCTAATAAACGCCCATCCCCCAATTCCAAATTAAAATGATGTAATGATGTAAGACATAAAAACAAGAGGACCATGATGGTCCTATATCGCTCACCTGAACCAAAATGATATGAGCAACTCTTTTGTTTAATTCAATTAATATCTATGACTTTAAGACCGAGAACGAACTTATGGTCAATAATGTTGTGAAAATGCAACTTATACGAGATCTTATGGTGCCCAACTGTGAACATTGTGTCCAAGTTTTGTCTTGATTGATAAATAATTGTAGATTCTAGAGTATAAACATGGTCGAAAGCAGCAGTTTTTTTTCCAAATTCAAGGGCACAAATGTCATAACTCTCAACTTCCTGATCATATCAGACTGAAAATCAAAGTCATCCGAGATCTTATGATCCCCAACTTTGGACCCAAGTGTTGTCTTGATTGATTAATAATTGTAGATTCTAGAGTGTAAACAAGGTCGAAAACAGCCGAAAATAGCAATTTTATCAAATTCAAGGGCACATAATTCTCGTCTTTCTGGTCAGATCAGACTGAAAGTCATACTCATCCGAGATATTATGGTCTCCAAGATTGTGTTCAAAATTTGTCTTGATTGGTCAATAATTGTAGATTCTAGAGTGTAAACAAGGTCGAAAACAGTCAAAAAAGGCAATTTTGTTAAATTCAAGGGCATATAACTCTGGACTTTCTGATCAGATCAGACTGAAATTCAATCTCATCCGAGATCTTATTATCCCAAACATTGTGTCCAAGTTTTGTCTTGATTGATTAATAATTGTAGATTCTAGAGTGTTAACAAGGTCGAAACCAGACAAAAATGGCAATTTTGTCAAATTCAAGGGCACATAACTCTCGTCTTTCTGGTCAGATCAGACTGAAAATCGAACTCATGCAAAATCTTATAGTCCCTTACATTGTGTTCAAGTTTTGTCTTGATTGATCAATAATTGTAGATTCTAGAGTGTTAACAAGGTCGAAAACTGCCGAAAATGGCAATTTTGACGATTTCAAGGGCACATAACTCTCGTCTTTCTGGTCAGATCAGACTGAAAATCAACCTCATCCGAGATCTTATGGTCTCCAACATTATGTCCAAGTTTTGTCTTGATTGATCAATAATTATAGATGCTAGAGTGTAAACAAAGTCAAAAGTAGCTATTTTTTACGTTCAAGGGCAGATAACTCCAGACTTCTAGGTCCGATCAGGCCCATAATCGAACTCATCCGAGAACTTATGACCATACTTGCTTTGACTAAGTTTGATCAAGATTGGCCAACTTTTGTGGATGCTAGAGTGTTAACACCAAATTGTTGACAGACGGACAGACGGGCGGACAGACGGACAGACAACGGACATTGAGTGACCACAATAGCTCACCTTGAGTACTTCGTGCTCAGGTGAGCTAAAAAGAGATAATTTCCAAGATCAATGAAAAAGAGGATGTCTAGCCCTCAATGTGTTTGCTATAGAGGAATTTCATCGAATAATTGTATTTTGCAGTCCTTATAACAAAACTTTGCCAAATTCAATTTGCTGAACTTAAGAGTCCACAAACTGAAAGTCACAAGAAATTTCTTTATTATCCAAAATGTAAAACAACTTTTTTTATTTCACCAACTTAAAGATGTCATCTGCAACACCTTTCAAATTGGAATACTGTACAAAAAAATCATTTGGTAATGGATTAACCCATTACCACACAGTGAATCTTTTTGACTCCCAACAAGATAATGGCTTTGGAAAACATTGTGGAAAATGAAAAAATTGCTTGTGACAAGCAATTTCTTCATTTCCCACAATGTTTTCTACGTAAAAAGACCAAAGATGCAAAATTTTGTTCAATTGAAATTGTCGTCTGCATAATCTTTGACTTTGGAATAGTCTAGTAAATTTAATTTGGTAATGGATTAACCATTTACCAAACAAGACCTGGTTTTGACGGCACTGATAGAAAAGACTTGAGAAAACATTGAGACAAAAGAAGAAACTGCTGATAACCAGCAGTTTCTCCTATTGTCTCAATATTTTCTGACCTATTTTGCACACAAATGGTTCCCTTACTTACATTCAATTTGTCGTCTGCAGCAACTTTTAACCCTTTCCCAAACAAGACCTGGTTTTGACGTCCCTAATTGAATAGGCTTGGGAAAACATCGAAACAAAAGAAGAAACTGCTGATAACCAGCAGTTTCTCCTTTTGTCTCAATATTTTCTGTGCCATATTTTGCACAAATCATCTTTCATGACATCCATTTTGTCATTTGTGGCAAATTTTGAAGTGGATAACCCTAAATTTTGGGCGTTTGGGAGAGGGTTAAATTGAACCACCATAATTTTTTATCATTTGGTAATAGATTAAACATTCTGTAAACAACCATATTCTCACCTCCCACATAGGTTTATAATCATCATGAACCACATATTTGTTGACATCCTCCGGATCAAATGGATAATATTCTGTGGGACAAAACCTGAAATAGCCATAAGGATCAAGAAACAATCACATTGGTAGAGTACACCAATAAATACTGTAATTATTCTAATAAACGCCTGTGCGTTTATTAGAAAAATGTTTGCTAGAAAAGCTGAGGGTAGGCGTTTATTAGAGGCATTGTAATTGTGTTCGTCAAAACATGCAAATCAAATGTCAATTTATGGATGCAAAGTTAATCAAGGAAAAGTTGGCAAAGTTTTGTTACAAGGACTGTATTAATAAAGTAACTTATGTGCAACACAGCAAAATATATTGAAGCAAGAAGACAACATGCTATTAATCGCACACCATTTCCAAAATCGTAAAAAATTAGGGTGGTCCAATTTGAAAACTGCTGCAGAAGACAATATATAAGTAACTAAAGGTAAAGTCTGTGGATAATATAGCACAGAAAACATTGAAACAATTTGCATCATTTTCTTCTTTTGCATCAATGTGTCCCCAAACCTTTTTCACTAGGGCAGTCAATTTGGTCTTGGTTAGGAAAATGGTTAACCTATTACCAAATGACAAAATTTCAGACTGGTCCAAATTCAAAGATATTGCAGACGACAATTTCAAGTTGATGAAATTTTAAAACTCTTTCCATTTTGAGATAGAAAACATTATGGAAAATGAAGAAATTACCAGTCACTTTTTTCACAATGTTTTCCCAAGCATTTTTTCTTGAGGGGAATCACTGTGTGGTAATGGGTTAAACAACCTACCATTTGTGTGTGTAAATAATCAAAAGTTTCTTACTCACCTTACCAAAGCTTCATCATCGATCACATACAGTCTCATGGGATTAAGTGAAGTCAGGATGGTGTAAATGCCAATATCAAACTTTCTGAAAGTAACAAGGTATTAGTCCATGGGCCCATAACCGAAACCCTCCCCCCCTAGCGGGATTTTTGAAGACCTATATTTTCTTGAAGCTTATGATGTATAGTAATGGTTTCAGGTTGTTGTTCAATTTTAAAGTGCTGGATAAGCAAATGACGGGCTCGTTACCATGGCAACCATCCATTTTTCTACATTCCAGCGCTTGGATCAATTAATTGCAATAAAATTACTTATAATTGTCATAAATCTTTCAAAATAGTTTTAAATTATTACCAAGATATTGCTCTCACAATATAGATATATTTTACAAAATTTGCTAATTTGCATATTCATGAATATTAATGAGAAAGTAGAAAAATGTGTTTAATTTGCTAAAAACAAGACTTTACTAGTGAATTTAAACCTACCTATCAGGTAGGATTTTTGAAGATCTACATTTTCTTGAAGCTTATGGTATATTTTAATACTTTCATGTTGGTATTTGATTAAAAAATGCTGGATAAGCAAGTGGTTGACTTGTTACCATGGTAACCACCCATTTTCGTTCGTTCCAGCGCTTGGATCAATTAATTGCAATAAAATTACTTATTTTGGTCAGAAAACATTGAGGCTAGTTTTAAAATGTTGTCATTACATTTCTCTCACAACCAAGATATTTTTCAAAAAAAATCTAATTTGCATATTCATGAATATTAATGAGATCGTGGAAAATACGTGTTTAATTTGCAAAAAGAGGACTTTACTAGTTTACTAGTGAATAGAAACACTCCCCACCATGTGGGATTTTTTAAGACCTGTATTTTCTTGAAGCGCAGGAGCCGTGTTAGTGAAATCAGGTTCTTGTTTGATTTAAAAGTGCTGGATAAGCAAATGACAGGCCTGTTACCATGGCAACGGCTCATTTTCCTATGTTTCAGCACTTGGATCAATTAATTGCAATAAAATATTTTAAAATACTTATTTAAGATATGTACTTATTTTGGTGATAAAACATAAGACTAGTTTAAAATTTCAAACAGACATTTTTCTTGAAATCATTTTTATTTAGCTAATTTGCATATTCATGAATATTAATGAGAAAGTAGAAATATGTGTTTAATTAGCTAAAACAAAGCTTTTCTAAGGAATAAATATGCTGAGGCATTTCGTTTTTATAATGCTTAATGTTTCAAATGGATAAGAACACTAATAGATCAATAATAAGTTCATAAACCATTCATCAGCTACACAGAACAAGCGAATACGGGCTTATTCGCATTCACAATTATTTGCATACTTTTCTCTAAGTGGCAAATAAAATCTCAAATATTCTCTAATTATGTTAATGACTTTAATTTTTGCACCCTTTTCCCTAAATTGTGTACTTGTTGTGTTTGAAAACCAAAATTTCATGATTTATCAATTAAAAGGGAGAATAATAACAATATATACTCAGAAAAATTACCGTATAAATGGCAATAAAATTCCATTTAGCACAAATGACATGCTGAAAACTTTGACTTTCTTTGATTTTTTTCTATGTGAAATACAGTTTCCTTTTATACAAGAAACTTTATTTTGTTAAAGTTAAGTACTAAAACAAGAGGCCCCTCTGGGCCTTATCGGTCACCTGAATCAAATGAGCAGAAACATTTAAGGAAAATGTTAAGTTAACAAAAAGCGCAACCCCCCAGCACCACCATTTCTTGACAGTCTTTTTTTCTCTTGTACAAACTTATTCAAAGACTCAAATACCAAAATGTGAATTCAATCCAACAGTAGAACATTTCTTAATATGTACCCTATTTACCCCCTTTTGGCACCTTTTGGGGCCCCAAAGGGAGATAACTCCATGATTTGTAAAAATCTGAAGCGGCTTCCCATTGGAATGCTTCCTGCCAAGTCTGGTAGAAATCTGTCCAATGGTTCTCAAAAAGAAGAAGAAAATGTTCAAAGTTAAGTAATAACGCGAAGCCCTCCCATCCCCCATCCACAGCACGGCCATTTATTGACGAGTTTTTTTCTCTTGTACAAATTTTGTAGTCCTTGCCCTAAAGACTTTAACTTCCAAATGTGTATCCAATGCAACAACCGATTCATGAGTAGAAGATATTTTAAGATGTACCCAATTTACCCCCTTTTTGGCCGTTTATGGGACCCCAAAGGGAGATAACTCCATGATTTGTACAAAGTCTGAAGCAGCTTCCTGTTAGGATGCTTTCTGCCAAGTTTGGTAGAAATCCAACCAATGGTTCTTAATAAGAAGTCGAAAATGTTAAGTTAACTAATACCGCAACCCCACTCCCATCCCCCATCCCCAGCACGGCCATTTCTGGGCGGATTTTTTTCTCTTGTACAAACTTTGTTGTCCTTGCCCTAAAGACTCTAAATACCAAATGTGAATCAAATCCAACAGCCGGTTCATGAGAAGAAGATTTTTTAAGATGTACCCTATTTAACCCCTTTTTGGCCCCTTATGGGGCCCCAAAGGGAAATAACTCCATGATTCGTACAAATCTGAAGCGGCTTCCCATGGGGATGCTCCCTGCCAAGTTTGGTTGTAATCCGTCCAATGGTTCTCAAGAAGAAGTCGAAAATGTTAAGTTAACTAATAACGCGACCCCCCCTCCCATCCCCCATCCCCAGCACGGCCATTTCTGGGCGGATTTTTTTCTCTTGTACAAACTTTGTTGTCCTTGCCCTAAAGACTCTAAATACCAAATGTAAATCAAATCCAACAGCCGGTTCATGAGAAGAAGATTTTTTAAGATGTACCCTATTTAACCCCTTTTTGGCCCCTTATGGGGCCCCAAAGGGAGATAACTCCATGATTCTTACAATTCTGAAGCGGCTTCCCATGGGGATGCTCCCTGCCAAGTTTGGTTGTAATCCGTCCAATGGTTCTCAAGAAGAAGTCGAAAATGTTAAAAGTTAACGGACGACGGACGACGGACGACGGACGACGCACGACGCACGACGACGGACGAAACACGGTCGCAATAGGTCACCATGACCTTCGGTCAGGTGACCTAAAAATATAAAGCATTTTTAATAATGAATTCCCATTGGTATACATATATGGTCACCTTTGATTTATACCATTTTTGCCTTTTAATGCATGCTTTTTTACATTGCTCCAAGTTTAAACTTAACAAAATTATTGGAGACATGCTGTGCAGAAGAGAACTTCCACTTCGTTTAATTGGAATGCTATGTTAAAGGAACACAGTTTACCAAATATATTCTAATAAGTGATTGCTGAAACTGGACAATTTCATATTTGCACTGTCATGTGCATTAACTGATGATTTAAAATTTCCTATAATAGCAACTGAATTATTCATTTTTTTTTATCAAATTGCATTCAAGTGACATCGTTTTACACCTTTATAATTCAGAATACTTACAATGTATATGTGATAATATAAACAGTTATAAATTGTACATATGTACATCTTCACCACAAATTAGTTTTTGGAATTCTAACTTTTGTGGAAGACAACAAGCTAACCTCAGGATGTGGTGAAATCCATAAAGCACAAGGGCTAGCTATGAACATTTCAGCAATTTCCAATCAGCCAAGGTATCCGCGATTTATATATGTCATTATATGTGCACAAAATTGTCTAAATATACGGTGATCAGAAAGCCTTTTTCCCAAAAAAGGGAGAGCCTGCTATGGTTCGACACTTGTATTGAAAAGGGAATGAATATAAAACATGCATGTTGAGTTTACTGGTCTTCTGTACCATCTTATCCTCAAGTAAAATAATGTGCTTGGGGAGGGGGGGTTATAACGCGACAGAGCAACTTAAGAAAATGATGCTCAGTCTGAAGGCAAAGTTGCAACCACTGTCGACGGTATGTATCATAAATTCACAGATCTGGTATACTTGGTAAGCAATTTAAAGTAAGAAATTGTCCATGCATTATCTTTTTCAAGATATTGCTTGATCGCAAAAGGATGCACAAACTTACAGACTGTTTGGGTCTAAAATTAATCAATGATAAGCAAATGACAAAAAGATTACCAGTACTTGTTGCATTCTTATGAACGAGAAAATGTCTTAGGTACGTTGGTTTGGAATCCCAAAGGCCAAGAAAATTATTCAATATTTTACATACAAGGTTCAGTATTCAATGTTTTGGGACGATTTGCGGTTGCAATAAATATTTTGTTGGACATATTACCCAAGAAAGATACAATTAACGAAGCATACTATGCCAAGTTGCTAGACAATTTGAAGCAGACCATGCGTGAGAAACCTTGTGGCAAAAGCTCAAAATGTGACCGCTGCTTGCAACAGGAAATTACATTAGTGCACAATTGCCAAAGTACAATTTGGTACAATTAATGTCGAGAAAAATGGGTATCAATTTATATCACACCCTTCCTATCCACATGACCTTGCTGCTATCGACTTCTTTCCTAAAAGGGATATGAATGGTTGCAATTTTAAGTCTCATGAAAAAAGTTTTCGATGCAGTTTAGGTGTGGTTCTTTGGAAAGTTCTCGGACTTCTTTACTTCTGGACTGATGTCACTTGACCACCTTTAACGTTGATTAATTTGAGTTTAACTCCTTTTTCAACTGATATGGTTATATCGTTTGGCTAAAGCGCATAGGCCTGGATGGAAAGTATTTCAAGAGAAAAGATGTCGATTTAAACATAAAAAAGTTAGGTCAGTTATTCATTGACCCATGCTCGTATTTGAGCATTTGGGCAGATTACATAAAATACATATTATTGTATTGCATTATATGTCATGTAAATTAACAGTGAAGAAGCCGTTTTTAGCGTAGAAAAATTGTTGATATTGGTGTTTTGTATTCAAAACATCCACCCCACAAAAAAGAGCTTAATCACTTTATGACCAATATAAGCCTTAATGTCTTAATACCCTCTATAACACCTATTATCCAAAGCGTCCATAATTATAAGACTTAAAACCTTCATGCAAAAAGATGCCAATGACGTACTCCAATGTGGACTCATTATCAAAGAATCTGGTACATGGTTTCTGTCAAAGAGGAAAAATGCTTATCTCTCCTAGAAAATAATCAATTTGGATTTTCTTCAGTACTTAATTTATTGAAATGGGGATCTATTACCATTTATACGGTAATTAGGACCGTTCTGGAAATATATATTTTCAAAGTTATGTCATTTATTTACTTGTTGAATCATGTTGGTTTAATAAGAAATTGAAAAACATTTGAAAATACAATATTAAATGCAGAAGATTTGCAGAAATGAAAAACATTTACATCATTTTTGCACATTTGAGATTTTGGCGGCCATTTTGAAAATTAAAAAAAAAATGACAAAAAGGCCTATTATAAGCATGGCAACACTCTTTAAAATTTAATATACTCAATTTTCTTAAGAAATGATCTCATTTACATACAGAACATAATAACAAATTATAAAGCAGTGATATTTCGATATTTAGTCAAGTGGTTATTTTGCGGCGGCCATCTTGAAAATCATTTGAAATGTCGAGTATATCCTAGAATGTCGATAGCCAACACTTTGATTTTTATTATAAGGCATCTAATAAACACTTTAATACAAATTCTAGCAATTATTCGCTGTGGAAATGATTTCCAAATGCAAAGTAAATATAAACAAAGGCAATATCTATACTATTTTTCTCTTGTTTTACATATTCAAGGGGCATAATTCGAGCTAACTTTGCTGTGAAATTATCTTTTACTATTTAACGATGTGAATTGATAAAATCTGTAAGCATTTTGGTCATTTGCGCTTAAATTTGGGTTATTTTGGATCCCATAAATGTGTATATGGTGAGTTATAAACAAGTTTTTTTTTGTAATTCAAGGGGAGATAATCAATCGTTCCGCATATGCTTATCCAGCACTTATATATCAAACAACAAGTTGCATTTGAAAGGGAATTCATCAAGCTTTACAATGATATAGGTGTCATAAAATCCCGGTAGGGGGGGACCTAGGGTGTAGGCAGCCCACGGACTAATATGTTAGTGAAATAAAAATGTGGTCAAAATAGTTATCTTTTATAACACAGATTTTACAAAATACTGTCTGCTCGCCAGGTTTGTCTGGTAAACCCATTTCCAAACAACAAAATTTTAGACTGTTCCAAATTCAACAAGAGCTGTCCGAAGACTTTCTAAGTTGCTTAGTATAAAGGGGGCATAACTCCAAATAGAGTGGTCCCAGGGTCATGGGCCCTGATAGTAAAGTAGAGGATGTGATGGTGAATAAGTATTCCAAGTTTGGGTTGAATCCCTTTGATAGTATGGAAGTTATTGATATTTGAAAAAACTTTAACCTTGGTTGCAATGCCAACGCCGACGCCCGGGTGACAGTATAAGCTCTCATGTTCTTCGAAAAGTCGAGCTAAAAATGTTGCAGACGACAATTTCAAGTGTACAGAATTTTACATTTTTTGCTCTTCCTGGGTAGAAAACATTGTGGAAAATGAAGAAATTGCTTGTCACAAGCAATTTCTTTATTTTCCACAATGTTTTCCAAAGCCTTTATCTAGTGAGGCGTCAAAAGGCCTCTTCATGTGGTAATGGGTTTAAGAACACACACTTTACAAGACGGACTGACTGGTAAATAATTGGCAAAAAAGAAAATTTTGATTTTATCTTCAATTTTTCTAAGGAATAAGAATACCAAACGGTACATTATCAAACAAATTTCCTATCAATAGGGTATTGGGGTAATGTGAGAAGCATTTGACTGAACAAAACTTAAAAGTTCAGATAATATATTTTCAAATTATCAGTCTGGTAAAGTACAGCTTCACTTCAATTAGTACTGTTTTGACCAAAATCTGGATTCAGAGTATGATATCTGTTAGGAAATCAGCTACAATAGCTAGAATTATGGTAGACAATAACTAACAACGCTTACTACTGTTTTGACCAAAATCTGGATTCAGAGTATGATATCTGTTAGGAAGTCAGCTACAATGGCTAGAATTATGGTAGAAAATAACAAACAACTCTTAGAACTGTTTTGACCAAAACCTGGGTTCAGAGTATGATATCTGATAGGAAATCAGCTACAATGGCTAGAATTTTGGTAGACAATAACTAACACATCTTCGCAAGCCAAGGGTTACTACCTCCACTTTGTTCCTTACGAACCCTTGGCCGCTCGCCTCTATGGAAATCGAAAGTACCACCGTGCGATTTCATTGGACGCGATAACTTTCCCATTATCCAATCAAAACACACTAAACAAGCCCTCTTTGTCAAAACGAAAACGTCACGGCTGACGTGAAAATCGATATCCGTATTTGATGCATCGCCTAACACGTTTTAGTACGAGGCTTTTGATTGGCCAGATATAGCAACTGCAAAGGGCCGCGACTCTTTATCGCCGAAAGGTGGCATGGGTGTACTTTCGATTTCAATAGAAGCGAGCGGCCAAGGGTTCGTAAGGAACAAAGTGGAGGTAGTAACCCTTGGCTTGCGAAGATGTAACTAACAACGCTTACTACTGTTTTGACCAAAATCTGAATTCAGGGTATGATATCTGATAGGAAATCAGCTACAATGGCTAAAACTATAGTAGACAATAACTAACGACATTCATGACACGTAGTACTGTTTTGACCAAAATCTGGATTCAGAGTATGATATCTGATAGGAAATCGGCTACAATGGCTAAAATAATGGTAGACAATAACTAACAACTCTTAGTACTCAGTGTTGGTAATCACGTGATTTAAGTTTGGATTCATCACACGGAAAAATGGCGACTATCGGGTTAAATTGGCAGTAATTCTGAAGGTAAGCGGATATTTCTCGATCTGTAGGCAATATCTTCCAGAAAGTTATACCCCATGTCCTGGTCCACAAAATTTCTGACCTAATGGTACCAAGATATTATCGCAAAGATCCGTACTTTCAGCAAACACTCTGTCACAAAATTTCTATCGACGAGAATCCAAACTGAAAATATGCGAATACTGTTCACGGACGACTGGTAATTTTGGCGATTTTGAGGTCATGCTATGACTTCTGTGCAAAAATCGGTCTCAAAATCAAATGTAGATAGTCTCGGTAACCCAGAATATCCTTGTTATTTACTTACCTCCACCCAACTTGTAAAGAATTGAGCATTTTAAAAAAGAATTCCTCACACGGACAAAGAAAATTGAATTCAATTCACGGACAATCTTTCGAGATTGGATAGCACTCACGGATTGGGGCTTGTCATGAACACGAGAATGGTGACAAATTGGAATCAAACCATAAAATACTCAATTTTTGTGTAACAATGATTTAAAGTATGTCTTAACATACTATGTAATATGTTATAGAGACCAAATTGTCTTTTCCCCGAAAAAGAAACTGTGTTTGACATTGCAAGACACAGAATGGAATTTCAAGTGATTCTGTTGCTGGATCCATGTAAATTTCTCTATCGGTCTCTCTGTATCAATCGTTATCAATGACCTGTCTCTCTCCTTTCTATATGTCTGTCTCTCTGTGTTCTGTCTCTGTGTCTGTCTCTTTTTAATACAAATGAAATAATACATACTTTTGGCTTCAGATCCTTTGCCTAATGTACGAGTAAAGCTGAAGTATATGACGTAGTTGATGAGTCTGACGAATTCGAATACTGTAAGCCTGAAGGATGCTCTGCTTTAAGATCTATACAAACCAGGTACATGTATGTCTAACAAGAGCTTGACAAGCCTACTTGCGTAACGTTTCGACCCTGCTTAAACGTTTGATAATATGAATTGAGTGCTATATGTACCTCCTTCAATAACAGAGAAAAATAGTTATGAGGGAAGGGATGGGCCATGTCACATAAATTGTGGTATTTTACATGTAGTCCTCAGTATCGGGAAACATTATGGTGGTCCAGTTTGATAGCCTTTACAGACAACATTATGGTGCGATCTGTGTATAGCACAGAAAATATTGCAACAAAAAGGAGAAAATGGAAAATGTTGGTTATCTTTTTCTCCTTATTTGTGTCAATGATTTCCTAAACCATTTATGGCTACACACACACTCGGTGCTGCAAAATGATTTGAATACGGTTGAAATAATTCACCACTATCCGTTCACATGCATGCATCCAATGTGTGTCATACATTTCTATCTTTATCTTTTCAGAGATCATACATGTTTTTGACAGAGCTGACAGGAAAAGGCCGGTAGGACGACTGTTTTCACGCAACGAAATGCTGGCATGAAAGGCACTCTTCTTGTCAGATATAACAAGGCGCGACCAACTACTGTATGTCCAAAATGCTGACTCCGGATAGGATGGGTATTCCTGAATCTAAATGATCGTGATCGTGACTGTGCATAAAAGACACGTTGATGCTGTGTTATATACCTTACCATTTTACTTTGGACAGACTTTAGGGCATGTGCAAATTTAGACTTATACTATGTCAAGTTTTTTAAACACAAAGCAGGCCTATTATCTGGGCGATAATCATTCCAAAGACGCGCTTGGGCTGAAAGACTTTCGAATGTAAACTGGTACGGTATGAAAGGCGACTTAAAATGCTTCATTCTCTGTCCTTCAAAGAATCTTTATTGTGATTTTCCTTCCTTCATTCCTTCATTATAAAAGTTAAAGGGACCCATGCTAGGTTGACGAACATAAAAACAGGTAAAACATAAATCGGTAGATTAAATCTGTCCAAGGAAAATTTATCTGTCCAATGGAAATTCAATTGAAGTTCATATGGCCATTTTAAAATGAAGTCGTTGTCTGACTTTATCTACACTCACTTTCTTTTTATAGTAACGTAAATATAAAATGAACCATAATAGATAGTGAAAAACAGCACTAAAATTTTAATGCGATGCTGCCTGTCCACATGTTGATCTCTAGTCCTGTCAGGTTACTGTTATTCTGTGTAGCAAATCTTACATTCTTCTAAGTCCCTATTCATGGTAAAGTGAGGCATAAACAATGAAAAATAACTACATTATGTTTATAACCACCATAAAATTACTAAAATACTGATGTGTCAATCAAATTATGACTGTGAAACGTGTTTTACTACAATTGGCAAGCCTGTCGGCCATCTTGCTTTTGTATAGGGTTGTTGGAAATTTGGTTGGATTTTTCATAAAACAAGGTAATTTTTTATTTCAAAATTATACTGAAGTGAAAAACTATTAATTTATCTTTCAATTCATACCATTTTTAGATCGAAATTTTGATTTCAAAGGTAGTAGTTTGAGGGCTAAACCTCCGAAGTTTTCCGCACGGCGGAAGTGCTATAGACAAAATGGCGGATATGATAAGACCTGGCATCACTTCAAAGATAAAATATGACAGGGCTTATAGATAGGACTAGTTGATCTCATGCATGAAATAGTAAGTATGGGTATATTTAAAGTGAACAAAATGCGTTATTTATTTTTTAAAAGATTTATTAATTCCAATTTGTTAAAATAAGGAATAAACATAAACACACAAACCAAGAAACAATACTGAAATAAAATGGTAAATCACATATACAGAATCGCAGATTGTTTTTCATCCGATATCACATCTATTTTACAGCCAACCTGCGAAGTCTACCATTACATGCAATGCCAATAAATTGCATCCATTTTATAGGTTTCAGTCGATCATTTCGTGAAATTGGAAATATTTGTTATTATGAACACGGACGATGAATAGTCCATTTATTGCTGCTGATCGTGGTGGTCAAGTACTTTTAAATTGAGAAGCAAAAGGTGTTTATACTTAGTTGTAAACACAATTTATTGTTGTTTTGATACATGTGTATTATTTCATAAGGGATGCATTGTCATTCCATTGATGCTTATAACCAAATACATGTATAACCTTAACAAAGAGACCTTGTTTTGACGTTCGTAGCAGTGGAAAAATTTTAAGGCAAAAGAAAAAATAACCGATATATAGCCAGAATGATACGTATCTTTTTCTCTTATTGTAATACGTGCTATGAAATATACGCAGTGTACGAGTACTTTTAATTAATATTGTTTTGTTGTCTACATCTCCTGTCAATGAAGGCTTGTCGAAATTTTGTCATTTTGAAAGGGTGAGAATTCTATTATTTATTCCTCTAAGGTTTGTTGTTTATGGAACTTACATTCTTTAAAATTATCAAGTTCCGAAACGACTTACTTTATATTAAAACAAGGTTTCTGTATACATCGCGGACAATGAAGAAAAATGATGAATATCATAGTTGTCTCATTTTTCTCAATGTCATACAATGTATTGTTGTATTTTCAGTTAAAGTGATATTTTTAATTTGTACTGATTGTAAAAGTGATATGCAAAGATCTGTTTACGAAATAAAAAAAAAGACATTTAACCCGATTGAATCCAGATCTTTAAAATTTCTTCCCTTTTCCCAAGCCAAAGCATTTTTTGTCGAAAAGTTATTGTCATTTGTAAAGTGGCACATTAGAACTTTTGACAAGTATATTTGAAAGGAAAGGCGACATTAGCTGCTTGGAAACTTCACAGCTATAATGATCCTCTCTACTTTCAGATTCCTAACATTATAGCAGTAAGTTTATTCAGTTATTCAAATAACATACTTCCAAAAACATTCCCTTGACTTCTTATTTTAAAAAAGGAAAACATAAATAGTCGGTGTACATGCAAAACCTCGTATGTCGATTCTTGCGATTTTCAAAGTACATACTTGTGTGTCCAGTTTAGACAATTCTCGCAGACTTTGAGATACTTTTACCGATCAGTATCAGTGATACATTATTTATGAACAATTTGTCCAAATTTCAAATAAAACATTTCAGTTTGGGAAAAGTTATTACACTTTTTTTCTCTCCTCTTTAAAATTTTCCAAAAAACGAGATACGAGGTTTTACATTTACAACGACGAAATATTGATTTCGATTTAAAAATGACTAGAATCCTTTTCCCAAACGACAAATTCTTGTGTGGTCCAATCTACTATACTTCGTCTTTCTTTGGTCTTCGTTTCTACATGCAACTTAGTAGGCCTATCAGAAAAGTTGACCAGTCTAAAATGGGATAAAAGAACGTAAAAATGGGACGTTATAAAATGCAGTATGAAAGAGTCTAATGAGCTATGAAAAACGACGACAATGAATTTTGTGCTAAAAACTGAATTTACTGATGTGTATCGTTAAACCGTCGGTGCTTTTATAAAATCACGTAACTATGGCTTGAATCAAGCCGTAGTTACGAGATTTTATATCAACACCTGCAGAAATACTATTTTTTTTGCCGAAATTACATCACGGTACTCTGGATAAAATCGTTCCCTATACCAAAAGAAATTTTCTCAACAGAATATTTTACATGGCCGAACAAATTACAATGTAAATACACATTTAAACCCTTTTTAAACAGCACCTGGTTTCGAGGGCCGGGTTTCGACGTCCTTATCAGAGATGAAATTGGAAAATTTTGGGACAAAAAGAGAAAATACTGATAACAAGCAAACTCTCATTGTGCCCAAATATCTGCCTTTCTGTATCGTATTCTGATCATGCTCTCATTAATTGGCATCTTTCGTCTGCAGCAGCTTTTGAATCGGACAACCCAAAAATATTGTTGTGGGTGCGTACATGTTTACCGTAACACTGTTTCTTAATAGACAAATTTCCACTAAGATTCCCCCACACAACAGCCACCGGAAGTCGTCCTTAGAGGCAAAAGGCGAAATTCATCCCTATTCACTGCCTTTATCCATGCTGTACACTTGCGTTGATCTTGTGGAAATCGGAAAAGTGAAGATTCTCCTTACTTCCGTCATTTATCTTTTTCCGATTCTTGCATTGATAAACGATGCAGTTTAAAACCATTTCGGTTCCCTATAGATCTAACACAGTTAATTTCCCATAAACCCATTGTTTGCCACTGGATGTTAGTCCAGGTCTTCTCTGATGAAAATTCGTTCTTTGATATTTGGATGTCGCTGTTTACATCGGAGCGCTGTCCCATTAAAAACAAATGAAAATTCCGACACAATTTATGTCGCTGGGACAGCGCTCCGATGTAAATAGCGACATACAAATACCGACACGCCAATTTTCATCAGAGAAGAGTCGAATTACCGGAAGTGTTCTGCGGGTACGGACTAAAACGATAATGGAAAGGAGTCTATTGTGTTTCGCTAGGCCCGACCTGTATCGATAGGCCTTCCCACACAGGCAAATGTGTCTTTTCTCTCCTTCGTTATTTTGGAGGTCTTGTTTCGTTACAAATGTGCAGATAAATCCGCATGTCTCACATGTATAACGTTTAGCAGTTGGACTGTGAACATTGCAACTGAAAGTAAAACACCGTGTTATCTCACACACTGAAAGGTACAGCCAAGAAAGTTCAAAAATGCAATATATGAGACATTTTAAGACCTGTTCGTGGTCAAACTGTTTTCGAATTTGTGAAAAAAAACATACCCATTGCCAAACATTGACTTATAGTGACACTTTTCAGACTTCCAAGATTTTCCCTTTCAGATTTACAGGTCGCAGATGCTAAACTATTATCAAAACAAGACTTGTCCTTCTCTAACAAATTACAAATAATTCGGAAAGGTATTGAAGGAAAGAGCAAAATGCTGACAATCGTCGTTTATCATTTGCCTTTAATATTATTCAATGTTCTATTTTTACACCGTTTTGTCTTAAACAACTCCTTTTTCGGGGAGAAAACAATTGGATCTTTAGAACATATTACATAGTATGTTAAGACATACTTTAAATCATTGTTACACAAAAAGTGAGTATTTTATGGTTTGCTTCCAATTTGCCATGATCCTCGTGTTCACGAAAAGTCCCAATCCGTGAGTGCTATCCAATCTCGAAAGATTGTCCGTGAAATGAATTCGATTTTTTTGTCCGTGTGAGGTATTCTTTTTTAAAATGTTCAACTCTTCACTAGTTGGGTGGCGGTAAGTAAATAACACGGATATTTTGGGTTACCGAGACTATCTACATTTGATTTGAAGACCGATTTTGGCACAGAAGTCATAGCATGACCTCAAAATCGCCAAAATTACCAGTCGTCCGTGAACAGTATTCGCATATTTTCAGTTTGGATTCTCGTCGATAGAAATTTTGTGACAGAGTGTTTGCTGAAAGTACGGATCTTTGCGATAATATCTTGGTACCATTAGGTCAGAAATTTTGTGGACCAGGACATGGGATATAACTTTATGGATGGCATTGCCTACAAATCAAGAAACATCCGCTTACCTTCAGAATTACTGCCAAATTAACCCGATAGTCGCCATTTTTCCGTGTGATGAATCCAAACTTAAATCACGTGATTACCAACACTGGTACTGTTTTGACCAAAATCTGGATTTAGAGTAGGATATCTGATAGTAAATCGGCTACAATGGCTAGAATTATAGTAGACAATAACTAACAATATTCATAACTATTTGTACTGTTTTGACCAAAATCTGGATTCAGAGTAAGATATCTAATAGGAATTCAGCTACAATGGCTAGAATTATGGTAGACAATAACTAACAACTCTTAGTACTGTTTTGACCAAAATCTGGATTCAGAGTATGATACCTGATAGGAAATCAGCTACAATGGCTAGAATTATGGTAGACAATAACTAACAACATTCATAACTCTAAGTACTGTTTAGACCGAAATCTGAATTCAAGGTATGATATCTGATAGGAAATCAGCTACAATGGCTAGAACTATAGTAGACAATAACTAACGACATTCATGACTCGTAGTACTGTTTTGACCAAAATTTGGATTCAGAGTATGATATCTCAGAGGAAATCAGCTACAATGGCTAGAATTGTGGTAGACAATAACTAACAACTCTTAGTTCTGTTTTGACCAAAATCTGGATTCAGAGTATAATATCTGATAAGAAATCAGCTACAATGGCTAGAATTATGGTAGACAATAAATAACAACTCTTACTAGTGTTTTGACCAAAATCTGGATTCAGAGTATGTTATCTGATAGGAAATCAGCTACAATGGCGGAAATCAGCTACAATGGCTAGAATTATGGTAGACAATAAAAAACAACTCTTTTTACTGTTTTGATGAAAATCTGGATTCAGAGTAAGATATCTGATAGGAAATCAGCTACAATGGATAAAATTATGTTAGACAATAACTAACAACTCTTAGTACCGTTTTGACAAAAACTGGATTCAGAGTATGATATTTGATAGGAAATCAGCTACAATGGCTAGAATTATTGAAGACAA
The DNA here is from genome assembly GCA_963680895.1 of Fragum sueziense. Classification (NCBI taxonomy): domain Eukaryota; kingdom Metazoa; phylum Mollusca; class Bivalvia; order Cardiida; family Cardiidae; genus Fragum; species Fragum sueziense. Next base: position 40,215,332 of record OY804593.1, on the reverse strand, counting down.
TATCTGGATTCAGAGTAAGATATATATGAAAGGAAATCAGAAACAATGGCTAAAATTATGGTAGACATTTATTTAAGTAACAACTCTTGATACTGTTTTGACCAAAATCTGGATTCAGAGTATGATATCTGATAGGAAATCAGCTACAATGGCTAGAATTATGGTAGACAATAACTAACAACTCTTCGTACTGTTTTGACCAAAATCTGGATTCAGAGTATGATATCTGATAGGACATCAGCTACAATGGCTAGAATTATGATAGACAATAACTAACAACTCTTAGTACTGTTTTGACCAAAATCTGGATTCAGAGTATGCTATCTCATAGGAAATCAGCTACAATAACTAGAATTATGGTAGACAATAAATAACAACTCTTAGTACTGTTTTGACCAAAATCTGGATTCAGAGTATGATATCTGATGGGAAATCAGCTACAATGGCTAGAATTATGGTAGACAATAACTTACAACTCTTAGAACTGTTTTGACCAAAATCTGGATTCAGAGTATGATATCTGATAGGAAATCAGCTACAATGGCAAGAATTATGGTAGACAATAACTAACAACATGTAGTACTGTTATGACCATGCAAAATCTGGATTCAGAGTATATCTGATAGTAAATGGGCTACAATGGCTAGAATTATGGTAGACAATAACTAACAACATTCATAACTATTAGTACTGTTTTGACCAAAATCTGGATTCAGAGTATATCTGATAGGAAATCGGCTACAATGGCTAGAATTATGGTAGACAATAACTAACAACATTCATTACTCTTCGTTATGTTTTGACCAACATCTGGATTCAGAGTATGATATCTTTTAGGAAATCAGCTACAATGGCTACAACTATGGTAGATAATAACTAACAACTCTTAGTACTGTTTTGACCAAAATCTAGATTCAGAGTATGATATCTGATAGGAAATCAGCTACAATGGCTAAAATTATGGTAGACAAAAACTAACAACTCTTAGTACTGTCTTGACCAAAATCTGGATTCAGAGTAAGATATCTGATAGGAAATCAGCTACAATGGCTAAAATTATGGTAGACAAAAACTAACAACTCTTAGTACTGTCTTGACCAAAATCTGGATTCAGAGTAAGATATCTGATAGGAAATCAGCTACAATGCATAAAATTATGGTAGACAATAACTAACAACTCTTAGTACCATTTTGACCAAAATCTGGATTCAGAGTATGATATTTGATAGGAAATCAGCTACAATGGCTAGAATTATTGAAGACAATATCTGGATTCAGAGTAAGATATATATGAAAGGAAATCAGCAACAATGGCTAAAATTATGGTAGACATTTATTTAAGTAACAACTCTTGATACTGTTTTGACCAAAATCTGGATTCAGAGTATGATATCTGATAGTCCGTGGGCCAGAAGGGGTCTGCACGCACCCCCCTAAGGGCAGTCTGGGAGTGGTATAGAAATGTTCATTGGAACCCCCTGAGTAAGAATCAAGATGTTAACAGTCGATATTCTGGGATGCACTCGCCATTTCCGGTGTTTTTCAAGATGGCGGCCATGAAAAAAGACAATTTGACTTGGTATCTAACATCAGCAGCCTAACATTTGTTTTTCGTTGTAAGATCATATTTTTAGGATAATTGAGTCTGGTAAAGGTCAGAGATGTGTTCTCATGTTGAAAAGTGGCTCATTAGCCATCTCGTATGCTAGAATTTATTCAAAATGGCCACCAAAATCGCAAAAAATCAATAAAAACGTCAAATAATTCTCGTTTTTGGACATATTTTGGTATAAATACTGTGAATTTTATGTTTAAAGACTTAGATAAACATTTCATGAAGTAAATGGGAGCATTACGGAAAAGATTTTTGAAATCATTACCGTATAAATGGCAATAAAACACAATTAAGCACAAATCATCAAGTATATAATAGTGATATAAATTATCATTATTATTAGTTCTTGGTGAAAAACAGCTCTTATTTATAGCATTATTTTGATAAAGCTATGCTTTCCGAGTAAATTGTTGAATTCACATTGATATTGATTCGATTTTTGATTACATTGACAATAAATATGCATTCAAAATGGCCGCCCAAATCGCAAAAGAATAAAAAAAAATATAAAAACAAATCTTCGTTTTTGGACATGTTCTGGTCTAAAGGTTGTAAATATTATGTTTAAAGACTTTGGTAAACAGTTCATAAGATAAATGGTTGCATTGCGAAAAACACATTTTAAACCATTACCGTATAAATGGCAATAAATTACAATTTGGCAGAAATCGTCATGTATCATTATTTTCTTAAATATTGTTATTATATTTGGTCTTGGTGAAAAGCAGTTATTTTAGATTGCATCTTTTGACAAAGCTTAGCCTTAAGAGTATTTTGTAGAATTGAAATTGATTATGATTCCGTTTTTGATTACAGATGCTATAAATCGGCTTTCAAAAATGGCAAAAAAAAGTAAAAAATTCAATAAAAATGAAAGTAATTCTCGTTTTTGAACATCTTCTGGCCTAAATAATGTAAACATTATCTTTTAAGACTTAGATTAGCAATTCATGAAGTAAATGAAATCATAACAGGTGACAAAAAAGAATAGATATTTGAAAGGATTACCGTATCAATGGCAATAAAATACAATTAAGAACAAATCTTGTATAATAGTATATAGTTTTGATAAACATTGTCATTATATTTTGTTCTTGCTGAAAAAACGGTTCTTATTGATAGCATTATTTTGACAAAACTAAGCTTTCAGATAATTCTTTAAAATGAAATTACTTATGAACCCACTTTTGAATACAAATATCATTAATATGTGATATTTTATTAGGCAATTCAAGACTGCCTTTGCACCATTGTCACATCGTTTCAAATGACAAGCTAAAACTATCGATATCCCTTTCTGGGGAGAAAATTACTCCCTTTAAATAGAGGTTTGTCAAAGAGTTATTCCCCTTGTGAAACTCTTCACAAAGAAAATTAAAAATACACGTCCAGTGTTCCTGAGGGGGCACTAATTACTTCGGGCAAATTAGCGCTCTATTTTGTTTGTAAAAGATACGGTTGAAAACAATCTTTATTTACACATCTGAGCTTGATTATACATCAAATTGTGCGCGAGCTGAATCACTTAGACCCCTAGATGTCAAAATTGGTCGAAATTTAAAATAAATTATTCATTATTTTATCAGTTTCTTGTTTTATCTCTATTGTCATATTTTCGTAATGACCACGAAGCCCGTTCACTTGTCTGCGAATACATTTTGATGGGATCAATAGCCGGTATTTATCGACTCCTATATCTTCCGTGGTATTGTAAAACCTTGTAATTACAGCTTAAATCAAACTGCAGTTACGAGGTTTTGCAATAACACCGGTGATTGGCATATTCCTAACCATTCAGCCAACGATATTTCGTTATTGAGAAGGCAGAACATTGTAACAACGAATTATCAAAGAAGTTGAACATTTACGGTGTTTTTGCCATTAATGGCGATTTCTCAGAGAAATTTTATCCTTTCTCCAGCGACTGAATTTAAGGCTGGCACAATGTTTAAAAGGAGTTACAAATGTACAGGCTGTAAAATATTTGATTTTTAAAGTAAAATATGAAATGTTTGAGCGCAGAAAATATTGCCCAATGGGAAACTTCTGATGATCAGCATTAATGCATTATTTTCTTTTGCTTCAATATTTCCCAAGGTTTTCTCGACCAGGGACGTCAAAACTCGGTGTCGTGTTCAACTGTATTCGATAAGAACAGTCTCAATATTTGCTGTCTTGGAAATAGTGAAACAAGTTTTAAAAAAAAATGAATAAATTACACTACAGGGTGTGGGGGCATTTGACCCCCCCCCCCCCCCCCCCCCGAAACGACTCTGGATCCGCCACTATGAACTAACCCCACTTGGTATTATGCATAATATTTGCTAAGCCTAGTTGTGATTGTACGCCTGTCCCTGACTTGTGAAAACATTCTGACGAAAGAATAAAACGATGATGGTAAGCATTTCCCCTTTGCCTCAGCGTTATAAACGATGGTTTGATCGATGACCGACCGGCCCCTGTTCTAACGAGCCTTCTTTTTTTTCTCAAGATTTAATATTCGCATTGGCACGTTTCTTTGAAACATATCGGTGAGGAAAGGGTTCTGGAATGACAGGGTTTTTTGTTGCTGTTGAAAAGCCGATAACGTGGATTGTGATATACTGATAAGGCGATATTAAAGTAATGTACCGACGAGACTGTCAAACGCGTGATATACCGGTAGGCCTATCTGCAAAACCCTTTGCATAGACAATACTGATCCCATCAATATTGACAATCGAAATGTACTTTAACCTTTAACCCTTTCCCAAACGGCAATTTTTTAGGACGATGCACTTCAGAAACTGCCACATATGACAAAACGGATGTTATTAAAGATAGGATTTGTGTAAAATATAACATAGAAAATATTGAGACAAAAGGAGAAACTGCTGGTCATCAGCAGTTTCTTCTTTTGTTTCAATGTTTTCACAAGCATTTTCTATTAGGGGTGTCAAAACCAGGTCTTGTTTGGGAAAGGGTTAATCAAGTTGTAAAAATGATAATTTTGGACACCAATCAGACATGTGACAAATCAGACGAAATTGTCATTGAACGAAATTTGAAGGAAAAATTCCGAAATTAATAGCAATACGTTAATGAGACAGGTCATCGGTATCATTATTTCAAAACCAAATATTGATCAATAATGCTAAACATCCCAGTCGGAGCGCAATTTAAGCATTAATTTTACTGATCAGGTTCCTTGTTTTTCGAATAAGAAGGGAAACGAACGTATTCATTTGGCATTTATTTTGAATATATATAACAGTATATTTCTATTTGGTACATAGTCAGGATTGTTTTTATCAGTTCTGTCTGGCTTTCCCAAAATAAAGTGGCATCCACAAACTTTCACGTTATTTGTAAGTGTTTTTAAACTCAGGTTTTGTCTACCCGACGCATATCCAAAGCATTTTTAATGCCGATTTTTTTTTTTTTTTTTTTTTGGAAAAGTGAAGAATCTACAATTATTTGACAGTTTATTCCGTCTATGATCACACCCATACACGCAACAATGATCGTGTCCGCCCATTTTTTCGATTTAACGAATCACAATAGCAGATTAATCCGTCACGCTTATTATCCCATTATAGAATGATTATCGACTTGCCCCCTCAAAGAAAACCGATAGCTGAATTACGGCTTGTGCGCATGCGCGTTATTTGCTTGACAATCCTCTATTCACATCCATTTCTATCAAACAATATGAAATGTCCTCAATATTAAGGAAAAGAGTTTTACCGTAATTATTCTTACGAACAAAAGTTGTATGTATGTATTTCCTTTTATCACTCTTACACATATTATTCATCCAAAATTGTCACAGAGAATGAAAAAATATTTAAATTGATTTATTTGTATCAAAATGCTTTTTATTTGTTATATTCATTACTTAAAGAATTTTAACAATTTGAGAATAGAAATGAAGATTAATGAAATAAGACCAGCCTTAAATTTATCGTTTCATTGATATCGACATACACTAGGTAATAGCTGTCAAACATGTGATACAAACTTCGTATTTCTCAAATTGTGCCTCTTTTAAAGTAATAGTTATGATAATTACAATGGACAATTCATCCCAATAAGTCACATACTCTAACATGATTTCCCAGTTTCACATTACCATGTATTCAAAGGCCATTTACATCTGTTTAAAACGAAACAAGATATGAGGAAACTAATAGATACTACGTGTGAAGTGACGTAATAACATAAAAGTTATGTACCCCGATTTCTATATTTTTTAGGATACTCGTTTTAACTGGATTAGTAGTTATAAGGCGATGTATTATGCATGCAAATCACCTAAAGTGTTTTTCCAAATGAAATGCACTGAAACGCCATAAAATGGTTTGATTATATCATACTATAGGCAGCAATGCTTTATATCTTAGAATATGTATAAAGAATACAAAGTTTAAAATGTGTGCTTTCTTCGCACGTTTTACTTTAATTATATTAGGCTGCATTAATTACTTAATCCAACAGGTGTATAGATATTGTTGAAAACACTTAGAAGATTAAGAACACATGTATTCATGATAAAAATTTACAATGACACTTTTTGTTTTTATTGGAAGCCGATATCACTTTTGCGGAATTTGTTGCAAAAGATGAAAGAAGGAAATGGTCATTTAAGTTCTTCACATGTGGTTGTAAGCAGTATTTATGTTTAGTGATACTGCAATGATTCACTTTATATTAATCTGTAATGTTTTAAGTATATTTTGATTTGCTTTATGTGCAATATAATGGGTAGATTGGCATGAATTTCCACAACTTAGTCACATGTATTTGTATGAGATTTTTTTGTATCAATTGGTATGGGTATGTCCGGGGTGTAACTTATTGCAATAATTCTACATTTGAAAAAGGATGCACCAGAGCTAAAGACCATGAAAGACCAATGATTACCTGAATTGACTGTGTGAGGTCTGATATCAGTGAGTGCCATCTGAATGCCATAGATCAACACAACAAATGAACTTAGAATTTGGAATGAGACTATTTAGTCGCCTGATGCATACCCCCATTGTATAGGGACACCTGCTGCAATAATAAATAATCTCAGGAGCAACAAAAAAGAACTCGACAAACTTGGCAAAAGTTTGAGTTACATGGCCACCGAAAGTCTGATAATTTATGTAGACTGCATGTGTGAGTAGGCGACTTCTATAAAGATATAAAAGTATATATAAATATAAGGTTTCCAAAAGTATTATGTACATACTGTTGGTTTTCGAAAAAATTATCCAAGGATAAACATTAGCAAAATTAACAAACCACAGCCGCAACCACATACAACAAAGAAGATAGAAACAGGGGGACCCATAGAAGTCTACGACGTACCACTCAACAAGTAAGAAACAAGTCAGAAAAGATAAAAAAAATCCAGAGAGATTAAGAATAAATGCAGTTATATCTAAATGTGTAAAAGATCTTATTCAATAAACCTAGTATATAGTGAGCATTGTCCTAAACCTAAATATTTTTTCCATGTCCGACCTAATAGAATTAAGATAAAACAGCTGAAGAAATTTGAAAATTTAAATTTGAATATGAGCTTCAGACAAAGCTATTGCATGATGTGTCAGTGCTTTATAGGAATCACTTCTGGTCTTTTGCACCTAAGATACAGTTCATTTCAACTACTAATTCAGTCAAACCGATTATCTGAAAAAAAAGAAAAAAAAAAGAAATCGACATTACAAACCCTTTATTTAATTACCCCACCCTACATGGAGTCTATAATGTTTCCCCACATTTCACTTAATTTGAAAATGGAATCATGATGGAATATGCGACGTATAAAGATGCTTTTAGCATTGTCATTATCATGACCATGACTCAATACAAGCCATTGTGAGAAACATAAAGAGTTTATTTTATTCTTTTGACAAAATATTACCAAAAGTAAGTCACTATCAATTTAACCATCACACAGGTTTATACAAAAATCATTTATGTTGTTCGATTGGATAACATGGATATATTTAAATTCTCAATTTTTACCATTCTACAAATATCAAACATTATACATTTAAACTGTTTTGTTACATATTAAGCAATTTCAATTATTCTCTGGGGCAATTTTGGATAATGGTACGTGTTAGAGTACAAAAAAGAATAAGCCACATTCAACTATTGTTTATTAGCATGGATACGTTGAGGTCTTTATCTAAATGTTTGGGACATTTTATATTCTTTGGTGATACATGTAATTAATATGCATTTCAAGGGAGTATATTCCTCCACAATTTAAATTTCATTAGGGCGGTTAAACTTGTCATTTTAAAAGATGTGAAATTAGATGCCAAGTTACCAGAGTCTGCTTGATATTCGAGTTTTGCCCCATAAAAAGACACATATTAATTGGATCTATACTCAAAAGTGGGTTCATAAGCAATATCATTTTAAATAATTATCTGAAAGCTTAGTTTTGTCAAAATAATGCTATCAATAAGAACCGTTTTTTTTTTTTCAGCAAGAACAAAATATAATGACAATGTATATCAAAATTATATACTATTTTATAAAATTTGTGCTTAGTCGTATTTTATTGCCATTGATTTGGGAATCCTTTCAAAGCTTTATTCTTTTTTTTTGTTATCTGTTATGATTCCATTTAATTCATGAACTGCTTATCTAAGTCTTAGAAGATAATACTTTCATCATGTAGACCAGGAGATGTCCAGAAACAAGAATTACTTGCATTTTTATTTTTTTTTATATATTTTTGTGGCCATTTTGAAAGCCGATTTATAGCATATGTAATCAAAAATAGAATCATAATCAATTTAAATTTTACAAAATATTCTGAAGACAAAGCTTTGTCAAAAGATGCAATCTAAAAGAACTACTTTTCACCAAGACCAAATATAATAACAATATTTATGAAAATAATAATACATGACGATTTCTGCCAAATTGTAATGTATTGCCATTTATACGGTAATGGTTTAAAATGTGTTTTTCGCAATGCAACCATTTATATTATGCACTGTTTACCAAAGTCTTTAAACAGAATATTTACAACCTTTAGACCAGAACATGTCCAAAAACAAAGATCTTTTTATATTTTTTTATATTTTTTTTTTTGCGATTTGGGCAGCCATTTTGAAAGCATATTTATCGTCAATGTAATCAAAAATCGAATCGTTATCAATGTGAATTTAACAATTTACTCGGAAAGCATAGCTTTATCAAAATAATGCTATAAATAAGAGCTGTTTTTCACCAAGAACTAATAATAATGATAATTTATATCGCTATTATATACTTGATGATTTGTGCTTAATTGTGTTTTATTGCCATTTATACGGTAAGGATTTCAAAAATCTTTTCCGTAATGCTCCCATTTTCTTCGTGAAATGTTTATCTAAGACTTAAAACATAAAATTCACAGTATTTATACCAAAATATGTCCAAAAACGAGAATTATTTGACGTTTTTATTGATTTTTTGCGATTTTGGCGGCCATTTTGAAAAAAATCTAGCATACGAGATGGCTTATGAGCCACTTTTTAACATGAGAACACATCTCTGACCTTTTTCAGACTCAATTATCCTTAAAATATGATCTTACAACGCAAAACAAATGTTAGGCTGCTGATATTAGATACCAAGTCAAATTGTCTTTTTTCATGGCGGCCATCTTGAAAAACACCGGAAATGGCGAGTGCATCCCAGGATATCGACTGTTAAGAGCAATTCCGTGTAAAAACCGACCAAATCTAAATAGGGGCCCGGCACGCATAGTCATGGATTTTCTTCATACTTTCCGAATATGTTAGGGTCTGCCCCCAAAACAATTATCGATGCTTATTTTGTTCAATATATGCTTTGTTGCCATGGTAACCTCCCTAGAACATTTTACCATAAAAAAGAGCAATTTTTATGCCAAATTCAGCAATTTTTCAAATATAAATTAACGCCCATCTTATATAGTAACTTAATTTTGAACATTAACTATGATACAAATGGACCCACGGAAAAAATACGGATCCTTCATGTTTCGATCCAATGTTCTGTTATGTAACTATGGTAACCCGAAGGTGGGTGGGGTTTGCATTTTTTTCATTTTGTCAAAAAATGTCAATTTTAGCTTATTTTGAGACCATGGATTTAACAAACGCGGCGAATTTAAGAGGAGCCATATTATTATCCAGTCAGACCATTGTCATAAGAAGCAAACGAATAAAAAATCTCCGTGGGCACTTCATAAACAAACGATTCTGGGACTTTTTGAATAAGCACAACACAGAAACGACCCAAAATTATATTTTTATTAGAAGGAGCTTACAATGTACGATTTACCACCAGTTTTTGTCTAAATATTGATTCTGTGTATGCATCTGTATTATACTTATCTGATAATTCTTAAAATATGTTGAAACGGGGATTATGCGAGGCTAAAGTGGTAAATGGTGAGTGAAAATTACCCCACCCACTAAAATAACATGGAAAAACAAGTAATGCTCATTTGTAAGCCTAAACATTTCGTTTAATAAATGAAATATGTCTAATTGATATAGATAGTAGATTAATTCATTTAAAGCTCAAACTAATGAAATATTTCACTGACATTAAGATGGTTGCTATGGTAACATAAAGAACACAGAAACCCTAGTAGGGACTAAATTCATCTCTCTAGCTATAATAATTGGGACCCATAGTCTCGGATTTAAACAAATCGGTTTGTGTGGAGTTGTTTAGAATTGATGTTGCAATATAAATTCTTATTCCAGTAATGAAAATGTGGTTGTCATGGTAACGAGATCTATGCTAAAATGGTGAAAATGGCAATTTTTGTCGACCAAAAATTGTAAAAATTTGCAATATTTGACTCCTAATTCGAGGTTTAAGAAATCCAAAAAAAGAAATAAAGCATTCACGATGTATGGCTAAGCAATATGAATTACTTTTATCTATACATGGGGTAGACACAGTTATATACTCGGTATTTTAAGGCGACAAATGAACTATGGATTTTCGAAAGGTTCGACGTTATAATTTACCGTTTGTCAGTAAAATATGACCAGTTTACGACAAATAATGGAAAAGATGTCATAGCACTTTTGCACATTATTAATCTCGGGTTATGGCAGCATGAATGCCCCATTATAAAATACCCAATTTGGGTTTTTACACCCATAAAATGGATTTTTTACCCGCAATTTTGAAAGCAGCCTTCTATGATTCTTATAGAGGCCTTACGGGGTAAAATTATGATGTAAAATAATGCTTTTACTCCTAAATTTGAAACTCTGTAATGTCAGTGGCTTTGGAAAAGATAAAAAAGAAAACAATTTTGATGCCCAAGTCGTTTTCTCTTACTGCTTTCCGTGTCATAATATATACAAATTCAGTGTACTAGGAAATACTCATTTGTTGTCTGCGAATGCTATACATTTGGATATACATGTATACTTGGACAACACACAACAACCGATACCTGTTATAGTCAACTAACGGACTTTGCACACAGAAAACAAATTGTCCCGCGTTAATTTTAGTGGAGTATACATATTGTATAACTCATCGGCTATAACTGTAGACTTGTATACAAACACTTTACTTCTTGTTGTTGATAAATGGCCCAACACAAACACTTCCTTTTTTGAGAATAAAATAATCAGGACATTAATTCGCTCGTATAGATCACGATAAATGGTTTGGTAAATGTTAAAACTATGTATTTGTTTTTAATGTTTGTATACAAGTCTACAGTTATAACCGATAGACTATAGTACCCGTTTCTGATCGTATTGATATTGACAAATGATCAGAATGGAGCTCAGCCTAGTAGAACCTTAAACAAAGCATTACACCGATGCCTGGGTGACCGGAGCAGTCCTCCTTTTCTACGAATAGTCACGCTATTAAGGCAGAATACCCGTATTGTGGCCATTTTGAGATTCACAAAACATCAGCTTTTTTCGAGCGGCGTCGTTACTTATCCGAACCTATTCGGACGTGGTCGTAAACATTCTGTGGTGGAGAGTTCCAACGGCGAATGTTTTCGATCGCGCTCGAATAATTCCGACGCCGCGCGAATCTCATTAGGGATATACTACCTTAAAAAGTATGCCAGTGTTATAACCTTCACAAACAATGGTGGGTTTTGATTTGTCTAATCAAAAACTATTTGGAGAATATAAAGAGAAAAATAGGAAATGCTAATATCTAACATTTCCCTTTTTCTCGCTAAGCTTTCCATATTTACAATACATGCACTTCGTAAATTGAGTAACTTTGTTTGGTCGTTTACCGATTTGGATCAGTGTAAGCTTTTGTCATTTAGAAAAAGTGACATAATTACAATATATCATACTTTTCTGATAAGTATTTTCTCTGTTATACGGCAAATTTCAGACAATATCGACATGGCCAGCATGTGACTAGGAACATTAACCCCTCCCAAAACAAGACCTTGTTTTGACGTCCCTTTTAAAAAAATCTTGGGAAAATATTGGAACAAAGAAAAGAAAATGTTAGTAAGCAGCATTTCCCCTTTTGTCCTAATATTTTCTGGCAAATTAATGAATGCAAACCATTTTTATTAAAATTAACTTTCTTGTGTGTAGCAGCTTTCAAAATTGACCACCCTAGAATTTTAACGTTTGGGAAAACGTTAGGTGAAAATTTCCTCGAAACCCGTCCACAAATGTCGAAGCTATATTACGATATTTTGACGTACGCACTGACATACTGAAATGAAACCAAAGACGACCTCATTCGATGACGTATAATCCGAGTTTTACTCTGATGAAATTCGCTCTTAGATATGTTGATGTCGCTCATTGTAAAAGCGACATCAACATATCAAAGAGCGAATTTCATCAGAGAAAATTACAATGAGCGACATCAACATATCAAAGAGCGAATTTCATCAGAGAAAACTCGGATTAGATGACGTATAAATATGAAGACAGACTGACTCACTCGTTTATAGACATCAATTACATGACTAAGTTTTACACGCGGTTTACCATTAGGTAATTATCAACATTTTCTCATGTTGCCTCAATATTACGTGTTCTTTATTGAACACAATCAATATGTTAATTACAGTCGACACTCGTTATGTCGACATCGAAGTTCGACATCGTTAAGTCGAAGTTCCAACCTGGTCCCGTCCCCATCAATGGACATATTTTTTTAGGGATGGTAACGAGTACCAATATTACTAATCGAGTACTCGATCACCCTTCCGATCGAGTACTCGGATAGAAACGTCGTCTTCTGGTTATAGTATCAGTGTTTTCTAAAATGTTCATAACCGATATATGCAGCATACCTTCGGTATGTAAATTTATCTTTAGATGACATTTGATCAGTACTTAATTTGAGAAAATGGACAATTGTTAGATATGTGACGAAAATTACAGAAAGTGTGAAAATCTTTCCATTAAACTCATGAAAAATAAAAAAAATCCTTGTTATTCATCTCGTAGCAAAGCGTTCGTAATATTTACACGTGTTTGAGATATACACAAGTCACTATAGACTTAAAGGGAGGCATTGTTAAACTTTCTTGAATTTATTTGCGTGTAATCGGGCAAGAGATGCTTCTTCTTCGAGAAACAAATAGCAATAGAATGAAATCTTAACAATAATCCAATAATCGGCTGATCGAATATTGCATTAACCAATCAACTCTTAGGTATGCCTATTAATCTTACGGACGTCCAATTACATGTAAAATGCATCGCCCGAAATCGAAGCAAAAAGCGGCGAAGGTGCGAACATTTATGAAATTGTTTGACAGCGAGAACAATAGCTGTTGGCACTTGATTGCAAATTAGGACAATATTGAGGGATTAGATAATCGGCGTACGACTAGGTGTTACATATTTTACCCTTTGCACGGTACAGTGTTGGAAAAAGCAATCGATATTTTCAACAACCTGAGTTTGGAAACGAATTTTCATTTTCCTGCCAAAATCATTTTTTTTTTTTTTCCGATTACTCGATTAGTGATATTGGTAATCGATACTGGGACGTTTGATCGAGTACTCGATTAATCGAGTACTCGATTAATCGAGTACTCGTTCCCATCCCTAATTTTTTTCAAACAAAAAAATCGAACTGAATATAGCCATTGAAATTTAGTAGGAAAAGGATAGAAATTGCTCGAAACTTTCCTTTTCCTACTATATTTCATTAATAATCGTACTTGATTAGTTAAAAAAACAAAAAACGGCCAAATATCAATGTTATCGAAACCGAACAAAACCGGATGAGTCGAACTATGGATATGTCGATGTATTCTGACGGCCCCTCCGATTTCGACACAACGAGTAACGATTGACAACGAGTGTCGATTGTATAGCATTTGAAATACAGTAGGAAAGGGATAGAAATCAGTGCTCGTTTCGAACAATTCCTTTCCTTTTCCTACTATAAGGTAAAGGTAAAGGTTTGTTTATTATAGTGTCACCCCTATTTGAAAGGGCCAGCCAGTTTTGGCTTATGAGACACTCTCTTTCTCAATACGCAGTATATTTCAACTATGAAGGCGTTTGGTGAACAAACAAATGGTCAATTGTCATTCAAATTGAAACTGAACAAAATATCGGATGAGTCGAACTCTGGATATGTCGAGGTATTTTGACGGCCCTCCGATTTCGACACAACGAGTGTCGACTGTAGTTATTATTGTTGGTCTGCTTTAGCTTTCAAAGCTGAACCAGTCTACTTTTCTTACCATTTGGGAAGAGGATTTATTACTCAGGCCCGTAAGAACAGGGGGGGGGGGGGGGGACTAGTTGGCCAAAAAAGCCGATTTTTCTTAATTTTACCCTGAAAATTTTGGGAAAATCCAAATTAGCCCCCCCAATCCCCCCCCCCCCCCCCCCCACAATATTCAGCACAAGGGCTTCAGCCCTGCCAATATGAAATTGCTTCCTACGGGCCTGAATTACATCGAAACCCTTGTTTTGGTGTCCCTTCCTTGGCAAAAATTGAAAATTTGTTATAGAATAGAGAAAACAATGGTGATCAAAAATTTCCCCATTTCACTCATTGTTTTCTGTGTTCTAACGTTTCATATTTTCCAGCAGACTGTCGCCTTTGGCAGGCCCATAGGAAGTAATTTTATATTGGGGTGGCTAAAGCCAAAATATTGGGGGGGGGGGGGGGCTTAATTGAATTTTTTCCTAAATTTTCAGTGTAAAATAAGGAAAATTCGGTATTTTTGACCATCTTTGGGGGGGGGGGGGGGGAGCTTAGCCCCCCTAGCCCCCCAGCCTACGGGCCTGTTTGGGGTGAGAAAGAAATGCAACAAATCAAATTCAAGACATATTTTGGCGCGAATTAGGTTTATTATTCATCTATATTTACAATTGGAATTAACATGCCGCTGCTTTTCAAAGAAAACCTTGTATCTGCAGCTTGAAATAAGCTGCGGATACGAGGTTTTTGTTGAAAAGCGACAATGTTACCATCTCCCATGAAAACCCTGGTTTCAATGTCCCCAATAGAAAAGGCTTGAGATAACTTTAAGTATGTAGGAAGATAGAAATAATGCTGACAACTACAATTTATAATTTATACATTACAAGCTTTCAAATTTGAACAGATTGAATTTTCTATGTGTAGAAAATTGGTTTTGTAAGAATGCATTATATAAATTAAAATGTTCTTAACCCTTTCCCAAACAGCAAAAAATAGGGTGGTCCAATTTGAAAGCTACTGCAGACATCACTATTAATGTTTATAAAGATAGGATTTGTGTATGAAATTGCTAAGAAAATATCGAGGCAAAAGGAGAAAATGCTGGTTATCAGCATTTTCTTCTTTTGTCTCAATGTTTTCCCAAGTCTATTCTAATAGGGACGTCAAAACCCGGCCTTGTTTGGGAAAGGGTTAATAATCCTCCACTCCTTCACACTTCCATACATATCCTTGTCATTTCTTCATTGTTATAATCATTTAATTCTTTCATAGATTTTAATCAGGAAAAAAAAACACGATTCTTTCCAAAGGAAGACCTTGTTCTGATGTCCTCATACCAGGATTGAACCAGAGACTCCATGATTAAGAGTCAAACATGCTACAATTTGCAACATCGCTGCAGCCCTTCATCCCAGACGGACCAATTTGAGGAAGCATTCAGACCTTTCCAAAGGTGACATACCAAAATATGTGTGATAGAAATCGCTTAGTGAATATTGGTGCAATATAGAAAACGCTAATAAACAGCATTTTCTGTTTTTGCCTAAATATCTTCCGTACTGCATTGTATTTTAAATCAAATTTACAACAATGTCGTAGTCTGCATTAGCCCTAAGATTGAAACAGTCTAAATTGCAGTTATTTGGGATGTTAAAAGCAACTAGCATACATATAAATGGTTCATGAACACTTTCCTTTCTTTTTTCCAAATCCTTTTCTTATACATGTACAATGAAATTATTATTGTTTTATTCAAGTAACAAATTTAATTTTTTTGTTGAACTACACTATATATCACTTCACAATTACCGGAATATGCACTGTAAATGTTCTTCATATTATAAACTTTGCCACCTGTGTCTGTAATCGTTTTAGGTTCATCTGAAATAAAGAAATATAATAATTATAAGAACGTTATTTTTAAACATGTACACGAAGACAGATTACATAAAACTCTTTCAGCTTATAATGTTTAGATGTCCACATTTTCCTTCAATGTTTTCTATCTAAAATTTATTATGGTTATGCCATCCGGGTGTGGTCTGGGAAAGAACAAAGCTCAGATTTGTGCTTGCCTTTTTGCCGATTTTGTGACTTTTCTCTTTCTGTCACTATTAATTAGGCAGGTGGACAGGTGCAGCGGAAGAAGAATCTTTAGGTGCTGTCCTGGTGCATTGATAAATCTCTATACATGTTGAGTCAATGGTGCAATACACTTCAAATTAATGGTACAATATTACACACTTCATTTTTCTTGTGAAATTTATCATTACCTAAATATGTTTATGGCAGTAACATATATTACATAGAATTGTACAAAATAGTATGAATTAATTTGAAAATTAAACAAAACATTTTTTACCCAAATATGGTAATGAAATATTTGACATTTTACCTTTATGAATGACCTTGAATTTGGTGTCAAAAGTGAAATATAAATTTTGTGGTATTTCACCAAGTAATAAATTCAGCTTTAACACATTACCAAACCACAAATGTTCCAACTCAACTGGTCCAAATTAAGAGAAGTTGCAGATGACTTTTTCAATGTGAATGATTTTTAGAACTTTTTGGGTAGAAAATAGTGTAGGAATTAAAGAAATTGTTTGTCACAAGCAATCTGTTCACTTCCCACCATGTTTTCCAAAGCATTTATCTTTTGGGGAGTAAAGAAGAGTCTACGTGTGGGAAGTTAATTGAGGGAATACAAATTCAAAGGAGTGTTGAGACAGACTGACAGGCCTGTGACCATACAGGCGGACAAAGGTAAAATATTGTTACAATATTGCACCATCTCTTGCATTAATAGGGAAAATTTTACCTGTCATTTGTTCACCTGATAGATCACCATCAAAGTTCCATAACACTTTACTGTGTACATCTGAAACAAAAACAACATTGAATCATATTAAGAATCTAACCAGCAACTACATTTAGATCTAGATCTATGCCTGAAAGGTACACAAACAGTAACTAATGTGTGCAGATATTATATGCCAGAGTGTGGAAACCGTTTAAAGAAAATGATAATATTAACAAATTACATAGATCTAGATCTAAATATAAATTACAGAACTTTGACAGTTATCCCGCCATATTTCTACTTTTAAAAGTGGAAGTGAAAATCTGGTCCCTAAGGCCTTTCTCATCAATGAAATTGGATATCAAACATTTTAACTAAACAATTTCAGAATTTCTTCTTTTACCGTCATGTTTTTTCCAATCCTGTTTTAGTAGGGATGTCAAGCCCAGACCTTGTTTGGGAAAGAGGTCAATATAGAAATTGGAAAAAAAGTAAGAAAGGGATAAAAAATGATCATTTTTTTACTTTCAGCAATTTCATCCTTTTCCTTCTATATTTCAATTATGGGCATCGAAGATATATTTACTTCATGAGCAACAAAAAATGGTCGAATGTCATTTTAATTGAAACTGAACGATTAAAGAACCTGGATATTTCAGTATTTTAATGGTCACTTTGACTTTTTTAAAAATCAACATGATCAAACACAAAGAAACGAATTTGCACAATTTCTTTTCTCACAAAGTTTTAGGTACTCACTGCTTTTAAGTTAACCTAGACTAACACTTTAAATGTTTAACAACATATTGCTCCACAAGCTGATCGATTTAAAAACATTTAAACTACATTCATTGTTGATAGAATCCACCGAAACACTGCAAATCATACATGACGTCATTTGACACAAATTTGTTTACATGTGACGTCATGATATTTGACATTCGCTTTACACCGATCTGTCACCATATAAACAGTCAAATGGAACTTTCTATGTGCAAACCTTTATCTGAACATGCTTTTTGACAATCCTCTTCTTCGTGTTATCCATAAAAATTCTGTAAACTAGCCCAGTAAGCCAATGCGCCGTGGATATGTTGACAGGAGGCTGCCATTAATGGTTGGGTAAAAAACGCTAATATCGTCTGTAATCATGAAGGGGGAGGTAAAAATGCACGACTTCTCAAGAAATTTACCGATTCTTGACAGCTGTCAAAATAGCGTTTTTAGAGTGCCCATCCAGATTTTACCACCATTCTGACGGGAAATTTTCGAACTTTCTTTACAAAATGAAGCAAATGGTTAATTTCGCCGCGTTTGGTAACTTGAGCTATTTTAAAAACAGCCATTTTCCCATTTTTTAGACCTCGTTTTCTGCATTCAGCCTCCCCGAAAAACTGATTCAGACATCTTTATCAGATAACGAAACCATAGTTTGGAAGAATAATCATTTATCTCAAAATGATAAATACACAACAAATTTGAATGTGGCAGAATGCTTTGTTAGATCTGGCTTTTTGAAATTGGTGTCCAATTTTCAGGAAATCAGCATTTTTGGAACTTTGGGGCCTGTTACCATGGAAACGAGGGGAAATACAGAAAAACGAAAGGCACATTTTAATTATAGTTTTTGACATTCTATTCAAATATTATGGTTTCTTTGAAATCTGTGACTATGCGTGGCCAAGGTTTGGTCGGTTTTTACACGGAATTGCTCTTAACATCTTGATTCTTACTCAGGGGGTTCCAATGAACATTTCTATACCACTCCCAGACTGCCCTTAGGGGGGTGCGTGCAGACCCCTCCTGGCCCACGGACTATGATAGGAAATCAGCTACAATGGCTAGAATTATGGTAGACAATAACTAACAACTCTTCGTACTGTTTTGACCAAAATCTGGATTCAGAGTATGATATCGGATAGGAAATAAGGTACAATGGCTAGAATTATGATAGACAATAACAAACAACTCTTAGTACTGTTTTGACCAAAATCTGGATTCAGAGTATGCTATATGATAGGAAATCAGCTACAATAGCTAGAATTATGGTAGACAATAAATAACAATTCTAAGTACTGTTTTGACCAAAATCTGGATTCAGAGTATGATATCTGATAGGAAGTCAGCTACAATGGCTAGAACTATAGTAGACAATAACTAATAACTCTTAGTACTGTTTTGACCACAATCTGGATTCAGAGTATGATATCTGATAGGAAATCAGCTACAATGGCTAGAATTATGGTAGACAACAAGCAAATTCGTTGAATTGATATCCTCCGCCAAAAATATTTTCATTGTCAATAAAGTAGCGCAGAAACGAATAAAACTCTGTATGTATATGGCTTCAACAGAACGAATATCACTCTGTATGTATATGGCTTCAACAGAACGAATATCACTCTGTGTATGTATATGGCTTAAACAGTCAGGGGCAGTAACTCTAAATTCGACGGTCGAACTGGGTAACTCCGACGATATATGCATGTCCTCTTTGTAGTGAAGCTGTGTGCCAAGTTTCATTGAAATCCAATCTATAGTTTTAAAGAAATAGCGCGGAAACGAATATCACTCTGTATGTATATGGCTTAAACAGTCAGGGGCAGTAACTCTGAATTCGGCGGTCGAACCTGGTAACCCCGAGGATATGCGCATGTCCTCTTTATAGTGAAGCTGTGTGCCAAGGTTATATTGACATCCGGTCTATAGTTTTCAAGAAATAGCGCGGAAATGAATATCACTGTATGTATATGGCTTAAACAGTCAGGGGCAGTAACTCTAAATTCGACGGTCGAACTGGGTAACCCCGACGATATGCCCCTGTCCTCATTGTAGTAAAGCTGTGCGCCAAGTTTCATTGAAATCCGGTCTATTGTTTTCAAGAAATAGCGCGGAAACGAATATCACCCTGTATGTATATGGCTAACACAGTCAGGGGCAGTAACTCTAAATTCGGCAATCAAACCGGGTAACCCCGACGATATGCGCATGTCCACTTTGTAGTGAAGCTGTGTGCCAAGTTTCATTGAAATCCGGTCTATAGTTTTCAAGAAATAGCACAGAAACAAATATCACTCTGTATGTATATGGCATAAACAGTCAGGGGCAGTAACTCTAAATTCGACGGTCGAACCTGGTAACCCCGACGATATGCGCATGTCCTCATTGTAGTAAAGCTGTGTGCCAAGTTTCATTGAAATGCGGTATATAGTTTTCAAGAAATAGCGCGGAAACGAATATTTCTCTGTATATGGCTTAAACAGTCAGGGGCAGTAACTCTAAATTCGGCGGTCAAACCGGGTAACCTCGACGATATGCGCATGTCCACTTTGTAGTGAAGCTGTGTGCCAAGTTTCATCGAAATCCAGTATATAGTTTTCAAGAAATAGCGCGGAAACGAATATTACTCTGTATATGGCTTAAACAGTCAGGGGCAGTAACTCTAAATTCGGCAATCACACCGGGTAACCTCTGTGCGCCTCGGTTTTTACCTACACATGTAGTCCGTCGTACATCAGGTTTTATTGGCAATAAAGACCGCTAAACTTGTTATTATTTCATAAACAACACTTGGTACTGTTTTGACCAAAATCTGGATTCAGAGTATGCTATCTGATAGGAAATCAGCAACTATGGCCAAAATCATGGTAGATATTAAGTAACAACTCTTAGTACTGTTATGACCAAAATCTGGATTCAGAGTAAGATATCTGATAGGAAATCAGCTACAATGGCTAGAATTATTGAAGACAATATCTGGATTCAGAGTAAGATATCTGATAGGAAATCAACAACAATGGCTAAAATAATGGTAGACATTAAGTAACAACTCTTAGTACTGTTATGACCAAAATCTGGATTCAGAGTATGATATCAGATAGGAAATCAGCTACAATGGCTAGAATTATGGTAGACAATAACTAACAACTCTTCGTACTGTTTTGACCAAAATCTGAATTCAGAGTATGATATCTGATAGGAAATCAGGTACAATGGCTAGAATTATAATAGACAATAACAAACAACTCTTAGTACTGTTTTGACCAAAATCTGGATTCAGGGTGTGATATCTGATGGGAAATCATCTACAATAGCTAGAATTACAGTAGACAATAACTAACAACTCTTAGTACTGTTTAGACCAAAATCTGGATTCAGAGTATAATATCGGAAATCACATAATGGGGCTAGAATTTTGGTACAAAATAACTAACAATTCTTAGTACTGTTTTGACCAAAATCTGGATTCAGAGTATGATATCTGATAGGAAATCAGCTACAATGGCTAGAATTATGGTAAACAATAACTAACAACATTCATAACTCTTAGTACTGTTTTGACCAAAATCTAGATTCAGAGTATGATATCAGATAGGAAATCAGCTACAATGGCTAAAATTATGGTAGACAATAACTAACAACTATTAGAAATGTTTTGACCAAAACCTGGATTCAGAGTATGAATTCTGATAGATCAGCTAAAATGGAAAGAATCATAGTAGACTATAATAAACAACTCTTAGTACTGTTTTGACCAAAATGTGGATTCAGGGTATGATATCTGATAGGAAATCAGCTACAATGACTAGAATTATGGTAGACAATTACTAACAACATTCATAACTCTTAGTACTGTTTTGACCAAAATCTGGATTTAGAGTAGGATATCTGATAGTAAATCGGCTACAATGGCTAGAATTATAGTAGACAATAACTAACAATATTCATAACTATTTGTACTGTTTTGACCAAAATCTGGATTCAGAGTAAGATATCTAATAGGAATTCAGCTACAATGGCTAGAATTATGGTAGACAATAACTAACAACTCTTAGTACTGTTTTGACCAACATCTGGAACCAGAGTATGATATCTGATAGGAAATCAGCTACAATGGCTAGAATTATGGTAGACAATAACTAACAATATTCATATCTCTTACTACTGTTTTGACCAAAATCTGGATTCAGAGTATGATATCTGATAGGAAATCGGCTACAATGGCTAGAATTATGGTAGACAATAACTAACAACATTCATAACTCTTAGTACTGTTTTGACCAAAATCCTGATTCAGAGTATGATATCTGATAGGAAATCAGCTACAATGGCTAGAATTATGGTAGACAATAACTAACAACTCTTAGTACTGTTTTGACCAAAATCTGGATTCAGAGTATGATATCTGATAGGAAATCAGCTACAATGGCTAGAATTTTGGTAGACAATAACCAACAACTCTTAGTACTGTTTTGACCAAAATCTGGATTCAGAGTATGATATCTGATAGGAAATCAGCTACAATGGCTAGAGTTATGGTACAATGGCTAGAATTATGGTAGAAAAAAAACTAAAAACATTCATATCTCTTCGTACTGTTTTGACCAAAATCTGGATTCAGAGTATGATATCTGATAGGAAATCGGCTACAACCGCTAGAATTATGGTAGACAAAAACTAAAAACATTCATATCTCTTCATACTGTTTTGACCAAAATCTTGATTCAGAGTATGATATCTGATAGGAAATCGGCTACAACGGCTAGAATTATGGTAGACAATAACTAACAACATTCATATCTCTTAGTACTGTTTTAACCAAACTTTTGATTCAGAGTATGATATCTGATAGGAAATCAGCTACAATGGCTAGAATTATGGTAGACAATAACTAACAACTCTTAGTACTGTTTCGACCAAAATCTGGATTCAGGGTATGTTATCGGATAGGAAATCAGCTACAATGGCTAGAATTATGGCAGACAATAACTAACAACACCTAGTACTGATTTGACCAAAA
Organism: Fragum sueziense; assembly: GCA_963680895.1. NCBI lineage: Eukaryota > Metazoa > Mollusca > Bivalvia > Cardiida > Cardiidae > Fragum > Fragum sueziense. The sequence goes on along the minus strand of OY804593.1, from coordinate 40,192,448 downwards.
TCTGGATTCAGAGTATGCTATCTGATAGGAAATCAGCAACAATGGCTAAAATCATGGTAGTTTGAGTTTATTGGCGTTTTACGCCGTTTTCATATACCAGGGTCATATCGCAGCGGCTGGAGCACCTACCCATGGATTCCTGTTGTTTCTCAAACCAGTACTACCACAACACCCTTACCGAGCCTCCAGCTGCTCGCCCACTTAGGTTAACGATTTTAAAAATCATGGTAGACATTAAGTAACAACTCTTAGTACTGTTATGACCAAAATCTGGATTCAGAGTATGATATATGATAGGAAATCAGCAACAATGGCTAGAATTATGGTAGACGATAACTAACAACTCTTCGTACTGTTTTGACCAAAATCTGGGTTCAGAGTATGATATCTGATAGGAAATCGGCTACAATGGCTAGAATTTTGGTAGACAATAACTAACAACTCTTAGTACTGTTTTGACCAAAACCTGGATTCAGAGTATGCTATCTGATAGAAAATCAGCTACAACGGCTAGAATTATGGTAGACAATAAAAAACAACTATTAGTACTGTTTTGACCAAAATCTGGATTCAGAGTATGATATCTGATAAGAAATCAGCTACAATGGCTAGAATTTTGGTAGACAATAACTAGCAACTCTAAGCACTGTTTTGACCAAAATCTGGATTCAGAGTACGATATCTGATAGGAAATCAGCTACAATGTCTAGAACTATAGTAGACAATAACTTACAAGTCTTAGTACTGTTTTGACCAAAATCTGGAGTCAGAGTATGATATCTGATAGGAAATCAGCTACAATGGCTAGAATTATGGTAGACAATAACTAACAACTCTTAGTACTGTTTTGACCAAAATCTGGATTCAGAGTATGATATCTGATAGGAGATCAGCTACAATGGCCAAATTACGGTAGATTATAACTAACAACTCTTAGTACTGTTTAGACCAAAATGTGGATTCAGGGTATGATATCAGATAGGAAATCAGCTACAATGGCTAGAATTATGGTAGAAAATAACTAACAACATTCATAACTCTTAGTACTGTTTTGACCAAAATCTAGATTCAGAGTATGATATCTGATAGGAAATCAGCTACAATGGCTAGAATTATGGTAGACAATAACTAACAACATTCATAACTCTTAGTACTGTTTTGACCAAAATCTGGTTCAGAGTATGATATCGTCCCTTGACAGCCAGAAAAGGCTATCAGTAGTTAAATTATAACTGCTGATAGCCACTTCTGGCTGTCAAGGGATGAATTATCTGACAGGAAATCAACTACAATGGCTAGAATTATGGTAAACAATAACTAACAACGCTTAGTACTGTTTAGACCAAAATGTGGATTCAGGGTATGATATCTGATAGGAAATCAGCTACAGCGGCTAGAATTATGGTAGACAATAACTAACAACTCTTAGTACTGTTTTGACCAAAATCTGGATTCAGAGTATGATATCTGACAGGAAATCAACTACAATGGCTAAAATTATGGTAAACAATAACTAACAACGCTTAGTAGTGTTTTGACCAAAATCTGGATTCAGAGTATGCTATCGGATAGGAAATCAGCTACAATGGCTAGAATTATGGTAGACAATAACTAACAACTCTTAGTACTGTTTTGACCTAAATCTGGTTTCAGAGTATGCTTTCTGATAGGAAATCAGCTACAATGGCTAGAATTATGGTAGACAATAACTAACAACTCTTAGTACTGTTTTGACAAAAATCTGGATTCAGAGTATGATATCTGATAAGAAATCAGCTACAATGGCTAGAATTATGGTAGACAATCTGATCAGGCCCATAATTGAACTTGTCTGAGAATGTATGATCCTACTTGTTTTGGCCAAGTTTGATCAAGGTTGCCTAACTTTTGTGGATGCTAGAGTATAAACACCCTAATTGTTGATGGACGGACAGACAAACAAGATGAATGGACAGACAGACAGACAGACAGACAGACATGAGTAAAAGCAATATGCCCCTGATCTTTTGATACGGGGCCATAAAAACGAAGAAATTATGACAAGCAATTTCTTAATTTCCTACAATGGTTTCTACCCAGAAAGTCCAAATAAAAAATAAATGCAAACATTTCATTCAATTGGAACTGTGGTCTGCAACATCTTTGAAAATTAACAAAATTAAGGTACACATAATTGTATAGAAAATAGAAATATTAAATTGTGCAGACACACATGAGGAGAGACTGGAAGGCATAACGCATATTGTCGATGTTATTGATAAACCTTGTATCTGCAGCTTTAATCAAGCTGTAGATAAAAGGTTTTGTAATAACATCGACAATATAAAAACATATGATCATGATTACAAACCTGCCATCCACTAATAGAGGTTTGCCAATGAATTCTTGAACAAAAGTACCATCCCTTGATAAATCAAGTTCTGAAAAATAGAAAGTCTCAATGAAATACAGAAAGGATAGTATTTTAGACTTAACCCTTTGCAATACAACAAAATGTTGTCCCTTCAGAATAAAAGATGTTACGGAAAACAAAACAAGAGATGTTTGTAAAACATATATGCCCCCTCAAGGGCCTACATTTGATGTAGGTCAAAGTCCAAGGTCAAGTTAACAAGGTCCAAGGTCATGGTCTCATATGAAAGGTCTTTGTAGGAGGTGTCTATGTATGAAATATCAAAGCTGTATATTTAAAAGTAAAATGAAACATAGGCCAGGTTAAAGTTTTTACAAGTAGGCCAAATGTCAAGGTCATGGTCAAATGTGAAAGGTCTTGGTTGGAGGTGTCCATGTGTGAAATATCAAGGCTGTAGGTGTAAAAGGACATGATATATATGCCTGGTTTCAGTCTTTTTAAAAGTAGGTCAAACTCCAAGGTCAAGGTTGCAATATTCAAAGTCATGGTCAAATGTGAAAGGTCTTGGTAGGAGGTGTCTATGTATGAAATATCAAGGCTGTAGGTGTAATAGGACATAAGATAACGGCTATGTTAAAGATTTCTAAAAGTATGTAAAAATCAAAGGTCAATGACATACAGGCCAAGGTCATGGTCAAATGTGAAAGGTCTTGGTAGGGGGTGTCCATGTGTAAAATATTGAGACTGTATAGGTAACAGGACATGAGATATATGCCTAGTTTAAGGTTTTTTTTAAAGTAGGTCAAACTCCAAGGTCAAGGTCCAAGGTCATGGTCAAAAGTGAAATATCTTGGTTGGAAGTGACCATGTGTGAAATATCAAGGCTGTAAATGTAAAATGACATGAAATATAGGCCAGATTAATGTATTATTAAAGTAGGTTAAACACCAAGGTCAAGGTCACAAGGTCCAAGGTCATGGTCAAATGTGAAAGGTCTTGGTCGTAGGTGTCTATGTGTGAAATACCAAGGCTGTATGTGTAAAAGGACATGATATATCGGCTAGATTAAAGTTTTTTTTTAAAGTAGGTCAAAGTCCAAGGTCAAGGTCACAAGGTCCAAGGTCATGGTCAAATGTGAAAGGTCTTGGTAAGATGTGTCCATGTGTGAAATACCAAGGCTGTATGTGTAATAGCACATAAGATATAGGCCAAGTTTAATTTATCTAAAAGTAGGTCAAACTCCAAGGTCAAGGCCACATGGTCCAAGGTCATAGTCGTATGTGATAGGTCTTGGTCAGAGGTTTCCATGTGTCAAATATCAAGGCTGTATGTGTAAAAGGACATGATATATCGGTCAGGTTAAAGTTTTTCAAAAGTAGGTCAAACTCCAAGGTCAAAGTCACAGAGTCCAAGGTCATGGTCAATTATGAAAGGTCTTGGTAAGATGTGTCCATGTGTGAAATATCAAGGCTGTATTTGTAAAAGGTCATGAGATATTTGCCGGGTTTAATTTTTTCAAAATTGGTCAAACTCCAAGGTCAAGGTCACAAGGTCCAAGGTCATGGTTAAATCTGAACGATGTTGATAGGAGGTATCTATGTGTGAGATATCAAGGCTGTATGTGTAAAAGGACATGAGATATAGGCAAGGTTAAGAATTAAGTATAAAAATCAACAAAGGGCAATAACTCCAAGAATTTGATTGGCAGAGTTACGGTTCTTGTACACTGCACCTCTCCATAATAAAATCTATTCACCTGTAAAGTTTCATGATTCTACCTTACATATTTTTTGAGTTGTGCTCCGGACAAGAATCAAGTTATAAACTCATTAAAGGGCAATAACTCAAAAAATTTGATCAGCAGAGTTACGGTTCTTGTGCACTGCACCTCTCCATAATGAGATCTATCCACCTATTAAGTTTCATGATTCTACCTTACATACTTTTTGAGTTATGCTCCGGACAATAATCAAGTTTGAAAATCAACAAAGGGCAATAACTCAAAAAATTTGATCAGCAGAGTTCAGTTCTTGTGCACTGCACCGCTCCATAATGAGATCTATCTACCTATTAAGTTTCATGATTCTGCCTTACATACTTTTTGAGTTATGCTCCGGACAATAATCAAGTTTGAAAATCAACAAAGGGCAATAACTCAAAAAATTTGATCGGCAGAGTTACGGTTCTTGTGCACTGCACCTCTCCATAATGAGATCTATTCACCTGTAAAGTTTCATGATTCTACCTAACATAGTTTTTGAGTTATGCTCCGGACAAAAATCAAGTTTGAAAATCAACAAAGGGCAATAACTCAAAAAATTTGATCAGCAGAGTTACAGTTCTTGTGCACTGCACCTCTCCATAATGAGATCTATCCACCTGTAAAGTTTCCTTATTGTACCTTACATACTTTTTGAGTTATGCTCCGGACAATAATCAAGTTTGAAAATCAACAAAGGGCAATAACTCAAAAAATTTGATCGGCAGAGTTACGGTTCTTGTGCACTGCACCTCTCCATAATGAGATCTATTCACCTGTAAAGTTTCATGATTCTACCTAACATAGTTTTTGAGTTATGCTCCGGACAAAAATCAAGTTTGAAAATCAACAAAGGGCAATAACTCAAAAAATTTGATCAGCAGAGTTACAGTTCTTGTGCACTGCACCTCTCCATAATGAGATCTATCCACCTGTAAAGTTTCATAATTGTACCTTACATACTTTTTGAGTTATGCTCCGGACAAGAATCAAGTTATAAAATCAACAAAGGGCAATAACTCAAAAAATTTGATCGGCAGAGTTACGGTTCTTGTGCACTGCACCTCTCCATAATGAGATCTATCCACCTATGAAGTTTCATGATTCTACCTTTAATACTTTTCGAGTTATGCTCCGGACAAGGTTTGGTCTACGGACAGACCGACCGACATACGGACCGACCGACCGACCGACCGACCTTCCGACCGACACTTGCAAAACAATATACCCCCATTTTCATTGAAAGGGGGCATAATTAATCTATCAAAATTTTTTTTTTTTCAAAGAGTGGAAAATATTCAGAGAAAGGGAGAAAATGCTGAATATCATAATTTTCTCAGACGGTTCTGACGGTTGGGACAATAATTTGGGAAAAGTACCCAGTTCTCTAATAAGTCATACATCTGATGAAGAAGTTGAATAAGGCGAGATACATGCAACAAACCTTTTGAAAATTGACGAAGCATTAATCCATTACCACACATTAACTCTTTTTGACTCCCCAAGTAAAAAAGGCTTTAGAAAACATTGTGGAAAATGAAGAAATTGCTTGTGACAATTCCCACAATGTTTTCTACCCAAAAAGTCAAAAAGATTTTAATTTTCATTCACTTGAAAATGTCGTCTGCAACATCTTTAAATTTGGAACAGCTAAAAATATTGTCATTTGGTAATGGGCTAAGAAAGTTGTTGCAAAATATCTTACCAGAATTGAAATTATTTTGTCTGTAGTAGCTATCTATTCCATGATGCACAATCTTTAATATGTCCTGTGCTAATATGCACAAATTGCATAATATCTCCATTTTGTCGTCTGCAGCAGCTTTCAAATTGGAACAGTCTAAAATTTTATCGTTTGGGAAAGGGTTAAGACATACCATGTACAGCTTTCACTCTAATTCCTCTGTGATTGTTATTTTTCTGGACCCATAATTTATCTGGGAATTTCTTTGTCTAAAAAATAGTAAGAAAAAGTATTAAGATTCATTAAAATGTAAAGACATTTACAAGTTACAACACTTATTTCATTTCAATAAACCTCCCGACGGAGAGTCGCATCTTCAAGGTGGATAATCAAGTGATACAACAATGTCAGAAAATCTTCAATAACTTTGCGAATACGGGACCGATTTGACTTTGGTTTGAAGCAGAGAAGGTGGACAGACGTCACACATTAGAAAGACGTTATATATTGAAGATCAACCAAAATTTTGGTTGATCTTCAATAACCCTTTTATCAGTTGATTTTAAAAAAAAATCCACCACGTCCAGCTTATTCCTGGAATCTTTCCACCTTCCCTGCTTCAAACCTAATTCAAATTGGTCAAGTATTAACAACAAGAGGACCATGATGGTCCTATATCGCTCACCTGAACATAGGTGACAAAATGGTAATTTTGTCAATTGAAAAGGCATATAACTAAGGACTTTCTGTTATGATCAGAAGCTACAGCATAGGGATAATTATTTATAATTATTTATAATTTGAGAAAAGATTGTTAAACACTGCCCTCTTTATCATATTTATATGGAACCCAGTCAACCCACAACATAGGGGAACTATTCACTGAGCAGATACAATTTGATTCAGATTAAATCTTTTCCTAACAGCATATCATCAGAGCAGTAGAATTAAAATCTGCTGTAACTAACAAAACAGAATGCCGAGCAAGACTGCATTTGTGTACAAAAGTGGCCAGAAAATGATGAGGCAAAAGATGCAAATATAGGCTATCAGCATTTTCTCCTTTTGCTATAACATTTTCCCAGCATTTTCAATCAGTGAGCCAAAACCTGCTTAATCCCTTCCCAAACTGAAAAGGAATAGACTGTTCCAATTAACCCTTTCCAAAACAAGACCTGGTTTTGATGTCCATAATAGAAAATGCTTGGGAAAAGATTGAGACAAAAGAAGAAACAGCTGATAACCAGCAGACTCTCCTTTTGTCTCAATATTTTATGTGCTATATTTTACACAAATCCTGTCTTTGTCGACTTTCATTTTGACGTCTGTAGTGGATTTCTAATTGGAAAAATTAAACTTTTGTCGTTTGGGAAAGGGTTAAAAAAAGAACAAAAAATTGATATGGATAAAGAAAGGATTCATGCACAATAAAGCAGATAATATATTGAGACAAAGGGAGAAAATTACTGATTATCAGCCTTTTCTTCATTTGACTGAATATTTTCCCAAGCCTTTTCTAATTATTTAGGGATGTCAAACCAGGCACTTTCAGGAAAGGGTTTAATCAAATAAGAGAGGTTAAGGGCTTTCGTCATTGTAAAATATCTTTCAATGTTTATCAAACCCTGTGATGAGGGTATTCATTTGAATGATCTAACTAAAACTATTTAAATGAGTACCAACAACAAAGGATAGTTTAAATAACAAATAGAATTGTATTTACCCCTTTTAACATGCAGCTCCCCATTCTGGCCTGTCTAGTGTAAACATCTGTCCGTCTAAAGTAAACATTTCTCGTATTTGTTGATATTATGGGGATTAGACCTATCCCCAGTGGGGGATCAAAACCTCGTAACTCCAGCTTTGTCGAGCTGTAGTTATGAGGTTTTGACTCCCACTAACCATATTATATCTGGTTGATTTTTTAAGAATTTTCTTAGGATTTCTGGAAGTCTGACCCTGCCACACCCACATTTTTTGACAAATCTTAAAATTTATGGACAAATTTTCAAAAGAGTCACTAAAAGAACATTTCTGCCAAGTTTGGTTCAAATTGGCCCAATGGTTGATTTTTAAAGAATTTTCTTAAGATTTATAAGCCCCGCCCTGCCACGCCCACATTTTTTGGCCAATCAAAAATCCGCAAACAAGTTTTGAGAAGGGTCACTCAAGGAACATTCCTGCCAAGTTTGGTAAAAATTGGCCCAATGGTATAGGAGGAGAAGATGTTTAAAGAAATTGTGGACGGACGGACGGACGGACGGACGGTGAGCGACCACAATAGCTCACCTTGAGCACTTTGTGCTCAGGTGAGCTAAAATATTAATGATTTTCTGAAATTCTTGGTCACGTGATTAACCACTGTGATCTTACCGCCTTCTGTGATTCAAACCATTTTTTTATCAAATTGGTCAAATATTTTACTGTTCTATCATGTGATTCCCTGACATGAATATCATAGTTGTAATTGAAAAACCGTGTATCTCGTTTTTGGAAAATTTTGGAAGGGAGAGAAACAAGAGTTGTCCGTGGACAACGTAGCTCGCCTATACGAGAGCTTGTCACAAAAAAAAAGAGTCCAAGGTCAAAGGTCAAGGTCATTGGGTCAAAGGTCATGGTCTCAAGGTCAAGGTTATGGTACGAAGTATCCATATGTGAAATATCAAGGCTCTATCTATAATAGTGCAAGAGATATAGGCCAGGTTAAAGTTTTTGAAAAGTAGGTCAAACTCCAAGGTAAAGGTCACTAGGTCAAAGGTCATGGTCCCAAATTAAAGGTCTTGCTGAGAAGTATCCATGTGTGAAGTATCAAGGCTGTATCTGTAAAAATCGCCGAGATATAGGCCAGGTTAAAGTTTTTTAAAAGTAGGTCAAACTCCAAGGTCAAGGTCACTAGGTCAAAGGTCATGGTCCCAAATGCAAGGTCTTGGCAGGAGGTATCCATGTGTGAAGTATCAAGGCTGTATCTCAAATAGTGCCTGAGATATAAACCAGGTTAAAGTTTTTGAAGACGCGACGCCGACGCTGACACCGACGCCGACACTAGGGCTGTGACATTAGCTCCCCGGACATAAAGTCCCGGCTCGCTAAAAAGTGTAATAACTTTTCCCAAACTGAAATGTTTTACTTGAAATTTGGACATATTGTTCATAAATGATTTGTCATTAATACTAATCAGTAAAAATATCTCTAAACCTGTAAGAATTGTCTTTAACTAGGCAAACAAGTTTGTACTTTGAAAATCGCAACAATCAACATACGAAGTTTTGCATTTACATCGATGATATACCTACAGTGGAGATTGTGCATGATGGGATGGGTAAATCTACGGACAAATTTGCCTTGCTTTGGGTGAGACTTTTTGCAATAACTTTCTAATTTCTGTTTCAATTTTCAAACAGTTTGTTGCCTGTACCCCCACCTTACTAAGCTCTTTCCTCTGATGCATGACTTATGTGAAACCTTGTACTTTTTGCAAAAATTGATCCTACCTGAACAAAAAAACGAAAACAAAACAGTTGGGATCAATTTTTGGGTAATGTATGAGATTTCAAATAAGTTAGTCTTACATCTGAGGAAAAGTGGGGTATATGCAACAAACCGTTTGAAAATTGACTCATTTATAATAAAGTTATTGCACAATTTCTTACCTGAAGTGTTGCTAATGTAGCCGCACTTGTCATTTTGTTTTCTGGTCGGTTGGAATCAAATTTTGAAAAAAGTAAAAAGATTCCACAAATAATCTATATATCTAAGGAAAGAGCTCAGTTTGGCGTGGTACATGCAAAAAACTTTGGAAAATTGAAGCAAAAATAAAAAAAAGTTATTGCAAAATATTTGACCGGAATCGAGATTGTGTTGGAATGGGTTAAAAAGTGACAAGAATGTTCACAATTATGAAACCAAAAGCTATTGGCCATACTACTCACATGTTTCATGAACTTTTCCGTATCCTGTGGTATTTTAAAGGCTGTTGGAATAGCTTTAGATTTGGAAGTAGCCAGGCTGCCTTTGTTGGTTATAAACCCTAGCCCTGGGAAATGATTAACCTGAAAGATTTTACAGAATTAGGATCAATTTCAATTATTACAAACATTGTAAAACAAGAATTGTCTTGGAGCTACTCTCTTACGAACAGAGCGTATTCTCCCTACATTCCATTTTGATAGAATACTCTCTGTTCTCGCGGGGTCGTTTCACGTCTAATCTCGGGGCCTTGGCGGGATTTCGGTATCCAATCGTCGCCAATATACTCATAAACAATCGAAATTTCTGATACAAGAAATGATTGGCTAACGCTTCAAATTACCAGCTTCCGCCAAAAATAGAAGCGACGTAATGTATACGTAATCAAACCAGATCAAACTGAAAGATTTTGATTCGATAATTCAAATGTTACCGGCTTCAGCCAAAAATAGAAACGACGTAATGTATACGTAATGATCATGCAAGATAAAACTGAATGATTTTGATTCGATAATTCAAATGGTGTGCTATAATTAGATTATGACGACCAAATAGGCTGTTGGTGTACCGAAAACTGCAGAGGTCATATTTGATGGTTTAATCAATAGAGCTCGGCATGGAGAGTATCTTGGAGCCAACTAATACCCTGCTGGCACAGGTCACAAAGTCAAATTATCTCCCTTGGCTGACCTTGTAGATCACAATGAAATTGCTTCATGCGAATGTCCAAGTCATGCAACTCATGTTGATCTTTAACCCTTTCCCAAATGGCAAAATTTTAGGATGATCCACTTCAAAAACTGCCACAAATGACAAAATGGAGGTTATTAAAGATAGAATTCGTGTAAAATATAACACAGAAAATATTGAGACAAAAGGAGAAACTGCTGGTTATCAGCAGTTTCTTATTTTGTTTCGATGTTTTCCCAAGCCTTTTCTTTTAGGGACGTCAAAACCAGGTCTTGTTTGGGAAAGGGTTAACATATTCCTAAACATTGATGCTTTTTGACGCCCTTCGAGATACAGGCTTTGGAAAACATTGTGGAAAATGAAGAAATTGTTTGTGATTCGTCATTTCAAACAATATTTTTAACCCATTACTGCACAGTGACGCCTTTTTACTCCATTTAAAGAAACCGCTCTGGAAACCATCATGGAAAATGAAAGAATTTGCTTGTGACAAGCAATTTCTTCATTTTTCATGATATTTTCTACATCAAAAGACCAAAAAAATGAAAAAAATTATTTACTTGAAATTGTCGACTGCATTGTGTTTGAATTTGGATAAGTCTAAAATTATGTTGTTTGGTAATGGGTTAACCCAAAAAGACCAAAAAATATACAATCATATTCACTTGAAATTGTCATCTGCATCATCTCTGAATTCGAAACTGTCTGGTGATGGGTTAATCCCTTCCAAAACAACAAAGTTTGAGGGTTGTCCATTTTGGAAGCTACTGCAGGGCTCAGTCGACAAGACAGATTTAAATGAATGTAAAACTTGTGAATAATATAACACAGAAAACATTGAGGTAAAAGGAGAAAATGCTCATTATCAGCATTTTCTTCTTTTGTCTCAATGTTTTCCCTAGCCTATTCTATTAAGGACGTCAACCCCAGGTCTTGTTTGGGAAAAGGTTAAAGTAAATCTTTTTATCAAAATCTGTCCAGCCATTTGTGAGGAGTTGTGCTGACAAGAAATGTGGACGGACATACGGACAGCAAGATAGGGCCATTCCTATTATACCCACTAAACTTTTTTTGCAAGGGGTATAATTACCATCCAGAGCAAGATAGGAATATCTTATTTTTGTGTGTGTGTGAGTAAACCCTTTCCCAAACAAGACCTGGTTTTGACGTCCCAATAGAAATGGTTTTAGAAAACATTGAAACAAAAGAAGAAACTGCTGATAACCAGCAGTTTCTCCTTTTGTCTCAATATTTTCTGTGCCATATTTTACACAAATCCTATCTTTGATAACATCCATTTTTAGTCATTTATGGCAGTTTTTGAATTTGACCACCCTAAAATTTTGTCGTTTGGGAAAGGGTTAAATAAACATTTCAGAGGAATGAAAAGTCAAATTATTAAGTCTAGTTTATGTAAATTGATTCCATTAGTTATAACCCTGAAAATCTAACCGCAGTCAAAGTTAAAAAAGATAAATTGCTTAGTAACAAAACACTTATTCAACATACCTTTTGGTGTGGTTTGAGATTTTGCATAGTGGTTGCCATAGAAACAAAAGGAAAATCATGCATCCACATCACATCCCAATCTTGGGCTCCATCGGTTGAGATGAAAAAGCCCAGCCTTTCAAACACATTTTTCACATGGTTTAGGTAACCCTTGTATAGCTGAAAGAGATATTATATTATACAGGGTGTCCCAAAAGTAAGTTAACACTTATCAAGGGTAATAGCTCTGCTATTTCCAAGCCGATTTCTTTCGGAAAACTATCGTTATCTGCGGAATTCATTGAAATTATGTTTGTCATACACTTCAATGTTACACACAAATTAAAATGGCCTCGTTTTTACGTCATTTGTTCCCCTATCAAAATGATGTCACAACCTACATTCTCACAGTGTATGTATGATGTAAAGCATATCATTATATTAATCTAAATCTCCAATATGTTTTCAAAGAAAGTTTCAATCTTAATTCAAAATGGAAGGTCCACCAAGAAGAAAACTCATCTACTCTATAGTCGATTTTGAACGATCTCGGTCATATTTTGATGAACACAGAAGCAAAAGACCGAAAACATCCCGCAGCGCAGAAAACATCTCAGCTTTGAATGAGACTGCATATCAAAGTCCAGGAGAGTCAACGAGAAGAATTTTGTCAGTACAAGATTCATTGAAATCTTTAGAACAATGCATTTTGATTTTTTTTAAATATTTTCCCATACCATTATTCAAATTACGAAATCACAGTCTTTTTGGGAGATATGTCAAACATTTAGACTGTTGTAGGTGGACACATGTCAGATTTGGATTCCCTGGACTACTTTCTGTGGAGAAACATGTGGTCAGAAGTGTAATTTTCAAAGCAAGAACATGTTAAATTGAACATGTACAATGTTGCTATCAAACATTTAAAGAGAATGTATGCAACTTTCTATGGACACATGTTAGGCAAACATTAAAAGCTTTAGCGCAAGAATAAATCAAGGAAAGCGACAGAAGGGACATAATCTATCTAGAATGTCATTTACTATCAAATCGCCGTCATCGATAAAATAGGGTGTGTTTGATTTATCATAGATAAAACATACAAATTTTATGATAACATGATGAAATTTCTTTTATTTATTTCTGAACATAACCCTCTGTACTGTCTGCGATATTAGGAATACACAAATGATATATTAGCCGAGATATATTAGATTTACAGTGTTACCTTACTTTTGGGACACCCTGTACTTAATGCAATCATCATATTCAATCTTAAATGATTTATCATTTGACCATGGTTATTAAAGCATGTATATTTTTATCAAATTTACCAAATGTAAGGTCAGGTGCTTAATAAATACATGCAATTTACAAGACTGCAGCTGTCAACATATACATATTTTTTTTCTGTGAATCCGTGATGCAACATCAAATTGCACAGCTCTAGCATTGTGCATAAAATTAAACTCCTTCGCAAAAAAAATTGGGGGTGGTCCAATTTGAAAGATGCTGTAGATGATATAAATCATACTGATTAAGAAAATATATGATTTCAATATGACACAGAAAATATTGAAGTAAAAAGTAGAAAACGTTGGTTATCAGCATTTTCTTCTTTTATCCAAATGTTTTTCAAAGTCTTTTTTTCACTATTAAAGGCATCAAAACCAGGTTTCGTTTGAGAAATGGTTGATGCAGAAGGACTTGCTTTCATAAGATGTGGACGTACGAGGGGTGATCCAGAATTAGCGGTACTGGCTTTATAACTTCAATACGAATCCATCGAAGTCAAATAAATTTTTACAGCATGAAATGTAAATTATCAATGATCCATGGACCAAATATCATCAAAATCAGACCAAAAACAAAAAAGTTACAATAAAACTAGTTTTGTATATAACGAATAGGCGGGGCAGGTATGCACCTAACGTCACGACGTCGCAAGTTCGCAACATTAAAATACCGACGTTACTCCTCAACATAGTCACCAGATATGCAATACACTTACTGTGACGTTCAGTTCATCCACTTAACATGTTAATGTACCATTGCTTGACGATTGTAGAAAACATCCATTGAATGTCTGGAGCTATTTCACCAAAGTCCTTGAAACGGACATTTCAGTACAGATTTCATATAGGGAAATACCCGAAATTGCTCTGAAGCTTTAAAAACTGATGAAAAGGAACGATTTTAGCTTTCTTTGATTGGGAATGAGACAGGTGACGTCCGTTGTTGTGATTTTAAGTGTTTTAAGGTCATACACGCGCACGCGAATTAATATGCTGTTGGGATTTTATCACGGAATTTGCTTCTTGACAAACAGAATTTCTTCAACGCCTGTACACGTTTTCCCACAATTTCTGTATTAGGTAGATGTGGAATCTACTGAAAGCTGAGCCTATTCACGTCAAAATTTTCTGTCAGTATCCAAAACTCTCTACCATAACTTAGGTCCGTCTTGTAACAAATGCATTTGATGGTGGAGCGTGATCTCCAGTGTTGACGCGCTTATCAGCTTTAGTTGACGCGACGTCCAGACTGCTCCTCTAGCTACTACCTCCTTTCTTTTCCTACAGCAATATACTTCCCTTTTTGAAGATTCGGTACCAAACAGTTGTGAAAAGTCTAATAAAGAATGTTTTATGAGTTTTTCTACATTATTTTGCAAGTATCGAATATGGAATATCCACGTTCTACGCAAAACTAAAAATCTGCGCACGTTCGAAGACTCTGCCAACGTCATAGTTGACTTTTATCACCAAAGCAAAGTGGTCCACAGTTCTCCCGTTTAGCCAGAAAAAAACGTTCAAATTGTGGTCATAGAATAGCACGAAGTTATTTTTGATGTTCACAAAGTCTCAGTAAAATCGTTTCGTTAGAAAGGGTTGAAAAACATAATAAAATATTAAAAAGGTAAGTTATTCTACCCCTGCCCCGCCTGACCGTACCTTGGTTGCTATGGACACGCTTTCAACATGGACGCAATTAAAAGACAATGCCAAAATTTCCATATCGTGTCAAATATAAGTAGTACTTGTATTATGCCAAATTTCATTTAGAAAAACACACAAATATTAATTTCAGAGCATCAGTACCGCTAATTCTGGATCACCCCTCGTACGTAAATAAATCATGAAGGAATAGACAGATAGGGGTGATACCAATATATCGTCGCTTTTCAACACAAAACTTGTAACTGCAGCTTGCTTTAACCCTTTCCTAAACAAGACCTGGTTTTGACCTCCCTAATAGAGAGGGCTTGAGAAAACATTGAGACAAAAGAAGAAACTGCTGATAACCAGCAGTTTCTCTTTTTGTCTCAATATTTTCTGTGCCATATTTTACACAAATCCTATCTTTTATAACATCGATTTTGTCATTTGTGGCAGTTTTTGAAGTGGATCACCCTAAAATTTTGTCGTTTGGGAAAGGGTTAAGCTGCAGTTACAAGATTTTTGTTGAAAAGGAGCGATATGTCCACCTTTGGCAGCACAATGTATTTTTTTTAATTTTCAATTTTTAGGATTTTTTTTATTCTTTCACCTATTTTGATCTTTTTAATTATTAACGCATAATTTAATTGTCATCTGCAATCACTTTTATTTTACTTCTAACTCCCTCTTCACGGGGGAAAAAACAACAACTAAAATCTTACATTTTTTCCATTTAGCCACACCACAGGTCCTTTTCTGGTATAGTTCTCTGAAGCTACACTGCCCTGTGCTTCTACAATGATTGTTTCCCTATTTGTATGTAGATCATGTTCTTGTTTCATTTGCTGTAGTTGGTATATGTTTAAAATCGTCATTAAAACACCACAGATTAAAATAATTACGACCAGTAGTAGCATCATTGATGGCCGCTTCATGCCTTTGTTCTTTTTGCCAAATCCATCCATATTCTGAAATTATGAAGAAACAAGTTTTAATCTTTTACCACACGACAAAATTTTAGACTTGTTCAAATTCAAAGATGTTGCAGACGAAAATTTCAAGTGAATATAATTATATACTTTTTGGTCTTTTGGGGTAGAAAAAATTGTGGGAAATGAAGAAATTGCTGTTACAAGCAATTTCTTCATTTTCCACAATGTTTTCCAAAGCTTT
This sequence comes from Fragum sueziense, assembly GCA_963680895.1. NCBI lineage: Eukaryota > Metazoa > Mollusca > Bivalvia > Cardiida > Cardiidae > Fragum > Fragum sueziense. Next base: position 40,176,396 of record OY804593.1, on the reverse strand, counting down.
TATTTTGTAGGGCATCTAAAGTCATCATTATGAGGGAATGGGTTAACCCTTCACATAAGAAGTCATGGTTTTGACTTCCTTATTAAAGTTTGCATTGAAAAGCACCTGCAGAAAATAAGAAATGATGACAAAATAGATGTTACTCTAGGAATCAAACATTTTGTATGTTATAGAAAATGGGGAAAATCCAGTTATCAGGATTTCCTCCCTTTTCTCTATGTTTTCTTCAACTTTCCACTAGTCAACAATAATTCAAAACCCACACATTGTTGCTTTTTGATGCCTCTCAATGTATAGGCTTTAGAAAACACTGTGGAAAATGAATAAATGTGTGTGACAAGCTATTTCTTCTTTTCTCACAATGTTTTCTGCCCAAAAGACCAAAAATGTAAATTTTCAAACACTTCTACTTGTCAACTGCAACATCTTTCAACTTAGACCAGTCTAAAATTTTGCCATCCAGTAATGGATTAACCTGAAGCAGCTTGAGTAAAATCTTCCCGACCTAGAAACATGTGTCATTCTACCCTAACAGCTGTTGCTTGATACTCATACAACATAAAAATTGTATGTGTTTTTGCATGTGTGTTTTTTATTCTATAGAAAAAAAAGAACATTACCTATTAATGATAAGTTATACAACCTTAGCTATTATTGTATGATTAGTTTTCATTTCTCTCACAACAAATCTTTTAAGAGAGGAGAAAAAGTTGTTGATCATCAAAGACTGTGCTGCTGCCAATCCAAGATTTCTGTGGAGGGGGCATCTTCGCTAGCCAAGGTTGAACCCACCTACGTTTGTATTCACCCTTGGCGGATTTAGTCCGATTTTCTTGAAATCGCGAAGCGCCGCCTAGCGGTTGTTCTGCTGGTTGTTTACGTCCATTATTGATGACGTCATTAACGCGTGTTGTCTTTCGCGTCATTCATCATGCGGATTATGTAAAAGTTAGCTGCTTTTTTGGTCAAATTGTCGAAAGTATAATAATTCGTTGATTATAGTGAGGGAATTCCTGTCTATTGCAGTTAAATTCTTAGGAAAAATCGCCCATCTTCGCGTTTTTGAGTTGCAAATGCAATGCTTTTCCCCGCCCATTGTCATGATTTGGTTACTCATAACAAATGTATCAGTCGACAATCTGATTGGTTCCAGCGAGACCTCGCTGGAACCAATGAAAACTCTTTCCAGGAGACCAAGAAAATCGGACTAAATACGCCAAGGGTGAATACAGAAACAATGTTATGTCGTAGATGTCACCCTTGGCTTGCGAATATGTGGAGGGGGGGGGGTCGAATTTACAAATAGGGGGTTTGTTTACCTAGTATTACATAATTTTGACTGAATTTCTGCATGAAAATAAAATAATCTCCCCAACACCCCTGGATCCGCCACTGTTGTGTACATTAGTTGCAATAATGTAAACAAAACCCTTTTTAAACTTGGTCTGGGTTTTATAAACTAAGACCCATCATCAATTTTGGTGGCTACGATATCGGAGTTACGTGTACATCAGATGATCTTGTTTGAACCAAAGCATGGGAGTAGAGGTGCTTATAAGTGGCCAAATATAAACACTGATTTAACAACAAACAAGAGTCAGGTACAGGAACATTACTTTGCAGGGCTCTGCGCAAGACTGTACTAACTACACATTTATGTATGATGTAGCTAATACAGCCTTGCACAAAATAAGGTCATGTTTGGGAAAGGAAAAAATTTTTTTATTGGAAACAAAGTTACAATTATTTCTTTCCTAAACATGACTTTGGTTTGTTGTCCCTGATAGAAAAGCCCTGGAAGCCACTTCCATTAGAAATGTCAAAACCAGAGGCGCGTTCTTTAGAGCGAGATTTTTTAGGATTTCTTAAGATCTTTTAGATAAAGCATTTTTAAGACTGAGATTTCTACAGACGTTCCTTCGAAAGCATTTATTTTACATCGATTGGGAAGCAAGTTTCTTCAACTTATTTTAATCCCTCTCGATTGAGCTACCTGGAAATCCACCAGTACTCGCGCCGAATGTGTGGGCCAATGAGAAGCCTTGAACAATCCCCGCTACCGGGGATCAAACTTGGAACCTCTTAGTCGAAAGGGCGACGCTCTACCCCGCGACTACGGACACCACATTCTGAGATTCTGATCGAGGTGTTCCAAAAGCTCCATACTTCATATAAATGATGTCACAGTGATGTTATTTGTATGAAGTATGGATCCATGGAACGATCGTTATAACTTGGTCAATTCTACTTTATTTTGTTTCTGCAAGAGTTGACCGAAGGATTCTGCAACAAGTATATTGTAATGGCGCCTCCCAACAAGTAATTTAAAAATACTGTTCTTAACTTTAAGAACGCTTTATCCTTAAGAAATATCTCTCTAAATACACACTTCAGGCCCCAAACTCAAGTACATACTCATGAGTATTGAGTACATGCTCAAGTTCAATGGAATACTTTCCAACGTTGACTGGTATTCAATTGTAGTTTACGTGGAGTTGGTGTGATTTGAGTACAGTGGTCCAATTTGAGTCTGAGAACATACTTAAGTATTCACAAGAAACCAGGGCCTGATCTTGTTTCACACTTCTAATCTTGTTTGGGAAAGGGCACATAAAAAAAGATAATGAATTATCAAATTAATACCTGCATTGATTTTAAGTTCTGGTAATGATCCATCAAGAATGTTTTCTGAAAGTAAAAAATGATAAGTATGCATTTCTTTACCCTTTCCCAAACAACACAATTAAAGTGAGTTCTTAATCAAATGGTAGGCTACTACAGGCGACAAAATGGAGATAAGATTAATCATGAAAAATATTTATTGGTCGGCTATTTATCAAAGAGGTTTCAAATGTCAAAGTGGTTCGTATGGTCCGACCACAGTTCTTCCGGTAGTCGGAGTCTATAGCCACGGAGATGACATCAAATACCCCACACTATTGGTGTTCGATAATCGAAATCGATTATAGCAAACAATAACTTGAGCTGTAATACCAATCGAAGTAAGCCCAAATGTGTAAACACAAATGTCAGCGCTTACAAATAGGACTTTGTTTTCCTTTGCTAATTGAGCTACTAACTTATTAAATCCGTAGATCTATTACAATCACTTTACCTTTGTCATCTTGAATAAGACAGCAACACCTTTGAATTCAGATCACTCCAAAATTTTGTCATTTTGAAAAAGAGTTAACCAAAAAGCGAACAGAAAATTGCAAGACCATGAGTTTCTCAGTCTCAGAAAAATAATTTCAAGTAAAAAAATACTTCCTTAATTGATCTGTCAAACTCACCTGTCAACACTAATCAAAACAAACTCGCCCTAATTGTCATCAAATTTGAAAATCAAACACAGCGTTGTCTCTTCAAAATTATCAAGGTAAAATATCAGTACACATGAAATCGTGTTAAAATTTGTGGTTATGTGGATAAAAATAATATCACAGCGTTCCGCACCAATTTTCCCACCAGGATGTTTACACCGGAAATTGAATTTTCACGTGAGCAAGGGAGGTAACTAATCGAGAACCAATTAGCAGAAGAACCTGTCGATTTGATCGCCGATAATTTTATCAAATAAACATGTTTATATTCTCAAAACTGGTTCCAAATCAAGCGTTTGCAATTTCCAAATAATTATTCAACATGTTCCTTCACCGAGTTTCAAGTGACAAGTCTAAATTATAGCGATTTGACCGATCTAAAGTCCCGCCTTTGAAGATCGAAATGACCCGGTTGCTATGGCGATGAACCGAAGCTATACAGGTAGATAGCGATATCCAACATGTGAGTTGGCTGAGACAGTGAGATCTATCGTGAATGAGTGGATACGTGAATTGAAACTTGGTTAATATTGATTAAACCTTTTGTTCTTTACTTTATCTATTAGAATTAAAAGAAGATGGTGATTGGATTTTGCTGTTAAAGGATGTTATCTTCATTTTGATCATTGGAGCTTATTACCAATAATTTAGGTAGCCTTTTACCCTTTTGTTTATTCAAATTTTATGTGAAATCCCTTTTCTTTTTTAGTTTTTTTTTCTTCTTGAATAAATATAAATGATTACCTTTTCCCTTTTCAGATTCACAGGAGATCTATATAGATGTAAAATTAATTAAGTTCTGATAAGATCTAAAAAATAGATAAAAATATTTCAATTTTGTTTGATATGTTCTATTTTTATTGTTAATTGAAAAATAAGTTCAATGATTTAAAAAATATGAAAAGAAACCCCTAGTTCAGGACCCTTCGATCTTGAAGCCTGTGTCCTACCACTAGACCATGGCTCCCAGACAGACAAAATAAATATAAAATTTCAATCATTTGAAAATGTTTATAGCAAAACATTTAATTTGGACTGGTCTAAATATTTACCAGCAGAGTTAAAAATGGGTTACCGTTATCTTATTTATTTTCAGGACATATAATTGACACAGTGTGTTTATAAAATGCCTCGTCACGCCACTGGGCTTGGAGCTACTGGTTTTCCAGCGGCCAACAAACTATTAATGAGATATGAATCTGACAGGGCTTATAAGCTGCACCAACAGAGGGTGAGTCAATATTGAGCTTCATTCCTAAATCTTGAACCATTAACTCATAATCATAAATGACATTTGTTAACACCCCATAAGATATTTAATATAAAAGACTTTGGAAAATATTGTGGGAAATGAAGAAATTGCTTGAAACAAACAATTTCTTCATTTCCCACAATGTTTTCTATAGAGAAAGACCAAAAAAATTAATTCACTTAGAATTGTTGTCTGAAACGTCTTTGAATTTGGACAAGTAATGGGTTTATTAGCATAGAAAATTTGTCCAATTTGAATTTTGCCGCGGATGACAAAATATGCTGCTTATTGTTCAAAACTACACAAATCATGCATTTCATATGAACATATATTTATTTTGTCATCTGCAACAGTTTTCAAATTGGAACAGTCCAAATTTTTGCTGATGCAAAAGGGTTAAACTGAAATTGGTAACAAAAAGTTTTTTTATAATCCTACATTAAAAAGAAGTCTACAAAGCTAAAAGTTGATACATGCATAGAGAAACATATTCTTACCCTTTTTTTTTACCTTCTTTATTCAAATATTAATCTTTTTTTCGAAAAGTCTTTCATCTACATTGTTTGTACTTCATGACTTTGTATGAAAAATAAAAGGACAAAACCTGTGATCAAGGAAAGGAAAGTTTTGAAAGTTATAATATCACTGTCAAACCCTTTCAAAACTCTTTTTTTTTTGGAACACACAAGAAATGGATTTTGGATGAGATAATTCTATGTGAATGTGTTTTAAAAACACAGCTCTGCTCTAGGCCTAATTGGTTGAAAAAAATATTGATTCTGATTTTTGAACTGCGAGAATATAATGTGCAGCCAGTGCTTTGATGGCTGCTCATAATTTGGGTATATCAAAAGAATAAAAAACAGTTGAAAGTCTGCCATGAATTCTTTAATGATTCAAAAGTTCATACAATTATTGCATAAAAACCTTTTGTCATGTTAATTATCTTTATTATTGGTGTAGGCTGTTCTCTTTTAGATAAGAATAACGAAAACTTCATATGTCAATATTTTAATGAAAGATCTCAGGCTTATATAGGTGTTTTAATATTGATTCAAATTTTTACAGGTTTATATTTTGCTGCATTGTAACACTTTTACCTCATTGAACATTGAACTTGTCCCATTTTAAATTATTGTTGGTATGAACAAAAGATAAACAAAAAATAAAAATAGAAGGTGAATTGTCGTATGATCGTTGATAAAATAGGTCTTGTTCCAGTAAAGGTTGAAAGACATAATATGGTTCTAAATTTTTGTTACAATTGATTGTAGGAATGATTCCAGTATAAATTGAATAAGCAGGTGATGTATCAAGGGCATAGCGCCCAATATGCATAATACGCATATGTGTAATGTAAAAAAAACATGAATAGGTCGTAGGTTGCTTTGTATCTTTTTTAGGGTCAGTTTTGCTATTTTTGTCTCAAAAGCACAAAGAATGCACGAAAACAAGTCTTTCACATCAAATTTTTCTCGGAGGAGACCCCGAACCCCCTTAACCCTTTCCTAAACAAGACCTGGTTTTGACGTCCCTAATAGAAAAGGCTAGGGAAAACATTGAGACAAAGGAAGAAACTGCTGATAACCAGCAGTTTCTACTTTTGCCTCAATGTTTTCTGTGCTACAATTTGTACAAATTCAATCTTTTTCAAAATCTAGTTTGTCGTGTGCAGCAGCTTTCAAATTGGAACAGTCGAAATAATTGTTGTTTGGGAAAGGGTTAAGAACGGGGATACCCTCTCTTCTGCTACCCCTCTCGAGCCTACGGCGCTCATGCGTAATGTAAATAAATTTCTGGCTACGCCCATGTGAATCATAGACTAAGATCAGACTGCATGTATTATGCAAGTTGATCTTTGTCTAACTATGCTGCACTTAAATGTCAATATGATCTAGGATCAGTATAACAATAATGAACACACTGCCTTAAAGGTATGGCTAAAACAGTTTAAACCTTTCCCTAAAAGTAACATTTTGGACTGTTCCAATTTCAAAGATTTGTAGCCTACAAAATGGATGTTTATAAAGACAGTAATTTGAGTATAATTATGTCAATAATGTCACAGAAAATATTGAGGCAAAAGGGAAAAATGATGGTTACCGGTAATTTCTTCTTTTGCTTCAATGTTTTCCCATGTCTTTCTTATTAGGGACATCAAAATAAGGACTTTTTGGGAAGTTTAAAGGTTAATACACTGTCTGACATCTATGGGTAGGGATCAAAACAGCTTAACCCTTTCCCAAACAAGACCTTGTTTTGACGTCTCTAGTAGAAAATGCTTGGGAAGACATTGAGACAAAAGAAGAAACTGCTGATAACCAGCAGTTTCTCCTTTTGTCTCAATATTTTCTCTGTCATATTTCACACAAATTCTTTCTTTAATAACTTCCATTTTGTCATTTGTGGCAGTTTTTGAAGTGGATCACCCTAGAATTTTAGCGTTTGGGAAAGGGTTAAGAGAATACATTATCTTATATAAGAATCAATACCGAATTAAATTAATCCACTTTAATGCCCTAATCCATTGGTATTTCATAATGAGGTCAAACATGTTAGTAAAACAGTCATGTATGCATTGTTTGTTCTCAAATCATTTTAGTTCCATGTAGTTGGCTGTAATTTGCAGTTATCTGAACTTTCTATTTTTCCATTCCTACATTATGGATGCCTTTCAAGACCCCACAAGATAAAGGCTTTGGAAAACATTGTGTCAAATGAAAAAAATTGCTTGTCACAAGCAATGTCTTCATTTTACACAATGTTTTTTACTCTAAAAGAGTTAAAAAGACCAACTGTTGTAAAATTTTATTTATTTAGAAATGTGGTCTGCTACATCTTTGAATTTTGATCAGTCACTACATGTCTAAATGCTGTCTGGTAATGGGTTGACTCAGTTGCAAAGCAAAGGCTTTTATATAATTTAGAGCATTTGGGTGATCCTGTGATCCTGGGCTTATCAAAATTATTCACACACAAACTGTCTTTTTCAATGGGCTTGAAAATGTGGTCTAATGTATTCATTGTAATGCTGAATGTATACAGTCAGAGCACTGTTGATAAAGAACCAGCAGCTTAAGATGGACTTCAGACACCCATTCTGTATATATTCTTGTAAAACATTTTATTTTGTAATACTAAAAATGTAATTGCTCAAAAATCATTAAATCTGATTTCATAGAGTTGAAAATATAAAGGAAATGTAAAGAAAGAAAGAAATATTTAAAAACACATGGAGATAAGTCAGTTATTACAAGTCATGAATTGTAGTGAATATATAATTGATATTTGAAAAGTAATTATATTTTCTCAAAAGAATATCAGTTGTTGAGGGGGTCGCAAACTATACCATACAAATTGTATACATAGTTCATTTAGGTGTCATTTTCATCTAACAACTTGAAAGCCGCAGTCAATAATATGTTTACAATACACACAGTTCCTTGTTATTCATAATTACATGTATATATGTATGCTATAGAATTTCAAATAGACTGTCTAGAAAAACAGTGAAGTTATTCCTGTCACCTAAGCTTTTTCAAGCATTGGCACAAAATGCATTAAGGTTTTGCATGCAATTTTTCAGTTTCTAAATCTATGGAAGTCTTGCACAGTCCTGTTTGTCAGACGAAAACACATTGTTACAGACTAAGTTCAGATAACTGCGAAGCATAATGTCTCCTTTCCAGCATTAATTTTAATGTCACCATCAAGCATTTGGAAATTTCAAACACACTATTTTCTGATAGGCTAATCATGTTGCTGTCTGGGTAAACAGATAGATTTCAGACAAAAGTTTTCATTTTGATTCTACACAAATCACTAGGTGAATGATATTTTTTAAAAACAGTGTAAGTAACATAAAGGGTAGGAAGGTAGGTATATCTGGTAGTAGCTCATACTTGGTTTTCGACTTTTATTGGTTTTTGACAAAATACTAAGTACCTGTATAAAAGCTCCGTAAACTTTTAACCCTTGTATTGACAAATGATTCACATCAATTTATGATGTCACAGACCTGAATATAGCATTAAAATTCATCTTGTATGGCTTAAGGTATCCTAGTGTACTTAGTTCCGACGCATCTAAGAAACAATCAATAATTAAGAAATCAAGAACAAACGAAAAACATTTGTTTACCTTTGAAAAATAAAGTTTATTCATTCATTCATCTTTCAGAAACTTTTTGATACCACTAAAACTTTTTTGAAATGAAAAATCTCAAAAAATATCGGGTAGTGGGTTCCAATATGGCGGAAGTGAGAGTACAGAGAAATGACGCATTTGATTGGTTTCTATATTCAGCTTTACAAAAATGAATGTACAATTCTCTTTTCACTCTGAGAGACCAGTACATCATATTAGGAAACGATTTATGTGAACATAATTTACGAATTAATAAAGATGTGCTTATCAACTAGGCAGGGATTAAGGGGCCTCTATTAGAACCACTACACAGCAGTTACGGAATTCTAGAACCAACCCTTAGATACAAAATTCCGGGAAGGCTTTACTTACGAGGCTTTACTCGTGACCAATCTGTTGTCATTGACGTAGGAGAGAAATCCCTACATTTGCCTTGAGATTTCTTTTAAAGAAAACAAAAAAAATAGCATAAGTAAGCATTTCAAAAGAACATTATTGTTAAAGGCTATTCTGTCAATCACACTAAATGGAGATAACGAATACATCTTACTAAACAGTGAAATATTCATTATGAAATCACATTACATTGCACATGACTGCCACGTGGCTTTCTAAAAATAACAATATTACTGGTGTTCGCTGGTTTGCTTTTCATTGTCATAAATTTACCAAAAATAACAATTTTAAGAATTTGGAAAAATGGTCATAAGAAAAAATAGGTTTTTTTAGTGTTTCATATAAAACATAATTGAAAAAGTACTTCTAGATCCCTAACTTTCAACATTTTCTCCCCAAGGAATCTCCTTGGAATATACTGACAGACGTGCGAAAGAATGACGTCATTTGGTGGTGTCTACTCGAAAGGGAGGTAAAAAAAAAATGGGCGTCGTAATAGCGATGCGTCGAAATAAAGTACTTGAGGATAGAATACCCTAATGTTTCCGTTTTGAGATCAATAAAATATCAGATTTTTTCGGGTGTCATCATTATGTATTCCAACTCATTCGGGCGCAGTTGTAAACATTCAGCTGTGGAAAGATCCACCGCCAAATGTTTTTGACCTTGCCTGTATAATTCCGACGTTGCGTGAATCTCATTACAGGAAGACTACCTTAACTTAACTATTTGAAGAATACGGGGACTATTCCAGTCATAATGTTTGGCATAATGTTTGAGATATCAGTCTTGTCATATCTCTGTTGAACTACCAAAGGTTTTATCCTGACGCTTTGCAAATAATTTTGGACTATAAATTGATACATCGTTCCGCCCATGATGATAATTGGCAGCTCTTGTATATACAAGTCATCATTAGCACCAAAGAGCCAGAGGCGAAATTTGAAAAGTGCCAGTAAATTCTAAACTGTATGTGTTATATTTCCATTCCAAATACAAACATAAGCATTTTGAACGGTTTAAAATTTTGAATTAATGCATAATTATGGAAATATTTGACAAAAATGTTATAAATAACATCCCTTGCATATGAATAAAGAGTAATAAGATAATTGTGAATTAATTTCTTCTTGAAACATAATCTTGAAATCCGGCACAGTGAATCAACTTATTTGAAGTGTATTTACAAGTGTGTGTAATTTGATGCATGTCCCATGGCTAGAAAGTGGTGTTTTTAATCACGGTGGGGATTGTGCATGATGGGATGGATAACGAATATGGAGTATACGGACAAATTTGCCTCGCTTCAGGTAAGAAATTGTGCAATAATTTTCTTGTTTCTGCTCCAATTTCCAAGCGGTTTGTTGCATGTACCCCGCATTAGTGAGCTCTTTCCTCGGATATATGACTTGTTTGTAGAATCTTTGTACTTTGTCCAAAAATTGATCCCAACCGACCAGAAAAATGACAAAAAATTCAGGCCCTTTTTCTAGTCGGTTGGGATCGGTTTTTGAGAAAAGTACAGGGAAGTTCCAGATAAATAATACATCTGAGAAAAGGGCTCAATAAGACGGAGTACATGCAACAAACCGCATGAAAATTGACGCAGAAATAAGAAAGTTATTGCACAAATTCTTACATGAAGCGTGGTTAATTTGGTCGTAGTCGTTACCATTTCGCTTTCTGGTCGGTTGGGACAATATTGCGGAAAAAGTATCATGAATTATCTAATAAGTCATACATCCAATGAAAGAGCTCGATAAGGCGGGGTACATGCAGCAAACCGCTTGAAAATTGATAGAGAAATAACAGAGTTATTGCAAAATGTCTTACCTGAAGCGAGGCGAGTTGGCATCCAATTTTGTGCAAAAAATAGACTGAGTTTACCGTTATGTTTTGATAAACCGTCAGTGTTGTTATAACATCTCGTCACTACGGTTTGATTCAAGCCGTAGTTACGAAATTTTTATAACAACACCAACGAAATACTATTTGTTTGTCCGAAATTACGTCACGGTTTACTTGATAAAATCGTTCCATATTGTCGGTAGTCGTTATCCATCCCATCATGCACAATCCCCACCGTGTTAATGATGGGTCATGTACATTAAGCTAAACTGTTTTTGTAGAAATTCAACACAAAATTTGAATAACACTGTTTGATGATCGTTTGTTGTTATTGCATTATTGCTCAGGCTGTGCTATTTTCTGGAAATCAATCAAAATAATGTTTGTTCTAGAGTTTCTGTGGTTGCTATGGAAATTATGTAATCACTAATTTAGCTATTGATTATGTACAACAGTTTACTTACAGTGGGATGAGCTGATAATTATAAAAGAACTCTAAATCTGCCAACAGTCTTTAATTTTAGCCACAATTCTTTTAGAGAAGCTAATTGAAAACAAATTTGATTTACTCAGGCCCTTTCCCAAACGGCAAAATTTTAGGGTGATCCGATTTGAAAGCAGCCACAAATGATAAAAGGAATGTTATAAAAGATAGTATTTGTGTAAGATATGGCGCAGAAAATATTGAGACAAAAGGAGAAACTGCTGGTTATCAGCAGTTTCTTCTTTTGTTTCAATGTTTTCCCAAGCCTTTTCTATTAGGGACGTCAAAACCAGGTCTTGTTTGGGAAAGGGTTAAATATACTGTTTGAGAATACTATTCTAGATCAGCCTTATATTGTCTACATGGTGCCTGATTATATTTATAATTATCTGAGGTGCTCTCTTGTAGGTGCTAGTCAGTATAAGTTAAAAAGATATAAGAACAAGATGGATCAATAAGGCAGTGATTTTGTTACAAATTTATGTGTAAGAGTCCTGGGACCCACTGGTTCCCAAAACAACGAGTCAAAAATTGAAATATCGAATTCTTTGTAAGACAATGTCAATTACACATTGAAAATGTTAGCATCCTGGGACTCACTAAATAATTAATCAATGAGTCCTGAGAAAAAAGTATGAGCCAGGGACTCGGGACTCGCAGGTAACAAAATCCCTGATAAGGGTGTGTGTATATGCAGACTGATCGTAATCCATGCTGGATCTTCAATGCATTGAGCTCTCTTCCAAATCTCTGCTGAAATGTTTTATGATGAACACTCATATTGAATAAGGTAATAAAGAAATGTCTAATGAATGCAGCAAACCCCCATTGCATTAATAATTCAGTGTCACTCGGGACAGTAAAATCTTAATTAACACAAAGTCTCGATAATCTCTTTATGAATTTTTATACTAATATTGGCTGCTAACTCTTATTATCTCTCTCCCATAATACAAAATTTTATACTGTTCCAATAGAATAGCTGATACAGGTGACAAAATGGCAGTTGAAAGAGATATGATTTTTTACGATATGCTTCTTAAATCAAAATAGATATACAATGTATTATAGTGATGGCAAATGACAAAAGGTAATGTGTTTCAGACAACTAGTTTCGAACAAGCTTTTTGATATGTACAAAAAGTATGCCTGGAAAAGCGGCAGTATAGAACTGCTCTTGGTGTTTACACAGCCAGATTGCCTTTACAGGAAGATGTCATGTTCAGACAAAAGGACTGACAGATACTGGTAAATGGATGACAGTTAATTCAGAAACTTGCTTAATGTTCAGGAAAGGGTTAATTAATATACAACTCATGTGCGGATCCAGAGGGGGGGTCAGGGGGTCATGACCCCCCCTGGAATTTGGCGAAAAAAGGGGTTATCAAAAAGATTGCTGGTTATGTCCCATATAAGCTGCGCCATTCGTCCCTGTATGCCACGACAAACCATTTGTTATATTTAGTCCTTCATGGTATGACATGTATCTGCATGGATCCAGGGGTGGTCAGGGACCTGACTCCCCCTGAAATTTGGCGAATAAAGGGGTTAAAGATCGGAATCTCCCCTGGGAAAAATATCTGGATCCGCGCTTGCAACTGTAGGAAATAGGGTAATTTGATCACCCTGTAAGATTGCTTTGACAATAAAACAGATTGGATCTCTGTTAGTAAAGTGTGTGAACTATACTTTATTGGGACAATAATGTGGCAAATATTGATAAAATATGTAAACAATAAATATCAATTGTTTGTCAGTTTTATTCTAAATCAATAAAACAGTGCAAAACATGCATTTGCCCCATTAATCATTTTTTCCTACAGACTTAGGGATAATAAAGTTATCCTTTACGAAAAAGATTAATTTTCAATTTCAGAACCGCCAAAAGAAAAGAAACTAAACCTCTTTACAGGAAGAATGGACGTTGAATACCTGAAGCACTAACACCCAAGATTGGCCAAGAATGGCCATCTATATCAAATATTTTCAAGGCAGAGACATCCCCAAACCCCTTTTACGCCTTTAACAATTGGGGGTTTGCATTTCTTTTAACCCTTTCCCAAACAAGACCTGGTTTTGATGTCCCTCATAGATATGACATACTTGGGAAAACGTTGAGCCAAAAGAAGAAACTGCTGATAACCAACAGTTTCTCCTTTTGGCTCAATATTTTCTGTACCATATCCTACAGAAATCATAGCTTTCTCAACATCTGGTTTGTCAGCTACAGCAGCTCTCAAATTGGATCACCCTAAAATTTTGTTGTTCGGAATCCCAGGGAGTCAGTTTCCGTAGTCATTCTGTCTATATACAACAAGGGATGTTGTTTGTGTAATACCAATGGCTGTCTATATGGATTTTTGGGTTATTATTTTCTCCTGTGCATGATGAGCAAGGATCATATTTTGTCTGTAAGAACCACACTGTTATAAAGCTGTATTATATTGCTACTTTTCTTCAGAAACCTTGTAACTACAGCTTTAAACAAGCTGTAGTTACAAGTTTTCTTGATGAAATGTGACAATATGGAATAAGATATATGATTAGAACCAGACCTATTTTCACTTGTTGTCTATTGAAGCAGGCGAGCTGTCTATCATGGCATCAATCAATATTTATGTCTGTTTTGGGTCATCGTTTCCTCATAAAGAAAAGAGCTCATTAATGAATAAGAAGGGATTAACTTTACACTGTCAGGGAGCCATACACTATAAATACATTCCAAACATGTCTCAGAACATGTAAAAAAAGGTCCATTTATTTTTCTTAATTACAAAAATTTAGATATATTCTGTAGGAATTGGATTCATAGTGTAGATGACAAAAGTTGTCAAAAGTAGCACATTCTGAACTTTTAGTCTGGACTGCACATTGCATGCAGATTTACTTGGCATGCTTGATACAGCTTGATCTTTGCATATGTAATTCAGGAATCTTAATGCAGTGGTTTGGGCATTCAGTCTTTCACCTGCCCTGCGTTCAGTAAGACAAAACGGTAGCTTAAACAGTTAGCCGTTTTACTTGGAATACTTGGTCAATTCTGTCAAATTTGGGTCAAAGAAGTTGCGAATGTTGGTAACGTTAGCTAACAGTTTGTCTACTGAACGTAGCCCAGATGTATGTACACGATGGTTAATCACGTGACTCAGAATTTCAGAAAATCGTCAATATTTTTGTCTATACTTCACCAATTTGAATTCTGTTTGAAGCAGAGAAGTTGTGAAAATGTCAGGAATAAGCTGTACGTGTTGGATTTTTGAAAAATCAACTGATGAAAAAGTTATTGAAGATAAACCAAAATATTGGTTTATCTTCAATAACTTTTTTATCAGTTGATTTTTTGAAAATCCAACATGTTCAACTAGTGTGTGACGTCAGTGTCCACCTTCTCTGCTTCAAATCAAATTCAAATCAGTCCCTTATTAATACGAAATGTATCAAATTACACACACTTGTAAATACACTTCACATCAGTGTATTCACCGTGCCAGATTTCAAGATTATGCTTCAAGAAGAAAATAATTTACAAATATCATTTTACTCTATATTCATATGCAAGGGAGGTAATTTTGAACATTTTGTCAAATATTTCCATGAATATGCATTAATTCAAAATTCTAAATCATACAAAATGCTTATGTTTGTATTTGGAATGGAAATGTAACACAGTTTAGGAATTACTGGCACTTTTCAAATTTTGCCGCTGGCTTTTTGGTGCTAATTAGGCCCTTCTTACCTTAACAAAATTATTGAAGATTTTCTGAAATTGTTGCATCACGTGATTATCCACCGTGATGTACATCCCATTGTTTAGATTTGTCCTTGAGCAGGGCACTTTGGACCCCATGGGCACTTTGAAAATGGATTTAACTGAAATCCAATTTTTTGCACCCCTGGATATCTGTTAGATTTAATTAGCAATCAAACAGACAATGTGAAGCTAATTAGATTGCGTACCTGCAAAGGTCACACACTTTGGAGGCTTTATAGTTTGAATATTTTTGCACTACTGATAAAGTTTCAAAAGATTAATTGAGTTGAGTGCCTTTAAATGAGTGCTGAAACTGAACCCTGGTATAACTATGAGCAACTATTACCTAAAGTAGATTGAGATAATGTCAGGTATCGCTGCTACTCATCAAAGACCCCTTAACTGCAGCTTAAAACAAGCTGTATAGTTACAATGTTTTTGATGAAAAGTGCCAACATAATCTCTAGGTGGCACTACATTTCTAAGCAATGAAAGTTAACCAAATAAGATAAAGACTGAAGGACATCTAGCTAGATATTCTGACAGTAGACCCATTTTGATTTTGTTGGCATTAATGAAAATTTAGGAGAAAAAATAGGATCAACATAAAATGAGCTTCGCTGCTTCACTCATAAAGATTGAAAGGGTTAACTTGGATGATGGCTTTGATATAGATGAAATCATTATTTTCTATAATGATGTTATAAAATTTAAATGAGCTGATAAGCATGGGCCATAATTTTGGCCATTTATGGTCATAAAAATGTAAATTTATACTTCTTTTGTAGAACCTAACCCAGCTAGCTATAGTAAGCCCTTATGTAAATCACTATGAAATATGTTCAATGTAATAATGTGCTTGCTTGCTTGCCTTTGAAGTTTTTAGGTCCTTTCACAAAACATCATATGGTAGGTAAGACATTATAGATGCCATTAGATGGATAGTCACAGACTTTTGTGCTGGGCTGCATGCTAATCAAAACTAATTCTTTAATTTGATTCCTTCAATGGTCCAGTTTTAAGCAATTAGGAACTGGTATTTGTAATAGACATCATTCTCTTTTTTTTCAAGCACATGCTGATTTAGCAGTGGATATTCCAGCCCCTTTGGAAGTCACATATAGACGCAGATCAATCTGAATATATATAACATTTGATCTCAATAACTCTCATTATTAAGTTACCTCCTTCTAAAAGTGGGATCCTTTTGTACATTGGTAACATGCTGGACTTGTAACACAGGGGTTGCAGGTTTGATCTCCCGCCACCCCAGTCTTTTGAATTAGACTTTTTAAACAAGGGTCCTGTCTCCATATGACCTAAAATAGCTGTTGATTGGGACGTAAAACTTCATTCAATCCAAGCGTTTTTAAAAGGTTAATATCTCTTTTCGCAGTGCTGTAATAATGGTAATGTAATATGCTTTTAAATTTAGCTTCATACAGACTAGAGTAGATCCGGGAAACATCGGACGAGCTGGTTTCTTCAGACGCTTGTCTGATCGCTATATAAAACCAACAAAATAAAAAGAAATCACCGGTAAAATGAATTCGTTTTCCAGGAAAGCCTTTACTTTAAAGAAATAACATGTCACAGTGACGTATACATTGAGTTGCAACGAGAATTTTGATTGGATTAGGCACCAGTGTTATCAAAGCGTGGTATTTTCTCTTTCCCCAGCGAGAAATACCCAAAGCGAGAAAAAATGCCTGTAGGAAAATACCGAATATAAGTTATAAATCCTGTATTTTGTTTACTGAAAAATGATTTGCTAGATTTTTTATGTCTATTTTCGTAAAATGAGGATGCATTTTAATAATTAAAAACCTTATTTAACTCTCAAATCACGAATAAAACTATGTCCGATGATACCCTACTGACTTAAAGTAAACATACACGATGGAGGCTTGAATCGGACGAGGTCATTTATGAGAGAAATAACAGATAAAAAGGTACACACAGATGCAAAAAGTATTCTCATTTAACAATTTATATCAAGATATATAGAAAAAATATGTTTAAGTAGCCTACGCATAAAGTTTTTTAAAAAGAAATAGGGTGTCTAATACCTCTAAGTATATCTTAGACATCCGGTAGCTGTCCGATGAACCTGCCCATTGTATTATTTTGCCGTCCGATATTACCCGATTCGACTGTCCGATACAAAACGTAATCTGTCCGATACAAAACTACAAGACATCAATGGCAAAAGCATCAAATTTACAGGGAAAATATCGATTTTTCATAACATCTAATGCACATCATGTCTCCTCTTATGTTTGTCCATTTGGTATCCGCAGAATAAACGACACTGGCCATCCAATGAAAACGTACCAAGCCGTTTGTGCCAAAAGTGTCCGATAATACCCGGATCTACTCTATTAGAACCATGTAATATTGAAATATGAATAATAAAGGGCAAGTTGGGTGAATTTCAATGCAGTCACCAAGTAAATTCAATTTATGTGATATCATGGACTGATAAATTTCTATAATATGAAGAGCCAATTTGATTCTAATGAATATTGAAGTTCATCTTTTGTTCCAGTACTTTATGGAATTTTTCAATAGATTTTATTCTACTGATCTTAATCATTCTTTTCCATCCATATATTTTATGCACTCAGAATAGTTCTGTGATTTGAAAGGGTTGAACTATAATGTTTGAGGCGTAATGTTAACAATAACTTGAAACTATGAAGAATTATAAGTGCTATCTACATTTTGGGTAGCAATTAATTTTAAAAGAATTCTGACACAATAATGCCATATCACTGGACATTTCTGTGGTAATATCTTGCTGTAACATTATTCGTCAGTACCCTGTTATATTGTGTTACATTTTTGTCATTCCCAAATGACACAGGCGGCAATCACGTGACTTTGTTATGATATATTTTCCTGACTTACGTAAACAAAAACACTCGGTAAGTACACATTTTTCTCAAATTTTTAATCAAATACTTAACAATCAATATTGAGATACATGGCATTTGATACGTCATACTCTCCGGTCTATTTTGATACCAAGATATTCCCTCAAATCCCTGTCAAAGCTGAGAACATTCGTGGAAAGCATTTCTGATTGGCGTGATATATTTTCTTAAGAAATGTTTGCACTTTGCACGAATGTTCTCAGCTTTGACGTGGATTTGAGGGAAGATCTTGGTATCAAAATAAACCGGAGGTTACGACGCGTCGAATGGTACGTATCTCAATACTGAGAGTTAAGTATTTGATTTAAAATTTGAGAAAATATGTTCTTACCGAGTGTTTTTGTTTACATCATATGGGTGAGGAAAATATTTCATAACAAAGTCACATGATTGCCGCCTGTGAATGAGAATGACTCAAAAATCAAATAGGAAAAAGAGAAAAACTGATGATAACCAGCATCTTGTGTGTTTGCATTACTGTTTGGCTGTAGTGAAACATTCAAATAATCTGGATATTGTCTGAAAGGCAATTAATATTTGACAAGACTTAACCCATTACAAGATGGAAAATTAATTCAAAGTCGCTATAGACGTCATTTTTTAAAATGAATAAGTACATTTCAAAGCTGTTGTCATATTGTATAGAAAACATCGTGAGAAATGAAGAAATTGCTTGTCACAAGCAATTTCTTCATGTTCCACAATGTTTTCCCTAGCTTTTATCTTGTGGGGCGTCAAAAGGCCTCATTAAGTGAGAATGCGTTAATTTTGTTGTACATGGGGAAAGTGTAGATTGTTTCAGATGA
This sequence comes from Fragum sueziense, assembly GCA_963680895.1. Classification (NCBI taxonomy): domain Eukaryota; kingdom Metazoa; phylum Mollusca; class Bivalvia; order Cardiida; family Cardiidae; genus Fragum; species Fragum sueziense. The sequence goes on along the minus strand of OY804593.1, from coordinate 40,157,454 downwards.
AGATTTTATGATGAAAACTAATGATGCACATATTTCATTACCAAAACTGATTAATTTTTCATCAAAAACACCCTAGGAAAGCACAATTAAATTTCTTAGATCAAACAAATACAATTATAAATAAAAGTTTTGGTGTCCATACTTTTTGTCATTGAAATCCTGGGATAAACAAGAAACATAGATAATGATATTGTATCACATTGATATTTTTACAAAAAAGAATTGACAAAACAATACTTTCAATCAAAATATCAAACAATCAATCAAAATCAAAAGATTCATTCAATCAGTAACAGATTTTTTTCTAGCGCAAAAAAATACTGCATTTTTGTGCAGCTTTGCAGTTTTTTGCAGCCCGCGGATTGGAAATGAAGAATCAGTTTATGCAACAAAAGGTATGAGCCTCTAATTTGAAGACCAGGCCGGGGGAAAATAATGACCCCCTCCAGAGAAAGTCAAGGGAAATCCCTGGTAGCATAACATGCATCTTCAACATCCCAGCATTGTGATAGATGTAGTTACTAGACAGATAGCTATTCCTTGTAGTTTGTACTGAATGACCTATACGGGTATAAGATGAGGCACCAATTAAAAACCAATTTTACAATTGAATACCTTTTATGGAATAATAGGAAATAAATGGATGTGAAGACATGAAGTAGACTGCATTGATTGATTTACTATTAACATGGTTGTATATAAGCCCGTTCCCAAACAAGACATGGTTTCGATGTCCCTGTTTGTTAAGACTGCGGAAAACATTGAGGCGAAAGCATAAAATGCTGATAATCAGCATTTTCTGCTTTTGCCTCAATAGTTTCTGTGCTATACTTGTACTCAAACCGTATCTTTATCAACATTGATTTTGTCGTCTGCATCACTCACTGTTTACAAATTGGACCACACTAGAATTTTTTGTTTGGGAAAGGATTGATTGATTTATCATTTACATGGTTGTATACTGGACTCAGGTTACCCTGGCAATCTGATTGCAGTTTGATAGAGATTCAGATTGATACAATTTTTTCTTTGGGATCAGAGCCACGGCCATGGGGCAGTTGGTAGCGCATCTGCCTCTCATTCGAGAGGTCTCGGGTTCGATACCCGGCCGCAGCAAATACCCTTACTGACAAAAATGTCACCCATCAATGGTTTGATCTCTTGTCCTATGTGGGGGAGCAGCTGGAGGCTCGGTAAGGGTGTTGAGGTAGTACTGGTATGAGAAACGACAGGAATCCATGGTTAGGTGCTCCAGCCGCCGCTATATGAACTTAGTAGTTGAAAACGGTGTAAAACCCAAATAAATCATTTTCTTTGGGAAAATTTCAGTGTAAATTTGTTGCGCCCTGTGATATCTTCATGTATAGATACATTGGTAGATTAATCTGGCTTGTTCTCCTTTTTGAAAGCATTGTTTTCACCAAGAAATGCTTGTCAAATTAACGCAAGATATGGGCATTTGCCATTCTGGTAACTGGTTAACAAATTGGCTCAAAAATAGTGGCATTTAATGTTATCACATGGAAACTATCCTGTCTAAAGCTTATGATCATTACAGATCTAAACCCATTTGTCAATGTTTACTACATCTACAATTTTCCTCTGTTATTTTGAATCACAATATTTAGCAATTTGATTCCATTGGATGATTTTCATTGTTTGGATGTGTGAATGAATGTGGGATTGCTTATAATATGTGTAGTCTTTCCATTGGATAATGTCGATAAACAACTGTGACACAGTAATTGACATCACAATAATGAATATAAAGTAAAAAGGACAAATTTGATGTCCTAACAACAGAATTTCAATCAATGAATATCAGCAATAATTTTTGTACGACGAGTACAAGCTTTCACATGACAAAGGAAATAAAGTTGATATTTTACAAGATATTATTATAGCAAGTATGTCAATTCTCCTATTTCATTTATTTGCTTTATTCTACAATGTTTGTTCAAACAGATCATGTTTAGAACTTGTGACACATTGTTATAACTCATCGGTTATAAAAGTAGAGTTGTATACAAACACTAAAAACCAAATACATAGTTTTAACATATACCAAACCATTTATCGTAAGCCATACAAGCGAATTAATGTCCTAAATATTTTATTCCCAAAAGAGGAAGTGTTTGTGTTGGGCCATTTATCAACAACAAGAAGTAAAGTGTTTGTATACAAGTCTACAGTTATAGCCGATGAGTTATACATTCTAATTAGATCAGTTTGTTTGTTTTTTGAATACCTGATATGGTGTTACTATTATAACATTATCTGTTGCGACATGAATGTGATCCATTGTGCAAAAAAGGACTATCATGAGGCAGTCCGTTTAATCAATATATACTCAGTTCAAAAAGAAAGTGTGCACTTTCGCTTTTTGCTTTTACATAAATTTTCACAAAGTTTATGGTAATTTAAAGAGTAAAAGTGATCATACTTCAGATTAGACCTTAAAGAATATTGGCATGAAAACAGATGTCGATAGAATTTGCTTATACTGCATACACGAAGTCAGATTGTTATGGTGTTGATGGTGTTGAGATTTGCACTCCTGACAGCTTCTTTTGTGGAGAGAGTTACACGCTGATATTCCGTTGTAGGGTTTTACTAGGCCTTTAAAGCCATTTCCAAGCTTAAGTTTTAACTTTCATGTAGATGTTACATATGCATCAATGTCAGTAAAAAAATGCTACGTTAGTAGTTTAGCAAATTGTTGTCGAACGGAGCAACAACGTTCTATAACAAATTTGCATGCCTTGAAAATGCCATCAAATGGACACTTGCTATTAGGACATAAATACCGTACAAATTCAAATTTGTTGAGGGCTTTTGTGTTCACCAGGTTGTATCTTGTTCACCGACGTTAAGTGTAATTCGTTTCACACTAATGTGCTATGTACAAATGTAATGAAAATGTGATTTTATGCTAAGCTATGCCAAAAGGATTTCAGTGAGTGTAATTTCAGATCGATAACTCTTCCAGCATGTGAGGCATACGTAAAACACTAAAAATACAGAATCGAAAATCGAAAAACCGAAATTTCGTGCGTGGTGTGTGATTTCTTCATCAATATATTGTTTGTCAATAGTCTTGAGATGCGTCAAACAAAATTTCCTGATGGTAGACAGTACATTTTTCAAGATATTCAAAATTTAAAAGTGCACACTTTCTTTTGGAACTGAGTATATGATTTTCAGACTGGAGCCAGCATTAAAAATTTTGTAAATTCAGAAGTTTCAACCTTGGCAGCCATGTGCTGTCAGCATAGATGGTTTAGCATTTATGGTTGATAGTAACCTTTTCACACATCCTAGATGGTTCCTAAAATATTTTGGAAGACGGGTACATTAACAAGTTTTAACTTTCAAGTTTTCTAACTAAAGTTTGTTTAGAGATGTAGTCAAAATGTTTGAAATTAAACTGAAAAATAATGGTGCTTATTAATGTTATGCTATGAAATGTTATTATAAAAATTCTTAAATGCTGGCTTGTTAGCAGGACAATTCTAAAGTACAAAATTAAGGCAAGAAGGTCTTACAATGAAATTGAGATTTCATGTATGAACAAGACATCAGATTGATAAAAGTAAAAAAAAAAGGCATATAAAATGGGTAGTAAATATACCAATAATTTCTTAATTCATATCTCTGGAGTCGTCTGTTGCTTTCTTTATGAAAGGGTAATGTACCTTAGGAGACTTTTCATGGTAATTTCTTTCATTGGAATACAAATTACTTGACCATTCAAGCCATTGATGCATTAACCATTAAAAATCAATTACTTTATTGTATTACCTTTTCCTAAGAACTGAACACTTTTCATACTGTTAGCAGGATGTTCCTGTTGTGCTTTTTGCGTAAATTTGGCAAGGAGTATGGACTAAGATCAGCCTGCATATATGTGCAGTCTGATCTTAGCCTACACTGCCTGCCAAATTCTACTCAGTAATTGTTGAAAAACATTAAGAAAAACTAATTCTGATGTCTCTTAATTAAATACTGGTAGGCAATTGGTTTTAAACAAAATTTAAAGTCAGCAGGACAAATTAGGCATTTACTTGTTATACAGGCAAAAAGGAAGCAGATCAGCCTTTGAGCCCATCTATATAGGCAACTTTTACGTAATTCAAGTCTTAAAATCTTTATTCTGTGAAATTTTACCGGAAGTAAAAAAAGCCAGAATTGCTGTGGAAATTATGTGTTCCTTTTATGATAAATAAAAACAGCATTAGAAGCTCTTCCAAAATTGTTGTTGGGTGGGCGGCGCAAAATGTTGAGATATTTTAATGTGTTGCCATGAAATTAGCAGTAATGACATCATAAAATCAGTTGTTGCGATGTCAACCTTGTTCTCATTCTCACGGTGTAGGCTTTCCTGCGCTTAATCAGGCATCATTTAGGGTAATTGTGCTTCACACGCTGATCTTGTCTGAAACTTTTCTGGAATTTACCAGTTTGATATTCAGTTTAAACCATTACCGCATTGTAAGTGACTCCTTTTGACTCACCACAATATAATGGGTTGGGAAAACATCATGGCAAATGAAGAAATTGCTTGTGACAAGTAATTTCTTCATTTCCCACACTGTTTTCTAACCAAAAAGACCAAAAATGTAAATTTTTATTCACTTGAAATTGTCGTCTGTACCATCTTTGAATTTGGCCTAGTCTAAAATTTTGCCATTTGGTAATGGGTTAAAATTCAGTTACTGGTTAAACATTCAGTAACAGACAGGACAACAAAGTGATCCAATAGGGAACGGCTTTATCAAGTAAACAATGACGTAATTTTGGACAAACAATGGTATTTCGTAGGTGTTATTATAAAATTTCGTAACTTAGCTACGGCTTGAATCAAGCCGTAGTTACGAGAAAAGTATAACAATAACAGCGATTATCAAAACATTTCGGTAAACAAATTCTATTGTTAGCACAAAATTCTTTACTATTGTTGTTTTACATCATAAATCACTTTAACATCTTTTTGCCTGTATTTAGGCTTTGCCTACTTTTATATTAAGCATCTAGACAATTCACTGAATGCATGCAGCAAGCTTAGTATTGAACTAAAAGAGGTGAAGCATCGAAATCTAGACAATTCACTAAATGCAGGCAGCAAGTATTGAAATAAAAGAGGTTAAGCATCTAGACAATTCACTGAATGCAGTCAGCAAGTATTGAAATAAAAGAGGTTAAGCATCTAGACAATTCGCTGAATGCAGTCAGCAAGTATTGAAGTAAAAGAGGTTAAGCATCTAGACAATTCACTGAATGCAGTCAGCAAGTATTGAAATAAAAGAGGTTAAGCATCTAGACAATTCACTGAATGCAGTCAGCAAGTATTGAAATAAAAGAGGTTAAGCATCTAGACAATTCACTGAATGCAGGCAGCAAGTATTGAAATAAAAGAGGTTAAGCATCTAGACAATTCACTGAATGCAGTCAGTAAGTATTGAAGTAAAAGAGGTTAAGCATCTAGACAATTCACTGAATGCAGGCAGCAAGTATTGAAATAAAAGAGGTTAAGCATCTAGACAATTCACTGAATGCAGTCAGCAAGTATTGAAGTAAAAGAGGATAAAGAGCGGACTTCTGGTTGAAAGCTAATTGAATATCACTGTTGTGAGTTTTTGATTGACTTGTTTTGTAGGCATCAATCAATGGTATGGGCAATAAATGGACCCATAAAATACCATCCCTTGTATATCAACCCATTAGCAAACAACAAAATTTTGTACCTGCCGCATATGAATAAATCAGTTTGGAATGATCATTAGACTGATGCTGAATTACGAACATTGCAAAATATTGCCAGGGAAAGGGGAAAGTTTGCAATCTGTCAGTTTTTCCGCAAAGATTTCAATATTTGCCACACTTATTATATTAGCTATTGAACAGTGCAATAATGATATGGCTGTTTTCCTTCATGTTTTTAGTGTCAATTGTCATGGTCAAGTTTTTCAAAATATGTTGGTAGTCAGAAGATACCGTTGCTTGTCAATACATGTTAAACACACGGTGGATAATCATATGAAACAATATTTTCAGAAAATCTTCAATAATTTTGTAAATACTGGACGGATTTGAATTCGGTTTGAAGCAAAGAATGTGGACAGACATCACGCATTCGGTGGATTTGGTTGATTTTTGAAAAATCGACTGATAAAAAAGTTATTGAAGATAAACTAATATTTTGGTTTATATTAAATAACTTTTTTACCAATTGATTTTTCAAAAATCTACCACGTCCAGCTTACTCCTGACATTCTCCCACATTCTCTGCTTGAAACTGAATTCAAATTGGTCAAGTATCAAAAAGATATTGAAGATTATCGGAAATTCTGAGTCACGTGATTATACATCGTGTTAAACATCAAATATCTTTTATCATTTCAGATCCAAAACTCTCGTCACAGACTAGATGTCAAAGAACCAAAGCGATATAATCATTTGATACTCCGGCTTAAACAAATACAGGTTAGTTTTCACTGGTGGTGAACTCGGCCAAAGCGTTGGACGTTTTTTCGCGATCATATACTAGGACAAAAAAGTTACGCAACCCCAATTTTTCATAATATTTTCGACAAAATATGTTTTTAATGGCTGTTGAGTACATTTTTGATATACCTGCATGCATACGCATAAATACAGTGTCATTTTCTTCAGATGTCGTACATTCATCACGTGATACATGGTAAATTGTTAAAAACTGCCGTGTTTTCTAGATGACTACTATCAAAACAAATTTTCATCAAACACAAGCTAGAACATAGACAAAGAAGACGCCAAAGCGTGCACACACTCTTCACTACGCTACGCATAGCAAGGCTAGGCCAAAACCAGCGACTAACTGCAGTACAGATGTTGTTGGTGGAAAAGGTTCAAAATGTTGTCGTAAGACATTGATGGGGCAAAAAATCGACACATTTTTTACTGTATACGTTGTTGGCTCTCAATTGGATCACAACCGATTGAGCACGAGGCAGACCTGCAAGTGATATGACGTCAAGGCAGGACCGAATAATCATGTTAACCCCACCTACGGGATAGGTTTAAGACTGCAACGGAGACCGCTTATAACTCGTATGGACTTCACAACATTCAAATATCGGACAAAATTGAACGAAACAGATTGTTATTTTCGACCTCCGTCCAATTTTTTGTCATATTGTGTTGACACTCGGTTTAAACTGGTTGTTTTCTTACTAATGAAATTGACTACCAACAAGATTTTGTGAACTTTACAAGGTGAAAAGTTATTGCTTTAAATACATTAAGTTTTGTTTTAATCTGATTTGATGTCTTTGTGTAAGAAGGAATTGAAAATGAAGTTGCGTTTCTTTTTTGTTTCAGTATAGTATTCCCTCTGTGTTGTTATAAAATATGGTAACTACGGCTTCGATTAAGCCGTAGTTACGAGATTTTATAACAACACAGATGGTTTGTCAATACAGATCGCTACACCCGGTCTATTTTTAGAACAAATTCATTGTTATTAGAAAAACTATCCAATCAGATCTTTAAACTCACATTTAAACGCAAAATATCTGTACCTTGTGGTAGCGAAAAACGTCCCTCGCTTTGGCCGAGTTCACCACCAGTGGTCTTATTCCTTTCCCAATCAGAGTTTAGTTTTTGTGTTCCTTAAATACTTCTGATAATGAAATGAAACCTCTTTTAATAATTTGACAGCCCTTGTAAACAAAGCTATGAAAAAATTGAAATTAAAGGAGGAAAATGATAATATACAATTTTCTCCTTTTCTTTCAATGTTTTCAATGCTGTTTTAGACAAATTCAGCAGAACATTGGTTGCACAAATAATGTTGTCTGCAACAGATTTTGAGCAACAGAATTTTGTCATTTGGGAAAGGCTTAACCCTTTCCCAAACAAGACCTGGTTTTGACGTCTCTAATAGAAAAGGATTGGGAAAACATTGAAACAAAAGAAGAAACTGCTGATAACCAGCAGTTTCTCCTTTTGTCTCAATATTTTCTGTGTCATATTTTACACAAATAACATCCATTTTGTTCATTTGTGGCAGTTTTTGAAGTGGATCACCCTAAAATTGTGCCATTTGGTAATGGGTTAATGACATGCAATTATTCAATATTACGACCAAAACAAATACGGGTTGGTTTTCATGGATCCACTTTCGATGTAATTGATCTCATATTACGATACTATTATTTATGATTGACTGCCTATTCAAATAGTATTCTAACCTACATCTTGTTTGCTTGGGTTTGAATCAATAGAGCATCGTTTTATGATATTGTATAATACTTTCAGGAACAATCCATTGCTTTGACAGATCTATGGAAGGTATCTTCAATAATAATCTGTTGAACAATTTGAACAATTTGATTTCCGTTTGAAGCAGAGAAGGCAGAAATATAGCAGGGATTGGATGGATGTGATAGATCTTTTAAAATCAACTGTTAAAAAAATTATTGATGACCAACCAAAATTTTAGTTGGTCATCAATATTTTTTTATCAGCTGAATTTTAAAGATCCTTTGCATTCAGCAAATCCCTTAAGCCTTTTCATGCCTTGTCTGCTTCAAATCTTTCCAAAAATGGTCATTTACATATTAACAGAATTATTGAAAGTATTGAAACGTTGTGTAAAGTGATTTCCTGCAGTGACAATTTATGAAGTCACTTCCAATAACAGTTCAAGTTTCATAAAGTAATGCAATGAAAAGCTTCCAGTACTATATAGATCTGTTGATTGATTTTTGAGCCTGTAGGCCACTCAACTTATGCTGTGCTGAAATAAACAATTCGCTGCTTTTCAACGAAAACCTCGTAACTGCAGCTTAAAGGATAACCTTAAAAAATTTACGATTTCGCAGTTCATCCTTATAAATCGCTCAGAAATGGTTTAAAAAACATAACAAGCAAAGTCATTACGTTAAGGAAAGCATTGACCCATTGCAAACCAGCAGCCAAATTATCGATTTTTATCAATACACAAAATTTGCCGCATCAATTACTTCCCTTGGATTCTGTATCCTTGGATACGAAATAGTCGAACCTGTCTACTTTGACAACTGCGTCATTTATCGATAATCGAGTGATCTGATATAGATGTTTATGGGAATATCGCTTCAAAATCCTGTTGTGTGTAGCTTACGATTGCAATATTAACTTAGTAACCCATAAAACTTTATACATGTAGTATATATTTGCTTTTCCGAGGAAATCAATTTGAAAACAAAAGTGGACTCTGAGATTGAACCAGGACGTACAACTTCTACTTAATTTGCACCGTCAGGTCGTTCAAAGATTATGCAAATTTTGATGACAAACAAATTATTATCCAAACGCCGTGCTTAAACATAATTATCAAAATTGCGTTTTCATGGGTGCTGCTCCTAAAATGCGATATTCTCTGCCGTTCGAAACACATTGTTTCAATTCACAGGCTTTCATCTTACCCATTACCAAGGCAAACGCTAAGAATTTAGACTGGTCTAAATTCAAAGATGTTGCAGACGAAAATAGCACGTGAACGGAATTTACTTTTTGTCTCTTTGGGTAGAAAACATTGTATGAAAGGAAGAAATTGCCTGTCTAAATCAATTTCTTCTTTTACCACGATGTTTGCCGAAGCCATTATTTAGTGAGGAATGAAGTGGAAGAGAAATACAATCTATGTGTGTTGGTTTTCCCCTAAATTTTTCATTTAACAAAACCTGATGTTGACACTCAAAACAGAAAAGGCTTGGTAAAAACATTGAGACAAAAGATGAATATGCTGATAATCGACGTGATCATCTTTTGTCTCAATATTTTCCGCGCCATTAGAGAATCCCTCTTATATCAGCATCCCTTTGTTATCTGCAGCGGCTGTCAAAATTGAACTCTAATTTTGAGCTATTTGGGAATGGCAGAAAGAGTTGAAAGCGCATAAAGATCGTTTTGGGCATTTATCGAACAGTTTTGATATAATGCAATATTGTATCAAGGCGAGTAGCAGGCGATTAAATTAACATTGTTTGGGCAATTTTTTAATTATCATGAGATATCAAAGTATTGCAAAAAGGAGAAAATGGTGACCTCAGCATTTAATCCTTTTCTGTCTTTTTTTTTTTTTTTTTTTTTTTTTTTTTTTTGCTTTTCTTATGTCATCGAAAAAAAAAGGATCGTTTTTTGAAAAATGATTTGAATCGAAAATAGCATTAAAAGTTTTTCTGTACATACATTAATTGGAAATAAACACTATATTACATAATGAGCTGATTAATTACACAAACGGGTGTAAGATACTGGTCAATAAACACGCGGGTGTCACAGATGTCATAAAACACATGTATATTCGCTCCCTTTACTCAGTACAGCAATTATTGGAAGCAGTTTTCAAAATTCTATTGCCCTTTGATCTGGTGAAAACCAGGAAAAAACGAGCATGGTTTTCCCTTTTTAATTCAACAATCCGAATCTCCTCGATATATTGTAAATAAATTCTCTCTTTATCAATATCAAATTGATCTTCTGTAGCTTCGGAATTGGAAACCTCTAAAGCATGGTAGTTTTTGGAAGGATCAATTAATATCCAAACGGCAAAAATACTCTGGTCTCGTCTGAAATCAAAGGTGTTTCAGACAACAATTTCAAGAGAATTATTGTTATTATTATTTTATTTTGTGTGTGTTGGAGGTAGAAAACATTGTGGGAAATGCAAGACAAGCAATTTCTTCATTTCTCACGATGTTTTCCACAACCCTTTTTTTGAAGGGGCTGGGGTCATTGTGAGGGAATGGGTTAAGCAATATCGTTGAAAGAATGAAATCCTGATTAATTGTCTAAAATGAAAACGTCACCGAAAATCAAATACTAATTTTTAAGAAGTCATCAAATTCTTTTTTATGACCGGTTGACTAATCTGTTTTTCACACTAAGTAACGAACAATGGAATTGATTTCCATGATTATGGAATAACAATTAATAATGTCTAATTGACTGATGTAAAATTGGTCAATGTCATACGATCAACTGGATTTTCGCCGACATCGTGTCATCTTATTAACCCATCACTGGACAGCGAAGGTTGAAAGAAATAAAAACGTCTGTCCCACAATGATATGCGTCATTTATCGACAATCGAGTGATCGAATATCATGGTTTTTGCTCTAGTACGATCACTTCATTACTTCATTACTAGATAGTAATTGAAAACGGCGTTAAACCCCAATAAACCAAACTTATATCGCTGAAATTCAGTGCCATTTTCTACTTCGAAAATTACGTCACTAGTCACGTGACCGATCAAGTGCCCCGGTCATATGAATATAATATATTACCAAAGGGAAGTAATTTACAAGGGAGAGGAAGTAATTTACAAGGGAGATAATTTTTCGCACAAATTTTAATACGGAAAAATAAAATCTTGAATAATTTCTTTTTTCATTCATAATTTGAAAAATGTTTTTACTAAAATTATTCATTGGATGATGTTGTTTTGTAAAAAAGAAAAATCAGACGCCTATACCCGGCTGTACATTTTCCGTGGTTTCCAAGGAAAATGAGCTAGGAAAAACCTAGGAGTATTGGGACCGAGGTTTTTCCTAGCTTTCCCTGGACAGCTAGGAAAAAAAATTTGAGAGACCTCGGAACCAATACTCCGAGGTGTCCACGGAAAGCTGGGAAAATATTCCTTGATTAGCTGGGAAAAAATTCCATGGAAAATTTTCTGAGACCTCGGAAATTGTCCACGGAAATTGCTAGGAAAGCTTGGAAAATATTCCCTGGTGACCTCGGAATATCTTTTAGAGAAAACCTAGGAATAGTTTCCGAGCAGAGCATGGAATCTTTATCCCAGATAACCAAGGAAAGCAAGGAAAACTTTCCATATCAACATTACCCTATTAAAAATGTGGGTGGGGTGTTATTTGAATTTGAAAGTCAAAAGTTTACTCACCTAAATTGAGGTGTTGTCTTACTTGGCCTTTTCAATAAGCAAACTCATATATTCTTATTTAATTCACTGATGTACACAGGTTGAAATTATCACAAACATCATCTTAAAAAAATTGCAAACAAACAAATTCATGTTCCCTCCATTTTTTAGTGACCTCATTTAGACTAGAAGACTATAACAAAAATAGACTGGAGGTCTGGCCTGCCTTGCTTTCTTTTTGTTGAGGTCTAAAACTCAGAAAGTATTTGAGATATTCTCTTGAAACATGGTGTGTACTTTAGCCAGCATAACACCTTTCTTTTTTCCATGACCTTGGAATAAATGACCTTGACCTTGTGGTTTGACCTAGTTTTGAAAGACTGTAAACTGACTCATATTTTACATATTATTAGGGGTACAGCCTTGAAAAAGACCAAACAATGTAAAATCTTATTCACTTGAAATTATTGTCTGCATCATCTTTGAATTTGGACTAGTCTAAAATTTTGTCATCTGGTAATGGGTTAAAAAGTTTAAGTCTGATTTTCCTTGCATTTTCCTAGCTTGAAAATGACTAAGTTCTATAAAAAAAATAATTTCCATGCTAAAATTCAACTAAGTTCTATATTCCAAGCTTTTTCCTTGATGTTTCCAAGGTTTCCAAGATGTTTTCCAACCAATTTCCTAGCTTATCTAGGAAAACACAGATTAATGTCCAAGGTTTCCTTGCTTTCCTAGATATTTCCACAGAAAATCATAAAAACCTGGGAAATGTTGGCATTTTTCCATGCCTACCAAGGAAAATGTACAGCCGGGTAATATTACCCTTTAAAACAAGCTGCAGTTTCAAGGTTTTCGTTGAAAAGCGACAAATTGCTCTTTCATTAAAATGTTGCCCTTTTGTTTGCTGATATATTTAGAACCCAGAGAAAGTTGAAATTGGTATTTTAATTCTAGTGTCAATACTGGTCTAACGTCTAAGAAAGCAATTATAAAAGAATATTTGGTTAATGCAATTGAATTTTTTGGATGGCAGGAATTAAGTGTCAATCAATTTTTTCTACCCCGCAACATATCTGTATAAAATTCCAATACAACCAAATCTTTATAGAATGGAGAAAAAGAATTGCGATTTCATTTAAATCTCAAAATGGTTGCATTAAATGAAGTCTCCCTTCCACATAATGACACCTTTTGATGCCCAACAAGATCAAGACTTTGGGAAACTTGAATGTGGATCCGCTCAACGATCAGGGTTGTTGTTACAAGTAATTACGCAAAAAATGATCATACGGTCATTGAAAATACATACCCCTGGTTTTGAAATCCCTAATAGAAAAAGCTTGGAAAAATATTCAGGCAAGAGAAGAAACTGCTGATAACTAGCAGTTTCTTCTTTTGTCTCCATATTTTCTGATCCATATTCTACACAAATGAACCATTCCATATCAATGTCCATTTATTGTCTGTAGCACCTTTCAAATTGGAAGACACTGAAATTAGGCCGTTTGTGAAAGACTGAAAGGGTTAACCCATTCCCACACAATGACGCCTTTTGACACCATGCAAGATAACGACTTTAAAAGATATTATGGAAAATGAAGAAATTGCTTGTAACAACCAATTTCTTCATTTACCACAATGTTTTCTACCAAAAGAGACTAAACAATTTGAGATTTCATACATATGAAATTGTCATATGCAACATCTTTTAATTTGGATAGGTCTAAATTTTTGCCATCTGTTAATGGGTTAAAATATACATGTATGAATTTCAGAAAGAGGAAGAGAGGCAAGCAGAGATAGATCATGAAAACAAAATACTCCTCAATAAGATGACACATGTTAAAAAATATTGTTTTTGTGACAAACACTTATTCAGGTAGCATAACCTATCTATAACGGCTCCTGTTCCATTATGAAGCCAGGCATCTGGACGGGATCCCACTGATGTAGGAACAATCCCACCTCCTGCACGTTAATCAAAAGACCGATAGTGAGTGAGTGAATCAAAGCAACAGATAAGAGGGGGGAGGGTATTTGGTGGAAACATTTTAATTCTTTTATTTGAAATCCAAACCCTATGTTGTTGGTACTCATTTGAATTGTCTCGATGAGACAATTCCAATGAGTACACACCACATAGGGTTTGGTGAAATTTAATGAAATATGGCATTTTGAAAAGTCATCACCCCCAGTCTCTTATCTGTAGCTCTGTAGTTCCTTTGATTCTTTTCAGAAAGAGGAGGAAAGGCAAGCTGAGATAGATCATGAAAACAAAATACTCCTGAACAAGATGACACATGTAATGAAATATGGTGGAAACATCGACAACTGGAACAACTATGAATCCAGAAGGTAACATTTCTATTGACATAGTGTAACATTCGAGTTCAATATCACAGCTTTTCAACTAAAACCTCATATCTACAGCTTGTTTTTTTGTTGAAAAGCAAAGATATGGAGGAAAGACAAGCTGAGTAGATCATGAAAACAAAATACTCCTCAATAAGATGACACATGTAATGAAATATGGTGGAAACATCGACAACTGGAACAACCATGAATCAAGAAGGTAACATTTCTATTGACAATTAGTGTAACATTGGAGTTGAATATATATTCGCTTTTCAACTAAAACCTCCTATCTACAGCTTGTTTAAAGCTGTAGATACGAGATTTTTGTTGAAAAGCAAGGGCTACGGAATGAGGTTAACCATAGGACTTTTGTGGGAATTATTGGCTGATCATAATATACAAGGGGAAATAAACTTGAGCATTGCACCAACAAGGTTTGTTTCTGCCTTGAGTCTTTGCATGTTACAATAGATAGCAAAGGTCATACAGATTCTTTCAGCTCTTTCCTAAAAACACTTGAATCATTAAGGCTTTCCTTCTATTGTTATTTGGTGCATGCTATACCTAGCACATTTGACACATTTTAGTAACATTGCTTTAAAATTTTTCGCCATGTCACACCAATGAATTTTGGCATTGGTCTGAAATTATTTATGGAAAGCCTGGCCACAAAAGATTCTGCGTCCATATCACATCCTTTTCACATCCAAAAATGATACTGCAAAGTTCCCCTGACTTAGACTTGTTCCTGCTGTGATGGGGATGCGGAGTTGTGTATGTGACCATGTTAAGAAAAAATACATTATCATTCTTACTGGTATTTCTATAAGGCCTCGCTGATTTGAATTTTTGCTGGTGGCTATAAGGGACCTTTTCAGATTCTGGCTTGTATGTGTTTTGTGATGATTGTGCATGTTTATTATGCAATATTGATGAATAGTTAATGTTTCTGTCAGTTGAGAGATTAACCCTTTCCCAAACAAGACCTGGTTTTGACATCCCTATTAGAAAATGTTTAGGAAAACATTGAGACAAAAGAAGAAACTGCTGATAACCAGCAGTTTCTCCTTTTGTCTCAATATTTTCTATGCTATATTTTACACATATTTCATCTTTGAAGACTTCCATTTTGTCATTTGTGGCAGTTTTTGAAGTGGAGCACCCTAAAATTTTGTCGTTCGGGAAAGGGTTAATAGACTCATTAAAATTTCATAATTTATACAATCATCCAGCCTGATGTATTTTTCTACCTACAATGAAATATTTATTAGTCTCCCTGCATGAAATACAGTTGATACAAATGAGGGCAATGGCCATAGTGCGGTTCCCCAGAGAAAATATGGATTGAAATTTCACTGATATTTCAGTGAGATTTCAGTGAAATATCAGTGAAAGAAAGGGGCAAAATAACAGTGAAATTTCACCAAAATCTCAGTGAAATTTCACCAAAATTTCAAAGAATTTTCGGTGAATTTCATCAAAATTTCGGTGAAATTTCACCAAAATTTCACCAAGGTTCTGTTGAAATTGAAATTATGGATTGAAATTTCAGTGAAATATCTGTGAAAAAAAGTGAAATAACAGTGAAATATAGTGAAATTTCAGTGAAATATAGTGAAATTTCAGTGAAATAACAGTGAAAGAAAGGGGCAAAATATCAGTGAATTTCACCAAAATCTCAGTGAATCTTCACCAAAATCTCAGTGAATTTTCACCAAAATCTCAGTGAATTTTCACCAAAATTTCAATGAATTAACAGTGAATTTCATCAAAATTTCAGTGAAAATAATCTTTGGTTTACCAGGCTCAATTTCTGTCCTACCCTATCTTATATGGTTTGGGTTAGAAATAGAAATCAAATTTCTTGTAAAAAGAATTGACAAGGTGTCAAGAAAAACAAGCAGCAGGTGTGTGGGACAGCAGTCCCCCATCATAAATTAGTCTAAAACAAAGCACAACATTTATTGTGCCCATTATTCCAGAGGTGCGCCCAAAGATTTGTTATGATACTAAAATCTATGTTTACACATGATAATTTCTTTAGCCCTATAAAATTATGTCTAACATGTCCTTAGAAT
Organism: Fragum sueziense; assembly: GCA_963680895.1. Lineage (NCBI taxonomy): Eukaryota > Metazoa > Mollusca > Bivalvia > Cardiida > Cardiidae > Fragum > Fragum sueziense. The sequence goes on along the minus strand of OY804593.1, from coordinate 40,141,107 downwards.
TCAGCTGTGAAGACAAATATGACTATGTCATTTACCAAAATCTTTACAAAAGACAGTTTGAATAATGCCATTAAAGTCACTTATATCTAAACCACGAAAACCAATGACAACTGTAATAATTTATGCAATCAGGATGAAATTAAATGAATTACACAAAAGAACACTTCAAAGATAAACTAAAGATGTAATAATTTGTTTATGCTTACACTGGTTTTTGCTTAAACATCAATAATACCTGAAAATACTTTGAACAATTCAAATTCTCTGCCACATGGTTGAAATCACCAAAGCACTCCAAATCTACTTCCAACTATGCGCCCGAGATGTTGCGATTGTAAAAAGGATTTTACTGAAATTTCGTTGAAATTTCACTGAAATTCAAGTCTCAAACAAGAAAAAAATTCACTGAAATATCAAAATTTTAATTTCTTTAGCCCTATAAAATTATGTCTAACATGTCCTTATAATTCAGCTGTGAAGACAAATATGACTATGTCATTTACCAAAATCTTTACAAAAGACAGTTTGAATAATGCCATCAAAGTCACTTATATCTAAACCACGAAAACCAATGACAACTGTAATAATATATGCAATCAGGATGAAATGAAATGGATTACTCAAAAGAACACTTCAAAGATAAACTAAAGATGTAATTCTTTGTTTATACTTACACTGGTATTTGCTTAAACATCAATAATGCCTGAAAATACTTTGAACAATTCAAATTCTCTGCCACATGGTTGAAATCACCAAAGCACTCCAAATCTACTTCCAACTATGCGCCCGAGATGTTGCGATTGTAAAATGGATTTTACTGAAATTTCACTGAAATTTCACAGAAATTTCACTGAAATTTCACTGTTATTTCATTGAAATTTCACTGAAATTCAAGTCTCAAACAAGAAAGAAAATTCACTGAAATATCAGAATTTTCCATCAAAATTTCACTGAAAATTCACTGAAATTTGGTCATTTTGCTGAGATTCCGCAATATTTAAGCATTTCACTGAAATTTCACTGAAATTTGGTGAAATTTCAGTGAAATTTCAATTGCATTTTCACTGGGGTTGGTAGCACATTGAACTCTCACTCATGAGGTCCTGAGTTCAATCCTTGACAGCAGCAAACATCCAATGTGACAAAATTGCCTCCCAGAAATGGTTTGATGATAGTTAACCTATGTGGGCGAGTAGCTGGTGGCTCGGTTAGGATGTTTAGGTAGAACTGGTTTGAGAAACAACATATATTCATGGTAAGGTGTTCCAGCTGCTGCAATATTTCATCAATCTGCTACCTTGGCAGTGACATTTGCTTTGTTTTCACTGGAAAGAGTAAATGTGTGTGAGTGTTTTACTGATCTTCCTTTGAATTGGTCATTGCTAAGAGATCTGACGATAATGTCATGCAATGTCTGATTGTCCTTTTTAGGATCTCAAAGAGAGAATTTTTGTATTTGATTGTTTGCTTTTATTATGTGCTGCACCAAAATTGTGGGACATAAAATCTAGCCCTACTGTTTCTGATGGTTAGTGCATGCTTAACATACCATTGTCCAAGATAGAAAGAAAAGAAGAAAATGCTGATAATCAGCATTTTCTACTTTTGCCTTAATATTTTCTTTGCTATTTTTTTATACAATTTCTATCTTTGTTAACATCCATTTAGCTGTCTGGATGAGATTTCATTTTGTACTAGTCTGAATTTTTGTCATTCAGGAAATGGGATTTAAAAAAAATAAAATTCAGATTCAAATATCCAACAAATTTTTGTATTTATGTTTTAAAAACACTTTCATTTTGTAATTTTTTGCATGTTTTCATATACATGTATAGTGCAAAATTAATTTGTTTTTCTTTCCTTTCAGTTTAAACTTTCCATTGAGAGAAAAGCAGAATGAAGAGATTGCCCGACAGAACATTGCTATTGCCAGAAGGCTAGAAACGGTCAAGCCTGGTCTTAAAATTAATTCATGGGTAAGTACTTGTTTGGGAGGGTGTTTTTCTTAATTTTTGACCAAAACACAATTTAGAGAAAGAACAACAACATTCGCCAGATAACAACAATACATTTGAAGAAGAGAAAAAAAAGAAGACAAACAGCATTCTTGGAATAGAAATGTCATAAAGCTTAAAATCCTCTGATGAAAGAGGACTTTGTCCTCATCATTGGTCTTTTATTACCAAAAGGAAAAATAACAATTAGATAACTTCAAGAAAGGAAAAAAGACAAAAATACAAACAAAACAAAAAACTACACCATTCTTGGAATAGAAATGTCTTGAAGTTTGTTGTTATAGACTGGATCAAAGCATATTTTGATACAGAAAGAGCTTCATAGCAACATATCATGAATATTTAACAAGTGGTGGGATTGATTAACATTGCCTGCATCTTATCCCTTTTCCGTACCAGGCCTTTCCATACAATTAGCACATACAAATAATCAAGGTTTGGGAAAGAAGAAAATGCTGGAAAGCCATCATTTTCTTCTTTCCTCTCAATGTTTTCAATGCTTTTCTTGAAATGTATCCATTTTCCATATCATATTATTGTGCCTGTTGCAATGATTCTCTTGTTTCTTAGGAAAGTTTTAACCCTTTCTAGAACACCAATTTTAGACTGATTCAATTTGAATGATGTTGCAGTTGCAGAGAATAAAGTAAATGAATCTAGAAATCGAAAATGTGTATGTTAAATTGCAAAGACAATATTGAGGCAAATGAAGAAAATGCTGGATATCAGTATTTTGTTCTTTTGCCTTGATCATTTCCAAAGCTTTCTGAATTAGGGAGGTAGAAATTCAGTGTTGTTCTGGAATTGGTTGATTAATTACCTTTATCTGTATAAGGTATTGGATTCTTATCCAGTAGTAAATCTTGTCTGGAGTAAGAATTCTGTAGACGTTATTAAAGAAATATGCTTGTTAATCTAATTGATGCTGTTATTTTATGGCAAAATCTACATGAAATATTGCATCCATTCAGAGGTGTCATAAGCAGAATTAAAATGTTGCATTTTTCCCACGTCATATGCTGTTCCTTTAGCAATTTAATATTTTGAAAGGTCTTGCATTTAGATAATAAATATTTGATACTTGATGTATGAGACCTTTCCCAAATGAGAAAAATTTAAGGTGGTCAGCAATAAGAAGTTAGAGGCAATAGTATTGATGTTGCTCAGAGCACGAAATTTGTATGCTAAAGCCCCAAAAATATAAAACAAAAAATACTGGTATTCAGCATTAATTTCTCTTTTCCAGGATTTTTGTCCACACATTTTGTTTATCAGAGACATCAAGATCATGGCTTTTTGGGGAAAAGGTTAATGAGGGGTGCAGAACTTAAAAAGAATATGCCAATGTGTATCAAGGTGCTAGGGTCTTTGAAAGTGAACATTTTGCAAGATATAATTTAATGCATTGCAAAAACACTTTAGTCCATAAGTCTTGCAGTACGAAATAATATATGAAAATCTTGTTTTGGAGAGATGACTAACAGAGTAGAATGATAAATGCAGTGAATTGAAAAATAGAAATAGAATGAAAGAGTTAAAACAGCTAAATTTTTATCATCTTTTTATGATCTTCTCTTCTGCTTTAGGTAAAATTTTGAAGCTTATATAACAATGTCTTAGACTTTATGTAACTTTCAGGTTAAAAAAACACAGCTTTTTTCTAAAATGCACACTGAAATAGATGCTTTTATTTGCTTATTCGCTTTTATTAATATAGGAAAGAGATTTTCAACAGCACATGTACCTGCGCCATATGTGGAATGATAGCACGAAGGATTTCGGGGAGTTCAGTCCGCGGCGATATCGCAGTCGGATGTCTCATGCGGTAAAGGTCAGAGTTGTCCTGCTTGCTGGTTACCGTGGTAACCTGGAACTTGATTGGTTCTTATTGTAGTGTCGGAAACATCTGCGCATCTTCATAGGCCAAGGATACTATCTCCACTTTGTTCCTTAACCCTTTCCCAACCAAGACCTGGTTTTGACATGCTTAATAGAATAGGTTTGGGAAAACATTGAAACAAAAGAAGAAACTGCTGATAATCAGCAGTTTCTCCTTTTGTCTCAATGTTTTCTATGCCATATTTTACACAAATTCTATCTGTAATAACCTCCATTTTGTCATATGTGGCAGTTTTTGAAGTGGATCACCCTAAAATGTTGCTGTTTGGGAAACGGTTAATTATGAAAGGAACAAAGTGGAGGTAGAATCTTTGGCTCAAGAGGATGTGTTGGAAAATTCTTGTAAAATCTGTAGTGGTGTAGTGAATCTTTGTGGGGTCTTTGGTGTTTGTAAAAAAGACATCTAAATCATAGAAATCTGATCATTTTCATCAATTCATAAGCAGATTTACAATTATTTTGGACCTGAATTATCTACAGTAGCTAAAATCATTGATCCTTGCCAACCTGAACAATTCCTGCAGACTGATTAAGGTAGATACTTTTCACTCTTCCCAGGTGGTCAATTTTAGCTCGACTTTTCGAAGAAAATGAGAGCTTAATATACTGTCAACCGGGCGTTGGCGTCGGCGTTGCAACAAAGGTTAAAGTTTTTTCAAACATCAATAACTTCCATACTATCAAAGGGATTCAACCCAAACTTGGAATACTTATTCACCATCACACCCTCTACCTTACTACCAGGGCCCATGACCCTGGCTCCACTATATTTGGAGTTATGCCCCCTTTATACTAAGCAACTTAGAAAGTCGAGCGCGCTGTCTTCGGACAGCTCTTGTTGGGGAATTGGGTCACATAATATTATGACAGCATTTTTAAGGAACAATTGATAAAGTCATTTTGCAGAATGTATAAGCCCCCTCAATGGAGCTTTAATTTTGTATTTCACAAAAAAAATCATGATCACTGCCAAGGTCAAATCATGATAAAAGATTTCTGATAGATAAATCTACTACCACTACTAATGAACCATTAGTTCATATTCATATAGCAGGTGCGGACAATCTCTTTTATTTTTCTTTCTTCTTTATAGATGTTTCACAATTACATTGTTTATTATAACACCACATTTCATCAGAGACAACTAGCTAATAATGTTATTGCGGACGAGAATTCACCTGGAAGAGCATTCCATTCGATTAGCATGGGCTGCTCTGCCAGGTCGATTCTCGTCGTCTATATTATAGTGTAAAATTGTTTTAACTGTTGTTAAACTTTGTTGTAGTATAATTTTTAAACATGCTTTTATGCCCAGCATATGATTATAGGCATGCAGTCATTATAGCCTACACCTGTGAAGTAGAGGGGGTATATTGATTTCACCATGCATGTCTGTCTGTCCATCTGTCTATCTATAGACTTTACTTTCCCTGCTCTAACTCAGGAACCATTTGACCTAGGATCAAGAAACTTTATACCGTTGTTGCCATTAACCCCAGAAGTTGACCTGTGTTATGTAGGTCAAAGGTCTAGGTCACAGTTGTTAAAAATATGAGTTATAGAGCTATGATATTTCATATTTACAGTTTAAGGTAGAATATGCCTAATGGCAACTTGAGAAATTGGGGTGACAAACACTTCTGCCTGATAGTACATTATATTAGACATCTATATGTGCAATATGACAGAAATTCGTCCAGAGGTTTACTAGAAACTTGATTTTCCCTTATCCCACCCCCAACTTGCAAAATTCCAATATGGCGGCCACCACTCAAAGCAAAAAAGTATCTGAATTTTGGACATAAATACATTAAATGTGTTTAGATTTTCCTTTTATTATCAAAAACATGTTTACCCATCGTCTGATGTGAAATAATATGACATTTGTGCGCATATGAGAGATATTTTGTTAAATTACTGCGTGCTTATTTAAAAATCAAGCCTCTTTATTTCCTAGTTTGAAATTTATGCCTCTGAAACAAATGTTGACAGTGGCAGAAATAAGTTCGCGCACTCTCTAAAACCGATATCAAAATTATTCTTATATGTGTAGGGACACGATAAAATCCACATATGTACATTTTATCCGTCAAAAATTGAAAATATATAAAGGTAATTCTTAGTACCCTCATGCTTTCGAACGCACTATTTCTTTCCCAAAAGACGTCAATGCCCCAAATGAAGGGTACCGTAGCCCATATCTAATTATATGCTTATAACTACATGTAAAACCCAAACGTTGTATTAGATTTTCAGAAGTTGGCAAATGATAACATATCAGTTGTGATTTCGTATGACTTTCACCATTTTAACCCTTTACCTAGTAACCAATTGAACATCGCTATTTATAAAAAGTAATGCAAATTCTAAAGACAAAGTTGTACTTAATCTTTTTATAGTTTATAACAGCTTCCTTATACCACTTCTTCTGGATTGCATATTGAATCTAAGGACTTAAATGGAAAAAGAATCTAAAAGAAAGGATCAAATCACGGATCAAACCACGTTACAATAAACTGACAACGACTTTGCACATTAAATAAGGATCGCCGGCAAAGAAGTGATGAAAATCGAGTGCTAAAGTCTGAACAATGATGATCTGATCCACGCGTCGTTCTCAAACGATAGGCGTTTGATAACCACATCATAGATTTCATTAGATTACATGTATGTGTCTTCTACTGTAGGGTTTCTCGTTATATTGAGCCAACCAGTATTAAAGGAAGAAACGAGTGTTATACATAGTACAATTAGTTTCCTAAATAGGCAGTTTCATTAAAATCAAAGTTTCTAATCACTTACAAACTGTTGATATCAATCAAAATCATATGAAATTACACGAAATTTGTCTCTGAAAAGTTGCTGTTAAACGGAGAATCATACCAGAAAAGGATATTCGGGGTGTATTCGGGGAATTTCATTTACAAAGGGAAGTAATATTTAGAAATACTGTTGCTATATTTAGCAATACTGTTGCTTAAAATAGATACGGAAATTGTCGACATTTGTCGAAAATGTACGACAATAGTAAATATCCATTAGAATTATTCTACCTTAATTTCAAACTATTGTAAGATTATATGCCTATTTACATACAGTTTTGCATCCATGCCACTCCCAAAAAATTAATGTACTGCATACATGTGGGTAACCTGTTTCAGACACACTCTGGTCATCATCATGTGGATGCAATATTATGTATGTGACCATGCCTTTAACCCTTTCCCAAACGACAAAATTTTAGGTTAATCCACTTTAAAAACTGCCTCAAAAGACAAAATGGATATGGTTATGTAGGATTTGTGTAAAATATGGCACAGAAAATATTGAGACAAAAGGAGAAACTGCTGGTTATCAACAGTTTCTTGTTTTGTTTCAATGTTTTCCCAAGCATTTTCTAATAGAGATGTCAAAACCAGGTCTTGTTTGGGAAAGGGTTAATTTTATTCACATCTTTCTTTTTGAAATTCGGAGTCTAAAGAATATTGCATGTGTTTCATATTTATGTATCATCTTTCATATTTTCATTCATTTCATATCTTCACTTAGTCTGGCATGTATTTTCGAGTAAGTAGTTGGTTTTGATTAGTATAAAAACTAATCAGTCTAAACACTAACTCACTTTGTATTTCTTACTTAATACTTTTACTAGACAGCAAAACTTTAGACTTTTTCTAAGTCTAAAATGCTGCAGACAACAATTTGTATAATTATATAGTGAATGAAATTTTACATTTATTAGTCTTTTTGGAAAAAAACATTGTGGAAAATGAAGAATTTGCTTGTCACAAGTAATTACTTCATTTTCCACAATATTTTCCAAAGCCCTTAACTTGTGGGTCTCATAAAGTGTCAATGTGTGGTCATTGGTTAAGTCAATCTGTTTTTCAAATTAATAACAATGACATCTAATTTTGTATGTGAATGCAGGATCACAATACTTAGTTACTAAGAATTCAACTCTTTCCCTAAAAGACAGAATTTTGATGTCCCTGAATGAGTGTGGATCAGAAAACATTGAAGGAAGAGAAGAAAATGATGTTGATCAGCATTTTCTCCTCCAATATTTTATGTGCTACAGTGCACACCAATTCAAAATTTATTTATATTTAGTTTGTCATCTGCAGAAGCTTGCAAATTTGACCAATCCAAATATTTGTCTTTTTGGAAGAGGTTAACTGATATGCCTTTTTGGAAGGGGTCAACTGAACATTAAGCCTGTGCCAATGTGCAGGCCTAACGAAAATGTTGTTTGCTAACCAATTTATGTTTTATGTAACACAAAATCATTTGAATTTCTTGTTTATGGATATCTGACAATCTTTATCAAACAGACATGTATGGAAATATTCAATCAGTCTTTCTCATTGAATGAAAACGTAATTTAAGAGGCAAAATGTAAAAGGACACATGCTAGTTTAAAAGTTGAAAGTGCAAATTGGATTTGGTTAACTTGTAAAAGTAAATCATTTCTGTCAACCCAAAACTGCCCATAGTTTTATTTGGTCTTCTAATTGAAGTGTTTATCTCTTTGACCTGCCTCCTTTTTTATAACTAGTAAAAGTTATGGAAAGCCATTATTATGATTCCTTTCTTCTTGTTGTCCACAGCTGTCTGCAAATTGGAATACCCTATAAATTTTCTGTTTGTAAAAGGGTTAAGGTATCTTTGTGTAATTTGTTTATGGTATTATGATATAGTGCTAGTGCTTGTAAGCTAGTTGTCACAATAAAAGATATCATTATTTTAGAACTGAAAACTCTCTGTCATTGTTTTGCTGCAAAAGCTATAACATTACAAGAATTAAAACTATTGATGAATGCCACCATGCAAATTAATCATCTGGATTGATTTTGCAATAGTAACTATCAAAATCATAGAATATTTGAAAGTGTTCATTATTTTGAAATTAATTTTTAATCGAAATATGATTCTATTATCTTTCCCATTTTGAGTATAGTTTCCTGAATTTGTATGGCTTCTTTATTTATTGACAGCATGCTTTATCTTAAAGTTTGTAAATAATACTTGAGTTTTCAGTATTTCATGAATAAAACACAAAGTCTGCCAGTAGGATTGGGCATTTCTTTATTGGATTAATTTCAGTGTTTTAACGGGCATCTGCTTAAAATTTATAATCAAAAGTTTATTTGAAATTTCTTGTAAAGTGCTAGGTGAGTGCAGTTCTGATAGATGTATTGGTTATTTCATGCAGTACTATTGAACAAAATTGAAGTTCTTTCGAGAGACACTGCTCAATTTCTTCATGGAAGAATGAATGGAATGGACACTTGATCACCTGTTATATGGCAAGCAGATAGTGTAGACAAAGATCAGGCTGCCTGCCAAAGAATAAAGATTATTAGATCATTATTTAATAAAGAGTGTTAATAATTACATTCTATTGTTACAACAGAGAAGTATGGGGAATCAAGATGACACATTATGATATGTGGACTTTCAGAGTGAAAACAAACTTTCTTGAAAAGTTCAATCAGGAATTGTGGATCAAGATCAGACTGCACAGATGTGCAGACTGATCTTTATCCACAATGCCAGACAATCCAGTAAAAAAATTCAGAATATTATGATAAATAACAGAGAAGTATGGAGAATCTAAATAACACAATTATGATGACAACTCTGACAGAATGAAAGCAAACTTTACTTGAAAAGTTTAAGCAGGAACTGTGGGTATAGATCAGACAGTTGTGCTGATAGATCTTTATCCATAATTCCTGAAAATTCAGTAAAAAGTTCTGAACATACATTATGATAAATGATTTGATTATACAACTCCATAATTCCTGGAATTATTCAGTGAGAAATTCTGAACATTATATGATAAATAATTTGATTATGCAACCGTATCAAAAGATTTCGGGTATATTGTTTTACTTGTGTCCGTCTGTCAGCCTGTTCGAAAATTTAACATTGGCCATTTTGGTGGCATTTTGTGTTCCACAAATACATCTTGTTTTTTTATCAACAGAGAAGTATGGAGAATTTAGATGACACATATGATGAGGACTTTCAGAGTGAAACTACAGACAACGAAGACAAACATCTACCTAAACTGGTGAGTCTTAAACCCATTAACAAATGACACAATTTTAGACTGTTTCAAATTCAAAGATTTTGCAGACGACAATATCAATTGAATAGAATTTGAATCTTTTAGTCTTTATTGGCAGAAAACATTGTGGGAAACGAAGATATTGCTTGTCGCAAGCAATTTCTTCATTTTCCACAATGTTTTCTAAAGGCTTAAGCATTTAAATTGTAGGGCATCAAAAAGCGTCACTGTGTGGCAATTAGTTAATTCACTTTCATCATCTGTCTGTCTGTCTGTCCGTCTGTCTGTCTGTTAGCAAATTCATGTCCGGTCCATAACTCTAAAACTATAAGGTCTATGGTCTTGAAACTTCACAGGTATATAGATCTCATAGCTAGGGTGTGCAGAGCGCAAGAATCACAACTCTACCATTTGTAATTTTTGAGTTATTGCCCTTTGTTTGATTCAGTTAGCAAATTTGTGTCCAGTCCATAACTTTGAAACTATAAGGCCCATAGTCTTGAAACTTTACAGGTGTATAGATCTCATAGCTAGGGTGTGCAGAGCGCAAGAACCACAACTCTACCATTCGTTTTTTTTATTTATTGCCCTTTGTTTGATTAAGATAGCAAATTCGTGTCCGGTTCATAACTTTGAAACTATAAGGCCTATAGTCTTGAAACTTCACAGGTGTATAGATCTCATAGCTAGGGTGTGCAGAGCACAAGAACCATAACTCTACCATTTGTTATTTTTGAGTTATTGCCCTTTGTTTGATTCAGTTAGCAAATTTGTGTCTGGTCCATAACTTTGAAACTATAAGGCCTATAGTCTTGAAACTTCACAGGTGTATAGATCTCATAGCTAGGGTGTGCAGAACGCAAGAACAACAACTCTAGCATTTGTAATTATTGAGTTATTGCCCTTTGTTTGATTCAGTTAGCAAATTCGTGTCTGGTCCATAACTTTGAAACTATAAGGCCTATGGTCTTGAAACTTCACAGGTGTATAGATCTCAAAGCTAGGGTGTGCAGAGCGCAAGAACAACAACTCTACCATTTGTATTTTTTTTTATTTATTGCCCTTGTTTGATTTTGTTTGACCAACATAGATGGCTGTAGCTTCAGTGTCTAAGAGGCCTATTACACAGACCACAGACTTTGCTGGGCTGGGTATATGACTACATGTTCATTGTAATTACTGTTTTAATGTGAGTTACATATAATTACTTGAAGAATAGTGATGATATCCATAAGTAATCCGCAGTTCTTTAATTGTCTAAGAGCACATTTCTCCAAAGACAAAAGGAAAACAAAACAAACACTACCATCATAATAAATACAATATACTATAGTGTTTGCTAGAAAATACATCCTAAGGATCAATAAAAAATTCAAAACATCACCCATTTATTTCTGAGCTTCGGGCATATAATTCCACGCCCAGCGTTGCTCTTGTTCTTCTATAAATGTGAAAACTATGATTTTGTGAATAACTAGAGCAAACCTCTTTGATCATCTAGCATGTGTCTTCTTTTTTAACCCATTACCAGATTGCAACATTTCTGATGGGTCCAAAATCAAATATGTTGCACATGACCATTTAAAATGAATGGAATTTTACATTATTTGGTCATACTTTTTATGCCCCCGTATCAAGAGATCAGGGGCATATTGTTTTACTCCTGTCCGTCTGTCTGTGTCTGTCCGTCTGTCTGTCCAAAAACTTAACATTTGCCTATTCTGCAAAAGTATTTGATATACAAAGCTTAAATTTTATATGTAACTTTCTTCCAATGATCTGTTCCATGCAATATGACCTTCCTCAAGGTCATCTGTTAACCCTTATCAACCATTTACACAAAAACTTAACATTTTACAAAATGGCCATTTTGGGGGCATTGGTGTTTCACAAACACATCTTGTTTTAATTCCTTATAGGGCCGACACAAGAAGGACCCCCGTAAAGCAAAGATTGAGACGAATGCTCCAACCTCTCCTAGAAAAGATACAAAAGCTGGTGGTGGTGGACCCAGGCTTTCTATGTTTTTTACTTTTTAAAATTGTAAATTTTGTTACATACTAGATTAAAACCTCTTGACAAAAGCATGTCATCGTTTTTCAACAACAACCTCATAACTGCAGCTTTAAACAAGCTGCAGTTACAAGGTTTTTGTTGAAAAGCAGCAATTTGCTTATTTGTTTTGACATTTTGGTGTTGTTCTTCAACAGGGCCGACACAAGAATGACCCACGTAAAGCCAAGAGTGAGACGAATGCTCCGACCTCTCCCAGAAAAGATACAAAAGCTGGTGGTGGTGGACCCCGGCTTTCTATGTTTTTTTATGCCCCCGTATCGAGAGATCGGGGGCATATTGTTTTACTCGTGTCCGTCTGTCTGTCTGTCCGTCTGTCCGTCCGTCCGTCTGTCTGTCCGTCCGTCTGTCCGAAAACTTAACCTTTGCCTTTTCTCCATAAGTATTTGACATACAAAGCTCAAATTTGGTATGCAACGTCCTTTCAATGATATCTATCTGTTCCATGCAATTTGACCTTCCTCAAGGTCATATATTAACCCTTATCAACCCTTTACTCTACGAAAACTTAACCTTTTACTTCAAAAACTTAACCTTTGCCTTTTCTTCAAAAGTATTTAACATACAAAGCTCAAATTTGGTATGCAACTTTCTTTCAATAATATCTTTCTGTTCCATGCAATTTAATCTTCCTCAAGGTCATTTGTTAACCCTTACCAACTCTTTACTCTACGAAAACTTAACCTTTTACTTCAAAAACTTAACCTTTGCCTTTTCTCCAAAAGTATTTAACATACAAGGCTCAAGTTTGATATGCAACTTCCTTTCAATGAAATCTTTCTGTTCCATGCAATTTTTCCTTTCTCAAGGTCATTTTTTAACCCTTATCAACCCTTTACTCTATGAAAACTTAACCTTTTACTCTGAAAACTTAACCTTTGCTGTTTATCCAAAAGTATTTCACTGATTCTACGTTAAAGTGCTTATTTTAGTAAAACCGCTGTCCTTATGCATGCATGTTAATGTTCAGGCATCGAGGTGAACATCTATTGCTTTTCTGTTGACCCTGGCATCGTGTCTAACTATTGAACCCGAAACAATTTGCTGAATATGAAAATTGAATGTTGGGCACAGCACAAAACATGCCGGATTATACAACAATTTGCTTGTCCTTACACCATATGTCTTATTTCAAAGCCGATTTTCAATTATATTTGAAAGCATTTGGCACGCTGATAGGTCTGTTTTCCAACAGGAATGAACTCGAGACTTAAAATCATCCAAATAGTAAGCCATTAAAGCAACTATTTGAACAAAATCCTCAAAAGAGCGTTGTCCTCATTTTATACATCAAATACGTTAAACAGATATAAATGATACTGGAAAGTGTAATAGCAACGAAACAGTAACGTATTATTGACAGAAATATAGTTATTAATGCAAAAAAGCTGAAGAAAAACTTTTACTCTGCTTAAGCTGTATTAGTTTTGAAAAATTTGTGTCTGAAATCATAACTTTGAAAAATATAAAAAAAAATCATCAGATATGTTAGATTGTTTTTCGTCGCTGTGCAGTAAAAGCTTTATTCCGTAGACAAAATTCCACTATAATTTCATTATACATATGCCAGTGGTATAAAAACACACTCTTACAAACTAAAATGGATAACATGTTGAATTTTTTTGCCATTGTTAAAGTTTGACCATCAAATACGTTAAAGTCAGATACGTTAAATAAATTTCATCATTCGATTTCCAACCCCATCTTAATCCCCCAAATTAAAGGAACTCTTCTTGTCATGACGTCATGTTGTTTTTTGATTGTTCTACGAGAACTTCGAACCATATTATCAACATAGTCTGATATTTGCAGCGTGCTTGTGTACGTGCGAAGTGTGGATGCAGTTCAATATCATTTAAAGGCTAAAATTGAATCAATTCTCTTTGAATTTGATTTTATTACCTCCTGCTTAACTCAATATTATATGATATAACATATACTTACATAATGATGATCGTGGGGAAAGGTGCAGTGCTTAACTTTGATACTATCTGTTATTTAACGTATCTGATGAAAAATTTTAACGTATTTGATGAAAAGAACATGGGTGATTTAAGATATATTTAAAAAAAAAAATGCTGTTTCGTCCATCATAATGTCAAAATGAATACAAAATATATTCTTTTAATGATTAGCAATGCATATACATCCTGCAAAATGAGTTTGATTACAGTCATCAAATACGTTAAACGGTCTAAGGTATCAGATAAAAACATATTTTCGATATGCTGCGTGATAATATATACCTACCAAACTGTAATATGACTGAACTGATTGAATCGCATCCATTACTTAGAAGATGACAAACGTTTTGAAGATCTACCTTTAATTGAACAAAGTGTTTTTGCTTCAAAATACAATACAACAGTTCTTGCTTCGAAAAATGCTTGATATAGTTTGATTATTACTTATTATGCTATAATCTATTTTGCTAATTTCTGTGAAAAAGTATGACCGTTCATAATTTGTTAAAGTAAAGGTATTTTTCGCACAAAGAAAGGCATAATACATGTGTGTAAGCAGATGGTATGTCCTAACGTATCTGACGTACGAAAATTAAGGACCTTTGATATGCATGTTTTTTCATAAAAATTGATGTACATTTGAGGCCCCTTTTAAATGATTAATGAACTAGACTTAATAGACTATTCATTTATGAAAAAAATATATGACTTAGAGTCTGGTTTATATTTTTCATTTTTGAACCGCTACTTTGTACATTTAACGTAGAATCAGTGATTTGACATACAAAGCTCAAACTGGGTATGCAACTTCCTTACAATGATATCTATCTGTTCCAAGCAATTTGACCTTTCTCAAGGTCATCCCTTAACCCTTAATAACCCTTTACTCCACGAAAACTTAACATTTTAGAAAAATGGCCATTTCGGGGGCATTTGTGTTTCACAAACACATCTTGTTCTTTTTCAAATTGTAAATTTTGTTACATACTAGATAAAAACCTCTTGAGAAAAGGATGTCATCGCTTTTCAACAACAACCTCATAACTGCAGCTTTAAACAAGCTGCAGTTACAAGGTTTTTGTTGAAAAGCAGCAATTTGTTTATTTGTTTTGACATTTTGGTGTTGTTCATCAACAGGGCCGACACAAGAAGGACCCCCGTAAAGCCAAGAGTGAGACGAATGCTCCGACCTCTCCCAGAAAAGATACAAAAGCTGGTGGTGGTGGTGGACCCAGACTTCCTAAAATAGTTCCACACAGAGCTGTAAGTATTTACATTAATGGAGTTTGAATCATGGTTAAGGCCCTGTCACACCTTAATGTTTAGCTAATGTGTGCTGAACATGTCTGATTTCAAATAACACCCTCCAAACATGTTGAACACACCATGGACACATTCCACACATGTTAACAACATATCGTAGATTGGCAAACGCTGGCACAGGCTGAGGTGAGTGTGTGCCAGAGTGTGTCAAGGTGTATGACATATTCTTAATGTGTGCAGAACATGTCTATAGCGTGTTCAATGTGTTGGCACATTTTATTTGAAAGCCAACATGTCTTGCACATGTCATGCTAACTTAAAAGGTAACGTGTGACAGGGCCATAAGTCTGGTGATCTTTAAAACTGAAATCAAGTATTGATTCATTTTTATGCATTCACCACTTTCCTGCTAAGCTCCCATTAAAATTGCAGCTGGGCTCCAAACAAGGGGGCATAACTTTAACCTCCCTGAAAATGCAATATTTACTGGAAGTAAGATAATTTCTTAAGGCAGATTGGTTCCTGAATTTGATTGGAGGACTTTGCAATAGGATAGATAAATAATTTTAACGTGGGAGATTTTACATGATGGGCCGTCACTAATTTGTTGGGCAGGACAGTAACAAATTGCCTCTATTAAGACTTCAATTGAAAATGATTTCTATTACATTTGGCAGCCCATATACAACTATTATGCTTTTGACATAGTCTGACCAATGCAATTCATGCTCCTCAGTATTTGTTGAACTTGGGGTTAGCTTAGTAACAAATTACAAACTCAAAATTTGGAAATTGTGTAATGTTTCTTGGATGCACTCTAGCAAACATGTAGTATAAAACATTCAATAGTATTAAATTGACCATGTCACATATTTATAATGTGTTTATGATAATGTGAATACATGTACGCACAAGCAGTTGTAATATT
Organism: Fragum sueziense; assembly: GCA_963680895.1. Classification (NCBI taxonomy): domain Eukaryota; kingdom Metazoa; phylum Mollusca; class Bivalvia; order Cardiida; family Cardiidae; genus Fragum; species Fragum sueziense. The sequence continues at coordinate 40,124,889 of OY804593.1, read as the reverse complement.
TGTTTTAATGCTTTGAAATTAGCAAGATTCTGTTACTAATGAATTCACATGTATATGTAACCATAGGAACCGAAAAAGGTGAGAATGTTTTGAAAAATGGTTAAGGTTTGGTTGTGAGTTATAGGTGCAGGGGTTAACCCTTTTCCAAACAAAATATTGGAACACTTCCAGTTTAGCGGTCCCTACCAAAATAGTTCACCTTACCTACTTGAAAGTATTTATGGCGGCTGCAGCCCCATTACAACACCCCGCTTTATTTCCTTTTGAAAGTGTCAAGCAATTTCTTCATTTCCCACAATTTTTTCTTCCCAAAAAGACATAAAAAGTTATTTACTTGAAATTGTCGCCTGCAACTTCTTTGAATTTGGACCGTCTAAAATTTGATAAAGGATTAAACTGATCAAAATTGAATAAAGACGAAATCTACAATATGAAGTATATCCCACAGTAATTAGTATTAATTTCTAGATTCGAGAACATTATGGAAAAAGCAGAAAAAAGCTGGTCAACTGCTTTTCTAGTTTTCCCTTTATGTGTTGAAATTCTTTTATTATGTCTGTAAATCCAGTCTTTGTTTGGGAAAGGGTTAAAAGTTGGTTTGCGATTTTTGGTGCAGGTGTTGATATGTTGCTACCAAATTCAGAGCAACAGATAACAGTGGGTAAGGACATCTAAACTTTGTTTCAAGTCCAAACTCTATGTTGTGGGTACTCATTTGAATCATGTCAATGAAACAATTTCAGTGAATACCCACAACATAAGGTTTAATTAGCATATAATTTGATAATAACTTAATTATGTTTCGCAATTTTAAAGCTCTTTATCCCCTCTTATTTGTAGCTTTAGAAATTGTTTATAAGGTCCTATCTGAAAGATTGGTGTTATTTGTTTTTTATCCCATTGTCAAATGAGGAAGTTTTAAGATAGTCCCATTGAAAGGAGTTCCTGACAAAAAATGCTCCTCCTATGTAGAAATATTCATGTTAAAGCATTGTAGAAAACCTTGAAGGAAAAGGAGAAAATGCTGATTATCAGCATTTTCTTTTTTTCCTGCAAGGTTTTCTAAACATGTGTCTAGTGGAGTTGTCAAAAGGAGTCACTGCTTGTCAATGGGTTAAAATCACATCTACCATGAAACTTCAAACCATGCATATATTGCAAATAATTTCAGGAAATGTTATGGTTTCAGAATAATTTTTGTTGTGCATGTTTAGTTAGAAACTAACTTATATAAAGTTAGAAACTTAATTATAACTCATATAATAGTTGCTCTCTGCAACAGTGGTAAAATATTCTTCGTTTATGCCATGAATCTAACCTACTGTATCATTTAGTTTGAATAACATGTAATTGATATACCGGTATCATACTTAGGTTCTGACTGCTAATCTAATAAATTCGATCCTGCATTCGAGTATAGATCAAGCTTGGTCAGCATGGTGGAGGGGGTGATCGGGCTTGATCTGCACGATGGCTCGGGCTTTCTACTCAAATTTTGATGCCTCCTTATGGAAAGATCGGGGGCATATTGTTTTACTTGTGTCCATCTGTCAGTCTGTCTGTCCCTCCCATAACTTTGGGGCATTGGTGTTTCACCAACACATCTTTTTTTAATGTCAAAAATACTTGTGTGCAATCAAGTATAGAATTAATTGGGAATTGATCATGGGTTGAAAATTGACCTGATTGAGAAACAATCCTGCACCCAACCTTCACTCCATCACCTTAACCTGTACTTGAGTGATTCCAGATCATTTTGGAATCAACTCGGTCATGGTGTAATAATCAACAATTTCAGAAAATCTTCAATAACTTTGTTAATATGGGACCGATTTGAATTAGGTTTGAAGCAGAGAAGGTGGACAGACGTCACACATTAGATAAAAGTGTTGGATTTTTGAAAAATCAACTGATGAAAAAGTTATTGAAGATAAACCAAAATTTTGGTTTATCTTCAATATTTTTTTTATCAGTTGATTTTTCAAAAATCCAACACGTCCAGGTTATTCCTGACATTTTTCCACATTGGCTGCTTTAAACCGAATTCAAATTGGTCAAGTATTGACAAAGTTATTGAAGATTATTGGAAATTCTAATTCATGTGATTATACACCCTGTCGGTCTCTGCTTCATCTGTTCACCTAATGAAATCAACTGTAGAGGTGGGTTTGATTGACTAGAGATCGAGATGAAGTAATTTGGTTGGGTTTGATTGGGGAATTTAAATGATCAAGTTGATCTGATTGGCAGTTACTAAGGAACCTAGCATTTATTGAAAGTTCAATGAAGTAGAATGTGCATTGTTTATAACAATAAACAATTTCCTTTGTTTGCTACAGTTTATAAATGGAAAAGTATGTGTATTGCATTTTCTATTTTTTCACACTTTAGATTAATAGAATATTATTCTTGCACATGAAGATATTAGTAGATCTAGAATATTTTAGTAATCTTTTCATGAAATTATGATATGTACATTATACAAATAGCTAGCTAGTTGTTTTCACATTAATGCACACTTTTTGTCAAGCTACAACTATATATTAGTGTACGAGGGGTGATCCAGAATTAGCATAATACAAGTACTACTTATATTTGACACGATACGGAAATTTTGGCATTGTCTTTTAATTGCGTCCATGCTGAAAGCGTTTCCATAGCAACCAAGGTACGGTTAGGCGGGGCAGGGGTAGAATAACTTAACTTTTTAATATTCTATTATGTTTTTCAACCCTTTCTAACAAAACGATTTTACTGAGACGTTGTGAACATCAAAAATAACTTCGTGCTATTCTATGACCAAAATTTGAACGTTTTTTCTGGCTAAACGGGAGAACTGTGGACCACTTTGCTTTTGTGATAAAAGTCGACTATGACGTTGGCAGAGTATTCGAACGTGCGCAGATTTTTAGTTTTGCGTAGAACGTGGATATTCCATATTCGATACTTGCAAAATAATGTAGAAAAACTCATGAATAAAACATTCTTTAATAGACTTTTCACAACTGTTTGGTACCGAATCTTTAAAAAGGGAAGTTTACTGCTGTAGGAAAAGAAAGGGGGTAGTAGCTAGAGGAGCAGTCTGGACGCGACGTCAACTAAAGCTGATAAGCGTGTCAACACTGGAGATCACGCTCCGCCATCAAATGCATTTGTTAAAAGACGGACTTAAGTTATGGTAGAGAGTTTTGGATACTGACAGAACATTTTGACGTGAATAGGCTCAGCTTTCAGTAGATTCCTCATCTACCTAATACAGAAATTCTGGGAAAACGTGTACAGGCGTTGAAGAAATTCTGTATCAAAGATTTCGTCTAGAAGCAAATTTCGTGATAAAATCCCAACAACATATTAATTCACGTGCGCTTGTATGACCTTAAAACACTTAAAATCACAACAACGGACGTCACCTGTCTCATCCCCAATCAAAGAAAGCTAAAATCGTTCATTTTCATCAGTTTAAGCTTCAGAGGAATTTCGGGTATTTCCCTGTATGAAATCTGTACTGAAATGTCCCTTTCAAGGACTTTGGTGAAATAGCTCCAGACATTCAATGGGCGTTTTCTACAATCGTCAAGCAAATGTATATTGGTATGTTAAGTGGATGAATTGAACGTCACAGTAAGTGTATTGCATCTATAGGTGACTATGTTGAGGAGTAACGTCAGTATTTTAATGTTGCGAACTTGCGACGTCGTTACGTTAGGTGCATACCTGCCCCGCCTATGCGTTATATACAAAACTAGTTTTATTGTAACTTTTTTGTTTTTGGTCCGATTTTGATGATATTTGGTATATGGATCATTGATAAATTACATTTCATTCTGTAAAAATTTATTTGACTTCGATGGATTCGTATTGAAGTTATAAAGCCAGTACCGCTAATTCTGGATCACCCCTCGTATATAATGCTTAGTTAGGTTAATCTTTAAATATGTTCCAATATGTGCTTTTATATTTGGAACCCTGTATATTCAAACGTCAAGGAACAAGATCAAAGTAAATTTGTCTGTAAAGTTATTTAGCCCTTGTGGGATCTGAATTTTTATCATCTTCAAGCTTGGAATACATGCAATTTTCACAATAGCAGGTGTCATGGGCATAGCCAGAAATTTATTTATATTACGCATGAGCCCCGTAGGCCCGAGAGGGGTATAGAGCATGAAAGGGTGTATCCCCCGCTCTTTTGGGGGTTAGGGGGTCTCCCCCGAGAAAAGTTTGATTTGTAAGACTTGTTTTCATGCATTCTATGTGCGTTTTGAGATACAAAAGGGTAAAACTGACCCTATAAAAACGATAAAAAGCAACCTACGACCTATTTATGATTTTTTTATATTATGCATGATTGTGTGTATTATGCGTAATGGGTGCTATGCCCTTGGGTGTCATTGGAATTGTATCTGACAACATATTCTATTTCAAAAAATAGAATTTTTGAAGGTAGCTAAGATGATTTTTGACAATCAGAATTTCTGTTTATGCTCACTGTTTTAAATAATCTCTAGGCTATGTAGATAATAAAGTAAATGGTGTGTCTCAAACGAATGTAGGACGTTTTGGCCATGGACGTTTTGGCCAGGATGTTTTGGCCACGGACGTTTTGGCCACAGTATATTTCAAGGTAGGACCTTTTGGCCAAATACAAATTAAGTAAATAAGAGCATCAAATTTAAAAAAAAAAATATATCATTTTTATTATCAGTATGTTTAAAAGTACAACTATGAAAACTATGAATTAAATAAATTTTATTGGTTTTTATTCCTTTTTCCTTATTTTTTTGTTTTGTCCAAAAGGTCCTACCTTGTAAAGGAGCGGAGGTGGTGCAGTGGTAACGCGCTGGACTTATAACACAGGGGTCGCTGGTTCGATCCCCCGCTTCTCCGGTCTTTCGGATGAGACTTAAAACCGAGGTCCCGTCTCCATATGACCTTAGCTGTTGAGTGGGACGTAAAACTCCATACAATCCAATCCTACCTTGTAAAATATTGTGGCCAAACCGTCCGTGGCCAAAACGTCCTGGCCAAAACGTCCGTCCACCCTCTAAAACAGGACTTTTAAAGTTTGTACATCTCAGAAAAATTTATGAAAAGTTGCTAAAAATTTTTTTTCTTGTTTTGACTTTTGATATTTCTTATATCCATACTATATTGTTAGGTAAATCATTTATCTTGCATAGCAATGAATAAGTATTTTTCATTATATTTATTTTGCTAAATTGTGCATGTTTAGAGCTTTACAGAGATGTATTATATACAATAAATCATGCAAAAATGTATCATAATATGTTTCATTTTATAACATAATATTCTTTCTCTATATGATTTTTTTGTTTTCTCTCTGAATATTGAAGAAGTGAAATGTATCGTGATAATGATTATGCAATGCAACTCTTTAGGAAAGCACAATGAATATACAACACTTCTTGTCTTGATATTTGCTAAATTAATGAATTGTTTTGTATGTTTTTTCTAAAAGACAGTATAGTTTTAGGGTGAATACATAATGAGGACATAGTATAAAAATAGAGTTTTATGTTTAATAGATTATGATTAAGAATATCTTATCATTTGTCAGTGCATGTGTTACAGAATTATTTTTCTTATTTCCCTCAACAGTTAGTGCAACATGACTTTAGTATGTATTATGGAAGTGACTTCCTAGACAGTGCCCCCAGCACAGAGGTAAACAAAAAAGTGCACAACAATGTCGTAATGCTTACACTGTCATATTTTATATTGTGGGAAAGTTCAAATGAAAACGGCTACAGGATTGTATTTATGTATTTCACAAGATGACTTGAAATAGTCCCATTTTGATATTATGGCACTCTTGTGTATACAAGTCCAAACTGTGAGAAATTTGTATGTATTGGTTTTAATATTGCAAGTGTCAAAACACCTGCAAGATTCAAACCAAGGTAGCAAGTTAAGAGATTTTTAGAGTTTGAAACTTATACATGTACATGTACTACTAAACCAAGTACCTATTGTATACCTAGAAACTATACCATTCTTTTCTTTGAGGTCCCAATCTTACATCCTGGTAAAATCACAGGCGTCTGTAATTTGAGCCTTGGCACCATCTAGACTATTCTTTATCAAGATAAAGAATAGTCTAGATGGTGCCAAGGCTCAAATTACGGAAGCCTGTGGGTAAAATATGTAAACATGTGCTATAATATCGTAACATGACTTTTGTAAATTAGTATGTATTACCAAAGTGACTATATAGACAGTACCCCGAGTGCTGAGGGAAACAAATCGTATATGCACCACAATGTCTTTATGCTTACACTGTCTTATTTTATATTGTTAGGAGTTGCAATCCTTCTAGAAAAATTTTACTGTTAAAGCTACTATTTCCCAGATTTGGACCCAAAAATTGTCAAATACAAACGAAATGTACACTTTTTAAGCTTTATATGACCTGATTAAATGATTACGACAAACTATTGAAGCAACGACTCATTTTTTCGCAATTTGATACCAAATTCATCAAGCGATATCGAAAGTAGGTCAAAACAGTAGGACATGCGACTTTCTTAAATGACGTCACAACATACATGATGACGTCATATTGAAATTCAAGTATGAATCTCGTTTGAATCATGGTCCGCGCTGTATGCGCATGCGCAACAATTTCAAAATAATTCTAACCCCATCAGTGATGGGGTTGAATTTAGGTTTGGATTCTCCCTAAATTCAGCTATCTGTCTTGTAATTTCGGCTCATTCTCTGTCTGAATCGCATATTATTAACCATCCCGAGGTTGTCAACACAAAAGTTTTGCATATTTTTTCAAAAAAATTCATTTTTTGCAATTAGACCATCTGTTACCGTCGCCCTTTAAAGGGCTATAGAAAGAAAGTATGAAATAATGATGTTTCACTTATGTAGTAATGCTTTCACATATTTGCTTTTGTGGGATTCTCATGCCCCTGTATCGAGAGATCGGGGGCATATTGTTTCACTTGTGTATGTCTGTCTGTCTTTTTGTCTGTCAGTCTGTCGGTCCATCTGTAGGTCTGACTGTCCGCCTGTCTGTCTGTCCGAAAACTTGACATTTGATTGAAATGTAACTTTCTTTCAATGACATCTATCTGTTCCATGCAATATGACCTTCCTTAAGGTCATTCATTAACCTTTATCAACCCTTTACACAGAAACTTAGCATTTTCAAAAAATGGCCATTTCGGGGGCATTGGTGTTTCACAAACACATCTTGTCTTTTATAATTTTCTGCCAATTTCAGTTTTGCCATTTTTGTCCAGTATGAGACCTTTCAATCAATTTGTCTCAAGTTTTTGCAACAATAATGCAGTATAAAGCAGGCAGTGTAGGCTAAGATGGGACAGCATGTCTTTGCAGGCTGATCTTAGTTTGTACTTTCTGCAAAAGCTTGGTATTGAAAGGAATATGACCCAAACAGCATGGGCAGGGTTGATAGGTTTCTTTGTGATTGAGCTTTTTCAGTTAAGGTAAGACCTGGGTAATGCACTTCCAGTATAATCTTTATATTTCAAAATATTCCAAGATGTCCGTCAGTCGAAGCATTTTAAAAGTAGAGTTAGATGCAATATCGCCTGTTTCCGTAACAACGGAAAAAATTGAGCGTGCTCAGACTTCCTGGTAATGTTCTAAACATTTTTTGTGAAAATGTTTCTAAATTGTATAAAGAATAGGGAAAATACACATCATAAAAAAAAATTCAAAAGTTTGAGAGCATTGAAAATTACTTCCCTTAAAATCCTCTATTCGCATCATACAGATTTTGTTCCCTTTAAAGTGGTCACAACATAGCCCATTACCCAGGTCTTACCTTAAAACCAGTATTAAAGTTGCCTTCAAAGTCAAATTTGAAGATACATTCCTTATATTCAGTGTTGCATTTTAACCATGAATTGATTACAAGATTGTGAGAAGAAAATCTGTATGATTTGTACCAATTCTTATAAATAATTTATTTACAAACATTTAGTTAATTGTGACATAGCCTCAAAACAACTCCTGCAAAAGAAGTTCAAGAACACATTTCTAGTTCTAGAACATTAAATGGCACTTCTAGAACTGTTCTAGAACATTAAATGGCACTTCTAGAACTGTTCTAAAACAGTTCTAGAAGTGCCATTTAACATTCTAGAATGTTCTATAACTGCTCTTGAACTAAAATGAATTTTTTTCAGGGGATGTATTAAAATTTTGTTCTTTCTTTTAATGCTGACAAAACAGAGGAGTAACTCATTTCGTAAATCACAAGACGACAAAGATACTAGCCAATCAACAAATAATGACAAGAAAAATCTGGACACATCTCAAAATGGAAATAATAAAGATGAGAAGAAAGACAAGAAGCCTTCAAAGACAGAGAAGAGGAAAGCAAATGTTAAAGGAAAACAAGAAGATGAATGTTTGCAAGTTGAAAAGAATGAGAATGGTATGGAGGCTAAAAGTCAGGGAAGTTTTCAAAGTGTGAACTTAGTTGGGAATGATCTAGAAAGAGTAAAAACTCTGATATCAGAAGAAAAAGACAAGGAAATGGAAGACCAAGCTACAAATAATCAGCTTGATAATAAAGATGAAGAAGGAGGTCAGACTGTGGACTCAACTAACAATGGTACAGGTGATAAAGATGCTGATGAATTCTTTGATCAAAATGTTGATGAAAATGATGGTGGTAATGCTACAACTAAAGCTAATACAGATGAAAACACTTCTGATGGACAAGACAATCAAGCAATAGACAATAAAACTATGGGCGAACTAAATGACAATCAGCAAGGACAAGTGAATAAAACTGCAAACGATAAGAATGGACCTGTGAAAGGAACAAGTAAAAATAAAAGGAAAATGTCAAAGGCAAGATTGATATTGTGACAATGTAAAATGTCAGACTCTTTTCCAGCATGAATTGTTGTTGAACTTTTTTTGTTGTTTTATTAAAGACTGTAATGTTGTGTATTTTTTTATGCTTTTTATGCCCTCCCCCCCCCCATATCGAAAGAGTTTAGCTGTGATAATGTTTTTTGTTTTGATATGATAAAATCTACCCTATGTTATCTAATATTCATTGTTTATGCATTATTATTTTTTTTATCTTTCTATCAGTTGTTAAATCATGTGTTCCAATTATTTCCAATTTATATTGAGTACAATAAGAATGCTGTAGTTTAGAAAACCAAGACCATGTAATTTTTCTGGAAAAATCTGTGTTCATTCAGTTCAAGAATTTCATAGCGGGAGCAAAATGAAGTATTCTTACAATCAAAGATCATCATAAGAATATGCAATAATGTGTTTAGGATATCTTGAGGGTATCAATTTGATAATTTTCTTTTCAGAAACGAATAACAGACAAAATGTGATATTGCAGACTTAATTTACCTGTCCTCAAGTTTGATGAATAGTTTGTAAATAGTATTTGAGAAAAGACTATATCAAGTGTACATGTTTTTCCAGAACAATTATTCTGTGTTGTTTGACTAACTTTTTGTTATGATAATCTATGAAGTCAAATTTTGTGTAAGCAAGAATTTAGAGTACTTGATTGGCTAAGAGATTTGTTTAGAAAATGGACATAAGCAAAACATGTGTCCCATCTTCAAACATACAAGTATTCAATTGTCATTATTTATAAGCATTTCTCAATTGTCTAATTGCTCTATTAAAGTAAAGTATCATGTATTAATGTATTGCTCTATTAATACTAGCATAGTTTCTCATAATAGAATAACATTTTCTTATTCATAATTCTATGATAAAATAAGGTAACTATGTGTAGTAGATAGAGTCTGGATCATTCTTTTACTACAAAGATTTCTGGAGTTGAACCTTGATAGTCATAATTATGGTATAAGCTCAGTGCACTATGACATGATTGTGTAAATAATTATGATTTCTGTTATTTGTTCAGGAGGATGGTGTTACAAATGAGAGAAAGAAAGAAGACAAAGAAGACAAATCTGATGTGGCTCAACTGTTCAAGATAGCAAAACAATTAGGTAGGTCTAAAATGTTAGTGTGCATGTTTACAGAGTGTTAACCATTTCCCAAACAAGACCTGGTTTTGACGTCCATAACAGAAAGGGATTGGGAAAACATTGAGAGAAACGAAGAAAATGCTGATAATCAGCATTTTCTCCGTTTGTCTCAATGTTTTCTGGGCTATATTATTAACAAATTTTACCTTTTAAAACATTCATTTTGTCGTCTGCAGCAGCTTTCATATTGGACCACCATAAAATTTTATCGTTTGGGAAAGGGTTAATGATTCATATCCAACAACTAAATTAATGTATTGAGTTCAACATACAAGTTTATTATAGGTCTCAATAAAAGACCTGGCAGAGCATCTCAGGCTATTAGCTATAGAGATGCTCTGCCAGGTCATTTATTGGGACCTATGATGAAGCTGCTTTTTTCTTGTTCAATTATGTTAACAATTTTCCTTTGATTGCGTACAAGATAGGTCTAAGTCTAAGATAGGTTTGAGGCATAGGAGTCCATGTAAATGCCTTGGTAAGGATTTTGTCTGCCAGTTTTTGTCATCTGCAGATGTTGTTGCCTTGAATCTTTCACATATGTATTGTACCACAAATGGTCAAATCGTTAACATTTCTGTAACATCTATGACAAGAATTCATTCAGATTTGTGTCCCTTTGTCAACAGACTATGTTCAATGATCACATATCTCTAAATTCAGTTATTGAAGGGTGAAATCTCTGTCCTCTGCCTAATCTTTAATTCTTTTTGGCACCCTATAAGATAAAAGCTTTAAAAAGCATTATGAAAAATGAAGAAATTGCTTGTTACAAGCAATTTCTTCATTTACCACAATGTTGTTTTTTTTAACCCAGAAAGACCAAAAAGGTAAAACATCAATTTAATTTATTGTCTACAGCCTCATTGAATTTTGAACAATTTTCCTGTCTAGTAATTGGTTAACCCTTTCCCAAACAAGACCTGGTTTTTACGTCCCTAATAGAAAAATGCTTGGGAAAACATTGAAACAAAAGAAGAAACTGCTGATAATCTTTTGTCTCAATATTTTCTGTGCCATATTTTACAAATATCTGATCTTTAATGACAGCCATTTTGTCATTTATGGCAGTTTTTTAAGTGGATCACCCTAAAATTTTGTCGTTTGGGAAATGGTTAAGACAGATTACTCAAAGAATTTTTGAGGGACAGAAACTGTATTAGCTTACATTTTGCTTTTTCAGGTAAACCGGAGGATATTATGATTAAAACTCTGATCAAGAAAACACACAAACAGAGAATGGTTACAAAGGCAAAGTTCAGACAGAAGTATGATCTGGTGAGTGATATTTTTGCCTTGTCAAATGGAATAATTTATTCACTCAACATAGTAATTTTCAGTCCACTAACTTAAAAAAATCATTTATTTATTTTCATCGACCATTATGTAAAACAAGAAGAATATACTGACAAAAGTTGTCAATGATGATCTAGGCAGATGATATATATGTGATCCGTCACGCTAAAAGGGACCTTATCTGAACTCCAAAAATCCAAATTTTGACAAACTTGTCAGACTCACCATAGGTCAACCAGATCCCGTATTCGAAAATCGTACATATAGTAAGACAGGGGAAACATTCCTGATTTAGAAAATTACATAAATGTGAAAAGTGTCGGCCCTAGTCTGGCTGCGCGGACTGCGCAGACTGACTAGGGTCAATATTTTTCACACACCCGATAAGGTCCCTTTTAGTGTGATGGGTCACATTTATGGTAATTCCAGGAAAACAAGAAGTTTTGTTGATATACCAAAATATGCATGTATGGCCATCTATCGGTTTCAAATGTCATGGTACTGAGTTGCAATAATGGTAACATAAGTGCATTATTATAGCGTTCTTGTTCACTGACAACAATTCTGGATTAACTCGACAATATGCCATTGACAAGAAATATCAAAACAATGTTTTAACCCTTTCCCAATTGACAAATATTAAGGGTAAGTTCATTCTAAAGCTGATGCTGGCAGCAAAATGGATGTTAATGAATATAAAATTGCTGTGCAATATAGCACACAGAATATTGAGGCAAGAAGAGGAAATGCTGATAAACAATGTTTTCTAAAGCTGTTTCTGTAAGTGACATCACTAATGTTTGGGAACAGATTAATGTTATGCAGAACCATGAATATGTTGTTTTGAATTCAGGACCTTATCACAGAATTAAAGTTGGGACTCGGTAATAACTGGGACAATCTTATAGATGCCCTGCTACAAGAGAGGGGTGTGGCCGATGCATATCATTGCTTTTCAACCAAAACTTTGTAACTGCAGCTTGTTTTAAGCTGCAGTTACAAGATTTTGTTGAAAAGCGACAATATGCTTTGTTTCATGCTGTGTTTAATGTAATTGAGGACTATTTATATGATGTTCTGTATTTAGGACCTCATCACAGAACTAAAGTTGGGACTCGGTAATAACTGGGACAATCTTATAGATGCCCTGCTACAAGAGAGGGGTGTGGCCGATGCATATGCTGTGTATGTTTATTTATATGTTGTTTTGTATTCAGGACCTCATCACAGAATTAAAGTTGGGACTCGGTAATAACTGGGACAATCTTATAGATGCCCTGCTACAAGAGAGGGGTGTGGCCGATGCATATGCTGTGTATGTTTATTTATATGTTGTTTTGTATTCAGGACCTCATCACAGAATTAAAGTTGGGACTCGGTAATAACTGGGACAATCTTATAGATGCCCTGCTACAAGAGAGGGGTGTGGCCGATGCATATCATTGCTTTTCAACCAAAACTTTGTAACTGCAGCTTGTTTTAAGCTGCAGTTACAAGATTTTGTTGAAAAGCGACAATATGCTTTGTTTCATGCTGTGTTTAATGTAATTGAGGACTATTTATATGATGTTCTGTATTTAGGACCTCATCACAGAACTAAAGTTGGGACTCGGTAATAACTGGGACAATATTGTTAATGCTCTGCTACAAGATTGGGTGTGGCCGATGCATACACTGTGTATGTTTATTTATATGTTGTTTTGTATTCAGGACCTCATCACAGAATTAAAGTTGGGACTCGGTAATAACTGGGACAATCTTATAGATGCCCTGTTACAGAGAGGGGTGTGGCCGATGCATATCGATACTTTTCAACAAATACAATTGTACTTGTAACTGCAGCTTGTTTTAAGCTGCAGTTACGAGGTTTTTGTCAAAAAGCGACAATATGCTTTGTTTTATGCTGTGTAATACAGGATTGTTTATCTGTTGATTCGAATTCAGGACCTCATCACAGAACTGAAGTTGGGACTCGGTAATAACTGGGACAACCTGATAGATGCCCTTCTACAGGAGAGGGGTGTGGCTGATGCATATGCTGTGTTTGATGCACTTAGTGTAAGTCAAATTTATCCTTCTCCCTTTTAGGTAGTACACCCCTAATGAGATTCATGTGATGTCTGAATTGTTTGTGCGATGTGCTAAACATCATTTTGTTACGTATCAGAAAATATTCAGGTGACGTCGTAAACATTCATCGGTACAATGTTCCACCGCCAATGTTTACGATGTTGCCTGAATAAATCTGACATCGCATAAATCCCATTAGTGGTGGACTTAATGCAACCATAATATTCACTGAACCCTTGTTATCTCCCTATGTACACAAAATCACTAAACATGTTTTATTTAATCAAATCACAACTTTTTTCAATGTAAAGATTAACATAGTAGATCTGCTTGTATTGCTTTAAATGCAACAGCTAAAATTCATAGACATGCTTAAAAACTTTTTAAATAAAGACAATGCTGTCAACATTAATGTTTCCAAAGTTGGTATTGAATATAACATAGTAGGTATGACATGTAATAGAATATGATGAGCATGTTTCTTTTCAAGTACAGAGCTTATAAGTACATTATTTGTGAACACTTTCAATTCAACAAAATGAATGAAGGCAATTAAACATTGTAGATAATTGTTGTAAGATGTTCTTAAAAATCATAAGGAATGAGACATATTAGTGTTTTAGCTCGGCTGTGATTGAAGAAAACATTGAGGTATAATCATGGCCTTTTGTACTTGTCTGTCAGATTAGCCCATTCCCAAACAAGACCTGGTTTTGACGTCCCTAATGGAACAGGCTTGGGAAAACATTGAAACAAAAGAAGAAACTGCTGATAACCAGCAGTTTCTCCTTTTGTCTCAATATTTTCTGATCCATATTCTACACAAATCCTATCTTTAATAACATCCATTTTGTCATTTGTGTCAGTCTTTGAATTGGATCACCCTAATTTTTTGTCGTTTGGGAAAGGGTTAATGTTGTCTCACTCATTCACTTCTCAATGTGGACCTTCCCTAGATAGGTATGAATGCAGCCATTCTGGTTGTCATTGACAATGCATTGTCTAAATAGAGCTTTCATTTGATTGCAAGTTTTACTAGCTTATTGTCTCATATGATGATGAATGTCATTCTGTCATGGTCAAGGTTTCCATTAATTAACCCTTTCCCAAACGGTAAAATTTCAAAATTTCCATTGCAAAAGCTGCTGCAGACGATAAATGGACCTTGTTTAAGATAGAATTTGTGTACAATATAGCACAGAAAATATTGAGACAAAAGGAGAAACTGCTGGTTATCAGCAGTTTCTTCTTTTATTTCAATGTTTTCCCAAGCCTTTTCCATTAAGGACGTCAAAACCAGGTCTCGTTTGGGAAAGGGTTAAAGGATGTATATTGATGCATGATACATTCACATCTTGTTTAGCTTAAAGTATATTTGTAACTCACTATCCAGCATCCAGCATTTTAGTAAGAACACCAGCATGCTTGGCCCAGGTTAATTTGTTGCTTTTCCATTGGGATCTTTTTAGCGAGCCGGAACTTTATGTCCGGGGAGCTAATGTCACAGCCCTAGTGTCGCGTCAAGTCGGCATCGCATGTTCAAAAACTTCAACCTGGTCTATACCTCAGGCACTATTTGAGATACAGACTTGATACTTCACACATGGATACCTCCTGGCAAGACCTTTCATTTGGGACCATGACCTTTGACCTAGCGACCTTGACCTTGGAGTTTGACCTACTTTTAAAAAACTTTAACCTGGCCTATATCTCATGCACTGTTTCGATTAGAGCCTTGATATTTCATTGATGGATACCTCATGTCATGACCTTGACCTTGAGACAATGACCTTAGACTTAGTGACCTTGACCTTTGACTTCGTACTCCCTTTTTTGCGACAAGCTCTTGTAAAGGCGAGCTACGTTGTCCGGGGACAACTATTGTTTGTGTATGTATTTGCCAAGCTTCTGGTGACTTTGGAATTAAGCAAAAATGACTGATATATTATGCAATATATTTTTCCTGCAACTACTTGCAGACTATACAAATTAGCAAAAAGGTAAAACAAAAAAATGATGTTTCTTTTCATATTTAATAGATTTTATTAGGAAAATCTTGTTTTGAAATTTCGTATTATATCTAGACTACTTACAACATGTATTTAAACATTTTTGTAGTCTTCAGGGGTTCTTTTGGTGGTGTATTTCATTTCTCTGATTTTTATGCCCCCGTATCGAGAGATCGGGGCATATTGTCTTACTCATGTCTGTCTGTCCATCTGTCTGTCTGAATACTTAACATAGAAATTTAACATTGGCCTTTTCCATGCAATATGACCTTCCTCAAGGTCATCTGTTAACCCTTATCAACCCTTTACACAAAAGAATAACATTTTAGAAAAATGGCCATTTTGGGGGGCATTCACGTTTCAGAAACACATCTTGTTGTTATTTGGTATTTATGGTAAAATGCTGTATAAGAGCAATACTTTTCATTAGGTAGGTCTATAATAAATATTTAAGCTGAGGTATAAGAAAATGACCATTAAAGCATGCACATAAGTGCAATTAAATCAGGATGCATGCTGGGTGAGCGTCACAGGTAATCAAGATTCTGTAAGACGACATCTCCATGATTACACTGTGCATATGCATAGGCTAATCTAAACCTAAATTGGTATCAAATGTTGCTAGGCCTTTTATCTATATCACAGCTTATTTAACCTATTATCAGATGGAAAAATTTTGAACTTGTCCAAATTCAAAGATGCTGCAGACGACTATATAATTGAATGAAAATTCACATTCTTTGATCTCTCTGTGTGTAAAAAATTGTGAGAAATCTTCATTTTCCACAATGTTTTTCAAAGCTATTATCTTACAGGGAGTCAAAAAGGGTCATTGTATGGTAATATTGGTTAATATATTGATTCCTGATTAGAGTAGATACTTTGTTTTCAATTATTTGGTTTAATGGTAGTAGTTGACATAATTTACAGGCCAGCGCAAGCAGAGGGGTAAGGATTTTATCTTTAATGTAATGGTGTTTTATTTTCATATTTGCTTATATAGTTTTGCTGTTTTCAATTTTTGAAAATAACCAATTCTGTTTGAATGTACTTTTGTATGGGAATTGGATGTACTAATTGAATGGTGTATATTTTCCAAAAACTCTTGTAAGGGTATGAATCTCATTTATTTGCATCAAACATTTTTATAAACAAAATATGATATTACATAATAATTGATACACACAGACAGCGTAACTAAGCAACATACACATGTAAGAAAATAAACAAATAA
Source organism: Fragum sueziense (assembly GCA_963680895.1). Classification (NCBI taxonomy): domain Eukaryota; kingdom Metazoa; phylum Mollusca; class Bivalvia; order Cardiida; family Cardiidae; genus Fragum; species Fragum sueziense. The sequence continues at coordinate 40,108,243 of OY804593.1, read as the reverse complement.
TTATTGTAACTGGAAATGTAAATGAATGGATGAGTATAGTAGATATTCTGAATCCGCCAAACAATAAAACATAAATCAATTTACTAATCATAGGTTAATAAGATCAAAATGAAACCATGTTGATAATAATCAGTATTTTGATGTAATATCGACGAGAAGATTTGCGTGTGCGTCTCTACAATAACATGTTTTTATAGGTTAAAGGTTTGTTTATAAACATCAGATTAGCGTGGGATACCTGTATACTCGGTACTTCAAAAATATTTTGGGTAAATTATTGTTTTGCCATTTACCCATTTTACTGCTAACTGTAGCTTAAATACTCATGATAATTAAGCCACAGAATTTTGAAGTGCTAATAAAATATTATTATAAATACATGACTGTGTTTGATTAATATATCGTCGGTGCTATGACAAAATGGCGTAACAAATTATTTCCCCAATCGAAATGACTAACAAGACATACTACTATTGACTCTATTTAATATTGTATTCTTATAAAAGTCGTCATTCTACTTTGATGAATTATATTATTGCGTGGAATAGGGTTGGCCGCTCACGTAAAGTTCCGTCAAGCATAAGGCATTTATGATAAAACGTAAAGGCTACTAGCTAAGAACAGCTATGAAGTGTACCGGCAAACCCAGTTCGCGACCGGATGCCCAGGACGCGAGCTGAGCCTGCCATACGCTATGCTGATTTTTTATACCGCCCCCGAACCAGGAGAAAACAGCACTTTCGCTAGCGAAATACATACATCCGCAAATACTTTTCTAATACGACACACACGAGCACTTTAGACGGAATGTACCATGTTACATTGATATTCAATACGCAATACCAAACGACGTTACTAGCACCTAAATATGAACCTTAAATCATGCCAAGCAATACCCGTGCTTCAGAACATAACGGTTTGTGACTGATACGTAACTGTAACTACTTAACGACAAAATTATGTCTTCGATATTTTTTTTTGTTTTGTTTTGTTTTTGTGTGTGCCATCTCTGTAAAATTGCATCGACATTAGTCACTTTACTTGCCAAACCCATGTACATTATACGCTACCAGCAACAGCAAAGCAACAGCAAGAAAGGAATCACCAAGTACTAGGGCGAGACCTTTGTAACAGCACTTGGGGGCGGCTATCTGATTTCATTTCTTACTGACTTAAACGTCGCTCTCAGGTGTGGATGCCCCAACATCCGAGAGCAGCGTCCTCATCAGTATTAACTACATTCTTTCATTGTAAAAGAACATCCTATAATTCTTATATTGATTTATGGCCTAAGCTTGACGAAACTTCACTTTGATCACTTTAGCGACAATCTTATATTAATGTGTATCAATTGTCCTATGATTGTAGTAACAACTTTGTAATAACGGTAACTCAAAAGTCCGACCACACCAAAATCATCTTTAAGAGGTTTTACTTCGTTGACATAACGTTCATCTGAACTTCTCATCGATCAGCAGCCATACCGTCGTTTGTAGATCCTTGTTTTCTCTCAGCATAGGTGGTGGAACAACCGACAATAGTAACCAGAGCATACAATGGAGTTCTGTAATAGAAAACTAGGCAGAGTATCTATGTTAAATTAACAATCAATATGAAAGCTTTTGAAAGACATTTTGTGTGGCTACTTTTCGGTTTGAGCGAGGACATCAAAACTATCTAGTGAAGTAGGCATACATACAACTATGCTACTTTAAATGTTATAGGGAGCGGCGGGAGGGATTTTCTAATGTTTCGTGTTTGCTGTCTATCGATTGAAAGGATGCAGCGCACGTGAGAACCTATTATATACGACTCTACTGGCGGGAATCGGGTGCAGTCAAGTGGAACGTCATCGAGTGATTTACATAAAAATACTACCTTTAAAACTTATAGCAGACGATGCTTTCTCTGAGAAATAAAAGAGATTATTTTAATTTTAAAATAATTGTAATTATTTCCCCAATCGAAATGACTAACAAGACATACTACTATTGACTCTATTTAATATTGTATTCTTATAAAAGTCGTCATTCTACTTTGATGAATTATATTATTGCGTGGAATAGGGTTGGCCGTTCACGTAAAGTTCCGTCAAGCATAAGGCATTTATGATAAAACGTAAAGGCTACTAGCTAAGAACAGCTATGAAGTGTACCGGCAAACCCAGTTCGCGACCGGATGCCCAGGACGCGAGCTGAGCCTGCCATACGCTATGCTGATTTTTTATACCGCCACAAATAAATTTTTAAAATTTATCCCCCAATAAAAAATAACTCTACACGTGTTTTTTGATGATGTCAGTTAGATAGTCTAAATAGAACTCTAGGCCTATCAGATTTAGATGTATACCGTCTGGTCGAAAGAAAGCGGTTTTGGCGTCTATTTCCGTTTTGATGACGTCAGATTTGCCAGATTTACATACCAACTCGCGGCCAACCCTATTTACACGTTGACGCTTCCGCTCAGCCGCGCCATACCCCCCAGAGACTCCACCCCAGACACGCCTTTGTAATATGTCCATCCACGCGATAGTGGAATGGGGAAAAGCCTCCCGGAGGTACGACACCTCTGAACGGATTGCGTCTTTCAAGTCCAGAATACTTAGGCTACTTAAGTCGTTCCCGCCAAGATTAATTATTATCAGTGTTGGTTCGTCTGAAAACAAAACTTTTGCCTCAATACTTTTCCTCAGGCGATGCCATCCAAGACCTCTCACTCCCAGCCATTCAATGTGGTGGTCTGCAAGGCCAAGATTCGGGGTTCCACGCTCCCTGGCATGAACACCTGCCCAATATGGAATCGAATCTCCGATTACCCATACAGCTTAAATGAGAAAAAGAAAGTTATGTTAACATATGGTTAAGACAAACAGATCAAATGCGAACATAGTTTTTGTAACAGTTAGTGCTCCAACGTCCGAGATGCATTATGGTTTCAGCTGAGACACCCTGTATCGCCAGATCAGTCGCCCTGCCTATTCTGAAGCTATGTGTCCGGTAGCGCCCGGATTGCTGCAGGCCAGCGGCCTCGATGCATTTTCCCAGAACAGCTGAAAATTGAGTTCTCGTTACAGGTGACCCGTCTTGATGTACAAATAACGGACCACTGACAGACGGACGTAGACCTATATATTTTACTAAAGATTTTACAGGGCACCACGGGCCCTCCTCACAAGGGATTTTAAGTGTGCATTGTTTCCCGTACTGATTTGTTTTATGATAGTAGAGTCTAATATGCACACAATTTGACCAAACAGAAACGTCGGATGCGAGTACTACTCTTTGGTTATTTAATTTACCCGATACTACCACTTCGCTAGCACGGAACAGTCCAAAGTACAGGAGAATAAAAAGAGCGGTTAACATTATAGATTCGTATGTGTCATAAGCGACCTGTGGTAATATCGAGCAAACTTTGTGAAGAGAGGATTTTCGCAACGGCGTACGTGTATCGACTGTGATCCGGCTCCTACGACAACCCTCAAGTAACTTTTTAATCATGAACACATTACTTAAATCATAGTGACCGTACAACTTATGAAAATAATTTACGCCTGCTATGTATGTAGTAATTGTTCGTGGAGACTTTCCAGATTCAAAGGAATATGCAATGAACAGAGCTACATGCCCAAATTGTATAGGTAAAGTAGTTTCTAAATTATATTTAAATCTGAATTTTTGGAAAGCTCTCCATGCCATTTCGTACGTAAGAAGCGTATTAGGAGCTAGACATCTAGATAACAACTCTCGAGATCTACGGTGAAGATTTTCCAGAGAAAATCGGGAATTGGATACAGTTTGTTGTCTGCCTGCGGGGCTAGTCGTCTGAACCTCGACTCCTGAAAGCGAGACAATGCATCAGCTATTTCATTCTTACATCCAGATATGTGTTTTGCCTTTATAAGGATATTATGCTTAAGACAGTGTAACGTCAATAGCCGAACCATGCGCATTACCATATCCGATTTGGATGTTAATTTATTGATTATTTCGACCACTGCTATATTATCACAATTGAAGATAATCTTTTTATTTTCTAAGTTTGAACCCCAAATGAGTAATGCCACCACAATAGGAAATAGCTCCAGGACGGTTATGTTGGCTGTGTAGCCAAGTTCATGCCACGAATCTGGCCATTTGGCCTGGGCCCAATGCCCTTGAAAAAATACACCAAAGCCTAAGTCCTTTCCCGCGGCACTATCCGTAAATAACTCAAATGCTTGATTCTCTGTCCAGTATTTGTCGTGGAAACACGAAACTCCATTGAAATTAGCGAGAAACAATAACCACATATTCAAATCTTTTCGGACTTCGGATTTGACGCAAACGTGATGAAACGGTTTTGACAGCCCGCATATGGCATTGATTAAGCGGCGTATAAAGGGACGGCCCATACAAATAGCTCTACAGCAAAAATGAAGGGACCCTATTAGTGATTGAATCATCCTCAGAGTGGCCTTCTGTTTCCCCAAAATTTCTCGTATCTTAAATACTACCTCGTCAATCTTCTGTTTAGGTATACGAACGACCATTTTTTTAGTGTCTAATTCTAAACCGAGAAAAATTAAAACTTCCGTCGGGCCCTCCGTCTTTTCGTCCACTAATGGAACGCCTAAATCCGACATAATCTGTTGAAAAATATGCAAATCTGTTAAACAAGCATCGTATGTGCTATCCCCTCCGAGAAAATCATCTAGATAGTGAATTAAAGCGGCCGTATTCAAGTTTGATTCAACGCAAAATTGTAAAAATCTTGCGAAACGTTCGAATGTCACGCAACTAATGGACGCCCCAAAAGGTAACGATTTGTCAAAATACCATTTATTATCGTAGCAAAACCCCAGTAACTCAAAATCTGCGGGGTTAATAGGAATTAAGCGATAAGCACTTTTGATATCAGCTTTAAATAATTTGCAATTTTTTCCTAAATTTTGGACCATCTTCACAGCCTCGTCGAAGCGTGTATATTGCACGGAGCAAATTGCCGGATCTATATAGTCGTTAATTGATTCGCCCGGTGGATATGATAGATGGTGAATCATCCTGAACTCACCAGGTGCTTTTTTGGGCACGAGTCCTATAGGCGAAACTATCAAATTTGGAAGGGGTCGTTCAGAGAAAGGCCCAGCTACCCGGCCTGCTTTAATTTCTTTTTCAATTTGTTGTTTTACAATATCAGGGTTCAAACCGATAGATCTTAAATTTTTTGAATCCCGTGCTTGGCGAGGGCCATCATATTCAAGCGAAAAACCCCTTTGAAACCCATTAATCAGAAATTCTGCTTCATTGCTATCATAATTCTTTAGATACCTTCTTAATGCGTCTACACTAATCGGCGATTTGGCCATTGACATGAAGGAATTTTGTACACTATTGCTCTCGGTAAGTGCCACGGTATTGGTTTCGGCCTCGAAACCCTGAACCCCTGCCCCAGTTGCCAAAATGACCGACCTGAGCTCCCTGATTTGCAGTAGGCGCTTCCTGGTTACTTGTGAAACAATCTATTTGAGCATGATTACCAGAGCATTTTGAGCAACGGTGCGCAAATTTACAGTTTTGCCATGAGCACCTACCCATGTTAAACTCGTTACAGGTATAACACGCTATGGGAGCCTGACCAGCGGCACCTATTTTTTCGAGCAAACAAAATGGCGGACAAGGAAGTGGATTCTGACGGTCCCAGCAGTTATTTGAATGTAAGTTGTGTTTTTTGTCCTATAACACCAACTTCGAAGCATAAGTAGGTCGGCTTATGATTCAACTTCGTTATTGTCTTTGTCTTTAGCTCATCGGACTGGCATACATAACGTAAACGATAAGCAAACGTGAGAAAGAGGCGCTGCTCGTGAATTATGCATATATTTGTCCACCCTTTAAATGATTAAAAGAAATAAAACATATATTTAAGGTACACGTTATATTATCAAAATTACACTGACTACATTATTCTTTGAAAATCCAAAAGCCTTAAGATGATCGCAAATGTTAGAATTGGAATATTGATGTTTTTATTCACTGTACGAAGACCAAAAATTCCCCCGAACACGTGCATTACAGTACCCATTTTTTTGAGTCTTACTGGACGCGTATTCGGATTGAATTAATTTCATTTAATTTCATTTGAGTTAATTTCTGTACGAGTGTTCGGAGCGTCTTATACATTTGAAGAAGATAGAAATCTTTGGTGTAAATCAGTTTTCGATATTTGATTCCACATTTGTTTCTCTTTCCACCAATCCTTATGATGATAAAATGATACAGTGATTGGAATTCATATCCGGGTTGCCAAAAAAAAAAAAAAAAAAAAAAAAAAAAAGACCAAAACAAAACAAACACTTAAAATCAAACAAGTGTATCTTTTGTAGCAAGCTCTAAAATCAATGTCTAATCTGTCAATTTTGCGAATTATCTCCCTTTGACATAAACAAATAGGGAATTTGAAATGTTTGATATTCACAAAGGATGGGTTGCAATAAGGGTTCAAAAAATAGATTTTCTTTAAATTCTGTGAATTGATAGGGTTACATAATATCTTTAATTTGTATGTGTAAAAATTCTGATGAGGGCTTATTTTTGGAGATAATGGCTAACAAAGTGGGTGGGGTAAATTGACACGAGAAGCATTTTTTTACTTTGAAGTTAAATAACTTTTTCTGTATGGATCAGATCGAAGTGAAATTTTGCACGTACTTTCAATGTACTAAGGACAGAATATTTTCGGAATAATTAATCATGTATATCAGTTTGTTGATTTTCTGTATTCGTCCTTCTGTCGATCTCAGATTTTGCTTATTTTTGATGCACTAACTTTACGAAACTATCTCTACAAACTTTATTTTTTATGAATTGACATGATATTTTGTGAACATGATCCTTTATAATGTAGCTAGATATGTGTAAATTTTTGGTCAAATCCATTGCATAGAACCAAAGTTATTTGACCTTGACCTTCAAAGGTAATTCTAAAAAATCACTTTTTATATTTTTCAGCTATATCTTGATATAAGAATGGTCTTATAAAGTATATTTCAATAAATAAAGTCACAGGTATAATATTCTTACTGTTTTAAGTTTGTTCAATGTAAATTTTAAAGTAGAACTTGACCTTGACATACAGAACAATAATGACTTTTGAAAAGGAAATTGTCCACTTGCCCTTTACAAATCCTTGTTATTATGTGCAAAAAAGTCAGCATCAATCGTGAATTTTCCACTGAACTAAGTAATTACAACGAGGATATAATGAAAATAACTTTATCTGCTTAAAATTCACTTCACATACCAATTTTCATGATAAATTTTCACTCAAAATCTTAAAATTTAATATTTTAGAATAACCTTTGAAGGTCAAGGTCAAATAACTTTGGTTCTATGCAATGAATTTGACTCAAAGTTTACACATATCTAGCTACATCATAAGGTATCATGTTCACAAAATATCATGTCAATTCATACAAAAATAAAGTTTGTAGAGATAGTTTCGTAAAGTTAGTGCATCAAAAATAAGCAAAATCTGAGATCGACAGAAGGACGAATACAGAAAATCAACAAACTGATATACATGATTAATTATTCCGAAAATATTCTGTCCTTAGTACATTGAAAGTACGTGCAAAATTTCACTTCGATCTGATCCATACAGAAAAAGTTATTTAACTTCAAAGTAAAAAAATGCTTCTCGTGTCAATTTACCCCACCCACTTTGTTAGCCATTATCTCCAAAAATAAGCCCTCATCAAAATTTTTACACATACAAATTAAAGATATTTATAACCCTATCAATTCACAGAATTTAAAGAAAATCTATTTTTTGAACCCTTATTGCAACCCATCCTTTATCAAGGTTTTCGATTGGAGGTTTTTGCAACATCATGCTGACTTTACAGGGCATTTTTGAACCCTTTCTTCGACTAGGATTGTTCCAAGATGTCCATGCAATAGCGATTTCAATTTCCTAAGGAGATTACAATGTAAAATTTTCAAGCTTTGGAACACAATGAAAATTCTTCTTTTAAAACATCATTTTCTAAACGTTAATACAATGTTACGAACGCTTCTTTAATTTCCGGACTGGTAACTTGACGGACTACCATTCCATGCAGTCCGGCATAGTTTGCATTCTTCTGCTTGAATTTCTGAAGGTTGAAATTGTGTAAAATTTCCGTTCAAATTGTACACCTGAAAAACGGACCCCTGTCACATTAAAAAGGTCCGTTTTTCATCCACAAAACGTAAAGCACTAAGCACAACCAAGTCAATGAACAATGCGAAACACTTTCATTTGAATTTTTTACTTGTTGTAAATTTAGAAAAAATATGACAAGCGAAGTAGGTGTAGCATTTTCACTTTTGTTCAGTATAGAATTTAAATCCTAGGTAGACAGAGAAGAGAGGATGAGATGAAAGAGAGACGGACATACAGAGGATATCACACGGAAATACATACATAAGAGAAATATATAAGGACTCATAGATTTAATAATGTTGGACACGTGCATACCTTTTGGTAACTTTCTGTCGTATTCAAACAATTGAGCACCCACACGCCAGCTGAACAATAAAAGAATGCTTCTTATTTGCACGTCAAATAAAGATTTCACGAACGGAAAATTTTGGATCGCGTAAAATTACACCGACTATGGAAACGAACTATGCAAGACAATGATATATACATAGTATTTTATAGGTATTTACAACAGTCTTCCATCAACCCATGTCCAAAAATACACATGAATGGAAACTTTTACGCTCGTGCAATACACGGTTCACTGCGTACGAAATCTCATATTTGTATTGTTATTGGAGACACTCCACAACGGAAATACTTCCGGGTCGTAGTATACAAACAAAGTTCCGTCAAAAATGGATTCGCTCCTTTTGATGCATTGATCCTGTGTCTATAGAATAGGCAGAAGCATGTGATGTGGTTCTGCATACTGGCAGACCATCAGTGTACTGCTGGGATGTGTTTTAATGAATTTGTCGGGAACTAGTTTCTTGCGCGGTCGTGACCTTTCACGAGGGTGTGTCACATGCAGATCCCGAAAGAAAGGGCAATTTGCAAGAGTGGCTGTGCTCACGGGTGCGTGTTTTTAGCTGATGGTGCTATTGATACCACTTTCTTGGTAGTACATTTAAGACAAAGGAATGGTCTGTCAGGCAGACTATGTAAATTGTGTCACAAAGACTTCTGAGAGAAGCTAGAAGCTGCCAAATTGACCCATCTTACTATATATTTAATAGGCCTGTTTCGTTGAGGAGTGACACCTATTGGTTTAGACATATCGATGGAATGAGTGGGATTTAAGGGGGAATGCACCAGTTTTTCGGAACACTCGGTCATTACTATAGAAAATTAAACATTTCGTACCATATATGATTCGCTACCATATTTTCAATAATATAACACGTGATTAGAATTTACCATTTTCGATGGTAAAAGCGTATTTGTTATGCGAAACTGATTTCGTCAAGATGGAAATCGGGTATTTAGAGCAAGACAGTTGTAAGTGTATACACAGTTACCACTGTTTTACGTCATTTTATTCGTGTGTAGCTGATAAAAATTGCTGTAATGCACTAAAAAGTGTACTGACCTATACACTTTCTTTTTGAATTATTACCAGGACACGTTGCTCAATACAACGATGGAGTTTTATCAAAGTCTATGATGTAGAACTTGAAATATTTCCAAAATATGCAAATTTTGACATAAAATACTTCAGCTTCGTTGATCGAACTGAACACACGAGCATGCTGTTTTACACATTTGTGCGTTTATAATAGCACATATTTTGGGTTTTCTGTTCTTATTAAATGTAAGACGTTACTTTAAATCCGTTTTCGGGACTAAACGATGATTATAGAGCATTTATAAGCATTTTAGTGACCTTGGGTAGGTGCAAGAAATTATGCATGTTTTCGCTGTAGGGGTATGTTATACGAATGCCTATAAAATTCAAACAATATCGCTGACCATCCATTTTTATGTCATTTTTGAATTGGTAATTACATATAGTTTCAGCATACAAAAAATAAATGAATTCTTTAATTTTTTAAAATTTAGGAAACTGGAGCATTCCCTCTTAATGCTTATTTAAACTACATGGTAATATCGCTGCGACTTGAGCACCTGACTGCGCTATAGGTATCGCCCCTGCCATCAAGTCCTAGGTAATTTGATTGTTGTTTCGTAAGACATCAGTAAGTCAGAAATACGTCTTCAATGTTTTGATGAAACAAGTACCAGATGTCATAGAGGATATATGCCGCGCCCTAGGATCGAAACCGGGACATCAAATTTGAAAGTGCAACGCGATGCCATTTTTGTGATAACCGCGGTCATAACCAGCCAATGAGAGAGTGTGTGCAAGAAAAACAAGAGACAGTACTAAGGCACACAGAACATGAGTGGTGTTAGGAGAAAATATACATTGAATACTATTTCACAGACATGTTTCATTTTTAAATCAATATTTAGTGTTGATTTCGTGAACCATATGCTTTGATGAGTAGGTTCTATATTAACCATTTAGTTTATTTGTTCATTTATTTCATCATCAAGACAGTGCTGTAATTCCTTTGACTCGAGATAGCTTAATTTGCATGAACAAGTTCCAAAAACTATAAAAACCCTTTCCCAAACACGACCTGGTTTTCACGTTCCTAACAAAAAAGGCTTGAGCACACATTGGGGCAAAAGAGGAAATATTTATAACCAGCATTTCCTCCTTTTGCATCAATAATTTCAATGCTTTATTTTACACTAATCCAATATTTTTTCAACACCAATTCTGTGGTAAACAGCTACTTTTGAATTGAAATTTACGCTTTGGAAAAAGGTTAAAATAATTTAAATGCGCATTTAGATTGACTCTGCTTAAAGAGATTTAATCCTTCATGCAGTTGATTAACTGAAAATGTTGACCACTAGGATACGTCTCTAAGTTTTCAATTGCTCGATTAACGCGTTCAGAAAAAACTGGAATTTCCAAACTAAAATCGTGTAAACAATGAACGAAATACTCATACAGTGGATTGTGACATTGCTCGGAAAAAAAGTTCAGTTTTTCTCGTACAGTAGTTTCGTTTTTTCGTTTTTTTCTAATAATACACATCTCTCACGACTCAGAGTTACACAAAGGTTCTGTCATACAGAAATCTATGTCCACACACGAAAATAAAACCAGTAGAAACAGTAAAGTGTGATTTTTGACTGATTCATTAAAGCATTTCTCGCTTAAAATGATGAGCACAGCACATCGTGAAGATTGTCGGCACAATTTTAGATAATCTAAAGATTAATAAGTTCATTTAAGAGTCAAAAGTGGTAAAGCAATATATGTACTCAAATATTAATGAGTATGAACGTGCAAAATTGAGTATAAATGTGACAAATCTTCCTTTGTTTGCAGTATCTATTTCTTACAGATTTGTTATGTCCGCCATTTTTGCTCGAAAAAATAGGTGCCGCTGGTCAGGCTCCCATAGCGTGTATAACGCTGCTTGGTTACATTAGTTTGGGGTCTCACCTGCATACAGCGCCACCACAAGTCATTATTAATCCTGGACCAGGAAGCAGGGTATATGGCTTGTCTCAGACGGAATTGCTCGTCATAATTTCTCCATGCTAGCCCACCCTGACGCCTGGCACACTCTCTAATGTTGAACATATAATGGAGTATTTCATATATTTTACCAGAATGTGTAGATAAATAGACAGAAGCATAAGTTATGAAAGCGTCACTCCAGATTTCAATGTTTGATATTCGCTCCTTACATTCCTTGGGAGACGCTTCTAAAATGCCATTGTTATTCAGTTTCAAGACAGACCCTAGACAATACTCTGATAACTCAGTCGCTCCTTTCAACATTAATGCTAAATTAATGAACTCGCCCCTACAAATCCTCTGTTTAATTGAAGCAGGCACGTGCGCCGCAATATCGTCGTCTGCTAGGCGAATTCCTTGCGTCACCTGCAGACCAAACATTGCGCCGCCCGAGACCGTCCCTGGACTTGCGGCCATTAACGCGAGGGGTTGTTGCGGCATAGCTGTGCTAGTGGGCGGGGTTATCGTTGGCAAACTTGTAGCAGACGACAAATGACTGACTTCCGGATACCCAGAAAGTGAGTCATTTAAAGCAGACGAATTATGCGTGTTAGTCGTATCACTGCTAGACTGGACAACATGACGTTGTGCCGAGTTATCAGGCATAGGGGCAACAATACCGAAATCGATAACATTCGACGACCTACCCGCTGTCGAAGACTCGACGCTGTCTGTAACGGTACACTCATCCAAGGTCTCGGCTGCACGACGTTTTCTACCCCTGGTCTCCATCCCTGCTTGGGCCTGAGGTCTCTGGCTACGCCGCTGGCGGCTATTTACTCTCCCGCGTGGCATTCTTACTTACTAACTTCTTTTTTTTCTAATGTTTCGTGTTCGCTGTCTATCGATTGAAAGGATGCAGCGCACGTGAGAACCTATTATATACGACTCTACTGGCGGGAATCAGGTGCAGTCAAGTGGAACGTCATCGAGTGATTTACATAAAAATACTACCTTTAAAACTTATAGCAGACGATGCTTTCTCTGAGAAATAAAAGAGATTATTTTAATTTTAAAATAATCGTAATTAGTTACGCAATTTTGTCAAATTTTTTTTATTAATGCTTTATACGTTACGTTTGTAGAGCGCATATCCTGTCAAAACGGCGTTTCTCTACGCCTATTAGAACCCTTTCAATTATCATGTGACAAAATTGCGTAACTCGATTTAGCTGACAAAAATGCGTTGTACACAGAAAAATTATTTACACAAGAGTAATAAAAGGCTGAGAAATGGCATTCTCCTCTGTTTTTCTTCTACTTTGACCAATAAATGAACCGTAAGTTATGTTCAATTACCTTATTTTACCTTAAAGAAACTGAATTGTTCATGTAGTTATTGAGTTACGCAATTTTGTCGGCACATTTTTAAAGCGGTAAAAACGTTTTTGGCTCTCCTGAAAAAAATGGTTTTCGAGCAAAATTTTTATTACGCCATTTTGTCATAGCACCGACGATATATTAGAATTAAAGACATATGTAACTTTTATAATCAAATTAAGCTGTTTTAATTTTTTATAATCAAATTCAGCTGTCTAAAATTATACCAATTTTTTATCATCTTAATCTTCAGTCAGTATACAAATTTTATTACCATTTTTAGTGATGTTTTGTTAATTTTTTTAGCAATTATCTCAAAAAAATTACATACAAAGTTCCATACATGATATACAAAGCCAATACTTGATCTGAAGCATTAACAGGGAACTTGCAGCCAGTATACAAAAAAGTTCTTGGGTACAATTACTTCATATCCCCCTCGAAAAAAGTTCAAGATCGCATTTCCAGTTTTAGAACTGTTCTAATCATTTTTAGAATGTTCTAGAACAGTTCTTGAACTTACATGAACTTTTCGCAGGGGTATTTTGTGCATGCTTTTGAATGTTATCATATTAGCCTACTCAATTACTTCTTACTAGAAAACATAATATGTGCCCTCTCTAAAATGTATATGTCTTCTCAAAGACAGTATTTCTTTTCATTTAAATTACATGTATATGCTAAAACAAGGAGTGAAAGCCAAAATTGGTCGTTATGACAACTGGCTTATATTTGGCTGCCTGCAGATAAACAGATACTATTCTTGAAGTTGTGGCATTGAAGATGACCTGTTTACATTCGCTTGTTATATATTGTTGCTTTTCAACAAAAATCTCGTAACTGCAGCTTGTTTTAAGCTGCAGTTATTAGATTTTTGTTGAAAAGCAGCGGTATTAGTAAATAAGAATGATATGAAAAATTCTGATTCAAAGTGCGAAGAAGCATGCAATATAGTAAAAGTAAAGTAAAAGTAAAAGGTGGTTTATAGTCTCAAATTTTATAGTCTCAAATGTGACTCTTGCTGTCATTGAAGTATAACAAACACTAGCTTCCATTGATTGCTTTTTGTTTTTTCATTAAGATTTTAAAAGCTTTAATTTAACCCTTTCCCAAACAAGACCTGGTTTTGACGTCCCTGATAGAAAAGGCTTGGGAAAACATTGAAACAAAAGAAGAAACTGCTGATAACCAGCAGTTTCTCCTTTTGTCTCAACATTTTCTGTGCCTTATTTTACACAAATGATATCTTTAATAACATCAATTTTGTCATTTATGGCAGTTTTTGAAGTGGATCACCCTAAAATTTTGTCGTTTGGGAGAGGGTTAAATTAAATCTTTGTCAAGACTTTATTACTTTTTTATTTTATCTTTTTTTATTAAATGTTCAATTGGCTTTATATTTTATGCTCCTTCTAGATTTCCAGAAAATTGTTGGCCATGATGTTGCTTGTCTTATGGGAGGCTATTTCAAAATTATCTATTTAACCCTTTCCCAAATAAGACCTGGTTTTGATGTCTCTAATAGCAAATGCTTTAGAAAACATTGAGACAAAAGAAGAAACTGCTGATGACCAGCAGTTTCTCTTTTTAGCTCACCTGAGCTCAACGAGCTCAAGGGGAGCTCTTAGGGTCAGTCACTATCCGGCGTCCGTCGTCCGTCGTTCGTCGTCCGTCGTCAACAATTTCTTTAAACATCTTCTCCTCCTCAACCACTGGGCCAATTCTTTCCAAACTTGGCAGAAATGTTCCTTGGGTGACCTTTTTCAAAAGTTGTTCGTGAATTTTTGATTCGTCAAAAATTGTGGGCGTGGCAGGGCGGGGCTTATCAGACTTAAAGAAATCATTAGGGAATTCTTCAAAAATCTTCTCCTCCTCAACCACTTGGCCAATTCTTTCCAAACTTGGCAGAAATGTTCCTTGGGTGACCCTTTTCAAAACTTGTTCGTGAATTTTTGATTCGTCAAAAATTGTGGGCGTGGCAGGGCGGGGCTTATCAGACTTAAAGAAATCATTAGGGAATTCTTCAAAAATCGTCTCCTCCTCAACCACTGGGCCAATTCTTTCCAAACTTGGCAGAAATGTTCCTTGAGTGACCCTTTTCAAAACTTGTTCATGAATTTTTGATTCGTCAAAAATTGTGGGCGTGGCAGGGCGGGGCTTATCAGACTTAGAGAAATCATGTGAAAAATCTTTAAAAATCAATTATCAGGCCAATTTGAACCAAGCTTGGCAGAAATGTCCCTTGAGTGACTGTTTTCAACACATGCTCATGAATTTTTGATTCGTCAAAAATTGTGGGCGTGGCAGGGCGGGGCTTATCAGACTTCGAGAAATCGAAAGATAATTATTCAAAAATCTTCTCCTCCTTAACCACTGGGCTTATTATTACCAAACTTGAAAGGAATATTCTTTGGGTGACCCTTTTCAAAACTTGTTCGTGAATTTTTGATTTGTCAAAAATTGTGGGCGTGGCAGGGCGGGGCTTATCAGACTAATAGAAATCTTTAGGAAATTTTTCAAAAATCTTCTCCTCCTCAACCACTTGGCCAATTCTTTCCAAACTTGGCAGAAATGTTTATTGGGTGACCCTTTTCAAATTTGTTTGTGAATTTTTGATTTGTCAAAAATTGTGGGCATGGCAGGGCGGGGCTTATCAGACTTAGAGAAATCATGTAAAAAATCTTTAAAAATCAATTATCAGGCCAATTTGAACCAAGCTTGGCAGAAATGTCCCTTGAGTGACTGTTTTCAATACATGCTCATGAATTTTTGATTCGTCAAAAATTGTGGGCGTGGCAGGGCGGGGCTTATCAGACTTCGAGAAATCGAAAGATAATTATTCAAAAATCTTCTCCTCCTTAACCACTGGGCTAATTATTACCAAACTTGAAAGGAATGTTCCTTGGGTGACCCTTTTCAAAACTCGTTCGTGAATTTTTGATTTGTCAAAAATTGTGGGCGTGGCAGGGCGGGGCTTATCGAACTAGGAGAAATCATGTGAAAAATCTTTAAAAATCAATTATTCGGCAAATTTGAACCAAACGTAGAAGGAATGTCCCTTGAGAGACTGTATTCAACACAAGTTCATGAATTTTTGATTTGGTGAAAAACATCGGCTTACAGGGTGGGGCTTACCAGACTTCAAGAAATCGTTAGATAATTCTTCCAAAATCTTCTTCTCCTTAACCATCAAGCAATTCGTTACCAAACTTGGCAGAAATGATCATTGGGTGACATGTTACAATATCTGTTCGAGAATTTTTTATTCGTCAAAAAATGTGGTCTTGGCGGGGCAGGGCTTATTGGACTTAACAAATTCATGAGAAAATTCTTTATAAAAGTAATTTTAGGGCTAAGTTGAACCAAACCTTACAGGAATGTACCTTGAGTGACTGTCTTCAATACATGTTTGAGAATTTTTGATTAATTGAAAAAATGGCAGGGTGGGGCTTGTTGATTTTTAAATGAGTTATATCCTTTTGTTGAAAATTGGTATTTTTCGCAACATTTACATGTGTTATGTTTGGTCTGTTGATTTTTTTGTTTGCTCTTTTTATGCCCCCGATAGGGAGGCATCATAAATTTGACTTGTCCGTCCGTCCGTCTGTCCGTCTGTCTGTCATTCCGTCCAAAAACTTTAACATTGGCCATAACTTCCTTATTACTTAACATATTCGCTTCATACTTTACCACAACATTCCTTGGTACATTACCTTTCTGTAGGCACATACTTTGGTGACCTTGACCCCTGGATGACCTTGACCTTGAACATAGATTGGCCATAATTTAAAATCAAAGCGGTGTCGGGGGCATTGTCATCTTACAGTGACAGCTCTTGTTCCCAATTGATCCGATCACAGTTCAAATGAAATGTACTTCTCAAAATGCACAAAAACAGTGCTGTTTGGGGGTATGATCACTTTCAGTGATATTCTAGTTTACTATAATTTAATATGACATAATACTTACATATATATTTGTTTACAACAAAACCTATATTATACACAATCAAATACACGAAGAACTCAGGTGAGCGATATCAGTGCCTTTCAGGCACTCTTGTTGTATCAATATTTTCTGTGCCATATTTTACGCAAATCCTCTCTTTAATTACACCCATATTGTCGTCTGCAGCACTTTTCAAATTGGACCACCCTAAAATTGTGTCGTTTGGGAAAAATTTAAATTTATTTAACCTCCTTCCCAATAAATAGCGGAAATTATTGACTTCTATAATTTGAAAGCTATTGCAAATGACAACCTGGAAGATATAGCTGAGAAAATAATGATGCTGAATGAGAAATTGCTGGTTATCAGCATTTTCTTCTTTTGCCTTGAATGTTTTCTAAGCATTATTAGGAAGATTAAGAGCAGATCTAGTATTGCATCAATTTTAAGTAAAAAACAAACTTTCTGTGTACCAGTATAATACATGTGAGTGAATGTCAGTTTGATAAAATATTCAGTTGATGCTGTTTATTGTTATGTAATGCAAAATGATCTGAATTGATATGTTATTGTTGTTTTTTAGGATCACTGTTTAGGGATGTCACTTAGTTTGGGTTTATATCAGTTTGTCAGCCTGATGCTTATGCAATTTTATTGAAGAATTAAAATCCAATTTTGATATTCCAAATCTAGATAACCATAGAAATGTTTTGATAATAAGTGCATGGTTTGATTTGATTGCAGACAGAAGATGTCATAGATGTTGTCGAGTTACTCAGTACTAGAAGTAATACTGGAATAGCTGAACTGAAGGAGAGCTATAGAAAAGGTGAGGACATTCAATTTTGTTCTTTTGGAAGTTTCAAAGAGTATCATTGCTCAAATTCACTAAAATTAAAAGTACCATTTATGACCATAATCCGAATACATCTACACCTGCAAAATTGCCAGTTATACAATATACTGTTCCAGCTTATAATTTATAGAGCTGTCATAGGATAGCAAGTATGACGGTCAAGTGCTGGATTGTGAGAAATTATAGGTCCAAAATGGGTAAAAATTCCACTTAATTACATGTTAGAGTACCATATCTTTGCCAAGAGGCTGATATTATGATACTGGAGGCATGTGCAAAGTTTCAGAGCAATAGCATAACATGCACATAAAAACTTACGACAATGCACGGGTGACTAGGAATGCCCCCTATTCTATGAATAGTTGCGCAAAAAAGGAATCTAGGTATCCCTATTTAGAAAAAGATATGTGACCCGTCACACTAAAAGGGACCTTATAGGATGTGTGAAAAATATCGACCCTAGTCAGTCTGCGCAGTCCGCGCAGCCAGACTAGGGCCGACACTTTTCACTTTTATGTAATTTAATAAATTCTGAATGTTTTCTCTTATGTAATTTTATAAATTCTGAATGTTTTCCCTATCTTATCATATATTCATTTTTCGCATACGGGATCTAGTGGACCTGTTCTGAGTCTAACAAGTCTGTCAAAATTTGGATTTTTTGAGTTCGGATAAGGTCCCTTTTAGCGTGACGAGTCACATATCTTTGAGGCTATGAGAGAAGCTTATATAATGTACATGTATATTTTTCAGAGTTTTCAATAAGTTTAGAAGAAGATATTGCTGACAGAACCCCTAAACCAGTTCAAACATTACTCATTGTATTACAAAAGGTTAGTCCAACCATGTTGGTTATCTATTAAATGAGCCGGGATCTGGAAAAACGTCCCTTATAGCATTTTCAAAAACTGAGCTTAAAGATCAGCCTGTTGTCAAATACAGTCCAATATGCATCCATGCTGCTCTCTTTAAGTTACTACAGGTCACGAAGAAGCTATTAGAGAACAATGTGGATCCTGATCAGACTGTGCATGTGCACAGGCTGATCTGGATCTATGTTGGGCTCAAAAGCCTTAAGGGACATTTTTCCAGATGCTGGCTCATTTCTTTTTATTTTTTGTGATATTCATCTGTAATATATAGTAATAATACTGTAACTTTAATTGGCAAATCATCATTTTAAGGTTTTCTCTGTGAAAAACTAGTTCAAAGAAAGGATTTCAGAGTTTTAGTAAATTACGCTGGAAACAACCCCTGAACCCTACCCACTATGTTCTGCCTCCTCGGATACCCTGGGGTCTGCTACGCTACATGACCCCTGGGGGCAATTGACTGGTAAAACTTTGAATTAGCATTGGAAAATGGATACAAAAGGCGTTAGCGCAAGGCCCAATCAAATATTGGCTCTTGTAAGTCAATACGTTGTCAATAACAACTAAGATGGCTGTGCCCATGATAAGTTTTTATTTGTGCGACACCGAAATGAAAATTACACATCGCTGACAGCTTATACAGCTTTAAAATAGAAAGATAGAGAGAGTTTCTTTTTGGAAGTCTTTTAAACTCGAGACACCAAATTTTTCACTCACTAAACAATAGTAATTCTCCATAGTGATAACTTACCCAAAGCAATTTGTCAATCTCCCACACAGTTATCTACCCTGAATCAGGATTAGATTATGTTCCTTTGATGTAATCACTGTTTGGAGGTTGGCAATTTGTAATGGCCAGTTTTATTGGTCTACTAGCCCATCACAAAATAACGATGGAACCAATGAAATGGCAACATTATTTTGGGAAACAGTAATTCAAAGTTCTATTAGCCAATTGCCCCATGGGTCATGTAGCGCAGCAGACCCCTGGGTATCGGAAGATGTATGTTCTGTATTTTGTTAATACTGTTCAAAAACATGTCTATAGCTGTATATGCACTATATTTTCAGGGCACAAGAGACGAGTCCTCAGAGGTGGATGAGGATGAAGCGAAGAAAGATGCTGAAGATTTGTATAAGGTAGCATAATTCAACCAGTTTAGCTGGTCTATATCTCATGCACTATTAGAGATACAGCCTTGATACTTCACACATGGATATCTCTTGCCAAGACCTTTTATTTTGGACCATGACTTTTGACCTAGTGACCATGACCTTGACTTTTGACCTAGTTTTAAAAAAATTTAACCTGGCCTATTTCTCATGTACTATTACAGATAGAGCCTTTATATTTCACATATGGATACCTCATGCCATGATCTTGACCTTGAGACCATGATCTTTGACCTAGTGACCTTTGACCTTGAACTCTTTTTTTATGCCCTAGTATCGAGAGATCGGGGGCATATTGTTTTACTCGTGTCTGTCTGTCTGTCTGTCTGTCTGTCTGTCTGTCTGTCCGTCCGTCCGTCCGTCTGTCTGTCTGTCTGTCTGTCCGTCCGTCTGTCCGAAAACTTAACCTTTGCCTTTTCTCCAAAAGTATTTGACATACAAAGCTCAAATTTGGTATGCAACTTCCTTTCAAGGATATCTATCTGTTCCATGCAATTTGACTTTCCTCAAGGTCATACATTAACCATTATCAACCCTTTACCCTACGAAAACTTAACCTTTTACTCCGAAAACTTAACCTTTGCCTTTTCTCCAAAAGTATTTGAGATACAAAGCTCAAATTTGGTATGCAACTTCCTTTCAATGATATCTATCTGTTCCATGCAATTTAACCTTCCTCAAGGTCATTTCTTAACCCTTACCAACTCTTTACTCTAAGAAAACTTAACCTTTTACTTCAAAAACTTAACCTTTGCCTTTTCTCCAAAAGTATTTAACATACAAGGCTCAAATTTGATATGCAACTTCCTTTCAATGATATCTTTCTGTTCCATGCAATTTTTCCTTTCTTAACATCATTTGTTAACCCTTATCAACCATTTACTCTATGAAAACTTAACCTTTTACTCCGAAAACTTAACCTTTGCCGTTTATCCAAAAGTATTTGACATACAAAGCTCAAACTGGGTATGCAACTTCCTTTCAATGATATGTATCTGTTCCAAGCAATTTGACCTTCCTCAAGGTCATCCCTTAACCCTTAATAACCCTTTACTCCACGAAAACTTAACATTTTAGAAAAATGGCCATTTCGGGGGCATTTGTGTTTCACAAACACATCTTGTTTTGACAAGCTCTTATATAGGCGAGCTACATTGTTCGTGGACAACTCTTGTTTTGGTTTCTTTTAAGTCATCAAGTTGATTTTCAAATCTATGTCACTCCTTGCCTGCATTGTCATTATTAAAATGCACATTTTTAGTGTGACTATTCATAGAAAAGGGGGGGGGGGAGCTATTCCTGTCACCCAAGCATTGGCATAATGCTTTGGTTTTATGTGCAAGTGTCATATCTCTGTTTCTGTTGAAGCTAAATATATTGCTCTGAAACTTTGCAACTGTTATATATACAGTCGACACTCGTGTCGAAGTCGGAGGGGCCGTCAATTTCCTCGACATATCCGGAGTTCGACTCATCCGATTTTGTTCGGCTTCGAAAAAGTACTTTTTGAAAGTAGCCAAGTACGATTATTATTGAAATATAGTAGGAAAAGGAAAGAAATTGCTCGTTTCGAGCAATTTCTATCATTTTCTTACTATATTTCAATAGCTATGTTGAGTTCAAAATTATTTTGTTTGAAAAAAAAATTGTCAATCGATGAGGACGGGACCAGATTTGAACCTCGACTTAAGCGAAATTTCGACTTATCCGATGTCGACATAACGAGTGTGGACTGTATGTGTAATCTTTGTTTCTGCTTGAGCTATATAATTATACCCCCCACAACAAAGTTATGGGGGGGTATACTGGATTCAGGTTGTCCGTCCGTCCGTCCGTCTGTCCGTCCGTCCATCCGTCCGTGGACATAATTTTGTGTCCTCTTCTCCTCCCACAGTTTTTGACCGATTTTGCTGAAATTTTAGCAGGTTGTTTCCTATCATATGAAGTTGTGCACCTGCAATTTTCATCTTGATCCAGGCAGTAGTTTCAGAGTTATGCCACTTTGAACTTTAGCACTTTTTCAGTAACAATGCGCTGGTGGGGGGTATTTGTCCGCTTTGCGACAGTTCTAGTTACTTTCAAACTCTACACATGCTCATGTGAATGGTGTATTTGCCTGTAATTTACCAAGTCTAAGCATATTTCTGAACTAATTTCAGGCGGGAGATGGAAGGTGGGACCAAGAGGATGGTAAATTCTTACAGTTGCTCAATGTTCAAAGTGTTGCTCATCTGAAGACAGTGTTTGGGAAATACAAACAAGTATCAGACGGCAAAGATATTCTTCAAGATATGAAGCAAGACTGTGATAAATCATACTTTCAGGCACTGAAAGTTCTCGGTAAGTTCTCTCAATTAAGCCATTCCTACACTAAGACACATTTTGACACCCTTTAAGATAATTGCTTTGGAAAACTTTGTGAAAATGAAGAAGATGCTTGTGACAAGCAATTTCTTCATTTCCAACAATGTTTTCTACTCGCAATGACCAAAAACTGTAAAACTTCATTCACTGGAAAATGTCACTTGCAACATCAATGGATTTTTAGCTCGACTTTTCGAAGAAAATGAGAGTTTATACTGTCACCCGGGCGTCGGCGTTGGCGTTGCAACAAAGGTTAAAGTTTTTTCAAACTTCAATAACTTCAATACTATCAAAGGGATTCAACCCAAACTTGGAATACTTATTCACCATCACACCCTCTACCTTACTATAAGGGCCCATGACCCTGGGACCACTCTATTTGGAGTTATGCCCCCTTTATACTAAGCACTTAGAAAGTCGAGTGCGCTGTCTTCGGACAGCTCTTATTATGTTAATTTGTTATGGTAATCATACTCTATCTACATTACAGTTTCCCCTATCACTCAGATTTGATAAATATACTAGATTATGCTACTTATACTTATCTTTGTACAAAATAAATAATTATATCACTTCCTGATATGATTTCCAAAACAATTCAACATGATGTTTCACACATAGAATGTTTTCTTTAAAAAATAATGTACCAAAGGTCTAAATTGTTTGTGTCATGTTGATTGGGCATCCAAAAAAGTGAAACATAAATATAGATAGATGCTTTTTAACAACAACCTCATAACTGCAGCTTGTTTTATGCTGCAGTTACGACAGCAGCTTGTGTTAAGCTGCAGTTACGAGGTTTTCCTTGAAAAAGCGACAAAATGATTGTTTAGTTCAACCATTTGTATCTAATCTTTTTCAGTTGGCTGTTTAGATACCCCAGATATTTATCTAGCCAGCCAGTTAAGAAAACATAAAAATCCCACAGATCCATTGTTCATCAATATTCTTGTCTTACGATCTGAGGTAAGTCTTTCTTATTCTTAATGTCTGTGCTCAATTTTGCGGGAATATTAAAAGGGCCTGTGCTAGATTTTCAGGGACAAATACAACATAGGGGATAGTAAGAGTTTACATCATTGTGAAAGGGATTTTAGTGCTAGTACCAAGTTTTTCACTATCTATCAAGGTCCAGTTTGCCATAAATGTTACTATGAATAGAAAGTCTGTGTAGGTAATGTTAGATACAGACTTTTGATTTGAAAATACTAAATGAACTTTATTCATTTTAACAATATGTAACTTCTGATGAATTTTAGTTAAAATTTTACCCATTTCCATATAATAAGGCATTTGTAACGAGTAATTTCTTCATTTTCCACTATGTTTTCTAACCCAAGATGGAAAGATTTTTAGATTTTCATCAACTTGAAATTGTTTTCTGCAAGACTTGCTAAATTGGAACAGTTCAATACAAAATTTTGCAATAATGGGATAACAGCAGCGGATCCAGAATTTTTGTAGGGGGGGGGTGTCTGTGGGGGGTTCTGATATATGCAAATGGGTGGTTTGTTTGTCTAGTATTGTACAATTTTGACTTCTGCATGAAAATGAAATAATCAGACTATAGAGGGGGGTTCAGTTGAATCCCCTGAACCCCCCTGGATCCACCACTTGATAATACAATATACTGTGATTACTGTTTTTGTCCCAGATTGATATGCCAGCCATCAGAAAGGTGTACAAGAAGACCTACGGTGTTGACATAACAGAAGAAATACGAAGCAAGCCTCATCCTACACAAAAATGTCTGGTTGAACTCGCAATGAAAGGGCCGGCTGCAAAAGATAAGGTACAACTACAGTTTTATATCAACAAGACAGACTGGAATTGATAACAGTTTGGGGGGAAAAAAACAGAAGTCAATGTTTTGATGATTTTGTAAGGCTTGTTCCATTTCTTAACAATTGAGCTTTATTTTGTTTTAAGGACATTAATATCTGCAACACTTTGAGTCCAATCTTAAAAGTTTATTTCGTTTGTAGGGACAAAATTTTGGGATTGGTGCAATAATAGGCTAATTATATGAAATATCTCGAGACTACTTTGACAATTATTGGATTAAAACTCATCCTGTTCCATTGAACAGTGATTCCTTTTCATGATCTCACTTGATAGGAAAATCCATGCAGGAAAAGCAGGAAATGCTAATAATCCTTTTCTCTCTTTTTTCTATTCGATATAATGTGAAGATTCCTACATATTTTACTTTTGTCCTCCGCAACTCTTTTCCAATTGGAGCAAAATATCATTGATTGGAAAAGGTTAAGAATTGATTCCACAATTTTCAGGGCACTGACTCAAAGAAAGCAGCAGCAGCGCCACCTACCCAACAACAGCCTGTCAAAGAAAGTACAACGAAGAAAACACAAGCAAAGAAATCAGAGCCTGCCGATGTGAAACAAACCGGTCCCCAAGACAAGCCAAAACAATCAAAAACAAAACAGGACAATCCCGAAAGTCAACAACAAGCTACTGGAGCGGCGGCTGGTTCCAAGCAGCAGAAAGCTGGAGCAGAGAAGGGAACCAGCAAGCCTAAATCTACCACCGTGAACAATGGAACAGTGAGACCGACCAATAACTTCCGGCCGGAGGATGACTGTGATAGACTGAATAATGCTCTAACTGTGGAACCCGTGAATGAAGCAGAAATTGTGGCTATCCTGCCTAAACGGAGTAACAAACAGAGACAAGAGCTGAAGAAAGTGTACGAACAAAAAT
This sequence comes from Fragum sueziense, assembly GCA_963680895.1. NCBI lineage: Eukaryota > Metazoa > Mollusca > Bivalvia > Cardiida > Cardiidae > Fragum > Fragum sueziense. Next base: position 40,083,381 of record OY804593.1, on the reverse strand, counting down.
ATAAAAAGGTAATTAACATAGAAATTAATATTGACCATAACATTAAATTTTGATTTTTTCGCAAAATCTTCCTGGTTTCATCATGAAGAAAATGGCTGCAATCTTTGATTACTCTCCCTTTCCTCTTGGATTGTACTTTTAGCATCATTCATATGTGAACGAAACTTGGTACTTTTTTTCAAGTTTATTTTCCCCAGATAATTTACATACATATGCACCGAAACATTTTACAAACGTTTCTTAATGAGTTGACAACAATGTTTAATGTTGAATTGTATTTCTTGATAAACATGACCAATGTTAATCGTATAAATCAAAATTTAATGGATAAAGTCATCTGTTAAGAATTCAAAAATGACGGTCTGAAATTCACTACGGAGTTTGCAGAGCAACAGACAAGAGGGGGGATTGCTTTTCGAATGCAATACTTTATTTAATGTTCATCAAGCCTTAGATTGTGGGTACTCATTTGAATTGTCTTATCAGTACAGTTTAAATGAGTACCCACCACATAGGGTTTGAATATAAGATGACAAATTTAGAATGCCTTTACCTGGCCACTCTTGCATGCTACTCTGGTGTCTGTTCATTGAATTTTATGCCTATTCAATTTTATTTTTCAGAACTTGATGATAGATCTAGAATCAGAGGTACCAGGTGACACTGAGGAGATAACTCTTGCCTTAATGATGACCCCAGTAGAATATGATGCTTATTGTTTACATGAAGCTGTAGAGGGGTTAGGCACCTCGGAGCCTGTACTTATTGCTGTACTGTGTACAAGGAATAGTGGAGTAAGTAATGGATAGTTTTATATTTTATACAACTCTTGCTTTAATGATGACTTCAGTAGAATATGATGCTTATTGTTTACATGAAGCTATAGAGGGGCTAGGCACCTCAGAGCCTGTACTTATTGCTGTACTGTGTACAAGGAATAGTGCTGTAAGTAATGGATAGTTTTATGTTCTATATAACTCTTGCCTTAATTATGACTTCAGTAGAATATGATGCTTATTGTTTACATGAAGCTGTAGAGGGGTTAGGCACCTCAGAGCCTGTACTTATTGCTGTACTGTGTACAAGGAATAGTGCTGTAAGTAATGGATAGTTTTATATTTTATACAACTCTTGCGTTAATGATGACTACAGTAGAATATGATGCTTATTGTTTACATGAAGCTGTAGATGGGTTAGGTACATTGGAGTCTGTAGTTATTGCTGTACTGTGTACAAGAAATAGTGCTGTAAGTAATGAATAGTTTTATATTTTATATAACTCTTGCCTTAATGATGATCCCAGTAGAATATGATGCTTATTGTTTACATGAAGCTGTAGAGGGGTTAGGCACCTCAGAGCCTGTACTTATTGCTGTACTGTGTACAAGGAATAGTGCTGTAAGTGATGGAAAGTTTTATATTTTATATAACTCTTGCCTTAATGATGACCCCAGTAGAATATGATGCTTATTGTTTACATGAAGCTGTAGATGGGTTAGGTACATTGGAGCCTGTACTTATTGCTGTACTGTGTACAAGGAATAGTGCTGTAAGTAATGGATAGTTTTATATTTTATATAACTCTTGCCTTAATGATGACTACAGTAGAATATGATGCTTATTGTTTACATGAAGCTGTAGAGGGGTTAGGGACCTAAGAGTCTGTACTTATTGCTGTACTGTGTACAAGGAATAGTGCTGTAAGTAATGGATAGTTTTATATTTTATATAACTCTTGCTTTAATGATGACTACAGTAGAATATGATACTTATTGTTTACATGAAGCTGTAGAGGGGTTAGGTACATTGGAGCCTGTACTTATTGCTGTACTGTGTACAAAGAAAAGTGCTGTAAGTAATGGATAGTTTTATATTTTATATAACTCTTGCTTTAATGATGACTACAGTAGAATATGATGCTTATTGTTTACATGAAGCTGTAGAGGGGTTAGGGACCTAAGAGTCTGTACTTATTGCTGTACTGTGTACAAGGAATAGTGTTGTAAGTAATGGATAGTTTTATGTTCTATATAACTCTTGCCTTAATGATGATCCCAGTAGAATATGATACTTATTGTTTACATGAAGCTGTAGAGGGGTTAGGGACCTAAGAGTCTGTACTTATTGCTGTACTGTGTACAAGGAAAAGTGCTGTAAGTAATGGATAGTTTTATATTTTATATAACACTTGCCTTAATGATGACTCCAGTAGAATATGATACTTATTGTTTACATGAAGCTGTAGAGGGGTTAGGTACATTGGAGCCTGTACTTATTGCGGTACTGTGTACAAGGAATAGTGCTGTAAGTAATGGATAGTTTTATACAGTACAGCTCGCGCGTTTTTTGCCTAAAACACTCGCCCACCGCGGTCAAAAAAAAATTCGGGTGGAAAATCGCGGGGATTTGCCATCAAGGCCACAGCGTTTTACCACTCGAAATTTTCTTCCATCACCGCGATTCGCCGCGATGGGGGGGAAATCGCGGCGTTCGCGGCGATCGCCGCGTTCGGGTGGAAATGCCAGGTAAGGCCAATATTATCCTACAGCGCTCAGTATTAAATGCGTTTTTGTTAAGTTTATATTATTTCATCCTGAGTTTGTTTTTAAATTGATTTACAGAACTATTTCAGAAATAAAGAGAATGTTATATCAAATACAAACGTTTTCTATAAAGTTCTATGAAGTCCGGTAATAACACATCGTTTTTGTAAATTAAAATGTATAGTTACAGGTTATTATATAATATAGAACAGGTTATTTCCGCTTCTTTGTACATTATATTATGCTTTGTTATGCTTGATTTAATTAAATTAACTTTTTATATAATATTCTGTTTTGTGCAGATACATGTACGTGAAATCGTAAACTGCATGTTGGCTTCCCGGACATAAATACGAAGAGTTTCTCTGTTTAAATTACATATAAAAGTAAAGCGTATAATTTGACTACTTTTCAGTTTACAAAATAAACCAGTAAACCTGCGACTGACATTTAAGGTTTAATTTTACCATGTTGGAACTTGCATGCATGTTGAAAGAAACACCGATGTTTTATGCATGACGCTACATTCTTAGTTGGTACGTCCTATTAAAAATCTACTCATACGATAAGTTGGATGTTGCTGAAAACAGGATTGTGAAGGATATATTACAACAATAGGAACTAGATAATGAGACACAAGAAGACCAGGGTAGTAATCAGTATGTTCTTCTTTTATCTTAATATTCTCAAATCATTTCGACGATAGCCCTTCACTCTCTTTCGAGGGGAAGAATATCTGGGGATCCAATAACAAAGCTGAGCACTGCAGAAAACAGATCAGAAAATATCGATAAAAATTGTCTACAATAATAAAGGTAGCATAGAAAATATTGCGGTAGCTGGGGAAATGCTGATCATCAGTATTTCTTCTTTTGTCTCAATTTGTTCTCAAGCCTTGTGTATGTATGTGTTATTCTATAATTACATGCGCTTCCAAAATAACCTATTTTGTGCAATCATCACTGCACAAAGTATCTGCAATTATTTTGTAATCTATATGCATGAAGGCCGTGTAGCAAAGATAAAAGAAAAATAACTTCGAATACGTTGAAAAGAAGGCAAAAGGGTCATTTTTCTGTTGAAGTAGAAGAAGAATCCACAAACCCATTCAAAATTAACAAAAATCAAATCTGCAAAGGCATTCTTATCTTATCAAAACCTAATATTTAATTAAATAAAACCCAATAATTACGATAAATCAGCCAGAAAATACAGGCTTACCTGTCCGCGCAAATCACCGCGAATCCCGGCGCAAAAATCGCGGCGATTCCCGCGATTTCGGGTGGTACAACACGCTCGCTGCGGCCACCGCGTTTTTCCACCCGAAACCACCCGAAATTCGATCGCGGCGATGCGCGGAAATAGGCAAAAAACGCGCGAGCTGTACTGTATTTTATATACGAGGGACGGTCGGAAAGTAGTTGGACTTTTCGTGCTGCTGTCTCTCCATTTGCAACTGTATAAACACATCATATATTGGTGAAATCTACATCCATTTGCCAATAATGTGGTCAGTTTATTTTTAAAGAAAGTTGAATATATGCAATATTCTGTCCACTAATATGTGATAGGGGTTTTATGTACCATAGACTATTTGTTAGAGGAACAACAAGGGTAACCCAAACAAAAGAACAGTCTAGTCATTTTAATCGCGAAGAATTTAAGTTTTTGAACTACATTATCACTGAAGATGGAATAATGGTTCATAATTCCGAACTTGGGATAAAAACTCAGTTACAGCAGTCATAGAAACGAGCTGGTTCCCCACCTCTGAATAGATTAAGCTTTTACATTCGGCTGGCAGTCATGTTTGTTGCTTTTGTGGATTCACGAGGTCTGATAGTTAGTCATTTCATGTCAAATGGTAAAAACTGACATTGCTAAGTACAATTCTGAAGTAATTCAGAAAAAAACAAAGAATAAATGCTGAAGTAAACGCGTCCCAGATTAGCAAAGAAAAATGTTTTCTACTTTACGATTACGCACGCTCCCATACCACCGCATCTACAGTGGAGATTATCAAATATTACCCATGACAAAAGTTGTTTTACTCTTCTTATAGCCCAGGTCCTACCCCACACGACTTTTATTTGTGTCTAGAACTGATGAAAATGCTTGCTGAGAAGAAATTTGAGACCAGGGCGCCTTTGATATCGGTGGTTACACAGTACCTAATACAGTGGGTCTACGTCATGGTTAATAGTGGCAATAGTAAAGCTCCTACGAAGATGGCAAAAATGCATAGACATAGATGGATAATTTCTTTAAACAGTGTAGAAAGAATTTTGTTAAAAAATTAAATGGTTTTAGAGAACTAGTCAAAAGTCCAACTACTTTCCGACCGTCCCTCATAACTCTTGCCTTAATGATGACCCCAGTAGAATATGATGCTTATTGTTTACATGAAGCTGTAGAGGGGTTAGGTACATTGGAGCCTGTACTTATTGCTGTACTGTGTACAAGGAATAGTGCTGTAAGTAATGGATGGTTTTATATTTTATATAACTCTTGCATTAATGATGACCCCTGTAGAATATGATACTTATTGTTTACATGAAGCTGTAGAGGGGTTAGGTACATTGGAGCCTGTACTTATTGCTGTACTGTGTACAAGGAATAGTGCTGTAAGTGATGGAAAGTTTTATATTTTATATAACTCTTGCCTTAATGATGATCCCAGTAGAATATGATGCTTATTGTTTACATGAAGCTGTAGAGGGGTTAGGGACCTAAGAGTCTGTACTTATTGCAGTACTGTGTACAAGGAATAGTGCTGTAAGTATTGGATAGTTTTATATTTTATATAACTTTTGCTTTAATGATGACCCCTGTAGAATATGATGCTTATTGTTTACATGAAGCTGTAGAGGGGTTAGGTACATTGGAGCCTGTACTTATTGCTGTACTGTGTACAAGAAATAGTGCTGTAAGTGATGGATAGTTTTTAGAGAGCATGGCTCTCTTATTTTATCATGCTTTAATGTACTTTAGATGTACTTTACAAACCGCACAACGAAAATAGTTCCTCCCAAACAAGACAAAAAGATCTAAATGACAAATAGAATAGTCTATGTGTCAAATGTGTCATAATATAAAATAGATGGCATGTATGATCTAAGCAAAAAATCAAGTATTAAACAAGTCTTAAATAAAAAAGAGATCTGAGTAGTAATTTGCCATTCACAATTGGGTCATGCAGGTCATGCGGTCAAGTCATGTAGCCTAAATTTTGACCAGTGCAAATGGTCCAAAAATAGAATCACATTCCGCAGACAGAAATTCTACTAGTGGGTGTCTATCTGAGTGTATTTATTGTAAAGCTTGTGCTGTTTGGTGATAGTATGTTGTGTCATGGATAAAGGGGGCATTAGAGTAAATTTCCTATTAACTCATCTTCTCACACATTTATGAATGAATTGATTTGAACTTATCCTTTCCCAAACAAAACTTTGTTTTAATGTATCTATAAGAGCAAGCTTTGGAAAATATTGAGGTAAAAGAAGAAAATGGTGATAGGTTTGGTGATACAATATTGCATCACAGAAAAAGAGGCTTCACTTTATTGTCAATACATTTTTAACACATTCCTCCATTTATGGTTGAATTTGTAAGAAACTATGATGGACAGTTCCTCATTATGCAGCCTTTTGAATGAAGTCATGTTTTGGTGACGTTTTGGTGGGCTTTCTTTCAACCCATTACCACACAGTGACTCTTTTTGACACCCACAGGAAAATAGCCTCAGAAAATAATGTGGAAAATGAAGAAACTGCTTATGACAAGCAAATTCTTCATTTCCCACAATGTTTTCTATATAGAAAGACAGAAACATGTAAAATTTCATTCAGTTAAAATTGTCGTCTGCAACATCTTTGGATTCGGGACAGTCTAAAATTTTGCCGTTGGATTAAAATGTTTTGTTAATACAGCTCCACCTATATTCATGGATTGTTTTGCATGAATTATGTTACCATGCAATATTGTCACAAGATTTCATGTTGTGTCAAACATGCTCTCTAACAGTACTTTCAGTACTTTGATATATTTTATATAACTCTTGCTTTAATGATGACTTCAGTAGAATATGATACTTATTGTTTACATGAAGCTGTAGAGGGGTTAGGGACCTAAGAGTCTGTACTTATTGCTGTACTGTGTACAAGGAATAGTGCTGTAAGTAATGGATGGTTTTATATTTTATATAACTCTTGCCTTAATGATGACCCCTGTAGAATATGATACTTATTGTTTACATGAAGCTGTAGAGGGGTTAGGTACATTGGAGCCTGTACTTATTGCTGTACTGTGTACAAGGAATAGTGCTGTAAGTGATGGATGGTTTTATATTTTATATAACTTGCATTAATGATGACTACAGTAGAATATGATGCTTATTGTTTACATGAAGCTGTAGAGGGGTTAGGGACCTAAGAGTCTGTACTTATTGCTGTACTGTGTACACAGAATGGATCAGTATGTTCATTTCAGCTAGACATTATGTTACCTTTTAAGATATAAATAGTCAGTAAATTTTCAAACCCAACAAATATTCAATGAATAATTATGACATGGAATAATATCAACCCTTGTCAGCAACTGTACACTGTCCAGCAGAGTCAATAGTTTTTGTAACCATTGTGACAATTTAAGCGTGTAATCACCTAGGACAGGTTCAGGTGAAAAAAATGCAGACTATACCATTGATAATCAAGTATAGAGAAAATGAATATTTTCCTCAACAACTCCATCTTCGCAAGCCAAGGGTTACTACCTCCACTTTGTTCCTTACGAACCCTTGGCCGCTCGCTTCTATTGAAATCGAAAGTACCACCATGCCACCTTTCGGCGATAAAGAGTCGCGGCCCTTTGCAGTTGCTATTTCTGGCCAATCAAAAGCCTCGTACTAAAACGTGTTAGGCGATGCATCAAATACGGATATCGATTTTCACGTCAGCCGTGACGTTTTCGTTTTGACAAAGACGGCTTGTTTAGTGTGTTTTGATTGGATAATGGGAAAGTTATCGCGTCCAATGAAATCGCACGGTGGTACTTTCGATTTCCATAGAGGCGAGCGGCCAAGGGTTCGTAAGGAACAAAGTGGAGGTAGTAACCCTTGGCTTGCGAAGATGCAACAACTCATTATTCGTCATAAGTATCTTCACTGAAATCTGATTAGATTGAAATCTAATTTCTCTTTGTGCTTTTATGAAATTGTTAGTTTAATTTGTACAATATGTGAATACAACATTACATAACATTACAATGAACATTACAATCTCATTTTCAATTAGTTGGTTTTAATCAACATAACTCTATGTATGCAATGGTAATAAAAAAACACCTGGTTTAATATCATCACACTTTAACTTTGTGTGGAGCAACCCATTACCAGACAGCAAAATTTTGGACTCTTCAAAATTCAAAGAATTGCAGACGACAATTTCAAGTGAATGGAATTTAAAGTTTGTTGGTCTTTTTAGGTAGAAAACATTGTGGGAATGAAGAAATTGCTTGTTATAAGCAATTTCTTCATATTCCACAATGTTTTCCCAAGCCTTTTCTTGTGAAGGAGTCAAAAGGCGTCATCGTGCAGTACTGGTGTAATCAATAGATGACTTCTGCTGTTCTCTCTTTTATTATTTTTTAGTTTTGTTCATATTTTTGAAAAATGATTCTTTCTTTACTGCAGGATATACAATCAATTAAAGACCATTACAAATCAGGTAAAACTTTTCAACTTTGTCTTAAAATGTGTACTTTAACACTTTAACCTTTTGTGACCTGTCATGCTGTAAAGGACCATCTCGGATGTTCATAAAATCAAATTTCAAAAAAACAAATTAAAAACTTTGCAGGTATCAACCAGCTATGTGTCCCATTTGTAATATCAAAATAATTATAGTAAGATATGAAAAACATTGTATATCTAGAAGATTACATTAGAGTGAAATGTTATCCTTGCTCATCTGCTCAGTCCGTGCAGACTGGCTAGGGTTGATACTTTTCACACTTCCCAGATAAGGATCCTTTTAGCATGATGGTCATGTTTTAACTCATTTTGTAAATTTTGACCATCCATAATATTCTCACTTAGAATAGAAAAATATAGTAAAATATCTATATATTTTAATTGATTGACTCTTTCCCTCATCATACACTTTGTCATATCTGCACTTTGTGTTTAAAAGTTTAAAAAACACTTCTGATCAAAAATGGTTATTTTTAATTTAGAAAAGAAAGGATAGTCTGAAAAGAGGGAAATGTTTTCTAGCAGTGTATCTTATTGCTAATAAATACTCTTATAAGCTTTTGTCTTGAGGAATGTAATATGAATGTTTGTTATAGCCTTGAAAATGTGGAGGCAAAAGGAGAAAATGCTGGTTAGCAACATTTTCAACTTTGCCACAATCTTTTCTCAAGCCTTATCTTATTAGAGAGGTAAAAACATGCCACTTTTTGAGAATGGATTAATCATTTCAAAACTTTATTTCAATTTTCCAGCCTACAAAACAGACATGGTACAAGACATTACTAGAGACAGTTCTGGTGACTTTAAAACTCTCCTCACATCATTATGTCAAGGTAGAAGGGATCCAGGAACTGCTGTGGATATAAATCAAGCTGACAAGGATGCTAAAGCATTATCAGAGGTTAGTGCTTTTGTTAACCCATCACCACAATGACTCTTTTTGACTCCCTACAAAAAATGGCTTGAGAAAAAATTGTGGAAAATGAAGAAAATACTTGTGACAAGCAATTTCTTCATTTCCAACAATGCATTCTAGACAAAGCCTCCAAAAAATGTAAAATTCTGTGCTCTTGATTATTTTTGTCTGCAGCACCTTTGAATTTTGTCAAGCCTAAATTCTTGCTGTATGGTAATGGGTTAACCAATTACCACACAGCGATGCCTTTTGACAAAGGCTTTGAAAAACATCATTGAAAATGAAGTAAATGCTTGTGACTAGCTCTTTCTTCATATCCCACAATGCTTTGTGCACAGCAATGTCATGCAATTGAATGTCTGCAACATCTTCAATTAGAAAAGATGCAAGACTCTAAAAAATAGAAAAGTGGAACATTATGAAATTAGAACTGGTACGTCAACAGATGCAGTTTCCAAGTTGCATGCTTTTACTTTATTTTCTCAAGCTCTCTATTACAAATTGTTTTGGTTTCAAGTATCACTCATATAAATCTATAAACTTCCTTTTTCTTTTCTAAAATGATTAATTTGTTTTTAGCATTTTTAAGCCCCCATATCGAGAGATTTGGGGCATATTGTTTTACTCGTGTCTGTCCGTCTGTCTGTCCGAAAACTTAACCTTTGCCTTTTCTCCAAAAGTATTTAACATACAAAGCTCAAATTTGGTATTCAACTTCCTTTCAATGATACCTACCTGTTCCATGCATTTTGACCTTCCTCAAGGTCATCCCTTAACCCATAATAACCCTTTACTTTATGAAAACTTTATAATTTTTTAAAAATGACCTTTTCGGGGGCATTTGTGTTTCACAAACACATCTTGTTGTTTCCTGTAAGCCAAAGAACAACTATCCTAACTGCTTGTTCAGGTTTTTTTGTGTGTGATGCAATATTCTGTATACTGATTACAGTCATGACTACTTCAATTTACTATTGCAGAGTTTGAGCCCATCCAGTGACCTGTTCAAGACTTTACTCACAGAACGCAATCATTACCAAGTTAAAGCCACTTTTGACTCGTATAAAAAGGTTTGTCAGAACATCTTAATATTCTGTTTGGATAACTATCTTGGGTCATGAAAACCACCAGTATTTAATTAAGGACAAAATAATTTTGATTTAGTAAAGTACACATCAGAAAGTCACCGTATTTAGAGGACAATTACCATTATACTTTATGGAAGCCTCTACGAGGGGTGTTCATTAAATAATGAAAATACACTATCAGCTCAATGTTAAGAATGTGTAATTATATAGTTAATGTTTAATATCCAAGTAACAAGTATGTGAACTTTTTTCAAAGTAGCAAGAACCGTGTATGACAACCGTTGCCATGGCAACACTGTCGCAAAGTTGCAAAGGTTTCCACTCTGAAATTCCAGCGATTTCCATCAATTTTTCCTCTCAAAAACCAAGAAAACAAAATGAAATCATTCTGACCTTGTACTTATTAATCTTGTGTCTTATGTACAGATATAAAATAGCAGTAAAATTCACTTTGCTCTCTAAAAAACAGAGAAAAAACATTTTCAAAAACTTTGTATCTGGAAAATCTTGACGTTTTCCCCTGAGCCAAAGTGTGGGGGGTCAACAATGTGACATCATCACACTTTAAATAAAAGAAATTTAATGTTGAGGCATAGCATAATAAATCACAAGTTCCCTGCACGTTTCAAATCAATGTTTGAATTTAGCATAGTACATATCACAGAGGAATATATTGTTAAAAAGCGTGTTAACACCTCTGTTCATATCATTGTATTTACCTAATTCCCTTGATCACAATGCCGAAGATTTCAGTATTGCCACATACAAGAACCTTATATGTAGTTTTGAAGTAAAACATAACACCATCAGACAATAATGCTGAATAAACATTTTCTGTACGTAAATTCTAAATAAATACCATGATGCAAGTCTGTTTTAGCGAAAATAACGCGAAAAAACGTCAGACGTCATACCCATTGAGAATGTGACGTCATGCGTTTCAATAGTAACACACGGAATGTCTGGATTTTCACAATGAAAACTTAAAAGCAGTTCTTTGTAAATGTATAAGTATTTCTTAATTATGTTGCGTATGAAAAGACTGGCAAATATGTTTTCATTATTTAATGAACACCCCTCGTATTAACAAAATTTAATCCTTTGACATTCATCAAAATAACTTTTTAGAAATTCTATATGAAAGTAATACAAATTTTCATAGTCTTTGAGTAAAATAAATCTTCATTGTTTTGCAATAACTTGAAATTTTCTTTTTTAATTTAGTTTGTGTATTTTGTTCTATCCTGTGTTGCAGAGTTATTGTAAAGTTTGAGGTATGCTTTTGCAATTGTTTGCTATTTAGCACTTAACTATGCATTCATCTTCAAGACTTCATTCTTCATTTTGTTGCTAGTATAGATCAGATCATAGGAATAAAAACTTGATAATTTATAAATGAAAAGCAATTTGTAGAAAGCATAAATGATTTGCTAATAACACACATGTAGGATTTATGTCATAGACTCAATATAATTAATATGGTCAAAAACTTTTGGAAAAGGACTTTTGAAAGCAGCAAACGTATAACATATTGTAGTCCACCCAATTCAGTAAAGATTGACAAGTTTTGGCTCAAGACCAATTTTGAAAGGCAAAGATCTTTTTTTTTTCAAAATCCAAACATGTCTTAACAGGGGTGTAGGTTGCACATTGTAATTCCTTTCTAGGTAATGGCGACATACTGGAGTGTCTGTCCGGTATATTTACGGCTGGCTATCACATGACACAACAATTTCAGAAAGTCTCCAATAAATTTCTTTAAGATATGTGACCAATTTAAATTCAATTTGAAGCAGAAATGTAAAAATGTCAGGGACTTGTTTCATGTGGTAAATCTGGATCTAGATCTTTTAAAAATCAGCTGATAAAAAGGTTATTGATGACCAGCCAAAGTTTTGGTTAAAAGATCTATTTCTATCTTATCCCTGACTCTTGTTTCATAATACATAATTGGAATATAAATTGTGAGTATATTGTGTTAAAAATAGATCAATTTATACCTTTGTTGATTAGAGTTTCATCGCGGTGTTTGTCCGGGTCATCACCACTGTTTGCTATTTCTAAGGGAGTTTCGTGAATGATTCTATAAATAAAACCAACACAATATCAAAATCATCAAAGTAGTAATTTAAAGATTTTTCATTGCACAATTTCAGTTGACTGGTAATGACATCTATACAGATCTAACAAAGGCAGGACTAGGGGATGATGAAGAAGGATACATTAGTATTGGTAATGTGAAATATTATACACTTTGTTAACTCCCTTGGGTCATTTAACAATGTTTGTACCCTTTCCCAAACAAGATCTTTTAAACCAGGGGTCATGAGTTCAATCCCAGGTTTCTCCAGTCTTTCGGTTAGACTATAAACTGAGGTCCCGTCTCAATATAACCTTAGCTGTTGAGTGGGACGTAAAACCCCAAATCAACCGACCAACCCAAACAAGATCTGGTTTTGATGTCTCTTTTAATAATGGCCTTGGAAAACATTGAGGCAAAAGAAGAAAATGCTGATAATCAGCATTCTCTTAATGCTGATAATCAGCATTTTCTTCTTTAGCCTCAAATTTTTCTATGCAGAATTATTCACAAATATTGTTTTTGATCAACACACATTTTGTTTCCTGCAGCAGCTTCCAAATTGGAATGGTCAAAATTTTTGTAAGCTTGTTCATGGTTTAGAATAAATATTCAAGAATGTGTAATTGAATGGCATTTCATAGAAAAAGATTGAGAAGTGGTAAATGTAAGATAATTGAAACACTTTCAATGTTAAATCTAGGGATTGGCAGCTGTTGGTTTGATGATAGTTATTTCAATCTAATGCAGGCAATACATGTACTTGTTGTTATACTTGACAAATAGGGGAAATTAGATGTGTAAATTTTTCAGATAAATATTCCTTTTGTGTAGTTTAGGCTAGAGTTCATCCCAGAACCTAATTGCAAATTCTGTTTGTGATGTACATTTTGTCTTTCTTCTTACATACAACAGCTAAAGCAGTAGAAGACCCAGTGGAGTTCCATGTGCAGACACTCGGTAGCTGTTTCAACAATATGGGAGTCAATGATAATCAACTTATACGAATGGTGGTGCCTAGATCAGAGGTAGGTCATAAAATAAGTTAAATTCATTGATATTTGACCCTTTCCCAAAAGGACAATAATTTGGACTTCTCTTAATTGCAAGATGCTGGAGGCGTTAAAGTGGATGTTAATAAAGAAAAAAAATGTATTCGATATATCTCAGAATATATTTAGACAATAGGAGAAAATGCTGTTTTTTTTGCCTAAATGTTTCCCCAGTGCTTCTCTATTAAGGATGTCAAAAGCAAGTGTCTTATGGCCCCAGCTTTCAGAGAGTGAATTTAACCTCAGGGGAATGCATAATCATTGTAAAAATGCCTCTGTACAATTTATTTGTCAATGACAGTGATTTTTGTAACCAATAATTTCATTTATTTTCAGGTTGACTTAATAGACATAAAGAGTCGTTTTGAAGAAGTACAGGGACAGAGTCTATATAATACAGTAAACAACAAATGTAAAGGGGAATACAAACCATTGTTACTAGCTGTCATTGATAAGTAAGAATGGGCACACAGAATTGTTGTAGTGATTGTATTATATAATTTCACTGTGTATATTTTGTTTATATCACAAACTGTAACCTGCTTAATAGACCACTTCCTATATGCATAATAGCAAGCAAAGAGAGACAGTCCATCAGTTTCTGAAACATTAATCAATTTAACCCATTACCACACATTGATCAATGCTTTTTGATGCCCTTGAAGATAAAATCTTGAGAAAGCATTGGGGAAAATGAAGAAATTCCTTGAGACAAGCAATTTCTTCATTTTCCACAATTTTTTTACAGAGATAAAAAATATATAATTTCATTCACTTATAACTTTCATTAACAAAATCTTTCAATTTAGACAGGTGTAAGATTTAGCTATTTGGTAATGGGTTAAAAGAAGTAAAATATGGGGCTATGAAGCATGTTTTGGTACTTTATGCACAGTTATGTTTTGACATTTCAGTTGACCAATTGTACAAATCCTCATTCACTTTGAAATCTTTATTTTTTCTCATCAACAGAAATAATGAGTTCAATGTCAGAGAGTGTTTGAGATCAATATTTTAGCACTAGACAGAGTCTGTTAAAGGCTCCTAAATATTATATTTGAGAACAACATGGATCCATGATTAGCCTTTGCATACACACAGTCTGATCAAGATGCATGTTATTCTCTGAAAAGCTCTTTCGTGTCTTTTAGCAACCGTAAAGAGTACAATAGATTCTGAGCAATTTGCATTTCTGCAAAATGCTCATCTGGAAACATGGTAGTCTCAAGTGCATTATTTTGCCCTTATCCAGATCACAGCTCATTTATTTGTCAAATGATAAACAAACCTAAGTCTATTGTTGTGGTAAATGTATGTAATGACCTGCACTCAAAAATGTTGTAGTGATTGCATATAATGTCACTGTGTGTTTCAATTTTGTTCATATCACAAACTGTAACCTGCTTAATCTATAAAGATGTGATCTTCCAGGCTTAAAGGAATCAATTTGAATCTTTAATGGCATTTAACCCATGACCAAACAGCAATTTTTTACACTTGTCCAAAATCAAAGATTCTGCAGATGACAACTTCAAATGAATGAAATTTGACATTTTTTGGTCTTTCTGTGTAGAAAACACTGTGGGAAATGAAGAAAATACTTGTGTCAAGCAATTTCTTCATTTCTCATGATGTTTTCCAAATTCTTACTTTAGGTGCTTTAGAAAGTGTCAATGTGCAGGACTGGATTGAATTTCAAGCACTTTCTTCATTTTCCACAATGTTTCCGAAGCCATTATCTTGTAGTTCGGTATTGTATGGGAATGGGTTAAAGTAAATGTATGGGAATGGGTTAAAGTAAAAATAAGTATCCAATGATTTCTGGTAGTTTGGCAGATCACATTAACCCATTACCGCTCAATGACTCCTTTTGACTCCCCACAAGATAAAGGCTTTAGAAAACATTGTGGAAAATGAAGAAATTGCTTGTGACAAGCAATTTCTTCATTTCCCACAATGTTTTCTATACAAAATGACCAAAAATGTAAAATTGTATTCGCTTGAATTTGTCGTCTGCAACATCTTTGAATTTGGACTAGTTTGAAATTTCGTGGTCTGGTAATGGGTTAAAATTTATTTTAGACAGAGGTGAAAATGTTCATTCTAACAAAGTTCGCCTGTTTTGTGACAGGGTGTTGTTTGGAGTGGGTATCGTCACATTTAATATTTCAGAAACAAAAAAAGTGATCTTGGTGCATTTTTCAGCAAACACAGCTTGTTTTTGTTATACAAAAATGGAACTTATTGAAGAAAAGAAGAAAGATTCTTTTTTCTCTTTTCATTTCTCTCAATGTGGCATTTTCAGGTTTGTCAAAACAAGGGTTTTGTTTGAAAACAGGTATTTAAAATAGATTACAATTATGGAATTTTCTTTTGGAGTCTTATTTTGTCATCATTTTATTGCTTTTTTCCTTCACCATGATTATGCCCCCACAAAACGAATGGTTAAGGGGTATACTGGAATCAGCCTGTCTGTCAGTCTGTCCGTCCTTGTACAAATCTTGTCTTGCACCATTTCTCTGCTACTCTGCTATGTTTTTGGAGTTATAGCCCTTTGCCACAAAAATGCTTGTCCGGACAAATGTACACGGTGGGGATTGTGCATGATGGGATGGATAACGAATACTGGGTATACGGACAAAATTTGCCTTGCTTCAGGTAAGAAATTGTGCAATAATTTTCTTATTTCTGCTCCAATTTTCAAGCGGTTTGTTGCATGTACCCCGCATTAGTGAGCTCTTTCCTCGGATATATGACTTGTTTGTAGAATCTTTGTACTTTGTCCAAAAATTGATCCCAACCGACCAGAAAATGACAAAAAATTCAGGCCCTTTTTCTAGTCGGTTGGGATCGGTTTTTGAGAAAAGTACAGGGAAGTTCCAGATAAATAATACATCTGAGAAAAGGGCTCAGTAAGACGGAGTACATGCAACAAACCGCATGAAAATTGACGCAGAAATAAGAAAGTTATTGCACAAATTCTTACCTGAAGCGTGGTTAATTTGACCGTAGTCGTTACCATTTCGCTTTCTGGTCGGTTGGGACAAAATTTCGGAAAAAGTATCATGAGTTATCTAATATGTCATATATCCGATGAAAGAGCTCGATAAGGCGGGGTACATGCAGCAAACCGCTTGAAAATTGATACACAAATAACAGAGTTATTGCAAAATGTCTTACCTGAAGCGAGGCGAGTTGGCATCAAATTTTGTGCAAAAAATAGACTGAGTTTACAGTTATGTTTTGATAAACCGTTGGTGTTGTTATAACATCTCGTAACTACGGTTTGATTCAAGCCGTAGTTACGAGATTTTATAACAACACCAACGAAATACTATTTATTTGTCCGAAATTACGTCACGGTTTACTTGATAAAATCGTTCCCTATTGTCGGTAGTCGTTATCCATCCCATCATGCACAATCCCCACCGTAAATGTAGTGACGAGGGTATTTTTTCACCGTAAATGATAGATTTCTAGTTACCTGTGCTTTTGTATTTCATCAAAGTAATACTCATTTTGCTGACACCCATGATTTGTAAATAGTAAATGTATTATCAACTATATTTATTGTATATTTTGCCAAATAATTCCATATACGAACTAACAATGCCAAAAATCTATGTTTATTCAAATACTATTATTGCTTTTAGATGCCAAAGTTTACCAGTAGTGTTTATTTTTCAATTTCTTTACTAGATGTGGCATTTTTCAGACATTTTGAATAAGTTCAAATAAACATGGTTGTCTTTTACATAATATATGACATGCATAAAATAGTATACTGTAAATGGATGAAGAAACTAGTATTTTATTTTTCAGTTAACATTTTCTAAAATTTTTCTAAAGCTTCTTATCATAGTTTGCAAGCTTTACCAAATCTCAAAAGGGGTGAACATTTTGTAAATCTAATTATGGGAATTCATGCCAAATACTTTTTGACCATTTGAAACTCAAAGCAACTATTTACTCATTGAATTTTGGTAACTTGTCCTGTCTTATTATTTGGAGAAATGTTATGTGGACCGAAAGAATTGCATGTCAAAACATCAACATGTTCAAGCCAAATATATGTACTGTACAGTCGTCCTATGTTGAGATGTAGTAGCAATCTACATAATTTTCGATACTCAATGAGGAAAGAAGTAAACAATGCCTGATAACCCATTCCCATCTAATGATGCTGTTTACGCCCTACAAGATAAAGGCTTTGGAAAATTCCAAAGGAATATAAAGAAATTGCTTGTGACAACAATTTCTTCGTTTCCAACAATACTTTCGTCTCAAAAAGGCCAAAGAATGTAAAATTTCATTTACCTGAAATTATCTCTGAAACATCCTTTAGTTTAGACCAGTCTAAAAGCTTGTTATTTAGGAATGGTCTAATAGGATTGTTTTATTTTGATATGCTAATTTGCAAAATACAGTACGGATCCTACACTCTGGCATGCCGCTGATATCATTTCCTTAAGGATTGCAACCCATCTTTAGATACCAAACTCTTTGTGCATTTTCGGGCACCATTAATGACAACGGAATTTAATGAGAGATGCCATTGTCAATTTCTGGGGGACAACTGTGCCAACGGAAATTGACGAGGAATACTCTCGCCAATTTCTGTTGCTACAGTTGACACACAAAGATTCACAAAGTTTCTGAGTTAATCCTGGACCAAGTTGTAATCCTTAAGCTGGAATTACCCTTCCCACACTTCCATTTTCAGTACCCTATATGTAAATTGTTGATATTATTGTTCTTTAGATTTCAGGATGCAATGATCATGACATTTTAACTGTGATACTTTCAAAGAGATATTAAAGATAGATTTATTAAAATATTTTTTTTCAAAGTTTAAAGCTTTATCTTTTATTTGCTTATATGTATTCCTTTATCCTTACATAACAAGCTTTAATAACAGTTTCTCTCTGCACACTAGAAATGTAGCAAACTTACAACTGTTAATGAAACAACCAACTGTGAATTGCTTTGATAACAACAGATTGGGTAAATCTGTGCGAATACGATAAATTTATGCAGAGTCTAAGGTAGTAATGGAATGAACATTTCAAGTATAGATTGGAGTCGGCAATCTTCATTTACATTACCCCCCCCCCCCCCCCCCCCCCCCCGAATGATCATATCTTTTGCTTTTAGAAAAGATAGCAAGGATGAAATTACCTTGTTAGCTTACCTAAACATGAAGTGCTCAAATAGAGCTATCGTGGTCATTTGTCGTCTGTCAAGTTCACGGTGGTTAATCACGTGACTCAGAAAATCATCAATATTTTTTTAACAATTGACCAATTTGAATCGAAGCAGAAAAGGTAGGAAAGTGCCAGGAATGAGCTTGACTTTGTGGACTTTTGTGTTGGTTGATCTTAATAACTTTTTTATCGGCTGATATTTCAAAAATTCACCACTTCCATGAAACACGTGATGTTTTTCTACCTTCTCTGCTTCAAACCGAATTCAAATCGGTCCTGTATTTTAGAATAATTGAAGATTTTTTGGAATTCTGAGTCACGTGATTATCCACCGTGAAGTTGTCGTTTTCGCTCGACCACAAAAATAAGCCAGTCTTGTCCAAACATGGTCGAAACAAGTATGATCACAAATTCCTTAAAAACAAGTTCTATAACGGGCTAGAGCTGACAGGAAAGTGCATTATGTGTTTGGTTATTTGTATAGATCCCAATAAATGACCTAGCAGACCATTCTAGCTAATAGCCAGAGATGCCCTGCCAGGTCATTTATTTATCTAGACCAATAGTAACGTTTAGATATGAAGCTAGGTTCTGATTATCAACGATTTTACGCCAAAGTTGACCGGGTAATCAAAATGACAGGGTTGTCTTATGATCCAATAGCGCAGTTGGTAGCGCATCTGCCTCTCACTCCAGAGGTCTCTATTTCGGCAAATATTCTCTGACAAAATGTCACCCATCAATGGTTTGCTACCGTGAATCTATGTGGGCCAGCAGCTGGAGGCTCGGTTAGGGTGTTGTGGTAGTACTGGTATGAGAAACAACAATTCATGGTTAGGTGCTCCAGTCGCCGCGATATGACCATAGCAGTTGAAAACAGAGTAAAATCCCAATAAACTTAAACTTGTCTTATGATCGTTGATAATACCGGTCCATGGTAGGCCCTATGCCGCTAATTTTGTTGTCT
The DNA here is from genome assembly GCA_963680895.1 of Fragum sueziense. Lineage (NCBI taxonomy): Eukaryota > Metazoa > Mollusca > Bivalvia > Cardiida > Cardiidae > Fragum > Fragum sueziense. The sequence continues at coordinate 40,063,782 of OY804593.1, read as the reverse complement.
GCGACATCTTTAAAGGATGGGTTGCAACTACGGCTCAAAATTGCTCAAAGAACAGATTTTCTTTAAATTCTGTGAATTGATAATGTTATATAATATCTTAAAATTTTATATGTAAATAACCTGATGAGAGCTGATTTTTAGAGATAATGGCTAACAAAGTAAGTGGGTGAATTGACATGAGAAGCAAAATGTTTACTTTGAAGTTAAATAACTTTTTCTGTATAGGTCAGATCAAATTGAAATTGTGCATGTACTTTCAATGTACATAGGACAGAAGATTTTTGGAAGCATTAATCATGTATATCAGTTTGTTGATTTTCTGTATTCGTCCTGTCAATCTCAGATTTTGCTTTTTTATGTACAAAATTTACGAAACTATTTCTAAAGCTTTTACGAAAGTATCTTTAAAGCTTTTTTGCTTCTCATGCCAATTTTTCCCACCCACTTTGTTAGCCATTATCTCCAAAAAATGAGCCCTCATCAGATTTTTTACACATACAAATTAAATATGTTATATAATCATATCAAATCACACAATTTGAAGAAAATCTATTTTTTGAACCCTTGTTGCAACCCATTCTTTGGACCAGCCCGAATGATGTCGTTTGTGACAAGGCTAATTATAAATAGTTTTCTGCATACCAAAAAACAAATCGAGTTTTTCCGCTGCTTCTTAAAATTCTCTACTTTTGACCACGTATGTGCATTACACATGAAAGCAAACCTGAGAAGATGGGCGCCAACGATTATTTGTACAAATACAATGAACTCTACCACCACAGTATGGAGACGCACGTGTAAATTACATGTATCTCGTCACTATTACATAACAATCCTGGTCATCATCTATACTGAGTCAAAAAAGAAAGTGTGCATAATTCTATTTTGTATTTCTCAGTAACCGTTTCAGTTAAACTTAAAGAACTTCTACACAAAGACTATGTCATGTATTGTCGGACAACATTAAACTGATACTGATTAATTTTCGCGCGCAAAGTCCGTTAGCTGTGTGTCTTAACAAAACATTGCCGAAGTGGGGTCATTACATATGCAGATGTACCGGGTTAATCTTGCTAAACAATACTTTTACATGGGAAGCAACTTTGGAGGATTAAATTTTCACGCATATCACCCGAAGCTGTCAGCACATTTTTGATCGTTGTTATCAAAACAAACGTTTCATGATAAATTTGGTCGTCTCAAATCTGTTATTCAAAGCGTATACACAAGCATTATATTTCAATACGCCTGGTAGCTGAAGGTACTACGTCTTAAGTACTGTAGTAAATATGACGTATCACACACGTTAATTTTGCTAGTGATTGGAACAGGCGTAAGATTTACCATTGCCATTCAAATATCGAAATGAAATTAGGCGTTCGCAATCAGATTTTCAAAATAAAGGAAACGTTTCTGACAGGCTTCGGTCCAATAAGCCGGATGCAGCAATGGCAGGACAAGATCGTTACATGACGCTTTTGCTTTGAACAACGCTTTAAAACTGCTTTACTTAAGATTTTTCAGCAAAGCATGCACAAAAAAAAATAAAAAAAAAATCAAAATCGGTGTTGACAGAAAGAAGCGGTCATATACTAGATAGAAGACCTATAGAACATTTGGGGTCTTACATTTGTCACGCTAAATTGTTACATAACTCCTGCTTCAGACATATATTCATCATAATCGGCACGGGACTCTTGAAAATAAGTCAAGTGTGTGGTATATGGTCAAATCTCGGTTTTTGTCTGAGTTTGGCTAACGTTCGAACACAGTTAAAAATGTGTAGGGTGTTGGATACGCCTTGCAAATTGAACGCTATAAATCTATGTCTGACGATACCATGAGACGTCGTGTTGGATCACACACGAGACTGCACATATTTGTCGTCATTAATCGGAGACATGTGACAATAGATAGCCTACTGAAGCATTAGTAGATCTCTTTGCGTACGTCATCGAGTTATGTGAGAAAACACCGAAAATAAAATTTATTGGCGCCATCAAAAAAGCAGCTTTTTATAAGCTATTGAATAACCTTTAATTTGATAACCAATACTCAAAATTTCCATAGACATTCCAATTATCTTCTGTGCACACTTTCCTTTTTTACTGAGCGTAGGGCCTATATTACGTATGGTGATTTGCCCAGTTTTCGTGGATGAGCCCAAATTCGTGGTATTACGAATATATTCTTACACCATTCTAAACATGCGACGTCCACACGCTAGAATTTTGTCAACAAATATCCCACCCCCATCTTCACTCGCTTCAAATAAAGTTAACAAAGAAAATGTTTATTCAAGGGGCATAACCTATGCCAATTCTCGTGAGGGTCGTTCAATACATTTTTACGCAATGAATCAAATAGGCAGAGGTACTTGTGATGCTTCTATCATTACATCAGCCAGTGTATTTTTTTTAAAAAAAAAACAAACAACTTTTAATTATGAAGTGCCCAATTTCGGTAGGAAAATTTGGAAACAAAGAATTTGTCACTGATTTATTGAGCCTAAATTCCGATGACGTCAGAGGTCAGCAGCTTATCCAAAATGGCTTTCAATGTAAAAAATAACACACAACTGACATAAATGTATGGAATTTATAAAATTACAAATATTTTCAATTTTTTTTAGTAATTGTTGTAGCACAGACTTGTTATTGTCTTCCGGAAGTTTCCTTTGAATTATTAATACCACGAAAACTGGACCAACCATCATACTTCGTTTTGATCAGTGTAACATTCAATTAGTAAATCGGCATGGTCTAAATGTTTGGTAGGACTCAATTATGACGTACCAAATGGGTCAAAAGTCTATATTTAAGGGGGAATGCTCCAGTTTCCTAAAGGATGGGTTGCAACAAGGGCTCAAAATTGCTCAAACAATAGATTTTCTTTAAACTCTGTGAATTGATAGGGTTACATAATATCTTGAATTTGTATGTGTAAAAAATCTGATGATGGCTTATTATTGGAGATAATGACTAACAAAGTGGGTGGGGTAAATTGACACGAGAAGGAAGTTTTTACTTTGAAGTTAAACTTTTTCTGTATAGATTAGATCGAATTGAAATTTTGCAGGTACTTTAAATGTACTAAGAACAGAAGATGTATGGAATCATTAATCATCTATATTAGTTTGTTGATTTTGTGTATTCGTCCTTCTGTCAATCTCAGATTTTGCTTATTTTTGATGTACTAACTTTACGAAACAATCTCTAAATGTAAACATATGCCAGAAAATTTTAGATTTTTTTTTTAATATAGATATGTTTGTCATAATTAGGCTAAAACAGGGTGGGCGATGTAAGATAAAGTCAAAAAGGAAAGGTGGAAAGGTGTGCTGATTTTTTGTTTAAAAATAGCTCTTAGTGTTATCTTCAAAATATACAAAAAACGAAAAATATTCATCGGGTAATTTTTGGCGAATTGAATAAAAGTTGCAAAAATTTTCTCAAAAAATATTATTTTTCAACTTGTCCCATGTTTTTTTTCTCCAGAAAATGGTCTTTAAATATTTCTTTCAATAATTTCATTACATTTGTTCATATGTTAAGTCTCTAAATTGATATAACATTTGAAATTATCCATTCAGAATAACTTACTATATGAGTTTAGGGGTAATTTTTCGAAAATGGTCATTATCAGTCAAGGACAGATAACTTGATAAACGAAAACGATTCAGAAAACTTACCCTGATTTTTTTTTATATTTTGTTCAGGAAATGTTACTTTACAACATAATTATGTACAAATAAAAAAAATCATTGGTCGGATAAAAAGTAACCCCTGAGTCCAAACTTAGCCTACCTTAAAAAACCGGAGTAACCGAATTTCTTTTTTCTCTTATGAAGTCCCGACAAGCAAGACAAAACAAAAGACAAGAAACAAGCGACGGGCAAGAAGAATTCTACCGGCAAACAAGACAAACAAGATAATCCAGCCAAGAAGACCAGTACTAGTGGTTCCGTTGTATCAGCACCAAATTTCGACGCCAAAACTGACAGTGAAAGGCTGTTTAAAGCGATGGATGGATTCGGTACAGATGAAGATGTTATTATAGATATCATACCGAAACGGGCGAACAAACAACGACAAGAGCTGAAAGTGAAATATAAAGAATTGTATAATAAGGTAATTAGCCTAACAAATGTGAGACCAACATATCGTCGTTCTTCAACAAAGTCCTCGTAACTGCATCTTAAAACAAGCTGCAGTTACGACGTTTTTGTTGAAAAGCGAAAAGTTCTGTAATCGAAATCTTTGCTAGCAAATGTTGAACCCCAGCTTTGTCTGTAAATTCGGATACGATGTTATGTCGTAGACTTTACCCTTGTCTTACGAAGATGGGTGTTCGACCAGCTGTTTTCCTTTTCAAAACGCTTCCATGTAACGTTGCCTTTGAAACAAAAATACCATTTTTGTGGAAAATTTGTCTTTTGAACGTTATTTATGTGTATATCAAAAGATGTATTAGCATCTTCTTTGAAGTAAAATCCATTGGGGCTTAACATAAATTAAAATAAGCTGCAGTTACGATGTTTTGATTGAACGGCAACGTTCTTCTATTTCTCCAGGACTTGCAGGAACACTTGAAGTCTGAACTCCGCGGTGATTTTGAAGAAGTGGTGCTAGCACTCATGATGGAGCATGTAGAATACGACGTGTTTTGTTTACATGACTCGGTCAGCGGGCTGGGCACTAACGAGGGACTGCTCATTGGTATACTCTGTACAAGGACGGCACAGGTTCGTTACTTACTTCTCCACGGTGGATAATCATGTTACTCGGAATTTAATATAAACTTCATTAGTTTTGTTAATACTTCATCAATTTGAATTCGGTTTGACGCACAGAATGCGGGAAACGGCCAGGAATTAGTTGGACGTGGAGATTTTTTATGAAGTAGTTGATAAAAAAGTAATCGAAGATCGACCAATATTTTGGTGGATCTTCAATAACTTGTTTATCTCTTGCTTTTTTTAAACAATCAACAAAGAACCTCTATTGCTCGACGCCAGTCCACCCTCTCTGCTTTAAACCGAATTCAAATCGGTCAAGTGTGAAGAAAAATATTGATGATTATTTGAAATTGTTATGTCGGGTGATTATCCACCGTGTTCTCTAAAATGTGAAGCAATTCCAAGTGGTCATGTGCTTTCGTGAATCCTTTGCACACTTTTAAAAGAAAGTTATAAATAGCCAAACAATTATAGCAGCTGGTGCAATATTTAGTCTAGGTATGCATTCTAAGTAGGATATAAAGTACAAGTTTCATAAGTGTGGGAAAATAAAATATTGCAGGAAAAGAATCTTCCTAGCTTAGTAGGACTATAGAATAATTAATCTGTAAAAAGAAGAAAGTTTCTCAATCGGTATTTACACAATTCATTTCAGGAACTTACAGTATTAAAGGAGCAATATAAAAACAGTAAGTACTTTCGTCAAATCGTCGATTTTCCTTAAAAAGAAGATCCCCCTTAAGGGGGAATGCTCCAGTTTCCTAATTTTTTTCCCAATAATAGAATTTATTTATGTTTGGTATTTTGAAATAACATGTTATTACCAATTGAAAATGAAATAAACATGGATGGTCAGCGATCTTGTTTGAATTTTATAGGCATTCGTATCACATACCCCTACATCGAAAAAATGCACAATTTTTTGCACCTATTCAAGGTCACTAAAATGCTAATAAAATGCTGTATATTCATCGTTTAGTCCCGAAAACGGATTTAAAGTAACGTCTTACGTTTAATAAGAACAGAAACCCCAAAATATGTACTATTATAAACGCGTAGATGTATAAAACAGCATGCTCACGTGTTCGGTTAGATCAACGAAGCTGGAGTGTTTATGTCAAAATTTGCATATTTTGGGAAATAGTTCAAGTTCTACATAATAGAATTTGATAAAACTCCCTCATTGTATTAAGCAACATGTCCTGGTAATAATTCAAAAAGAAAATGTATAGGTCAGCGCACTTATTAGTGAATTACAGCAATTTTTATCAGCTACACATGAATAAAATGGCGCAAAACAGTGGTAACTGCATACACACTTACGATTGTCTTGCTCTAAATAATCGATTTCCAACTTGAGGAAATCAGTTTTGCATAATAAATACACTTTTACCGTCGTAAATGGTAAAATGTAATGATGTATTATATTATTTAAAATATGGTATTGAAGCATATTGGTACGAAACGTTTAATTTACTACAGTAATGACCGAGTGTTCCGAAAAACTGGAGCATTCCCCCTTAAGTACAGTTTGTTTAAACTGTAAAAACAATGGTGGTAAAAAAGAGAAAGAAATATGAGAGAGAAAAAGAAAAGCGACTTAGTCACGGTACGGAAACTACAGAGACAGAGCCATTGGCTCTGTCGCTTAAATCCTCTGGGGGCTTCCGGCTATGTGTGGCTCTGTCTCTGGGGTCGTGATTTTTTGACAAAAACAGGTGAGTGTTCAACTTTGTTGTTCATTTATTTTCTTCTGGTGCTTAAAATCGAAAAACCGGGAATGTCATGCTCCCCTAAGACCATTTATCTGCCTGTTCTAATTCTGTGGGCTTCAAAATCGGCAGGGTTTTCACAGGATCATTGTCGTCATGGGTCGACCCTATGTGATTTTTTCTTGTTTACATCATGTATCCATGTACATTTCAACGGTAAATAGCCAATTGCTGCAGCCAAAACATGTGATATACTAATCGAGGGATAATGCCGATCAGACATTGCTTTCCCATGTAACAAAACCTTAGAAATGATTGGCAAACGTAAAGTTTGAGCAATTTCTATCGGTGGCTCTGTCTCTGGCGGCTGGCTCTGTCTCTGGCGGCTGGCTCTGTCTCTGCGTGCTTGATGCAAAAAATTAATCTATCGCAAAATTCGTGTCGAAGTAATTTACTCATACACTGAATAGATCATATTGTGTATGGCGAATGGTTCAGTCACCGATTAAACCCTTTACAAAACATCGAACATTCAGCGTTGTTCAATTTCAAAGCTACAATTAAACAATGTCCTTTGAATGATCAAAGATCAGCGTGTCTAAATTGACGGGGGAAGAGGGATTTCGGTTTAAGGTTTACGAACTGAGAATGAAATGCAGAGCCAGAGATGAAATTTGAAAAGTGCCAGTAATTCCTAATCTGTGTTACATTTCCCTTCCAAATACAAATATAAGCATTTTGTATGGATTAGAATTTTTAATTAATGCATACTTATGGAAATATTTGACCAAAATGTTCAAAATTACCTCCCTTGCATATGAAAATAGAGTAAAACAATATTTGTAAATTATTATCTTCTTGTAGCATAATCTAGAAATCCGGCCTGGTGAATCAACTTGTGTGAAGTGTATTTACATGTGTGTGAAATTTGATGCATTTCGTATGGCTAGAAAGTGGTGTTTTCATTCTCAGTTCGCAAACCTTAAGTAAATATGTGACTCGGAACCGAACATCCTGTGATAAAGACATCATACTATCTGGAGACAGCTACTGAACTCTCACGGCCACCGCGCAAAATGTGCCATTATTCGCTTTTATTCAGTGGAAAACATGCTTCTCTTCCAATTTACATGTATTGGAATATACACTAACCTTTCGTCACGGCTCATGATTCTATGTAGTACTGTACTTAAGGCGACAAACTGGGTGTTGACAAAGAAACAATTACACGATGGGTGATCCACGTGATTTGGGGAAAGGTCCACACCGAAAAATTGTCTGTTTCAAGTATATTTTGTTCTATATCTCAGTTTAAACTCTACGTATTTTGACGAGCAATTGCACCATACGCGCCTTTGAGAGGGTCATTCCTGAACCTCTTTATGCAAAGTATTCCATAGTTTTATTAAAATGCAACCAAAAACATTCATTTTGAATGTTTCGAGAAACCATGGGATTTGATGCGGAGTGAGTTAGAACCGGGGAATGTCCCTCTCAATGACGCGCGTGCGGTGCACTTTATCTCGTCAAAATCCGTCGAGTATTAGCTGAGAAAATAAGCAAAACAGACTTGAAGCAGACGATTTTTCGGTGTGAACGTCAGGGGCCTGTTTCATCAAATTATTTTTAAAAGAAGTAATTTTGACTTAACGATGTCTTAAATATCGGTTAAAACAACAATCGCATAATCCAGGGGCTCGTATTTTCAACGATCTTACGACAAAGTTTTTGTATAAAATGTGTAACAAAACATCTGAGTGCACGAGAAATCAGATTGGACCAATCAGGTTTGTTGTTACAAGTAACTACGCAAAAATTAATCGAACGAGCGTTGATAATACGGGCCCCAGGTCTTGATAAATTGGTGATACGCGTTTCTTGTCCAAAACTTGTCGTAAGTCATCGGTAAGACAAAGACAAAAAATACGTCTTAAAAATGAAACTGGCCCTTGTTTTTTTTTTCTTTTTTTTTTATTTGCACCAATATATCCGACATCTTTCAATTTAATCCTTCCCAAGCAAGACATTTTTCTGGTGCATTGCGAGAAAAGAAAATTGCTCATAACCAGCTTTTTCATATTTTTTCTCACAGATTTCAATGATAACTATTATATATTTGATACTTCGGAGCTATGCGCAGATACATACATGTCTCTCTCATGAGAGGGGGGGGGGGGGGCGCCCATCTGCATCCTTGCATGTCTGGACATCATTTTGAATTGGAGCAGTCCTAAATAAGAATTCTATGTATCACCTAATGTGATATAGTACCCCGCCATTACATTTGTCCGGATAAGTGTTTTTGTCGAAAACAAAGGACAGTGACTCACAAAATAAGAAAGGAATATTTATGCTCCTTTGATACAGAACTTGTCTTTATTGAGATATATCCACCCATGAAATTTCATGATCATAGCTTCGATTCTTTCAGAGATATGCTTTGGATAAGTATTTTGTAAACAGACTAAAATTAACCGGCAGTTCAAAGCAGAGCCAGCCGCCAGAGACAGAGCCAGCCGCCAGAGACAGAGCCATCGATAGAAATTGCTCAAACTTTACGTTTGCCAATCATTTCTAAGGTTTTGTTACATGGGAAAGCAATGTCTGATCGACATTATCCCTCGATTAGTATATCACATGTTTTGGCTGCAGCAATTGGCTATTTACCGTTGAAATGTACATGAATACGAGGGGCGTTCATTAAAGATTTCCCCTAACCTACTTCTAATAGGTATAGAGAATTGAAACTTGGCACAAATATTAATCTTTCTCTACATGGCCTCTAGCCAAAGAGACATACTTCTGCCATCGTTTAATGCAGTTTTGGAGACCTGTTCTGTAGAACACCGTAGATTGTGCCCGAAACCTTGCATTGACTTGATGGTGGCATCATCAATGACAGACTGTTGGCGCCCAGGATTCGGGCTGTTTCCACAGACTTACGTCCACACTTGAACTGAGTAAACAAGTGTATGACAACGTCATATGATGGGACATCATCCCCACAAACTTCTTTCATGTCATCAAATTCCTACTTTAGACTATGACCTTTCAAATACAGGAATCTGATGACTGCTTGCTCCAACGCGCTACCTTACTTAACTTCAGCACTCAGAAATGAGAAACAAATTACATTTCAGAGCTGCAATTTTTCATGTGACCTATAGAGGTATACGGTTATGTATGTGTACAATTTCAACTTCCTACCTCAACTGAAAGTAGGTCAGGGGAAATCTTTAATGAACGCCCCTCGTACATGATGTAAACAAGAAAAAATCACATAGGGTCGACCCACGACGACAATGATCCTGTGAAACCCCTGCCGACTTTGAAGCCCACAGAATTAGAACAGGCAGATAAATGGTCTTAGGGGAGCATGACATTCCCGGTTTTTCGATTTTAAGCACCAGAAGAAAATAAATGAACAACAAAGTTGAACACTCACCTGTTTTTGTCAAAAAATCACGACCCCAGAGACAGAGCCACACATGGCCGGAAGCCCCCCAGAGGATTTAAGCGGCAGAGCCAATGGCTCTGTCTCTGTAGTTTCCGTACCGTGTTAGTACACAGGCTCGTAAGTTTGTTGGACTGATCAATGTACGTGAAAATGCATTTTACAAGAAACAAAAACCCCTGTACATATTTTATCAATATTATTCAGTGTATATTCTAACAATCATTTTTTTTTTTTTTTTAAAAAGACGGAAGCGAAAGAAAAAAGAGAGTTTTATCAAACACAAGATCAAATGATCATTAAAAGTCCAAAAGTTATAGGAATTAAGAGCCTTAGTTTTATTATATTTCACCAATGAATATGAATTATATATAAATACACTACTCAAAACTTATAAGTACTCCGACTATATTATAGAGCATATTTCCGGACTGGCATAACATATCTGAACCAAAATTGAAACATCTTCGCTTTAACCATATGACCACCATATATTGAATTTTCATCAACTTCACGACAAGATGAATTGAACAAGAAGCAGCTAGCGGAAACCACTGTTGGTAGCAAAAATCACAAAGTTAATAACTTGTGTGTTCCTTGTTCGCTCAAACAATAGCATGACATCAGGAACGCATAGACATTTTGTAATTCCTGACAGATGCTGTAGGGATATCTTTTTTTAATATTTTAGAAGTCGATGCAAGGTTCTCTACGCTTGCCAAGCATGTGGCAGATCATCATCATCATACTGGACAGTAAATCGTTAGTCTGCAAAACACTTTTTTACACAATCAGCAAATTTAATACACCCTTGCCAACTGAACATTAACATGTTAATTGTGAGGTCATTGTTTCTGTGTCTTGTACATAGACATGGTGAATTGAGCCATTATCGGATAGTTCGGACACTGAATGGTCTCCCTTGAAGGCATAATGCATCCCTTTTCTGTGACAGCCACTGAACACTCCAGTTCACGTAGACGAGACAGAACAATGTTATGGTCCTAATTCCGGCTTGATTTCCTATCACGTGGTTGTCTTGGTAGGTTGGCAGCACTTCCGGTTTGTCTGTACTCGACCACAAGTTGGTCGATAGCATGTGAATGTACATTTATGATACGGGTTGCATTTCTTTTGAAATTTGGTACGAATGTAACAAGAATGTTGATGTTTGACAGTAATGAACGATATTGTGTATTTAATTTGTATAGAACGACTGGAAATGTGGGTATTAGAATATTAACAACGCTTGAATCACACCACCTTGTAAAACACCAGTTGTTATGGGTTGTTGTTGTAGAGATTTCCAACGCATTTTATGTTTTTATGTTTGGCACGTAGAAACATGAAGGAATTAGTTGTAAATTAAGCACGTGGAATTCGTGTATGAAAAGCAGGAGGAATATTTCAATTTTCTATAGCTGACCGGAAGTTATCATTTTGCACTATAATTCTGCAAAATGAAAATGGTATCGGTCAAGTAATTTAATTAGGGAATAATAAAGAATATCGACTTTTGATATTCCTTTACCGGAGAACATTTTGCGCATAATAGAAAACGGAGTACTTATAAGTTTGGTTAAGTATATGAATGCGACTTTAGGAAAAACCCATTTCGTGATTTCATTGTAGCATACGGTACAGATTTAGCGATGGACCTTGTACGAGACACGAGTGGTGGACTTGAAGAGATGGTTATTGAGTTATTGAAGTGTGAACGAGATCAAGGTACCAAGGTAGACCAAGAACAAGCCAAAATGGACGCCTATAAACTATACAAAGTGAGTTGCAACTGTGTCCATTATAAATGCGCACAGGAAATTAGTTTAATGTTGGTTGTTGATTTCTCAAAATTTTGGGAAAAAACTAGCCCTTCTATTTGAAGTAAATCAACACAATTCAATTCAAAGACAACAATTGAACATATCGTAGCTTTTCGACAAAAACCTCGTAACTGTAGCTTTTTAAAGCTGTAGTTACGATGTTTTGGAAGAAAATCAGCGATATAACTATGTTGGTTAAAATCTGTTACAGGACGGTCAGATCTCGATTGACCCGACGGATGATACATTCAGAGAAATATTGGTGAAGAAAAATAGACCTCAAGTTAGGGCAACATTCGAAGAATACAAAAAGGTAAATTGAGAAAATGATTGTGTTCTTTTTCAGCTTTATAACAAACTCATTGAGAGTATATACCATAATTATTCCATCTTGAATTAGGCAATCGTCAGTTGTCTTTTTCTTTCCATCTCTTGATTTTTTTTGTAATTGTGGTCACATTATTAAAACAGAATAAAGGATATCGTCGGTGTTAATGCAAAACCACGTATCTCACTTTGGAAGGTTTAAAGGTAAAGCATTTTTATAACGTTTCAGAAACTGAAAGGTTTTACTTGAAATTGGGACATGTTGTTCACATATAATATGTCATTAATACTGATAAGTAAGAATATACCAAAAACCTGCAAGAATCGTCTAGGCTTGACACACAATATTTTTCTTTGAAAATATACGGAAATCGACATACGAGGTTTTGCATTTTCACCGACGATATATAGTTTTTGTTCTTTTTCATTAACGTTAATGTAGCTCTAAACAACAAAAAAGTTACGATATCACGTGTTCTGAATGATTATGAAAGGTAGTAAACTTTATAAATACCAACATACCGTTTGTCCTGTCTCCATATATGATAAAATATTTGGACTCTTTTCCATACGTTGGACTTGTTTAGAAAAGAGTTCAGTTAACCAGGCTATAGCTGAATATAGATATTTTCTTTTCTCAATATTGTTTTCTAGATTGCTGGTAATGACATATATGAAGGCATAGAGAAGGCGTTGATGGGAGACTCAGAAAAGGGCTACAAATTCTTAGGTAAGATTACTGTATATAAAAAACCTATGACGGAGTACGGTAAATTAATAATAACTAAGTATTTCACGATCAAACAAACAAACAAACAAACAAACAAACAAACAAACAAACAAACAAACAAACAAACAAACAAACAAACAAACAAACAAACAAACAAACAAACAAACAAACAAACAAACAAACAAACAAACAAACAAACAAACAAACAAACAAACAAACAAACAAACAAACAAACAAACAAACAAACAAACAAACAAACAAACAAACAAACAAACAACACTGAAGCTGTCCAAAGTGATCAGTGTTACTATGAGGAAATGGAAAATTTCTTACAACATAAAAAAAAACTAACTTATGGTAGAAATATGTCACCAGGACGCACTTGATTCGTTCTGTTGTAAAGGTATAGCTTGAAGAACAATACATTTGAACCAGGATCTGGAAAAGGTCACTTATAGCATTTGAGACTACCATGCTTCCAGATCAAGTTGTGCGTATCTGCAGTCTGATCTGAACCTATGTTGTCATGTGAGAGTTTATACAGGCCATAAATAAGCTTCTGGAGAACAACATAGTTCCTGATCAGACTGCGTGTATACGCAGGTTGATCTGGAACCATGTAGGGCCCAAAAGCCTTAAAGTGACATTTCACAATTATTTCCTTTTTTAAAAGTATGTCTTGCTATTCTAATGTGTAGAAATACTATCAGTTTTTTGAAGTTGTTATTTAAAAGCTAAAAATAAGTCTTTAAAGTTGAGACAGAGATGACAAATTCTATATAAATCTGAAATGTTGTCCACAACAATTTGTTTAATCTTAGCGCAAAAATATATATTTTTCTCATAAACGGTTCAGTATTTTGACTTGAAATTTTCAGAACTTTCATGAGAAAATATGCTCTTTCAGATAAAATAAAAGTAAAATTTATGTAAAAAAAATATTGTGAAATGTCACTTTAAGGGATCTTTTTACAGATCCTGGCTCATTTACAAGTCTTTTCTAATTTTAGCCAAAGCCATAGAAGATCCCATCCAATTTTACGCCGAAAGACTTCAAGATTGTTTCGAAGGATTGGGAACAAATGATACTCAACTAATCAGGATAGTCGTATCAAGATCTGAGGTAATTTCTGATTACATATAACATGCATACATCAGAGACTTCAAGTTTAGTACACTGATATACAGAGTGTCCAAAAAAAACGGAACCCATTTTTGAAAGCACATTTCTCATGTATCAGGCAATATTTCTCCACCAAATTTACATATGCAATAGCAACGACAGTTTTCTATAAGCAGTTAAAATTTGGTCGAAAAATGATGATTAGTTTTGAAAATATTGACATTAAAATGAATATACCCGGAAAACCATTTTAACACGATATCGATCTTTTCGTTTTGCAGCGCGCGCCTACACTCATTGAATAAATTGACGCTACACAATTGGTTAATATATTCAATAAAATACAGAAATGATTTTGAAACATTGTATTCAGAATAGTGCAATTTATTTTCATCTTTGTTGCTAATAAATAAACTGTTAATGCTGCGACCTGCGATGTAACTAAATACAAACAAAATATCCAAGTGCATCACATACTCATGAATAATAAGGCACTTATTTTATTGCTGACCAACATGCCAGTCACCGCTCAATTTAAAGTATTACGGGTTTCATTTAACCTAACACTGACCTTTATGCAAAACACAAATAACACAAAATTCACCAAAAAGAATTAAATCATAGCCCACAGAAATGTATGCTATGCAAGAAAATTTAGGCTGGACTAATTTTAGGAAGCATACCAAGCTTGTAATTTATGAAAATAAAAGTTAAAACTGCGCCATGTGAAATGAATCACATAATAATTTGAAATTAATTCAAACAACCACCCTATGGACTCAATTTGAACGTATAGAACGTGTACATATTTAATTTTGAGAAAATCGGTACATACATGTACAACGGTACAGAATTCATAAGCTGACCGTTAGTGCGCTTTCACGAACAAACAAGACGCAAAAATCAATATCATGTCAGATCGGGTTTTTAGTGTCATTATTAATTTGCTTATAACTTTTGAACCGATGCATATTTTTAAGTGAAATTTGGAACACAAATGCAAAAATAATGTATCTTCAGTACTTCAAATTCAAAAATTAGATTTTTTGCTTACGCTTTGAAATATTTGACTTTGAATTAGGGTTCCGTTTTTTTGGGACACTCTGTATATGTCAAATGATAAGCACATAACACGGACAGATATTTTTCATTCAAATAATATCATTATTATTTTTGTATCCTCCCTGTGTTTGTTCTCTGCACCAATGCATACAATGCATAAGAAAATCGAATCAGGACAATGAACTGTAACCAATACATGTACTTAGTACATTAATTTGATAGGTTCGGAGTTTAATAAACTGTTTCAAATAGTCAAACATACAATAAATATCCTAATTAATAGATTATGTGTAGATAGGATTGAACGTTTGTTGAATATCGTCATTACCTCTCATTTAATTTCAGATTGACTTAGAGACCATCAAACAACGATATAAGACACTATACAAGAGGACACTTACAGCCGCTATTGAGAGTGAATGTAGCGGAGATTACAAGAAAATGTTACTAGCTGTTGTTGGTAGCGACAAATGAGATACGTTACCGATACTGATCAAAGTCTGATTGGAGTTCATTTCTTATCGCTGCTTTCCATCGAAAACCTCATAACTGCAGCTTAAAACAAGCTGCAGTTACGAGGTTTTCGTTGAAAAGCTACGTTATATTAATCCAATCTGTGTTAATGAGCATCATTATGCCTAATTACAACACATCTGATCATTTAGGAATAGGATCACACTACATAATGTGTATGCTGATCTTGTTCTGTTCTGTCTGACAATTCGACCAGACTAATCATTGGATCAACTTGACATCAGAAAATGCAGAAATTGGTGGACATGTTTTAAAATCGTCAATGTGTTGGACTAGTAATGTAAACTTGTGTCGAAACGCCAGTAGTCCCTTCAATATCTAACATAATGCCATAGCATCCCAAGTCACCCATGGTTTTCCTTCCTAGATACACTTCTTCGTCGGTGCAGTCTATGAGGAAATCGCAGGGTGTCCAAAGATGATGCCATTTAGTATTTCACAAAGTCCAAACTATTTCATATTTAGATAATATTATGCAAAGAGATGTGTCATGCTATAAGACCTACCAAAGTAATACATGTATTTTGACTATTAGAGTGATAATGATTTCATTATAATTATTATCCGATTTTTTCACACTTACACAAATCTTCAAATAAACTGCTTGTGTACATGAAAAATTAAATGGTCAGAGATTTAGATAAGAGGGGGTGATGACTTTTCAAAATGCAATATACATGTATATTTCATTACCATCAAACTCATGTTTTGGTTACTCATTGGAATCGTCTCATTGAGACGGTTCAACTGAGTACCCACACCATAGGGTTTGGATCCTAAATAAGAAATTAAGATTACCTTTATCCCCTCTTATCTGTTGCTCTGCCAGTGCGTAGAATTCAGTACAGGTCGTTAAGGTAAGACCTGGGTAATGGGCTATGTGACCAGTTAGGGAACGAAATCTGTATGGTGCGAATAGACGATTTTAAGGGAGGTAATTTTCATTGCTATCAAATTTTGAATTGTTGACTTTTGTTGGTATTTTTGTCTACTCTTCATACAATTTAGAAACACTTTCACAAAAAACTGTTTAGAATATTACCTGGAAATCTGAGCACGCTCATTTATTTCCGTTATTACGAAAACAAGCGATACTGCATCGTACGGTACCTAAAAATACCCGGACTTTCGGACGTCACGGAATAAGTCGAAATATAACGATCATAAAGGAAGTGCATTACCCAGTTCTTACCTTAACGCTTTCTAAAACGACACAATTTAAGACCGATCCATATTGAAAGGTGACGCAGACTGGATTTGTTTGCCACAAATGCCATATACGGACTCTTTTGTCAGCATTTTGGCTCATTTTCCTAGTTTCTGTCATCCTTAAAGTTTTAGATTAATATAAAACTTGGGCATTGTTTTGGAAAGGGCAATGGACCAAATGCCTTGATTCAGTTACATGTATATTTTTCGTATTCTTATAAGTATTGTAAAAGTATCTGTGATAGTGTTATTTTGATATTTATATGACTTATATATACATGGTAGAGAAATATTATATAATCTTGATCAACATTCATTTTGCCGTCTGCAGTTCTAAGCTTCCGAATCCGAAAGGTTGAAATATTTTGCCTTATCTTTGCTGGCGAAAGGTCATTATTAACTGCATAATGTTTTTCCATAAAGTTTTTACCATCATTACGTATTGCGACCTTTCATTCTTGAAAAATAAGACTATTTAATTTTGTTGTTTCCATTTCATATATGTTTACTATACAGTTTCATTTATATCGCATTTACCTTGTCCTTGAAAATAAGGACCACCGATACTCAGAAAACTCCGATACTCAGAGAACTCAAAAGTTATGGTATGCAATCTTTGTAATAGCAATGAATTTTGTGCAAAAATTGACTTGGTTTATCGTTATGTTTTGATAATTTGTTATAATATCTCGTAACTACGGCTTGAATCAAGCCGCAGTTACGAGATTTTGTAACAACACCTACGAAATACGATTGTTTGTCCGAAATTACGCCACTGTTTACTAGATAAAATCATTCCCTATTCAAGAGTGAGGCTACTTTCCTCATTCTATAAGTTACGAAGTGGAAATGATACTCTTGCAATATGAAGATGGACAATGTCAAAGTCGATATTTTTAACACTGAAAGGCCTGTTCATATACAATTCCACGTCCACATCACGCTCACATCGTGTCCAAAAAATGTTCTACATTGTATAAATTACATTCTGTTACTATAAATAGTAACATTTTCGGCTAGAATCGGCCAGATATCGGGCGGGCCGAAAAAGCTATATCCACGTGAATCCTAAGCAGCGGGCAGATATGCGATATCTGCCCGCTGCTAAGGAATATAGGCTATTCCAAAAACTATAGGTACAGATCTTTGGCACATGCCTTTCCGTGCCGAATAACGTCAATGACGTCAGAAAAACGCAATGTTGTTTACAAAAATGGCTGCCGTCGTAACGGTCTCTGTCTTCACTTCAAGTGCGATTTATGTAATAAATGAATGATATTGAGTTTATTTCAACTGGAAAATCTGTGGAAATTATGTTGAAAGGCAAGATTTACTCATTGAATGACGTCTTTTTGCAAAAAGAATGCAATAAACAGATTATTACACGGCTGATTCGTGCCGGAGAGTGATATCGGCCCTGACCTTGATATCTGCCCTCGGCCTAAAGGCCTCGGGGCAGATATCGCGGTTACGGGCCGATATTACTCTCCGGCCCTCATCAGCCGTGTAATAATCTCTAAATATGGCTGACCATTTTTGGATGTGCCCCGGTCGTGATGAGGACGCGGAATAATGTATGTGACCAGTACGTCTGTCATATGTAGCATATTTTTGGGTGCAATGTTGATGTGATGTTAACGCGAAATTGTATGTGACAATGCCTTAACAAAAAAGTTATATTTTGTTCTGGTAATGATAAGGCATTCCTACCACCGTTAAATACCTAAAAAATTATACAATTTCGCCATCATCCGTGGCAGCGAAGATTGACGAAGTCATCCGGGTTTTAAAAACCCTAATACCTTTGTCAATTTCTGTTGAAACGGAAAACCCTGAAACTTAAAGTGACATTTCATTCCAATTTCAATTTTTCAAAGTATGTCTTGATGCCAAGATTGCTTATTCTAATGAGTACAAATGCTATCGGTTTTTGAAAGTTGTTATTTATAAGCGAGAAATACGCCTTTGAAGTTGAGACAGAATCGACAAATTCCATATAAATCTGAACTGTTGTCCACAACAATTTGTTGAATTCTAGCACAAAAATATATATTTCTGATAAAGGGTTCAATATTTTGGCTTGAAATTTTCAGAATTTTCATAAGAAAATATGCTCTTTCAGATAAAAATAAAAGTAAAATTTGTGACAAAAAATTCTGAAATGTCAATCTAAGGCTAAATTGCACGAAATGTTTGATATCTCATAATGAATGACATACGTTAATTGTACCAGGCAAACTCCGTTTGTTATACTTCAAACCTTTCCCAAGCGACTAATTTCTGGACTGTTCCAAGTTGATACAGACAGTTAGAATACACACCTTTTACATGAAACGCAATGAG
This sequence comes from Fragum sueziense, assembly GCA_963680895.1. Taxonomy (NCBI): domain Eukaryota; kingdom Metazoa; phylum Mollusca; class Bivalvia; order Cardiida; family Cardiidae; genus Fragum; species Fragum sueziense. The sequence continues at coordinate 40,044,727 of OY804593.1, read as the reverse complement.
AAAAAAGGAGAAAATGCTGGTTATATGCATTTTCTTCTTTTCGTACAACGTTTTCCTATGCTAACTGGATTAGGGACGTCTTATTGGTGTCTCTTTTGAAAATGAACTCGGCACATTATCTTATTGGATGCATTATATCGTCGCTTTTCAACAAAAACATCGTAACTGCAGCTTTAATCTAGCTGCAGTTACGAGGTTTTCGTTGAAAAGTACCCGTACAGTCTTAGAATTGCAAGTACAAATATGCTCTAATAATCTTTATTCAAACCAGAAGGTCATAGACCCATGAGGCATATAAATTTACAACAGAATAATTATACAATATGTTTCTTTATAAGTAATGACTAGTGACATTTTATTTATAGATAGAGTTCAAGTACTATAGTCTGTCGGTTATAACTGTAGACTTGTATACACACACAAATAAACAAATGCATAGTTTTAACACATACCAAACCATTTATCGTGAGCTATACGAGCGAATTAATGTCCTAATTCTTTTATTCCCAAAAGAGGAAGTGTTTGTGTCGGGCCATTTATCAACAACAAGAAGTAAATTGTTTGTATACAACTCTACAGTTATAGCCGATGAGTTATACATATCATACAAATATTTTTATTTTGTATTTGAGATTCTATGAAATTATATATGGTTATCGTTGCTATTTGTTCGTTAATTGTATTTTGTTGACCCCGCTTACTAAAAAGAAAGACATCTTCCTATTATACACTGGAACATACCAGAGGCGTACATGTAGCTAGGAAGTTTGTAATGTTGAAGCCCAAGGCGTATTGTCGAGTCCATTTGACGCATTGTGACGCCAAAAACAAGAAAGCTCTGGAAAATATCGCGGAAAATGAAGAAATTGCTTGTCCCTTTAAAATAATTTTCTGCAACATCTTTGAATGTTGGACATGTCGTTTTGCTGTGAGTAGGAGATGATTTTTCGAGACCATTGAGATATTTTGTGATCCAATGCAAAAACAAATGACACGTCTGATAAAGATCTTCCTCTACTTTAAATGTCACGTGAAATTGATCAATGACTAATTAAACACCCATTAATTTTAATTATTCATCAACGATAGCGATGCTATCCAACAAAAATCTCGTAACTGCAGCTAGTTTTAAGCTGGCAGTTACGAGTTTTTTTTTTTAAATCACGACGAGATTATGCTAATTTCGGAATATGGCATTAAATTATATCGCATGGTTTCATATTCCGGTTCTTTAAATCACGTTTCGTTTGACTTTACTGGACTTGGAGCAAATAAAATCTCGAAGAGGTTTGTTTTACTTATTTACTAACATAAGGTACAAATTGTTTCGGCAAACTTCGGAATTTTCCCAGAATAGACAACATCTTGCGATTTGAAGACGATGCTTGTAAAGAAATGCGTAATCAATCGAATAGTCACGAATGGTGAAATCAGAGTTATCCGAATTGCGAAAATTTCGACAAAGTTAAGTCTGCATACGTTCGTGCTCTCCTAGAGGTGCTCGAGTAACTCGTTGACTCGGTCGAGTCAACTCGCCTGTATGTGCCTAATGGCGGATTGCTCATTATCTGTAACATAGTCTGAATTATTATCAATCTAAATTTATAAGTCATCCATTTGTGCGGGTAACCTCTGGCAACTTTCTACGGGTACACGAGTATAAATTGTGTACTCGTCTCGGCCCAACAACCGACCAATCTCTATGTTTCAGAAACAAAGAATTAAAACCAAAATGAGGATCACTACGTCGATGATTTGCTTGCTATTGCTGGCAGTGGTCCTAGAGTTTAGAGGAAGAACTGGTGCGAGGAGAGGGGAAAACATGGCATTGACCAACGACATATGCGTGAAAAATAATGTGGCATGCGAAAGCGGTAAAACGTGCTATATTTTTTTCTTTCCGAAGAGATTTCGGTGTGTTGATCAAAAGTCGGCGTTTGTGCGACGCGCATTAGGTGGATTAGATCTATATTCTATTAAGGTTAAAATTTTGTAAGAACAAACGGTAACGCTTTAGGATGGTGATTCTTGGACTGTTTAAATGTTTCCAATAAAGACGTTATGGTATAAAGATCATGCGAAGGGTTTTTATAAAATTTAAAGATTTTGGAATTGTACCAAAGTTTGTTAAAAAAAAACTTATACGAAATAAGGTAAGACCTGGGTAATGGGTTATGTGACCAGTTATGGAACGAAATCTGTATGGTGCGAATAGACGATTTCAAGGGAGGTAATTTTCATTGCTCTCAAATTTTGAAATAAGGCGACAAATCGCCTTATATCAATAGGCATTCCTCGATGGCTGGAGAGTGCGCTGTTAAAGTCATTTCAATGATGCACATGTGCAATATGGACAAAACCAAATCTGCCAAATGATGTCAACACCACTTAGGCTATCCTTGTATCTGTAGAAAATAAATTGGAAATAAATAAAAAAGAAACCTTGTTTTACGTTTATGAATACCGGTAGTGTAAGAAAATGAAAACATTTAAGTGGGTACAAAAATCAAGAATTATCTGCACCTATAGAAATTTTTAAAGGGCATAAATCGGTATTCATTTTATTTGAAAGTTTTAAAAATTAACCCATCGAGCTGAGCCTTTTAGGGAAACTTCTCGCCTTATCCAGAGAGGTCCTTTTGACTATCGTTGGGTTTTTAAGATCCGGATCTTACGTTAACGACTGTCTTGGAAACATCACATTGTTGTGAAATAATTTTATTTACTATGTTCGCAAACAATCATATTTTTCACTAAACTTTCCAAGTTGAATATCGTCGCTTTTCAGCGAAAATCTCCTAACTGCAGCTTAAAACAAGCTGTAATTACGAGTGTTTTTGTTGAGAAGGAGCGGTATCTTAATATTCTCTGTACTGAATGACACGGATTACTAGAGTACACGTGCTCTCATTTATTTTGATAACACATAGACCTTTCAATTTCTTTTAAAAGCTGATAACATTCGTAAATGTCCACAGCTTTGATAAGGAAACGACAGACCTTCGCATCGAAATATATCAGAGAGTAAGCCATGTACTTTTTTGTAGGTCATACAATACGCGAAATAAAGTGTTTAAATTAATATTTAAGAAAAGTGCATGTTTGTCGATTAACCCATAGAGTCTATACCCACTAAATTCAAAGATGCTGCAGAAGACCATTCAAAGTGAATAAAATTTCCCATTTTACGGTCTTTTTTGTAGAAAGCAATGTGGGAAATGAAGAAATTGTTTGTCACCTTTAGCCTTTAAATATCTTTTGGCGAGTCAAAAGACGTCGCTGTGTGGTAATATGCTAAGGTAGACCTAAAGTACTTTCAAGGAAAATCCTAAAATTGCCACACGACTACCATCAGTGTTTCTTTGTGGTACCAAGATCGAGTTTCAAGAATGAGAAATCAAAACGACAACAACAAAAGGTTAATTCGAATCAAATCTTTATTTTTCATGATAAACAAATATAGAAAAAAGATTGAAAATTATCCCTTTCCGAAGAACTTTTTCCCTTCCCATAAAAACTTTTTAAACAAAGTGTACATTTTTTGCTATTTTGAAACATTAATTTTATATTTGGTCTGCAATATGCCTAACATTTAGTGATGACCGGCCATTAAGTATTTTGCAAGTAAATTAGTATCTGGGAAAGACCTGTAATGATAATTTCCACTAGGTGGAATAGCAAAGAATTGTGCGCTAAATATAGACTGGGTTTACTGTTATATTTAGATAAACCGTCTGTGCTGTTATAAAGTCTCGGAACTGCGAATTGAAACAAGCCGCAGTTACGGGATTTTATAACAACACCTACAAAATACTATTGTTTGTCCGAAATTACGTCATAGTTAACTGTATAAAATCGTTCACTTTTATCCTTTGGTGAAAGGGTTACAGAATACGTTTTAACAACAAAATTCCTTAACATCTACAATTGAAAATTAAAATGCTATAAACACAAACACATTAAATTTCACCGTATACATTTAAGGTAGGTTCACACTAACGAATTTTTCTTACGAATCCCTACGAATTGGACATTCGTAGGCTATCCGTGAACATTCTTAAACAATACGCTGGCATCCGTAAATAACTCGTAAATATAAAATGCTTTATTTCTCAATGTCAGCTGCTTGATGATGATATGGAGATTATATCTTATTATTTACAACCAAAAAAATAATAGACATAGTAAAGAAATCGTGCATATTCATAGATTCGTTTTGAGTGGCCCATTCTGAAAGTCCTATCGTATATGACCGCAAGTATTCGTAAACAACTCTTATGCATTCGTAAACAACTCGCAATGAATCGGGGATATTCTTAATGATTCGTGCTCATACGGGGACATTTTTTGACATGTCGAAAATTTTCTCACGAATGTCCACGGATTAAATGTTCCGTTATTCAATCGTAAATGACTCTTGGTTAATCGCAAACCACCCGTAAGTGATTCACGAATATAATACGGCAAGTTTACGAATATAAACAAGCCGGGATGTTTAAAAAAAAGGGCAATTATGATATGAGATTCCGAAAATGATATTAAAACAGATCAGGCTCAACAAATGGCCTGATAAGGGTTACTAGTATGTTTGATAGAGAAGCTGCGAGAGGACAGTATAGGCCCTCGCCAGACCTTGTGTATATGCAGAAGCTTAAGATGATAAATATTTATCTTAAATGATATAAGTACACTTTTTCGAAATCATTGCTCATATACTATATACTTCGATTCAAAATTGATGACAAATATAATTTATGATAGAGGAAATACTATTTAGTGTTTTGCTAAACGTCAAACGATTTCCAATTAGATTTGCAATAAAATGAGGACTAAGAGCCCTTTTTTCAATGTGTTTATATGCACTGGGGTCATTTTTTTTTATCCCATCACAAAACTGACGATAAGTCCTTCAATCCTTTAAACGTTGTTCGATGTTCAAGAAAAATTGATATATTATCCATGAATATAATATTGAAAAAGTAAAAAAAAAAAGTAAACGTGCATCGGAGAACAACTTTGAATATAGCATTCATAAATATATGTCTGGGGTCATATATGACCCAATATGGTAGTATGAGGATTATTCCAGTAGAAGCACTTAAGTTTTCTTTCCCAAACGGCAAGATTTTTTGTTGTTTCGATTTGAAAGGAGTTACAGACAAAACAATTATTGACGTAAGAAGTTTAAACTTTGTATGGTATTGAATAGAAAATTCTGAATGAACAGAAAGAATTACATTGCTGATTATCAGCAATTTATTCTTTTCTCTCAATATTTTCCCAAACCATGGGACGTCTAAACTAGGTCTTGTTTGGGAAAGGGTTAATGGTTTTGAAGAAATTTTTGGTACAACCCAAGCTATTTCGTTCACAAGTCATATCGTCTTGTAGAATGTCAGATTTTCAAAAACGAGGTTGTCTTTCTTACAACAACAACAAAATAATAGCAAAGGACTCGTAAACATTCGTAACTAAGTCGGTAATACTCCTATTGATTCGTAAATAATCCGTAACCAGTCCTTAAACTAGACGTAGAAATACGTAAACCGTCCGTTAAATTCGCTCCAATCGTAACAATACGTGACTTATCGGCAATGTGATTACGAATGTCTAATTCGTAAGGAATCGTAAGAAAATTCGTCAATGTGAACCCACCTTTATACAAATATAATAACTGGCACAAAATCTCGCAACTGTAAGACGGTGCCATGGACCTATACCAGATGGAAAACATTTAGGGAATAGAAGACATCGTTTGTGAACCGATTCCCACGCATTGACTCTTCTTTTGGCGCCCTAAAAGATAAAAGCTTTAGAAAACATTGGGAAAACGAAGAAGTGTCTCTCATTATGTTTCTACCCCAAAAGACCAACGAATTTGACATTTTATTAACACGAAATTGTAGTCTATATCAACTTTGAATGAGGACGAGTGTGCGATTTCGCCTGTATCATCTTTGAATTTCGACCAGGTGGTTTGTAGTGAATAAAGCATTTTAACCGGTACCAGAAATTCCAAGAACATAAACGTCGCTTTTCGTTAGAAACCTCGTAAATACAGGTTAAAACAATCTGAGGTTACGATGTTTTCAACGGAAAACAACGTTTGTTTTAGATATACAATTAGTGGGGGAGCTTAAGTCCAAAAAGTGGCAGAATACTTCACTTTGTGATACAAGCACCAAATTTGGCACAAATGTTCCTCAGAGTGTACTATTTTCAAAGCAAATGGTATCCACGATGAAAAACCATCTCAATATGGGTAAAAACATTTTCGAAGTTAAAAAAGACTTTTTACACAAACGTTTCTTGTGGAGTAGATGTTCTTTGTAAAATATGTTATCATACGTGAGGTATAGGAATTTGCTTCCATTTTTTTTCAAAAGGCTTTAGTATGTATATACATGTAGATAATCTAGTTTTCAATTTGCCTTACTTCAACATTCATTTAGACATTCATTACAACATATTTCTTCAAAAAATCATGTATAGCCTGACTTTGATAACATTTGCAAAGCAGTTGTAACGTTTCGTTTGGGTTATGTCAGTTATGTTTTTTGCTGTTGGTTATGTTTGTGTTTTTAGAGGATTGTAACTAAATGTGTTATCAATGATTTTGTTTTTTGCAATGCGCATAAAAGTTTCTGCATATTAATAACGTGGTCCTATTCATGGAATACTATCCTTGTTGGTGAAGACAAAACAGCTGACATTTCAATAGGCCTATATGGTGGCCATTTCGATTATCATCTATACAAGTATTAAACTATAATTCAATTTAACCAAATTTATAGTGTTCAATCCTACATAAATAGTCATTGAAACCTCAAGAAGTAATCTCTTAACAAGTTTTGTCATCGTAAAAAGTTTGCTTCCCACCAAAATAGTTGTCTTAGTATAAAATTAAAGACATGGGTTCTTCATGGCCAATGACAAATCATAAACTACAAACTATGAAATACAAAATATAGATTGTTTCTGCAAAATAAAGGAAGTAACTTTTTCGTTCTACGTATTCTACGTATATCGTTATTCTGTACAAAATATATAATGGGCTGAGAGCCTTAAATACAATTCTGAAAGAATAAACATCAAATGATTATAGAATAATATAGTTTTCCATATTCATAAAATTGAAAATAAACCCTGTTGTCAGTTCAATGGGGAATTGACCAAACGCCAATCGATAGATCGCTCCGCCCAACATAGAATTTAGGGCAAACAATGGGCATGTGGTTGTTAATAGGGAACGATTTTATCCAGTTAATCGTGACGTTAATTCGGACAAACAAAATAGTATTTCGGAGTTGTTGTTATAAAATCCCGTAACTACGGCTTGATTTAAGCCGTAGTTACGAGATTTTATAACAACACCGCCGATTTATCAAAACATAACGTTGAACATAGTCTATTGTTAGCACAAAATTCTTTGCCATTGGTAGGTCGATTGTTTTGATTGTCAGTCGATAAATCGATACAAAACCACGTGCAACGATGAACAATTAGGGCATGACATTTTTGTGATCGTCCATTGGCTAATCGATGTTTTTGATTGACAGTCGGCGTTTGGTCAAGTAATAACGCTTAACGTTTTATGTAAAAACAGTTTTGGGCCTTTTTAGATATATTTGATAAATCTTTCACTTAATAAAAATGTGCATGCACAAAATATTCCTTACTGTATACTTTGATATATAGTCACATATAATTCGTAGAACATACATTATTCAAAATGTATGGTGTCGTCCTGGAAAGTTAAAACACCTTGTTGATTTCAAATAAGTCCACCTTTTCAAAAGTCAAAATAGTGGTCTTTGATTTTGTCATGCAAGCCCCCGTTTCGCACAAATGTTTCTTAGATTATATTTTCTTCAAAATACCGTACATAGTATCTGCCATGAAACACTAACAAAGCTACTGCAAAATTTGTGAGATAACTGTATACAATTTTTAAAGGTTCAAATATTTGAAAGATCTACAAAATGATCACAATGTCACTATGTTGCAGCAGTTGTTGATACATAATTGTGGCTTTATTTGTAATAAATCGTCAATTACAAATTAAAGGAATGTTTTTTTAAAAGTGGTAGCCAAGTACATTGTAGTTCTTAAACACACCATGGTGAAAAAATTTGACCAAGACAATTTCACAAGAACAGCAATACTGACAAAATTGTTTGGTTAACAGTGCATTCCAGTTAGTCCGTCAAATTTGGAAATTATTTTGTTATTGAGCACAAGAACAATTTTACTATAAATTGTCATTATCACGTTATGACAAAAATATGGCTATGTAAGATATCATATTTCACAAAGAATAACTGATCCACAAAAACTTGAAAAAAATGGTGCTTGTAACCTAGGAAATTATTCTGACCCATATGTGATCTTTAGAGATGGCAGTCATCTTGGAAAATGGCAGCCATGATGCTGTTTTATCTTGGTGGAAACCATTATGTCTGAAAATGGTATACTCTGAGAAACATGAGTGTCAAATTTGGTGCTTATATCACAAAAAGAAATATTTTCCAATATTTTGAGTATAGAAATGGCGGCCATATTGGGAAATTGCCACAAGGTTTATTTCACCTATGGATATCTTGCTTTTTTAAAATAGTTCACTCTAAGAAACATCTATGTCAAATTTGGTGATTGTATGTCAAAGATAAGGATTTTTTCAGATTTTTTTCTTCTATGAAGATGTAGGCCATTCTGGAAAATGGCAGCCATGTTGGGTTTTTAAGGTGGATACCATATTTTTTGCAAATAGTGTACTTTAATGAACATATGTGCTTAATTTTGTGCATGTATCTTCAAAAAGAAGGATTTTCTTGATTTTCTTTACATATAGGGATGGCGGCCATCTTAGAAATTGGCAGCCATGTTGGTTTGTCATGGTGGATACCATATGTTTTGAAAAGAGTATATTCTGGGGAACATTTGTGTCAAATTTGGTGCTTGTATCTCGAAATGAAGTATTTTTTTCTGATTTTTTATCTCAAGAGATGGCGGCCATCTTGGAAAAATGGCGGCCATATTGGTTTTTCATCGTGGATACCATTTGTTTTGAAAATAGTACAATCTGAGGAACATTTGTGCAAAATTTGGTGCTTGTATCACAAAGTGAAGTATTTTGGGATAAGCTCCCCCACTAAATGTATGAGCTATGAAAACGAATCTGAAACATGTTAAACGCCATGCTGAACGGTAATCCAACTTAATATCATCGCATTTCTTCGGAAACCTCTTAACTACAGCTTGTTTAAATAAGTAGTACATGGTTTTCGAAGATAAGCGGAGTTATCAAATACTACATGGCTATCCCCCCATATAGCCACACTCGATTTGAAATGAGCAATGATCTTTAAAGTGACATTTCACATTTGTTTCATTTTTTAAAAGTATGTCTTGATGCAAAGATTGTTTATTCTAATGCGTAGAAATGCTATCAGCTTTTTGAAGTTGATATTTATAAACAAAAAATACGCCTTTAAAAATTAGACAGAAATGACAAATTCTATATAAATCTGAACTGTTGTCCACAACAATTTTGTTTGATTTAAGCACAAAATATATATTTCTCGTAAACGGTTCAATATTTTGGCTTGAAATTTTCAGCATTTTCATAAGAAAACATGATCTTTCAGATAGAATAAAAGTAGAATTTATGTTAAAAAAAGTGAAATGTCACTTTAAAAAGAAGCTTTATGGTATTCTTAACAACCTTGAATCCATATTAGTTTCTATCTAAACGCGGTCTGATCATGATCCATGTTGCTTTCTGAAAGTTACCACAGTTAACAAAGAAAACAGTATATATTTGACCAGACTATGCGTATGCACAGGCTGATCCGGATCCATACTGTTCTCAAATGCCATAAGGAACCATTTTTTTTCATAGAATATCACAACCCAAATGGAAATAGAGTTTTACAAACAATTACATTGCACCAAAAGACTTGAGAGGTCATTCTTCACGATTGTGAGATCATCTCAGTGAATTCTGAAAAACAAAACAAAAGATACAATTTCTTTTCAAAATGTATTCAATCAACCATGTGGGGTATAACATTTTTTAGTTAAAACCATTTTAGTCGAAAATATAATAATCTGATAGAAAAAAAGTCTAGAAAATGACCAGAATTGAAGAAAGTGCGGATAATTAGTGCATTCTTCTTTAAACACATATGATGTCGTTTAACACATCGCCAGAATTATCATTTTTCTTTCATTAAAACTGCCACTCCAATACATTTAAAGATGCATTGTCACCCATCTTTGGAGGGGTGTGCGATTATGTTTTAAAATAAGTTTACACAATTACGATATGGCCCTTTATTTATCTCTGTGTCAAGTGTTGGCTTCGTCTGATCTGTAGCGACTTTGATTACGACTGATATAAAACCCACATGAAATCGGTTTGTAAATATTTGTGAACGTGGTCAAATATTTGATATTATTTTTAGATAGCTACATAATTATCGATTTATTTCGTTTTCAGTCTTAATCTTATTTTAAGTGACCTGACGTCTATAAACGGTCCAACATAATGATTAAAACCAACTTTTGTGGTTATTTATTTTACAGGCCCGGGAATGACATTGGATCTTTAAGTTTACTCTCTCACAATCTCTCAAAGATCTACATTACTATCTTTTTACCTTTTATGTCGATCTGTCCATCTCTATCAACGTCAGCCTCGTCAAACATTTCGTCATCACGTGACGTAAATAATCACGTGGTATACAATTTACCTTTTATGTCGATCTGTCTATCTCTATCAACGTCAGCCTCGTCTAACATTTCATCATTACGTGACATAAATAATCACGTGCTATATATTTTACTTTTATGTCGATCTGTCTATCTCTATCAACGTCAGCCTCGTCAAACATTTCGTCATCACGTGACGTAAATAATCACGTGGTATACAATTTACCTTTTATGTCGATCTGTCTATCTCTATCAACGTCAGCCTCGTCTAACATTTCATCATTACGTGACGTAAATAATCACGTGCTATATATTTTACTTTTATGTCGATCTGTCTATCTCTATCAACGTCAGCCTCGTCAAACATTTCGTCATCACGTGACGTAAATAATCACGTGGTATACAATTTACCTTTTATGTCGATCTGTCTATCTCTATCAACGTCAGCCTCGTCTAACATTTCATCATTACGTGACGTAAATAATCACGTGCTATATATTTTACTTTTATGTCGATCTGTCTATCTCTATCAACGTCAGCCTCGTCAAACATTTCGTCATCACGTGACGTAAATAATCACGTGGTATACAATTTACCTTTTATGTCGATCTGTCTATCTCTATCAACGTCAGCCTTGTCTAACATTTCATCATTACGTGACGTAAATAATCACGTGCTATATATTTTACTTTTATGTCGATCTGTCTATCTCTATCAACGTCAGCCTCGTCAAACATTTCGTCATCACGTGACGTAAATAATCACGTGGTATACAATTTACCTTTTATGTCGATCTGTCTATCTCTATCAACGTCAGCCTTGTCTAACATTTCATCATTACGTGACGTAAATAATCACGTGCTATATATTTTACTTTTATGTCGATCTGTCCATCTCCATCTACGTCAGCTTCGTCTAACATTTCTCCATCACGTGACGTTATTAATCACGTGGTATACCACGTGGTCCCCTATTTATTTTATATTTTACCTTTTATGTCGATCTGTCCATCCCCATCCACGTCAGCCTCGTCTAACATTTCATCCACTTCCTCGTCTGTCAATTTCTCACCCATCGTGGTCATCACGTGACGAAAATACTCACGTGGTATACTACCTACACGTGATAAATAAAGATACAACTGTTTGATATAATGTATTGAAGGCCGGGTAGTAAGTTACAGATAGGTTATTGATTGATAGATAATTCGTGAAGAATTTTACAATATGCGTTTTGTCGATTACAGATGATATGAGCCGTATTTTCTTTTTGGCATAAGCGGCTTACCGTTACACCGGGCAATAAGCAACACGACAGTAGAGTAAATAATTATGTTTTCGTCGCGTATTGCGTTATTGACGATATGCATGTGAAACAATGCTGTTACGGTGACTACAAGGTATGTGTGCAGAAGGAAAGAGATGCAAAACGTAGTTTTCATACCATTTCTAAAGACAAATATATACGTTTATCAACGTCCTAAGAGATTTTGATCATATAAAATCATTTTAGAAAATCTTTAACACAGCTTTCGGGTCATCCCCCCATGAATATTGCTTGTTCGCAGCCTTCATGCTAAAACAGTTGTCAATCCATGACTTCACGTGGGTGTAGAATCTTCAATTTGTTGATACGGCTACTGACTGAAAGTTGCAGACTTGTGGCATTATTTTCATGCTTTTGATATTGGTTGATATCCTACTCACCAACACCTTCCTTGTCGAATACTTTGAATGCTTCTTCAATTGCAGTGTAACTTGTTTCTTCTTTCTTGTTCCGAGACATGAGATCACAAAACTCATCGAAGTCGAGCTCACCGTTTCCTTTAAAACAAAAAGCAAGAAGCAAAAAGCGTAAAAACGCTTCAATGCAAGCATCTACTAAAACAGAGGTGCGTGCTTTAGAGCGAGAATTTTGTAAATAGATAAATCGTTTTCAAGACCGAGATTCTGACAGCGTTGTTCCAAATACTTCATACTTCATACAAATGACGCCATGATGTCGTCATTTGTATGAAGTATGGAGCATTACCATGGTACCATGGAGCATTTGGAACTTCTCGGTCAATTTTCTCTTATATTGTTTCTACATCTAGTTAACAGAGGGGTTCCACACGAAGTATAGGGTAATGGCACCTCCCATTGAGCGTCTTAGAATTCTTGCATTAAAGAACGATTTATTGTAAATCACCTTAACAAATCTCCAGATATCTCAAGAAATCTCACTCTAAAGAACGCGCCTCTGTTCTTTATAGACTAAAAAAGGCATACGTTTGAAAGTAGAAAACCACTACACGCCCCGTTCATGAAATTCATTCTTGGGCCTATAGATGGAATTCGCTAAAGATCCAATACAGTGGTAATTCAAGTTTGGTATACCCATACAATAACTCGGTGGTTAGCTATATTGACATGGCAGCACTTGGTACATCATTGATCTATGTTACATTTTGAAGGGAAATAACCAGAACATAACATTTCTTTGGATGGGTGATGAATTATATCTCATGACTGTATATCACCCAAGTTCCAACATTATTTAACAAAAGCGTTGACGTAATATCGTTAAAGTGGCATTTCACAAATATTTTTTCATGAATTTTACCTTTATTTTTATATGGAAGAGCATATTTTCTTATAAAAATTCTGAAAATTTCAAATAAAAGTATTATACCGTTTACGATAAATATAATTATATTTGTGTGTTAAAATCAAACGAATTGTTGTGGACAACAGTTGACATTGATTTTTAAAGGCATATTTTTCGCTTATAAGCAACAACTTAAAAAACTGATATCATTTATATGCATAAGAATAAAAAATCTTTGCATCAAGACATACTTTTAAAAAAATGAAATTAATGGGAAATGTCACTTTAATTTATTGATTGACAACAAATGGTACGTTGACGTATCAACGTTATCTGAGCTCATTGCACGTTAGGCCTACCGCTTATTAGACCAACATACATGAGGGGGTAAAGATTCCTGAATTTGTTATTTCGAATCCAGACCCATTGTTGTGGGTACTCATTTGAATCGTCTCGTAGAGATGATTCTAATGAGAACCCACAACATAGGGTTTGATTGACTACAAATTGAATATTTATCGTTGAAAAGTCATCACCGCTCTTATCTCTATCTCTAGCTTATTATACATAATAAAAAAATACCGTCAATATCTACTTCGTTCATCATTCGCTCGAGTTCGTCGTCTGTCGGGTATTGTCCCAGCGACCTCATGGCGATGGCCAGTTCTTTAGACGTGATGGACCCGCTACCATCCCGGTCAAATATACCGAACGCTTCACGGAGTTCTGTGAATGAGAAACAACAAGATTTCGAAGTTTGAAACAACATTGCCCATGAAACGTCATATTCCCTTTATTTGGTCTGTGCATTGGAAGGTGAATACCAAAAAAGATGTGTTTTTGTGAAGGTAAGATTAAGATAGTTAATCGGTAATGAGATTCATGTGAATTCATGAGATTCGGAATTATTCATTAAAACAAGAACAGAAAACCCAAATTATTTGCTATTATAAACGCGTAAATATATAAAACAGCATGCTCACGTGTTCAGTTAGATCAACGAAACTGAAGTGTTTAATGTCAAAATTTGCATATTTTTGAAAATATTTCAAGTTCTACATGATAGAATTTGATAAAACTCCCTCATTGTATTAAGCAACATGCCCTGGTAATAATTCAAAAAGAAAATGTATAGGTCAGCGCACTTATTAGTGAATTACAGTATTTTTATCAGCTACACACGAATAAAATGACGCAAAACAGTGGTAACTACATACACATTTACAACTGTCTTGCTCTAAATAATCGATTTTCATCTTGAGGAAATCATTTTTCATAATAAATACGCTTTTACCGTCGAAAATGGTAAATTGTAATGACGTTTAATATTATTGAAAATATGTTCGCGAAACATATATGGTACGAAACTTTAAATTTTCTACAGTAATGACCGAGTGTTCCGAAAAAACTGGAGCATTCCCCCTTAACGTTCGGAAACCGTATCCCTTTAAGGTTTACAAACTAAGAATGAAAGCACTACTTTCTAGCCATACGAAATACATCAAATTACACATACTTGTAAATACACTTCACATAAGTTGATTCACCTTGCTGGATTTCAAGATTATGCTTTAAAAAGAAATATAATTTACAAATGTTATTTTACTCCATGTTCATATGCAAGGGAGGTAGTTTTGAACATTTTTGTCAAATATTATCAAAAAGTATGCATTAATTCAAAATTCTAAACAATAGAAAATGCTTATATTTGTATGTGGAATGGAAATGTAACAGATTTTAGGAATGACACTGGCACTTTTCAAATTTCGCCTCTGGCTCTGCATTTCATTCTCAGTTCGTAAACCTTAACAACAGCGTGTGTTTCTTTACTCTCTTTTAAGGTAGAACCGGGTACTTTTAAAACTTTAAGCAACGGTCATAAATTTGATATCTTTGGAAACTAGAAGCTATTTCTGGTTCAAATCCGATATTCATTTCCTCGTTCATGTCGTTACGACGTTACCACGACGACGTCAACATAGGTACCTCGCGCGTTTTTTGCGTCGAATTTCTATAGCCCGGAAATGCACAAAATGGCGTTTTAGTCGGGCAATTTCAACGTCAAAACAATGAAAATTACATTGATGGAAAGATCTTTTTAAACCTAACAAGATGATACAAGAATCAATTATTTCGGACTGACGACGCAGAAAAAAACGACGAACTTTCATCTTTTCTCCACGTCAGATTTCGAGGAAAAACTAACTTTAGAGCAGAATTTCGAAAAATTGGCCAGAACGATTTTTGCCATTTTCGTTATTTTATTGCACGACCATATTGCAAGCATTTGGCAAGAAATCAGAAAAATTCCCCGTACCGATTGGCAATAAAACATATTTAAATATTGTTGGTATGCGTCAAAGTTATGCAGTCGGGCGTCGGCAAATTTCGACTAAAAATCACTTTATGAAGGAATTTCGTGAAATTGGCCACAGTGATTTTATGTTATTTTATTTTGCATCCATTCCAGGTGAAATGCAAAAAAACAGAAAAGATTATTGTATAGTTTTTGTTTGAATGTTTTAGGTATAAATCAAAATTTTCACAGGCGGACGTCGACGTCGATACTACGTACGTTGATGAGCAACAAGGATGAACACACGCCAGGATTTAAAACTGCTCCACGAGAAAAAAACTATGCAAATGCATTTACATGGAATTCGTGTATTTTATCCCATAGAAAATATTAAAATAAAAAAAGAGAAATTGTCACTGTCGCTACTTTCTTCTTTTCTCTAAACGTTTTCTCCGAAAAAATGGTCGGAACGTCAAAATCACATCGTAATTAGATAATGGTAAATTTTAAGTAAAAACATTTATAAATTCTGACTGTGCATATATGATAGAGTCTTAATTATTTATTTTTCATCGATGACAACGTTTTAACGAGATATTAAATAAGCTGCATTTACTACTGCGATTTTGATATATTAGAAATGTAACAAAAAGTATCCGATAGAAATTTATGTAATGCGAAAGACATTATTTTTTATGTTGCGATGTTATGTATATTCGCGTTAATTTTTATTCATTTTATTCATTTTGTTATTTTTACATTTTCTATTTTGCCACATAATGCGAACAGAAGTGGTTTAATTATTCTATGACATTTTTTACTGTTGGTTACCAATATTTTCCGTATATTCTTTTTCGAAAGTATCATTTCAATCCCGTTTCGGTTGTCCCCTCGAATAGGCTTTCGTGAGCGTGTCGATTGTTATCCCGATTCTCTACTTCTTACTAGGTATTTACTTAGACAATAGAGATTTACTTTCGCTGTTCGACTAATTGAGTACAAAAATGTGGTCTCCTTGAGCAGTTTGAAAACCCAGGGGCGTCTACATCCTTGTTGCTCATCAACGTACGTAGTTTCAAAATCGACGTCGACGTCCGACTGTGCAAATTTTGATTTATACCTAATATATTCAAACACGTTTTAGTAAAAAAAACGATACAGTAAACTTTTCTGAATTTTTTCCATAACACCTACAAAATGAATGTAAAATGAAAGAATGTAAAGTCCTTCTAGCCAATTTTACGAAAATCCGCCGTAAAGAGCCTTTTCGTAGAAATTTGCCGACGCCCGACTGCATAACTTTGACGCATACCAACAATATTTAAATATGTTTTATTGCCAATCGGTACGGGGAATTTTTCTGATTTCTTGCCAAATGCTTGCAATATGTTCGTGCAATAAAATAACGAAAATGGCAAAAATCGTTCTGGCCAATTTTTCGAAATTCTGCTCTAAAGTTAGTTTTTCATCGAAATCTGACGTGGAAAAAAGATGAAAGTTCGTCGTTTTTTTTTTCTGCGTCGTAGGTCCGAAATAATTGATTCTTGTTTCATCTTGTTATGTTTGAAAGGATCTTTCCATCAATGTAATTTTCATTGTCGTGACGTTGAAATTGCCCGACCAAAACGCCATTTTGTGCATTTCCGGGCTATAGAAATTCGACGCAAAAAACGTGCGAGGTGTCTATGTTGACGTCGTCGTGGTAACGTCGTAACGACATGAACGAGGAAATGAATTTCGGATTTGAACCAGTAATAGCTGCTAGTTTCCAAAGATATCAAATTTATTACAATAGCTTAAAGTTTTAAAAGTATCCGGTTCTACCTTAATTTTGTAAGATTCAATCGAGTTGGGAAAAGTTTAAATATACCTTTTATTTCTGTGTCGGACAGTTTCTTTTGCTCCTGAAATTAGAAGCATCCCATGTAACAATATAGTGGAGAGAGCTAGGCAATTCTCTGGAAATACTTCTTCCATTTTCTTCCAAAACATTGATAATAATAAAATGTGTTTAAGTCTGCAGAACTCGTAACATTAACATATTGTCGCTTTTCTTCGAAAGTCTCGTAACTGCAGCTTAAAACAAGCTGCAGTTATGAGGTTTTTGATGAAAAGCGTGACATAATTTCTTCACAATTCTTGAAAAAGATGAAGATGTTTGCTATCAGTATGTTCTCCCCTGCTCTCAATATTTTTCAAATGTACGTATGTTTAATAACTACGCCAAGTCAAGGTATTGATTAGAAATTGCGAAATAGCAAGGGGTTACTTGCAAATTTAATATTATCTGAAGTTACTTCTTGGATTCACGAATCTACAAGTACAAAATACAAAATCATTTGATGATTTGAACTCTTTCTTGGCCAGTCCGCAAACTTGTTTTGGAACAAATGTAATACAATTAAGGTATGCCGTCCATCGTTTGTAAAATGCGGATACCCTTGTCAATTTCCCTTTTCTCGGAAAACTGCGAAGGTCGATGCGATATTTTACGCAGTGATTGGTATAAAATGACGGGTCGAATACCGTAATGAATATACATGAAACACTCTTTTAATTACTAAACGGATATCGTTTTAGATTTGAATAAAGTCACATTCATCAATTTTCAGTAAATCCTCAGTGGCTGCTAATGCGGTCCTGACATCTGTCGTACCGGTACATGTATGGCCTACCAACAAGATGGTATGGTTCCAATCTGAGCCATCAGCTGGTCGTCACATGTAGACAATAATCTTACGCATCGGGGAATCATCAGACAACAAATTAAGAAAATCGTCTATGATTTTGTTAATACGTGACCAATTTGAATTTGGTAAAAAAAAAAAAAAAAAAAAAAAAAAAAAAAAAAAAAAAAAAAAAAAAAAAAAAAAAAAAAACATCATTGATATAATGGGTGTGTTCGATCTTTCGAATATCAGCTGATAAAAAACGATTGAAAATGGTTTTAGGCAGAGAAGGCTGACATACGTCAGGGATTTGCTAGATGCATTAGATCTTTATAAATCAACTGTTGAAAAGTTGACGATCAAATACATTTTTGCTTGGTCGTCAATAACTATTTAACAGTTGATTTATAAAGATCTAATGTATCTAGCAAATCCCTGACGTATGTCAGCCTTCTCTGCCTAAAACCATTTTCCAATCGTTCGCGTATACTAACACGCATAAGAAAGAGTGCATTTGATCACATGTAAATATTGTACTTCTCTTTAAACAAAATTATATCAATCATGTAGGATGGTTTATATTTAATTGAAATTTGACCTTTATCTGTCCTTTATTATACAATAAAGTAACGGGTGGTGAAAAGTAAATGTTTTTGGACTGGTGGAATTTTGTTTGGTTTATGCCTTTGGTACTTGTACAAAAATACGGCGCTTTTCAACGAACACCTCGTAACTGCAGCTTGGTTTAAGCTGCAGTTACTAGGATTTTGTTGAAAAGCAACGATAAGCTCAGTATCTGTTTTGTCATCCATATCTGTAGATCAATTAAAGTATTTCTAAACCGCATGTATCTAGAACCTGATAAATTCCAATCACTGGATAAGTACCAAAGGCAGCAAAACAGTAAATAAATTCCCATGAGCCTGTAACTTTTCACCCTCTGTTATTGTATAATACACGTCTGTAAGTGGCATGATTTCATTAGAATGTAATTCATCGTTTAGTGAATGCATTGTTGTAAATTCCAATACCAGGTATGATAATATTTTACGATATTTCTATGTAACCACATGCATACTTTCTTTTGCGTGTCAGTATATAAACAAAAATATGATGGATTTCCTGCAATGGTGTGTCACGTGATTCCCCGTCGTGTTTAGAGACTATTTGAATTTATTATTTGGTAAAGGGTTAGCAGAATTGGATACAGCTCTGTAAGGACTTTGAACACAGTCAGTTTTTGTTTTGTATAGGCCTATTGGTAATCATTAATATTTGATTGAACAATTTGTAAGTGCGCTTTGATGATTGAATGATTTGTGTAAATAGCCTAACGGGCCATTTTACCGAACCCTTTCCCAAACGAGCTCTGGGTGCGATGTCCCTATTTTGTAAAGCTTCGGAGAAATTGGGGTAAAAGAAACGAAATGATGACGAACCAGCAATTTCTGATGTGTCTGTTTTATCAAATGCAAAAGTTTCAAATCTTTGTAAACCCGTTTTGTTATCGTATGAATTGTTTAATGACATAGATCAAATAAATTTTATTTATTTGAGAAAGGGTAAATGGACCATTTTGTATTCAAACAAAATAGTCAATAAGTACAATTTATAACAATCGTTATCTGTGACCCGCCACGCCACTAACCTTTTGGAAAGTGTGCAAATTATAGACCCTAGTCAGTCGTGGTTTTAGTTTGTGTGACCCGTCCTTAATCCATTACCACACAATGACGCACTTTGACACCCTACAATAAAAAGGCTCCGGAAAACATTGAGGAAAATGAAGAAATTGCTTGTGACAAGCAATTTCTTCATTTCCCACAATGTTTTCTACTAAAAGAGACCTATAAAGGTAAACTTTCATTGGCCAGAAATTGTATCCTGCAAGGTATTTGAATTTGGACAAGTCTAAAAGTTTGCCATCTGGTAAGAGGCTAACATGCTAGATGATGCGAATATAAAGTACTAGGAATTAAAATCGTCCAAATCGATTCTAGATATTTTTCCAATATGTTTAATAAATATTTAATACAATACGTTGTTCTTAGAAACTAGTGTTAAGGACAGATCCTCTAGTTGTTACTGCGCAACTTACTGCGCATATCCGAAATAACGAAATAAAGCTGTTTCAGTAATTGGCATTTTCAGCAAATGTATTTTTTACATTTAGTTAATGTTTGGTTGATAAATGACACGACCCTTTTCGGTTATTATCATTTTCTCTGTTTGGTCAATTAAAGTGTAATAGTACTCGGATGGTACATTTCACTTTCTGTTACGCGTTCAACATGTGGCGTTAGCGATAGGAAACGGATCAACAAAAGCAAAGTTTCGTCTTTATGAGCTAGTCCGCTTCAGAAGTACACAAAAGACGACATTATTTTTTTTTATCTAAAGCTGGTAATAAGGAAGAAAATCGATAAAAGTAGTGAAACAATTTCGGACATAGCTGCAAAAAGTAAACCAAATTTTACTTATAACTAAGAAAAACGCTTGGTTTGGTATATGTTTCTTTTTTTGTTTTTGTAGATATGACCAAGCACTATGTCTATACCAAAAAAGAAAAAATTCTTACCGCTGGAATATTTTTTATTACCAGAAACGTTGCGAAAAAAGAGCAATTTCAACTACTTTTGAAAGAATGTTTTACTAAAAATTTCAAAATCATCACTAAATTTACCCAAATTAATACTCATTTAGACAGAATGCAACATATTGAACACAATAAAGACTTATTTATATAATCCTAGTCATTTTGAACACCTTTTTTGTGGGTTTTTAAGTGACACCTGATTTTTGCAATTTTAGACAAGAGTAGTCTCCCTTGAAATCCAATAACGCTTTAATTCGCTTGGTGACCTATAGTTTCTAAGTCATTTTTTTACGTCTCATATATTCAAGTATCAGTACAGAAAAAATGAAAAAAATCTTACCGTAGGAAATAAATGGATGATATGTCCTTAATTTAAAAGCTTTGCAATAGAATCACTGGTGGTGAACTCGGCCAAAGCGATGGACGTTTTTCACTACAATAAGGTACATATATTTTGCGTTTAAATGTGAGTTTAAATATCTGATTGGATAGTTTTTCTAATATCAATGAATTTGTTCTAAAAATAGACCGGGTTTACCGATATGTATTGACAAACAGTCTGTGTTGTTATAAAATCTCGTAACTACGGCTTTATCGAAGCCGTAGTTACGATATTTTATAATAACACCGACGGAATACAATGATCGCGAAAAAACGTCCCACGCTTTGGTCGAGCTCACCACCAGTGAGAATGGGTCTTTCTGGTAGATGTTTACAGAAATGGGCGATCCTTGCAATACGGCTTACTTCGAAACGTGTGACCAGTATCGACAGCCAGCTTTCGCCTGTGGGGCGCCGTATTTGATCAGTATGTGAAATATCAATTTTATCGAATCTGATATTCAGTTTTATATTAAAGAATGTTGCTTTACCCTTATCCAAACAAGACAAAGTTTTGACGTCCCTATTGGAAACTGTTCCAATTATTTAGGTAAACGATACTGATGTCCAACACTTTCTCCTTTTGTTTCAATACTTTATATGCAATTTAGAGCAAGTTATATCTCTATCAGCACTCGTTTTTGCCATTTGCAGCAGCTTTCAATTAGAATCAGTCTAAAATACCGGTATTTAGTACAGTATAGGAATAGGCTAACCAGCAATCATTTCTTTATTCTTTTAAATTCTTTAAGTAACAGACATTTTTATCCCATCAATAGATTCCCATACAAGGCTAATCATACAAAAGCTGAACACCGTTTTTCAACAAAAACCTCGTAACTGCAGCTTAAAACAAGCTGCAGTTACGAGGCTTTTGTTGAAAAGCATCGATGTTCAGAATTAATTCTCGTTATTGATTATAGTTTTTCGCTTTGTTCAGTTAATATTTCATACAGCACTTCACAAGGCACTTAGAAACAAGAATTCTGTAGATCGGACAATCAATAGCCACTTAAGCTACCGATGGTTACTACAGAACAAAATTAATGGTCGTTTTATTGTCATTTGAAAGTGCCATTTCATCTATATCGTTTCATGCACTTTATCCTGCATCGCTCGGAGTCTCCAGAAATGCTGGGAGGGGGTTACACAACTGTTTTAACCCTTTCCCAAACGACAACATTTTAGGGTGATCCACTTCAAAAACTGCCACAAATGATAAAATGGATGTTATTAAAGATAGGATTTGTGTAAAATATGGCACAGAAAATATTTAGACAAAAGGAGAAACTGCTGGTTATCAACAGTTTCTAGGGTAAGGAGGGGCAAAACGCCCCCCTTAAGGAAAGGGCGCTGTAGCACAAAACAAACAAAGTGTAACGTAAATGTTTCAACGTGAAATTAAACTTTGCCCTTTGTCCCAAATGTCTATACACAAAACAGCTTTGTCATTTGATTTAAAAAATGACTGTCGTTAAAACAATTTTTCTCGAAATTTGGCCTTTTTGCCCCACCCTCGGGGCAAAACGCCTTTAAGGGTGGGGCATGAAGCCCACCACTGGGCTTTATGCCCCATATGAAAAATAAAAATTTTATTTTGAAAATATCTGGGAGAAAATAGGAATATAATTAGTTTATAATTAATATACTAGGAAAAATATATTTTGGTTTGGTTTTACCATATTTTCAACATTTTTTATCAAGCGTAAAGGCTAGATTTGGGCATAATTTACCTGTCTATAAAAGTGGTTACGTGTTACTGTCCTTTGTCTGCAGCATCTTCAAATCAGTCAAATTAAAACATACTGAAGTTATGTTCTTTATAAGGCCCCTTTAAAGTAGATTAAATGGTCTTATTGTCTCATTTTAACACAAAATTGACGTTTCAGGGGCGTTTTGCCCCACATGGATCCATCAGGTGCCATAAAAGTTTGATATATTCGCGAAAAGTCGGTCTTTTTTGTCAGTTTTTGTTTTGTAGACAACGAAATGTAAATGGATTTCGTCATATGTACTAACCTTAGTCATTCTTTGAGTTTTAAGGTAAATGTTAGTACTTCTGAATACCTACTTACCCATACAAGGGGCAAAACGCCCACTATTTAACCCTTGGAAGGGGCAAAACGCCCAGTGTGGGCGTTTTGCCCCAAAGCAGCATAGGCGTTTTGCCCCAAAGGGGGTGGGTGATTTAATTTTGCCAGAGAAAAAAATGTGTTGTATTTTTTTCTTTTTATCTCTTTGTGTAGGCGACCAATAGGACATATAAATATAAAATGCATTTTGGTTGATTGAATACTCAGACTGAAATAAGATACACAAGAAAACCAATTACCCAAATATTAGATCAAATATATAAAAAATAAACAATTATTCGCATACTGATAATTGAGTGACGTTTCGATGTAAAAATTTCATGGGCATCTTTCTAAAAGAATACTTCAAGTGTAAAATCAAGACAAATATCTGTTGACATAATGAGTGACGAAATAATAGGGGTGGGCGTTTGACCCCACCTGGGCGTTTTGCCCCTCCTTACCCTACTTTTGTTTCAATGTTTTCCCAAGCCATTTCTACCAGGGACGTCAAAACTCACGCAAATTTTAGTAAAACGGGTCCCTGGTCTTGTTTGGGAAAGGGTTAAAGACCAGAGGGCCGTATTATCGCAGGACGCATCATTAATATCCCGTCCAACTGGTCGTACATGTAAGATCGTTAATACATGTACTAGTATTACGGGCCCCAGGTCCTGTAAGTCAGACAGATAGAGATAGATAGATTTTATTTAGGTAAACGATTCATGACAATACATGGTAAAACATAAAATAAAGGATCAAAGTGTAGCAATCAAATAAAATATCGTAAAACACATGATCACAGTTATTTACTAGTTACCATGTCTGCCACATCCCTACCTAGGATAACGCAAAAAAGAGAAAGGCGATCTCTTATTTCCATTCCGGTCATAAGTACGGGTGTGGCCGACATAGAGGGACATGGTGACATATTTGTATATTAAATTACATAAAATATATCAATATCACAGCAATGTCACATCATTATTATCACAGTAACATACGAGCAAGTTTTACAAGGTTTTACCTAAATGAGCTTTTATTTTTACTTTGAACTGAGTGACAGACTCTAATGCTTTGATATCGGCCGGTAAACGATTCAAAAGACTGCGACCCATGTAAGAAAATGACCTCCTTCAATGGGATCCGACCTTGGGAAGCGCAAAACAGCCACTGCTACAAAATCTCGTATTATAATTATTTGAAGATGCCGGAGCTGCAAAGTGCTCTTTCATATAATCAGATGATTTTCCATTTTTGGTTTTGAATACATGCATAAGCGTTATTTCTTCTACTCTTTTGGAAACAGGCAACCAGTTTAAAATTTTGAAATGTTTAACTAAATACGGGATCTGTGGGGCAACTCTAGAACAAACCTTATCATTTTAGTTTGCATAGTTTGTAATTTATCAGTCCATTTCTTATTCAAACCAAAATACCAAAATGAACACGCGTAGTCAAAATGGCACTACATTAATGATGAACCAAGTAGTTTTCTGGTATGAGATGTTAAACATTTGCTTTTACGACACAAGAACTTAAGGCGTGTGTTTGCTTTGTTGAGTAATGATTTTGCCATTAATTCACCGGACAAGTTTTTGGTCTAAAAAAGCTTCTAGGTATTTAACAAATGAAGTTGAATTAATTTGACACCTTATACATTCTCTATTTCAAATCAAAGTCAAATCTTTCACGTACTAAATTATTTATTGGAAATTTTCTTCAATTGTTGAGCCATGTGATTCCCCGCCGTTTTAAATTATAATTGTCAATAAAGGATATATCTAATATTTTAAACATCGTGCCACTGCAGTATATTTGCGAAAATAGACGAGCAGACGAGACCATTATACTTACTATTTACATAAAAGAGAATTCTAGGCTTTCTCTGTTAACCCTTTCCCAAACAAGACCTTGTTTTGACGTCCCTAAAAGAAAAGGCTTGGGAAAACATTGAGGCAAAAGAAGAAAATGCTGATGATCAGCATTTTCTCCTTTTGCCTCAATATTTTCTAAGCTAAAAACTCCAATCTTGTCTTTATCTACATTCATTTTGTGTTTTGCAGCAGCTTTCAAATTGGATCACCCTAATATTTTGTCGTTTGGGAAAGGGTTAAACTTTTATTCTCTTGAATTATTTCAATATATGATTTCATCAATTACAAATGCAGCCAATATCTATATTTCCATTGACTCTGCAATTTCATACGTGGAAAAAACCTTATAAACTTGTGTGAGGTCATTCCCGGACAGTCAAGCCGCCTATAAAATAATTGTCCTCTGCGGTATACACGTTAATTTATTGTAGATAAATGATGCATTGTCCTTACATAAGAAGGAAAGTGGTTTCGCAAATCATTGAAAAGAAAAATAAACATGACCAGTATTTTCTTATTGTTTCTTCATTATTTTCTCCGTGCTCCTTAAACACATCTTGTTATTGCGTCTAAAGTGAACGTGTGTATCAATGTCTGATTTAGTACAGTCCCTAATAGAAAAGGATTGGAAAACAAGTGAACCAAAAGAAGAAACTGCTGATAACCAGCATTTTCTTCTTTTGTCTCGATAGTTTCCGTGCTATGTTGTACACTTATCTTATTTTTATCAGCAGTTGTTTTGTTGTTAGTTCAGCAGCTTCCAAAATGGACAACACTAATATTTTGACGTTTGGGAAACGAGTCATAGTTGTAAGCATGAGGGTGTGTAGCAAACAAAAGATGTAAAGTGATACGCATCGATATGCTCATGTTTGAATCAATGGATTATCGCAATTTTTAGGATAATTTTAAATTTGCAAAAAAAAAAAAAAAAAAAAAAATGATAGAAATTACTGCACGACCTTCTTTAGGTATTTGGGAAAGGGTCCCCGACCCCCAATTGGGAAGAATTAACGACAAAACCCTCCATTTGAAAAAAGTCCAAAAAGTCCAAGTACAAATTTGTTACGGTTTATGAAGAAGAAGAAGAAGAAGAAGAAGAAGAAGAAGAAGAAGAAGAAGAAGAAGAAGAAGAAGAAGAAGAAGAAGAAGAAGAAGAAGAAGAAGAAGAAGAAGAAGAAGAAGAAGAAGAAGAAGAAGAAGAGTTTGAGTTTATTGGGGTTTTACGCCGTTTTCAACTACCAGGGTCATATCGCGGCGGATGGAGCACCTAACCGTGGGTTCCTGGTATTTCTCGCACCAGTACAACCACAATATCCAAACCGAGCCTCCAGCTGCTCTCTCACATAGATGATTCACACCCATTGGTGAGAGAAAGAAGAAGAAGAAGAAGAAGTAGAAGAAGAAGAAGTAGAAGAAGAAGAAGAAGAAGAAGAAGAAGAAGAAGAAGAAGAAGAAGAAGAAGAAGAAGAAGAAGAAGAAGAAGAAGAAGAAGAAGAAGAAGAAGAAGAAGAAGAAGAAGAAGAAGAAGAAGAAGAAGAAGAAGAAGAACCTTGGGACCCTTTTCGGGTTCCCGGAATATGTAAAACAAAAGCCTAGTAAAGTTGC
Organism: Fragum sueziense; assembly: GCA_963680895.1. NCBI lineage: Eukaryota > Metazoa > Mollusca > Bivalvia > Cardiida > Cardiidae > Fragum > Fragum sueziense. The sequence continues at coordinate 40,017,926 of OY804593.1, read as the reverse complement.
TTGAGATATTATCATTTCAAGGATTATAACCCATCATTAGATAGCAAATACATCGTGTATCTTCGGATGTTATTCGTCACGAGAGATACCGTCGTCAATTGTCGGATGTCATCCGTGACAACGGAAATTGGCGAGGGCTTCCCTCGTTCATTTCCGTTAGGCCTACTACGAATGGCACCCGAAGATGCAAGACGTGTTTTGTAGTTAATGATGGGTTGTAATCCTTAAAACTCATTTTTATCGTTATTCTGCGTCTTTGATAAGATAAATGCACGACAATTATGATAATAAAATACGTTTCTGGGAATATTATCCGTGAAATTGTTTTAGACTTTATGATCTTTTTTTTTGGTTACTGCGAAATTCGGTCTTACCATTATGTATCAAGGTAGTAATTTGTCAGATTTTAAAAGAAAATCAACCTTATTTCCATCCGAAGAAAGGGAAGCTTATTTGTTAGACCAATTTACGCACCGACCTTACAAAATTAATGAATCTCTCACCATATTTCTACAAGCCACTTATTAATTCCGTTTAGGCACAATTACATTATTGGTCCGCCAAGTTTCGCACAGCTTATGGTATACTAGTATTGGAATCTAGTCGTAACCCATGCGGTTATTCATTGATGGTTTTTTAGACTCTATTCGTCGATCAAACGTATTGCGCATTCCACAATTAAATCGCAATGATGGTCTTGTGTACTATGTGATATTAAAAAATTGCCTATAATGATTTATTTTTCAACAGATTAGACAGTACTTAGCGTTTAACCCATTACCACACAATGACTCTTTTTGACTCCCTATAAGATAATGGCTATAAAAACATTGTGGAAAATGAAGAAATTGCTTGTGACAAGCAATTTCTTCATTTCCCACAATGTTTTCTACACAAAATGACCAAAAAAGCTTAAAATTCATTGACCTGAATTTGTCGTCTGCAAAGTCTTTGAATTTGGACCAGTCCAAATTGTTTTTGTTTGGTAATGGGTTAAAAATACGAGAGTCTCACTGTATGCCTCTACCGCACAATTGCACGTCCATCTACGAATCTTGCACTAGAGAATTGCCAAATAATAGTGTATTGCAAATTTAAATACACGTATACCTCGCGAGAAATGACCTGGCAGAGCAGCCCATGCTAATCGAATGGAAATCTCTGCCAGGTCAATTCTCGTCCGCTATAGTACCTTCCGATATAATTGAAACGAAGACAGGATTTTTGAAATGTTTTAATTTATTTTTTTAATTTGAAATAAATGAAAATGAGAGAAAAACAACACTAGACATTCGTATCTTCTCCTGTGTTGCCACATTTCGTTTTCTTGAAGTTCTGACCATATGCTAAAGTAGTTGGGAGAAGCAGTTTCATTTTCCAATAAATTATTGTAAACAAAAAATGATGTTGACAAATTACACTAATGAAATTCCTACCATGTTTCTCCCGGCCGTTCTATAAATCCAAGTCCGGTTATTATATATAAGAAACCTTTACATTATTGGTTTCACCAAACTAATATATATATATATCTTTATTATAGTCTCATTCATGTACATCATTTACAGACAATAATACAAACATTAAAAAGTACATGACCATTCACATATAGAATTATAAGAGACTTACATGATTAAAACAATACTAAACGTAAACATCACTTACTACATATAAAAAGACAGGATAAGAACCAGTTGCTAATGGAGTAGTTATTTTTAAATATAATTTTAATAAACAGAGCAGACTAGTTTCTGTTAATGGTATATTGGAATCAGGTTTAAAGTTATGTTTGGATGTTCATTGGTGGAACTTAGCTCTATTTTTCAAATTTTTTCAAAACAAAATCTTGTTTAATGGACATACATGTAGATTCTACTAGTAGTAGAAAAGTCTTGGGAAAATATTGATACAAAAGAAGAAAATGCTGGTAACCAGCATTTTCTTCTTTTGTCTCAATATTTTCTGCACTATATTGTAAACAAACGTTATAATTATTTTGAAAAAAAAAAACCCTTTGTTATTTGTAACAGCCGTCAAAATGGACCACCATAAAGTTGTATCGTTTCGGAAAGAGTTGATGTAAACTGACACGATTTAAAAACGCAAAAGACATTTTCCTTAACCATCCCTTTCCTGTAGCCTCAATCGGTACCATATTTGGGGACATTCATGAGTTAATGTATACCCTTCACATGCCACCAATTTTGTTGTTTCCTCTGTAAGCTACGCGGACATCTTAAACGCCCATCACAAAATGATTATGTTTCTCGTGCATTCAGACAACGTCTAAAATCACTAAGATTTTTGTGTGCAAACTGCCACATGGATTTACTCTTCGAAAACACACAACAACTACGGATAATTTTCGTATGGAAAATGCCGAGGCTTATTTTGGCACAAAAGAACCGAGTTTTGGGGCTCTTGGTCAGCGATGTTTTGCAAATGGAGGTAGCTAGACGCTTTAATGTAGCCGACTCGACTGTTTCAAGGTTAGTGAGACGTGCAAACGACATGGGAACACATGCAGATGGCCCTCGTCCCTGTCAGCAGCGTGTAACTACTGTACGTCAAGACAATTATATCGTTAACGTCACTTACGAAACAGATTTGTGACGGCTCAGTCTACAGCAAATGCTTTAGTTGGTAATCGCGGGTGGCCTATGCATCATTAAACGGTGATAAATCGTCTGCGAGAACACGAGGTTCGCTGTTGTCTTTCTTCTCGATGCCAGGCGCTTACCTGACGTCATCGCCTTTAGAGGCATCGCATAAACGGACGTCCACTCAGACATTATTCATGACATGTCATTTTATTCCCTGTTATGTTTTGCAGTTGTTACATTACAATTACACAAGGCTATATATCGGTTATGTCGTTGATTTCATCTATTAAAGTACTTTTTGTGTTTTTAAATCCTGTCAGTTTAGTTGGAAATTGCAGGCTCCTTTTACAATCAATTAATGTAATCATAGAAATGCTGTTGGGAAACCATTACATTATTGGTTTCAACCAACTGATGATGTATTGGAACCAGACCGAACCTTACGTCAGAGGCATAGGAAGAGGGGGGCCAGGGGAACCAGGCCCCCAATGATTTAGAAAAGGGGCCTGTCCCCATATGACCCCCTCATAATACACCGATATTTCCATTTACCTTAACGTTTACTTTTAAAGTGACATTTCACATTTGATTTCATAAATTTCAATTTTATTTCTATCTGAAAGAGCATATTTTCTAATGAAAATTTCAAGCCAAAATATAAAACCGTTTACGAGAAATGTATATTTTTGTGCTAACATTTAGCAAAATGTTGTGGACAACATTTTAGATTCATATGGAATTTGTCATTTCCGTCTCAACTTTAAAGGCGTATTTTTCGCTTATAAATAAACTTCAAAAAACTGATAGCATTTATACGCATTAGAATAACCGATCTTTGCATCAATACATACTTTAAAAAATGAAATCGGAATGTTATGTCCCTTTAACGAAGTTTTGTCTTGTTCCGTCGCCTTTTTGGATGCTGGTCAGCTCCCGTACACACACATGGTGCCAAAGACATATCACCTTTAACGTATTTTGTAAATAAAAAGAAAGGGTATCATAAGATAACCTACCCTCAGAGTAAAGATAACCGCATAGTGCTTGTTTAGCATCAGATTGACATTACATTATCTTGTCATTTCAACCCTTCTATAATTATGTAATGACAAAGTTCTTCGAATATATAAGACGTAACAGATGAGCAGCAAGTACGAGGCTTTCGTTGAAAAGCGACGTAATGTAAAATTATGGTGGTTAAAATCACCTTTTTATCCCCGCCGATGAAATCATCGGGGGGATATTGTTTTTGCCATGTCGGTCCGTCCTTCCGTCCGTCCGTCCGAGATTAGTTTCTGCGCTATTTCTTGAAAACTATAGACCGGATTTTAATGAAACTTGGCACACAGCTTTACTACAAAGTGGACATGCGCATATCGTCGGGGTTACCCGGTTCGGCCATTGAATTTAGAGTTACTGCCCCTGACTGTTTTAGCCATATACATACAGTATACATACAGAGTGATATTAGTTTCCGCGCTATTTCTTGAAAACTATAGACCGGATTTTAATGAAACTTGGCACACAGCTTTACTACAAAGTGGACATGCGCATATCGTCGGGGTTACCCGGTTCGACCATTGAATTTAGAGTTACTGTCCCTGACTGTTTTAGCCATATACATACAGTATACATACAGAGTGATATTAGTTTCCGCGCTATTTCTTGAAAACTATAGACCGGATTTTAATGAAACTTGGCACACTGCTTCACTACAAAGAGGACATGCGCATATCGTCGGGGTTACCCGGTTCGACCTTTGAATTTAGAGTTACTGCCCCTGACTGTTTTAGCCATATACATACAGTATACATACAGAGTGATATTATTTTCCGCGCTATTTCTTGAAAACTATAGACCGGATTTTAATGAAACTTGGCACACTGCTTCACTACAAAGAGGACATGCGCAAATCGTCGGGGTTATCCAGTTCGACCATTGAATTTAGAGTTACTGCCCCTGACTGATGAAGCCATATACATACAGAGTGATATTCGTTCTGATGAAGCCATATACATACAGAGTGATATTCGTTTCCGCGCTACTCCATTGACAATGAGAATATGTTCGGCGGGGGATATCAATTCAACGAATTTGCTTGTTCAATACAGTCGACACTCTGCCGAAGTCAAAGCAGCCGACTAAATACATCGACATATTTGGAGTTGGACTCATCCGATTTGGCTCAGCGAGAATGCACTAAACTGCACTTGTCTATCTTTACAAACCGATCTTGATCTAAGTTTGGACTAGAATGCAAAATTGGCAATTGCTGGCAGATTTGAGGGCAAATGGTTGTCATATTCGGAAAGATTGCTCATAGGTCTTAAATTGTATCATACAATGTCTCAAATTTGTATGAATGCAGGATCAAATTTTCTGTCGCTCTGTTTGTCTATTTAGATGTAATTAATAATTGACCTTGCCTCTGGAAAAGGGTCTCTAAGACCACCAAAGAATCATAAGTTTAAACAATACCCTTTCCCAAATAAGACCTGGTTTTGGCGTTCCTGATAGAAAAGGCTTGGGAAACCAATTAGGCGAAAGAAGAACATGCTGATAATCAACATTTAAATCAATAGATAATTTCGCATTTTAACTCAATATTTTATATACTATATCGTACACAAATAAGTTTCAGCATCAATTTTGTGGTTTGAACAACTTTCAAAATTGGATTACCGTTTTTGATGTTTGGAAATGATTCATATATTATCATTTCATAGCTAAATGTACCCATTTAGTATGATCGGGATTCTTTCTGGACTTAAATTCTTCTATATCCCTTTTTCGAGATACCAGTTTTTAATTGTTTATTTGAATTCAAAATGTCAATACCAAAACAAAGGCAGGACGCCCATTGTCTATTTATTCTATCTATTCAATTTTAATCATTTACAAACTAGTTCATGGCTCCACCCTTTCCCAAATAGCATAATTGTATTTTATTTCAAATTATAACTATTACCCAAACAAGACCTTGTTTTGAGGTCCTTAATAGAAAAGGTTTGGGAAAACATTGAGGCAAAAGAAGAAAATGCTGATAACCAGCATTTTCTACTTTTGTCTCAATATTTTCTGTGCGGTTGTCTGCAGCATTTTTCGAATTTGATCACCATGAAATTTAGCCGATTGGGAGACGGTTACATCAGCTGCTGATTACAAATAGGGAATGGATGTTGATTAAGATATGATTTGTGTACAATATTGCAGAGAAATATTATTGAAACAAGGTCAGAATATTTTCCTTTATGTTTTTAATTGACTTCACTATTCGTGACGGGACGCCAAAATCCGGTCTTGTTTGGAAAAAAGGTTATATGGCTCATGAGGACAATTGTGGATTCAATTGATTTGTCATATCAAGTTCCTTTCCATAAACAACTACTGGTTTTGAGTGGCCCAAATGCGAGATATTTGCCAAACACTGAGAGAAGAGAATAAAACGAGTATAATCAATATCCCGTAAAAGAATGGCATTATTTTAACTTCATTTCCTCCATTTCCTTAACAATTTTCCCTCCATCAAAACAAAACTATGTTTTTGTACCATGTCTTGTCATTTGTATGAACTAGGTTAATCTACATTCTCTGTTTTGGAAAACGTTCGACAATGGTTCAGTGCTTTCTGGTTTTCACCTTTCCCGAGTTAACTCTTTCCCAAACGGCAAAATTTTTAGGGTGATCCACTTCACAAACTGCCACAAATGACAAAATGGATGTTATTAAAGATAGAGTTTGTGTAAAATATGGCACAGAAAATACTGAGACAAAAGGAGAAACTGCTGGTTATCAGCAGTTTCTTCTTTTGTTTCAATGTTTTCCAAAGCCCTTTCTATTAGGCACGTCAAAACCAGGTCTTGTTTGGGAAAGGGCTTAACGTATTCTTAACCCTTTCCAAAACGAACACGGTTTTGACGTTTGTAATAGAAAATGTTTTAGAAATATAAAGACAGAAGAAGAAAATGCTTAGAATAAGAATTTTCACATTTTGCCTCAATAGTTTTTCTGCTACAGTGTATATTGTACAAAAATTCTTACTTTAGGAATATTCATTTTTCTTGTTTGAAGCAGCCTACTCCAAGATTTTTTTTCGTTTGAAAAAGTGTTAATGCAAAGCGAAATGGTAGACATTGACGCAATCAGAAGTTCTGCAAACCATGCGATTTGAAACCATAACGTCAACTTTTCTTGTGTCATAGTCTAAAATACGAGAGCAGTCTACCCATATTTCAATTATAGGTCTAGCGTTATCTTGACTTTAGACCCTATTCGCGCGCCATATCTAGACACATCCTCGGATACCCCGGGATATTTGCTACGCTACATTGTGTGAATGTAGCGTAGCAAATATCCCGGTGTATCCGAGGATCGTCCAGTCACTGTATCGATGGTGGGGAGTCAAAACCTCGTAACTACAACTTGAATAAGCTGGAGTTACGAGGTTTTGACTTCCCACCGACGATATGATGGCACTAATCCGAGTCTTCTCTGATGTAAATACGCTCTTTGATATTTTGATTTTTCGCTATTTACATCAGAGAGCGTTGTTCGGCGATATAAAATGGCGAATCCGTCCTATAATTTCCTTAAAGTGACATTTCACGATTATTTCTACATAAATTTTACTTTTATTCTATCTGAAAGGTCATGTTTTCTTGTGAAACTTCTGAACATTTCAAGCCTAAATATTGAACCGTTTACGAGAAATACATATTTTTGTGCTAAAATTAAACAAATTGTTGTGGACAACAGTTCAGATTTATATAGAATTTGTCATTTCTGTCTCAACTTTGAAGGCGTATTTTTCGCTTATAAACAACAACTTCAAATAACTGATAGCATTTCTACGCATTAGAATAGATAATCTTACTATCAATGCATACTTTTAAAAAATGAAATAAATTTGAAATGTCACTTTAAACACGATGACGCTGCTTCTTTTGTGGGTTCGTCAATGATCTTCTACCACGGGCTGTCTAAAGACAACATCACATCGAGTAAATCTCCGGGATCTGTACACCCTCCTTGATTCAAATAAAATCCAATTCGGTTAAAATATTAATTGAAGATTTTCTGCAAATGTTATCACGGTGCATAATCACGTGACTTAGAATTTCCTATAACTTTCAATAACTTTGTCAATACTTTTAGACCAATTTGAATTCGGTTTGAAGAAGAGAAGGCGAAAAATTGTAAGAAATAACCTGGACGTGTTGGAACTTTTAAAAATCAACTGATAAAAAAGTTATTGAAGATAAACCAAAAATTTTGGTTTATCTTCAATAACTTTTTTATCAGTTGATCTTTCTAAAATCAACCACGTTCATCTAATGTGTGACGTCCGTCCACCTTCTCTGCTTGAAACCGAATTCAAATCGGTCCCGTATTAACAAAGTTATTGAATATATTCAGTAATTATTGCACCACGTGATTATACACCGTGTAAAATATATAGTGAAGATTTTCTGCAAATGTTATTGTGTCATGTGATTCCTGGCCGTTCAGGCTCTAGGCTTCTAAAAAAGAGGTCAGTGCTTCGAGTCCAACCTGGTGCAGTCTTCAGGCTCACGATGAATAATCACGTGGTGCAATAATTACTGAATATCTTCAAAAACTTTGTTAATACGGGACCGATTTGAATTCGGTTTGAAGCAGAGAATGTGGACAGACGTCACGCATTAGATGGACGTGGTTGATTTTTGAAAAATCAACTGATAAAAAGGTTATTGAAGATAAACCAAAATTTTGGGTTATCTTCAATAACTTTTTTATCAGTTGATTTTTTCAAAAATCTACCGCGACCATGTTATTCCTGGCATTTTTCCACCTTCTCTGCTTCAAACCGAATTCAAATTGGTCAAGTATTGACAAAGTTATTGAAGATTATCGGAAATTCTAAGTCACGTGATTATAAACCGTGAGGCTAGGACATTGGAAAACATTGGAAGAAAACAGAAAATGTCAATATACAGGGTTCGATATAAAGGATAGCAATTTTTGCAATGGGAAACCACTTTAAAATCGGACTACTCTAAGAAATGATTGAGATAAGAGTGACACTTTATCCCTCCATTGGTATAGATTCTCCCTTGTGTAAACGACCGAAGATGGGAAATTACAAGGGATGCAACTACAGATTGAATTTTCTTTTTATTGGGTTATTTCCCTTTCTATTTTTCAAGTTTATAGCGGACGAGAATTGACCTGGTAGAACATTCCATTCGATTAGCATGGGTTGCTCTGCCAGATCATTTATCGTGAGGTATACCACATGTAAATGTTTGTTTTACTGGCAAAATTAAGAAGCCATATGAGTACAGAAAGTATCTCCCTGATGACATTCAAGAATGTCGTAAACGGCCATTTTCCAGATCTCATTTCCCTATAATTTTAATTATTGAAATTACGAGTAGATCTAATCAAAACTTTAAAACTTTTGAGGTTCGGGTGTGCAGATCACAGATAAGCGGGAGTGGAATTGCTTTCCAAAATTTTATCATCAAATCCTAGGTTATGGGACTTAGATTAGAAACAACACAATGTCATTAAGAATGCACTTAAGTTACTTAACCCTTTCCCAAACAAGACCTTGTTTTGACGTCCCTAATAGAAAAGGCTTGGGAAAACATTGAAACAAAAGAAGAAACTGCTGATAACCAGCAGTTTCTCCTTTTGTCTCAATATTTTCTGTGTCATATTTTACACAAATCCTATATTCAATAACATCCATTTTGTCATTTGTGGCAGCTTTTGAAGTGAATCACCCTAAAATTTTGTGGTTTGGGAAAGGGTTAACCTCTCTTTTCTTTGGCTTTGGGTTACTACCACTGCTGTCCAGGCGTAACCCATAGCATCTTTGCGCTACAATTTCTCAACATGCATGCTTCGGCAATAGGCCTATAGGAGTACAGAAAAAAATATAATCGAAAGTAACATTTATAATTTTATGATGAGAATAATGAAATTGACGTAACAATAATTATGAATGAAAATGCTAAATAAAATGTAAATGAATATAAGTTTACAAAACGGTTTAAACGGTCCATGTCAAAGCAGTTTCTGTGTCATTTTTTCATTTTTTTTAACAAAACATATTTTTTCAAAGTTCGGCGTTAAGAATATTAAAATAGCCTTTATATTGTCGTTTTTTTAAAGGTTCAAAGTGGATTCGACAATACAATTCCCTTTCGACATAGCAATTCTAGATTTTCATGAACATTTGCTATTAAAGAGATACATTCCAACCTTTCACAGAGCTCTTTACATTACCTTTTCAAGAAATTTAAATCTGATTAGCCCTTTCCCAAATAAGACCTGGTTTTGACGGCCGAATGGCAAAGGTCGGTGAGAATATTGAGGCAAAAGAAAAACCAGGATTTTCTTCTTTTCCTTAAATATTTTCTCAGCTTTATTGTACACAAAATATTTCGATGTTAACATCATTTGTGTCGTCCACAGCAGCTTTCAGAGTGAACAAACCCTAGTTTATTGTCGTGTGGTAAAGGGTTAAAGGTAGACATTACTGAATGAACAAATGATTCTTTTTATCACTTTTATAAAATACTCAATTCAATATTTCGGCAAAGTTTGCCTTTTTCAAACTCTTGAAAAAGGCAAATTTTGCCGAAATATTGAATTGAGTATTTTATAAAAGTATCACTTTTATAAAATACTCAATTCAATATTTCGGCAAAGTTTGCCTTTTTCAAACTCTTGAAAAAGGCAAATTTTGCCGAAATATTGAATTGAGTATTTTATAAAAGTGTTTTATTGTATTCCCTGAGGAATAATATTGTGATATTGTGATTCTTTTTATGCTGTGATATTGCAAGTCCCTGTATCTGTTCGCTCTACTTTTTAAACCTACTTTGACACCAACACTCGGACTAGATAGCTGAATTCTGAAATAAAATAATAGAAATGATAAATCCTTTTCCAAACGGCATTTTTTAGGGATTTCACATTTGAACGGTGCTACATATGACAAAAATGGTGTTGAAAAAGATAGATATGATTGGTTTAAGATATAGAGCAGAAAAATGAGGCAAAAGGAGAAAATGCTGGTGACCAGCATTTTCTTTTTTTGTTTGAATGTTTTCCCAAGCCATTTCTAATAGGAATGTCAAAACCTGGTTTTGTTTGGGAAAGGATTAAAGAAAAATGACTGACTTGGACTACATTCTAAAATGTATCAAAAGTACATGCAACTTAATACGGTGGGTCAAAAGCAATACACTTTATCAGACTGTCCATAAGGGACATTAAGTTTGATGTATAATTATGTGCCTTTAGACAGAAACTGGTTATTTTAAATAGTCGGCAAGGATTGACTATTTTTTACTAATAGTCGAGTAGCTGTAGCCTATAGTTCTATACTAAATTGCAATTTCATAATGCTACATATATTAATTGCCATTTTCTGTTACTTGATAGATCGCTTCAAGACACAATCACAATTAAAGACGTTATTTTTTTGCTAATAGTTGGCTTATTCTAAGACGCAGAGGTGAATCGCTTTTTTCTTTACACCATAATCCATTAAATACATTGACTATTTGAAATTCAAGAAAGAAGAACCAAACTTACCTTCAAAATTTAATTTTCCCGGACTTTTCGTGGTAAGCCCATTGACTAGTTCTCTTGCTTCTGCAGGCGTAATCTTTTCACCATTGCTCTTAATCAATCTATAAATATCCCTGGCTGAGATATAGCCCCTGTTATCCGAGTCCAGCAACATAAACGAGTCTCGGATATCTTCGGCAACGTCCGTCTCTTTCATACGTTTGAACATCAGTACTTTAAATTCTTCAAAGTCTATTTCACCGTCACCTTAAAAAATATTCCAAATTAACGTCGATAAAAAGTAAATAAAACACACCTTACTGCATTCATAGTGTGACAATTGTTGTGATTCTAATCCCTTCCATCGTCTAAATTACAGCTGGATGATCTAAATATTTTTTTAAACTTCCGTACGAATATCTAAGATCATCTTATGACTAGGTTTTTTCACCTTCTACCAAAGCCCTGCCAAAGTGTCATTTGCCGCTATACATTCTCGCCGGAGACGAACTGAGCTTTTTTAAACGTGTTCCAAAAAGATATAATTCGATTCTAAAACAATCATTTTTTCGTTGCTATCAGCATTTTTGTCCTGTTAAGATTTCTAATTCCATGTTTTCGGGTGCTCAACAAATATCATGTTAGCAAACGGAATAACTAATGAAACCTAGTACATACCGTTGACGTCTATTCTCCCAACCATTCCATCCAGTTCCATCTGTGAGGGGTTCTGTCCGAATGTTTTGAGAGCTTTTACAAAACTCGTCAATATCTAAAGTGCCGCTATCATATTCACCAAAAAGGCAAAACGCTTAGCGAAACTCTGCAAGCTCACATTAAACCTGTTCTATTTAAACCTAGTACATGGTACATACCGTTGACATCTATTCTCCCAACCATTTCATCCAGTTCCATCTGTGAAGGATTCTGTCCGAGCGCTTTGAGTGCCTTTACAAACTCGTCCATGTCGATTGTGCCACCGCCGTCCTCGTCAAACAGACCAAACGCTTCTCGAAACTCTGTAATAGATACAATAATTGATAAAAACATGCATATTGTTCTTTTTTGATATGTGAAAAATGATTAACGTAGACCAATTTGATATTTCAATGACAATTTTCCGATCACTTGGCCTGATTCAGTCTGTGAATTCACGACTCTTCAAACGCTTCACGAATCGGTAAAAAGTAATGTTAAAAAGTCATATACGTAGGTTAGATATTTTGAGCAAAATAACAATGCGTTGGCTCCTACCTGTGCATGATAACACAGTTTATGTGGTACACCTCTTTATCTCGGGCGAGAAAAAGAAATTGTGGTGCGAATAGCAAATTTTGTCAGATTTATCAAGGATTAATTTCCAATGATCGTGACTAGAAACTAGAATCCGCTAATCCACAAACAACATAATGTAGAAACGAACAAGTCCGTTAAAACAATATACAAGAGGGCCAGAATGGCCCTATATCGCTCACCTGAAAGAAGTTTGTGACACGCCCACTTTTTTTTTACAAATCAAAAATTTGAGAACAAATTTTGAAAAGGGTCACTCAAGGAACATTGTTGCCAAGTTTGGTTCAAATTGGCCCAATACTTGATTTTTTAAAGAGTTTTCTTATGATTTCTCTAAGTCTGATAACCCTGCCCTGCCACACCCACATTTTTAGAAGACAAAGAAAATTTGTGCACACATTTGTAAAAAAGTCACTCAAGGAAAATTCTTGCTAAGTTTCGTTCAAATTGGCCCAATGTGTTTTTAAGAATTTTCTTATGGAGGCTCTAACTTCAGTAAGCCACGCCTTGCCACGCCCGCTTTATCTGACAAATCAAAATTCGCAACCAAATTTCAAAAAGAGTCATCAAAAGAATATTTCTGTAAAGTTTGGTTCAAATTGGGCCAACGGTTGATTTTTGAAGAATCTTCTTAGGATTTCTCTAAGTCCGGAAAGCCATTTCCTGCCACGCCCTCTTTTTCTAACAAATTAAAAATTTGCGAACAAGTTTTGAAAAGAGTGACTCAGGGAACATTACTGCGAAGTTTGCTTCAAATTGGGCCAACGGTTGATTTTTAAGGAATTTTCTTAGAATTTCACTAAGTCCGAGAAGCCACGCCCTGCCACGCCCACTTTTTTCTGACGAATAAAAAATTCACGAACAAATTTTTAAGAGAGTCACCCAAGGAACATTTCTGCCAAGTTAGGTTCAAATTGGGCCAATGGTTGATTTTTTAAAGAATTTTCTTAGGATTTCTCTAAGTCCGATAAGCCACGCCCTACCACGCCCACATTTTTTGACGAATCAAAAATTCGCGAACAAGTTTTAAAAAGGGTCACCCAAGGGACATTCCTGCCAAGTTTGGTCAAAATTTGCCAAATGGTTTAGGAGGAGAAGATGTTTAAAGAAATGTGAACGGACAGACGGACAAACGGACGGACAGACGGACGGACGACGGACGGTGAGTGACCACAATAGCTCCCCATGAGCACTTCGTGCTCAGGTGAGCTAATAATGTTACTTTACGCTCTTCAGAAATATCTGCTTTTCTACGCACAAGTGTACCGCAAAATAAACCACGTTTCATTTATAAGAAATTTTGACAAACGTTTCTTCTGTGTATTTCTTTTCAAAACGATATAGTGCATGCGACATATCAAACAAATTTCAAATACAAAAAACAAGTTTTGAGTCTTTTATTAAATGGGTAAGTGATATCAATTATTTTTCTTACCTTCTATTCGTTCTTCTGGAATATACTCACCGTCCTACAACAGGAAGGAAGAAAATGAAAACAAACATCAGATATTCATATAGTGGGACGAACGGGGGAGGTCGATGTTTACATAATTATATTGCTTATTAACCTGTAATTAACCCGATAAACTATGCAGCAGTGATAGATACATCGTCTTACATCGGCCATTTATCTTATTCTCCGATTTTAATTTCAAACCAATAACCTGACATCCCTATATGTAATTGATTTTGACGATTTGTGATCGGCCACTCTTTTTGGGACGTCTATACAATAATATATTATCAAAATTCTGTACCCATGCCTCTTTTACAAACATACATGTAAAACTCTCGTGAACAATAAAGAGATGACCTCCGTCATTTTGATATAGACTACGATTATTTTCTTGGCCTAATAAACTGCTGTATTCCATTATCATCTGTCAAGTATCAGTAAAAATGACTAGGGCATAGACATGCATGTCGTAGGGTATCATCATCATCATCATCATCATCATCATCATCATCATCATCATCATCATCATCATCATCATCATCATCATCATCATCATCATCATCATCATCATCATCATCATCATCATCATCATCATCATCATCATCATCATCATCATCATCATCATCATTTCCAAATCGATTGTTTTCAACAAACTTACATTACAAGCCATCTGATTGGACGAGACGTATGTCTCGGCCAATTAGATGGATTGTTGTGTTATTTTACAGGTAAACTTGTAGTTAGATGGGTTAGTGAATACGATCCCTGGTATCAATTCTTATTTCCATTTAGCATAAAAAGGTGAATGCCATTTTTAAGAGGGGCTGGGGTGGTAAAATAACAAATTAATGAATGACACATACCCATTAAACAACAGAGATGTACCAATACTATGTCCAGATACCGGTAAAAGACAATGAAGCTAGCTGACTTTCAAAAGAAGTACATATCAAAAGGGTTTATTTTATTACCAAATATTTATGTTAGCAAACAAAATATTTGATTATTTGTTTACATTAGAATGTATTAAATAAGTGAAATCAATCTTTGATGTCCTCTTAATCCTTTCTGCACTATTCATGACGTTAACCCTGTCTCGAACAATTCTGGGTTTTGCTTACTACCAGCTTTCGAAAGCCCGACAAAAAGGACAACATACTCTTAAAAAACCCCAATGCTTTCAAACTCGTAGCATCTGATAGGCATACGCTTTTTTGTGTAAATGTTATTATATTTTGGTTAGTATAAAATGTGTTGTCTCAGAGATGGCTACATTGACCCAGTACTGTAAAAGCCTTTATTTTCGCCAGCTCAATATTTCGCGATTTTGTTGTGTCGGACGTATTCGCGAGTTTATAATTTATCATAAGAACTTGTATTTTCGTTGTTTTCCGGAAATATTCGATTCGTTTTTTTTTTACAAATTCCACACAGAAGAATTCGTAATTTATTTCGCCGATTCGCTCATCCCCCTTATTCACTGATTTCGTATTAAGGTAGTTCATCCCTGCTACGTCGTGATTTTTCGTGCGACGTCGGTAATATTTGCATTGGAACCTATTCGGGCGACGCCATAAACATCATTTTTAAATCAATCAATATTTCCGACGTCTCGTGAATCGTAGCGGACTACCTTAAATGATGATACCTTTTATCGGTCTCTATTTTTGTCTTTTGGGGAAGTGTTACGGTTGATCCCGATCCCTACTTTTCCTACTAGTAGTAAAAATGGACATGCAGTCGTAGCTGACTTTAACCCATTACCAGACGGCCAAATTTTGTACTGTTTCAATTTGAAAGATATTGCAGATGATAAGCTGATGAAATTTTAGAAGTCTTTTCAGTTTGGGTTAGAATACAATATGAAAAATGAAGAAATTGCTTGTGACAAGCAATTTCTTCATTTTCCACAGTGTTTTCCCAAGATTTTTCCTGTGAGGGCGTCAAAAAAGTGTAATTGTGCAGTAATGGGTTAACTTCACATTTCTTAAAAATGCTTTTTGACAAAATACTTTCGCGATTCTCAACAGCGTCGTAAAACAGTTTGTTCGAGCTGTACTTAACGCGCTTTGGCCACCAAAATAAGATAATCATATGGAGGGATTAAATCAAAAGTAAATAACCGATTAATTTTATACATAAATATTTCGTTAATTCAAGCACGAGGAGCGGCAGTAATTAGGAATCGAAAACATTATACAAACATTTGGCGCCACTACATTAATGTTTATATTCCGATTTTTTTCTTGCTTCTTTGCACGATTTTCTTTTAATTGTGTCATCTGGTGCAAATCGTATAGTTATAATACATGTATGCATCATTTCGGAAAGGACTAGCACGTCCCTTAAAAAGCCCTTGTAGATTGTTCATTGTGCCGCCTCAAAATAGAATACTAATTATTTCGATTTTAACCTGAAAACATTTGATTGATTGGGGTTTAACGCCTTTCAACTGCTATTTTATAAAAGTTGAAATAAGCATAATACGAATCGTATTAGTAAAAATTGAGCAAACGCAACTGCAGATTAATTTGTTACTTTACCCAGCCCTATACCATTTGTGCAATGTGTCTAAGTAGAGTTTTCCTATTTCATATTTGAGGGACGCCAAAAACAAGAGGTGCGTTCTTTAGAGCGAGATTTCTTGAGATATCTTGAGATTTCTTAGGATGTTTAAGGATAAAGCGTTCCTCTGAGTAAGACTTGTAAGACAATCACTGGGAGCCGCCATTGCTCTCTACTTCTTTCGGAACACCTCGGTATATTCTGTAGAATTTATATGGGAGAGAATTGACCGAGTTATTCCGATTGCTCAATGATTCATAAACCGCGGAGTTCCAAATGCTCCGTACTTATGCAAATGACGTCATCATGACGTCATTTGTATGAAGTATGGAACATTTGGAACACATCGCTTTTAATCTCGGTCTTATAAACGCAGTATCAAAAACATCTTAAGAAATCTTAAAAAATCTCACTCTAAAGAACGCGCCTCAGATTTCCTCTTCGACTCAAGCAGAAATCCTGCATGCACGATGTCGACATAACGAGTGTAAATTGTTTAATCCATTACCAAACGACAAAATTTTAGGGTGTTCTAAATTGAAAGATGTTGCAGACGACAATTTCAAGTGAAGGAAATGTAAAATCTTTTGGTCTTTTTTGGTAGAAAACATTGCAGGAAATGAAGAAATTGCTTGTCACAATTAATCTCTTCATTTTCTACGATGTTTTCCTAAGCATTTATCTGTTGGGGAGTCAAAAATCAAACTTTAACTTACCGATGACATTTTCAAACACCGTATGTAATAGTCATTAAAAATTCACTTTCAATTTACTTCAAACATGCATATAGATAAACTCATCAAAGATAAGAAAATAAATCCGGAGATTTACAGTTGTTTTGTATCGTTAATCCACACATTATTCGTCTTATCAGTGAATTAGATATCCTATGTCATTTGTAAACGAAAACAAAATATCTCTGGTTTTCAACCAAAACCTCGTAACTGCAGCTTTAAACAAGTTGCAGTTACTAGGTTTTCGTTGAAAAGCGACGATAAGGACGTGTTTTAGCGTACACTTCCAGATACAGAGCAATCGAATGGGGGAGTTCTTGTTATTTCAAATTCAAGTCCAACTATAAGACGATTCAAATGAGGACCCCCCGACAAACACAGGTGGTGAACTAAAACAATTTTCTCTACAACAAGGTATAGATATTTTGCGTTTAAATGTGAGTTTATAGATTTTTTTCTAATGACAATGAACTTCAAGGGCGGATCCAGGATTTTTTTCCAGGGGGGGGGGGTCAAAGCCCAAATACGGGCATTTTATAAGGAGTTATATAGTCAAAATTCAATTTTCGGCCAATTCCAGGGGAGGGCCATGACCCCCTGACCCCACCCCTAGATCCGCCCTTGAACTTGTTCTAAAAACAGGCCGGGTTTACCTTTTTGTATTGACAAACTGTCGGCGTTAATATAAAATCTCGTAACTACGGCTTCGATAAAGCCGTAGTTACGATATTTTATAACAACACCCATGGAATACATTGATTACGAAAAAACGTCCCCCCGCTTTGGCCGAGTTCACCACCAGTTTCATGAAATTAAGTGAAATTTTGCATTTTGAAGTTATTACATCCTCTTGTCCGTAGCTGTGCAGATTGGCATTTTGTTATATAAGTTTTATATAAGTTCCATTTGCATACTGCTATAGATAAATGAAAGAAGATGACCATAAAAATAAAAAAAAATAAGCAGAAGATTTGTAATAAATTATTGTTTTGTATCTTTCACCCCAAATTACAAACGACAAATTCTTAGAGTGATCCAGTTCAAAATCCAATAAAAAACTACTACACAGACGACACTGTTAAGAAAAAATAGAATTGTGTTTATAGATCAATAATAATCTTGAGGCAAAAATGCTTATTATACGCATTTTCTTCATTGAAGTAACCAATAGAACAATACGACATTTGGTAGATATCAGAACGACAAATGACGCTAGACAGACCGATTGACGGGTAAATACAGAGAAAATATTGAGGCAAAAGGAGAAACTGCTGGTTATCAGTAGTTTCTCCTTTTGTCTCAATGTTTTTCAAAGCCAATTCTATTAGAGACGTCAAAACCTGATGTGTGTTCTTTAGAGCGAGATTTTTTTTTAGATATCTTGAGATTTCTTAAGATATTTTAGGATAAAGCGCTCTTTAGAGCAAGATTTTTAAGACCCTCAATGGGAGGCGCCATTACCCTATACTTCATGCGGAATCTCTCGGTCAACTCTGTACAAACAATATAAAAGAGATTTGACGGAGTTGTTCCGAACGCCCCATAATTCATAAAAATATACATGTGTAGATACAGACAAATTATATACAAAACACAAATGTAAAATAGAATGAACGAATGAAAGGGAAGAAAAAAGTTAGATATACCATATTTTAGTGATTTTATCCCATCTATGTTCTAGTTCCTTTGCTGTATATAACTCAGTTTACAAGCAATGAAAATAAGCTTAATTGTCGTATATCCTCAACGTAGCCTTACTGTTAATTGAATTAAATCGTTTATGACAAGACTGTACTTTCACTAACCCTTACCCAACCTTGACTTTTCAAACAATCTGGGAAATCCAATAATATCAACAAAAATGTCAGGATACTTGAAAGCAGATTCCCCAAAAACTTTTAATGTGACTAAAAGAAAGTTCAATGTTTTGTCTAAGAGAGCGGTTTAGAATACATACACACTATTAAGGAAATCTTGACTATTATCTATTTACATGTATACTATCATAGTATTATACATGTACATTCCAACATAAAAATGCCTTTTGATGCCATACAAGAAGAAATTGTGGAGAATGAAGAAATTTCTTCATCTCCCATTGATTTCTACCCAAAAAGTCAAAACCTCATCACAATGAAAATGTCTAGTGTCATTTTTTACAACTAGGGTAAGCTTAAAATTTTATCGTTTGGTAATTAGGGAAGAAAATGTTTAATCCCTTCTTTATAAACAAAAGGTCAGTGACACACACGTACATTAGCCATTAAAAATTAATGAAATGACATTTATACACATATTTAATGTGCATAACAACACTGCGGCGAATCAAATGACAACAACAACGATGACGACGACAACAACAACACCAACAACAACAACGACGACGACGACGATTGACGATTAATTTAGGGAAGGGTTTCTTTCAGCTTTTGGCTATGGCAATGGTGTCAACATTTATATTAATAAAATAAATGATCAACCCACATAAAAAAAAGTGTTAACAACGTGTTAGCGTCGTAAAACAATATCTAGATCAGATTTCTCTGTAAACATTTACAATGGAAAACCAGAGAGCGTGAAATAGATCCCCGGTTTAAACCCCAATATAGTGCAAAAGTCAAATTAATAATTAAACAGACAATATCGCTTTTAATCTTTACGATTCAACCCTTTAACAAACAGAAAAAATAGGTTGGTTCAAGTTAAGAAATGTCCGTGGTGTCCGTAGTCGAGAGGTAGAGCGTCGGCCTTGCGACTAAGAGGTTCCGAGTTCGATCCCCGGTAGCGGGGGTTGTTCAAGGCTTCTCAATGGCCCACACATTCGGTGCGAATACTGGTGGATTTCCTAGAAGCTCAATCAAGAGGGATTGAAATAAGAAACTTGCTTTCCAATGGATGTAAAATAAGTGCGTTCAAAGGAACGTCTGAAGAAAAGAAAAAGAATGGTTTCAGAGGACATAGTTTATGTAAAAGAAAAGTAAATTCGTGCATGTTAACACCAGAAAACATTAAATTAAAAAAAATCTTTGCACGCCAGATGATGAACGAATCGATGATGATGATGATGGTGGTGGTGGTGTGGCTGGCTGCAGATTAGAAATGTTTTAGGAAATAACCGCGTTTATATAATTGATATGCACTTTCTCATGAAAGCTTGGCATTAAGTATGCAAAAGAAGCAAGTGAAAGTATATATCGGATCCGGGATTTCTATGATGGAGTTCGAACATACAAAATGTGCATTCGTTTTCCTCTATTACGCGTTTTTTTACTGAAATGCTTTATCATCCCAAACCCATGCCCTCCGTTTACATCTTATTTAGGACTGCTCCAATTCAAAATGATGTCCAGACATGCAAGGATGCAGATGGGCGCCCCCCGCCCCCCTCATGAGAGAGAAATGTATGTATCTGCGCATAGCTCCGAAATATCAAATATGTAATAGTTATCATTGAAATCTGTCAGAAAAAATATGAAAATGCTGGTTATGAGCCATTTTCTTTTCTTGCAATACACCAGAAAAATGTCTTGCTTGGGAAGGATTAAATGGAAAGATGTCGGATATAGTGGTGCAAAAAAAAAAAAAAAAAAAAAAAAAAAAAAAAAAAAAAACAGGGGCCAGTTTCATTTTTAAGACGCATTTTTTGTCTTACCGATGACTTACGACAAATTTAGGACAAGAAACGCGTATCGCCAATTTATCAAGACATGGGGCCCGTATAATCAACGCTCGTAGGCTTAATTTTTGTGTAGTTACTTGTAACAACAAACCTGATTGGTCCAATCTAATTTCTCGTGCACTCAGATGTTTTGTTACACATTTTATACAAACACTTGGTCGTAAGATCTTTGAAAATACGAGCCCCTGGATTATGCGATTGTTGTTTTAACCGATATTTAAGACATCGTTAAGTCAAAATTACTTCTTAAATGTTTTCATGAAACAGGCCCCTGACTTTTCGGAAGCGTTCACACCGAAAAGTCGTCTGCTTCAAGTCTGTTTTGTGTATTTTCTCAGCTAATACTCGACGGATTTTGACGAGATAAAGTGCATCGCACGCGCGTCATTGAGAGGGACATTTCCCCGGTTCTAACTCACTCCGCATCAAATCCCATGGTTTCTCCAAACATTCAAAATGAATGTTTTGGTTGCATTTTAATGAAACTATGAAATTCTATGCATAAAGAGGTTCAGGAATGACCCTCTCAAAGGCGCGTATGGTGCAATTTCTCGTCAAAATACGTAGAGTTTAAACTGAGATATAGAACAAAATATACTTGAAACAGACAATTTTTCGGTGTGGACCCTTCTCCAAATCACGTGGATTACCCATCGTGTAATTGTTTCTTTGTCAACACCCAGTTTGTCGCCTTAAGTACACTACATAGAATCATGAGCCGTGACGAAAGGTTGGTGTATATTCCAATACATGTAAAAAAAATTGGAAGAGAAGCATGTTTCCCATTGAAAAAAAGCGAATAATGGCACATTTTGCGCGGTGGCCGTGAGAGTTCAGTAGCTGTCTCCAGATAGTACGATGTCTTTATCACAGGATGTTCGGTTCCGAGTCACATATTTACATAAATCGAAATCCCTCTTCCCCCGTCAATTTAGACTCGCTGATCTTTGATCATTCAAAGGACATTGTTTAATTGTAGCTTTGAAATTGAACAACGGTGAATGTTCGAGGTTTTGCAAAGGGTTTAATCGGTGACTGAACCATTAGCCATACACAATATGATCTATTCAGTGTGTGAGTAAATTACTTCGACACGCATTTTGTGATAGGTTAATTTTTTTCACCAAGCACGCATAGACAGAGCCAGCCGCCAGAGACAGAGCCACCGATAGAAATTGCTCAAACTTTACGTTTGCCAATCGTTTCTAAGGTTTTGTTACATGTGAAAGCAATGTCTGATCGAGATTATCCCTCGATTAGTATATCACATGTTTTGGCTGCAGCAATTGGCTATTTACCGTTGAAATGTACATGAATACATGATGTAAACAAGAAAAAAATCACATAGGGTCGACCCACGACGACAATGATCCTGTGAAAACCCTGCCGACTTTGAAGCTCACAGAATAAGAACAGGCAGATAAATGGTCTTAGGGGAGCATGACATTCCCGGTTTTTCGATTCTAAGCCCAAGAAGAAAATAAATGAACAACAAAGTTGAACACTCACCTGTTTTTGTCAAAAAATCGCGACCCCAGAGACAGAGCCACACATGGCCGGAAGCGCCCCAGAGGATTTAAGCGGCAGAGCCAATGGCATCACAGTTCTGTGACGAGCGGAACTGATTTTCGCCATCTAGCCATTAGGTCGCTGCCCAGAATCATTAAAGTGTATCAACACATCAATATATCAGAAGGCTAGATGTTTAGGGCGCGTTGGAACTATCTCGATAAATTACCGCTACCTCGATGGTCTGGGAACAACACAAATGAGTTTTTGGGCAGGTAATCTGTTCAGGAGACCAGAACATCTGAAATGTTTGCTTCATTGTAGTCAATTTGACTACGCACTGCATCAAAACATGTGATGGTGGTCAGAAACTGAAAATATTTACAATATCTGCCTCGAGATGCCTGCCGATATGTCAACACAGGGCGAAAATGCAATCCACCAGTCCTGGAATTAATGTCGTCCTGCTCGTATTTTCCACTATTTAATGGGGTTTTCGGTCTTCATCCATTGCTAAAACATGGTAGCATTGCACTGCATCGCCAGATTTTTAAGTAATGCGCTCTTTGAAAGAAAAAAAAAACAAATAAAAGCGAGAGCTCACCTTTGTCCGTTTGTCAAAATACGGGGATTTCCACTACCTCGACAGTTACCGGATGTGGCGTGGGAACAAATTTACGTTAACACATTTTCGAGGTAGCTCCCCTGATGCCCACCCGTGTAGAGGTAAGTTCCCGTCGGATACCATCCTTTGAATACAGATTTTAGACCAAAAGGTTTGGTTTATTGGGGTTTTATGCCGTTTCTAACTACTAGGGTCATATCACGGCGGCTGGAATCTCTAACCATGGATTTCTGATATTTCTCTCACCAGTACTACCACAACACCCTATCCGAGCCTCTAGCTGCTCCCCCACATAGGTTCACGATATCAAACCATTGATGGGTGACATTTTTGTCAAATAGGGTATTTGCCGCGGCCGGGTATCGTTTGCACCAAGGACCTCTCGAATGAGAGGCAGATGCGCTACCAGCTGCGCCATGGCCGCGACTTTTAGACAAAAAGGACCTGCGAGTTGCAAGTTAGTGTTGACTATACCACAAGCCAATGCAGTCAATCTCCTATCACATACAAACCTCCGAATATAAATTTTTGTATAAAAGGGCATTGGAGCTGTTACTTTGTGTCGACTATAGAACAAGAAAACGGAATAGAGTTTCTATCGGATACCAACCTCACAAACCATCTGAATCTAGATTTTTGTTTAACCCTTTCTCAAACGACAAAATTTTAGGGTAATCCAATTCAAAAGCTGCTGCAGACACCGAAGTGGATGTTTATCAAGGTTGGATTTGTGTACTATATATCTCAGAAAATATCGAGGCAAAAGGAGAAAGTGCTGATTATCAGCACTTCCAAAGCCTTTCCTATAAGGGACGTCAAAACCAGGTCTTGTTTTGGAGAGGGTTAAAAAAGGCATTGGAGTTGTTAAGTGTTATTAACTATAAAACTAACCAATGGAGTTAAAATCTTTTATCACATAGACGTCGCGCACGGTATTGCGGCACTAAAATGTAACGTCAAACTAGCGAACGTCAATTGCGTAACAATAAGTTTTTTGCGTAGACGATTGTGTTGTGCTTTTAATGCTTACTCTCTTTAAAAAACGAACAAAAATTCTTTCTAGCAAATTTATACAAAATAAGATCTTGAAATGAGTATGACAATGAAAAGTATCAAGGCTTTACGCTTATTTTGATATATAACAAAGTTGAGAGAACGAAAACGATTCCTACAATATTCAGTTATGAATCGCGGAGGGTAGCATTTTTTTTTGAAAAGTGAATACCGTGCGCGACGTCATACCATCCTGTGAATCCGGATATTTGTCTGAAAGGACTAATAGATGTTAGTTAGTGTTGGCTATAAAACCAGCCATTGAAGTCTAGTTCTAATCAGATACTAACCTCTGAATCCAGATTTTGTCCCAAAAGGGCATTGGAGTGGTTACGTAGTGTACGGCACATAATTATTGTTGGCGCAGGATCGTATGGCACATGTTTACATTTTGTTCAATGTAAACAAAACATTGTTGTATTATTGAACTGAAGTATATTCCGTTTTTATTCACCTGAAAGGGTATGGCTAAGTAAAGAGGTTATTCGACGAGTTTACTTCTCGATACCTTGGTAGATACAAGAGAAAAGCGTGCGGCACGAGCATGAACATATTTCTAAATTGAAAGAATGCGCGATTGTAAAATGTGTTGTCATAAAACCTCGTAACTACAGATTGATTCACGCTGTAGTTGTAATGTTTTGCAACAATACCGACGATTTACCGCTACTCGAGAAGGCTGTTTCTCCCATGTTTAAATGGAATGAACCGTTTATTAGGCTCCGCCCTGTCTCCCGAAAAGAAACAGAATATAACCTTGCACTCATTATTGTCAATATAGCAGACGATTACGTTGTTTATAAATATTCATAGCGCATAAACGCCTTTCCAGTTGTTTTCAATAACAATGGACAGGTCTGTGTAAATAAACAAATGATCAAATTATCGTGCGGCCTTTATATATATGCTCACTATAGCATATATATATTCTGATTTTTTTCGGGAGACAGAGCGGAGCCTAGTAAACGGTTCATTACATTTAAGCTTGAGGAGAAACAGCCTTCTCGCTTAGCGGTACATCGTCGGTATTATTGCAAAACATTATAACTACAGCGTGAATCAGGCTGTAGTTACGAGGTTTTATAACAACTCATTTTACAATAGAACGTTCTTTCAATTTCGAAATGTGTTCATGCTCGTGCCGCACGTTTTCCTCTTATATCAACCAAGATATCGAGAAGTAAACTCGTCGAATAACCTCTTCGCTTAGCCACACCCTGTGAGGTGAATAAAAATGGATTATACGTCACTACTTATAAGAAAATTTAGTCATGTTTTATACAACAATGTTTTGTTTACATTGAACAGAATGTAAACATGTGCCGTACGATCTTGCGCCAATCTTCTGAATCCAGATTTTGGTCTAAAAGGGCCTGTTTGTTGCTAAGTAGTATCCACAATAGCATTGACCAATGGAGTTTAGTTCTTTTCATATACTGACCTCTGAATCCAGACTTTGGTCTTGAATGGAGTTTTTGATTAGTGTTCAATATAGAACTTGCAAAATAGTTTAGTCTTTATCATTTACCATTATCCGAATCCAGATTTTGGTCTAAAGGTCATTGGATTTGTTAATTAGTGTCCACTATAGAACTAGTAAATATTAGGTTTCTATCGCAAACTAACCTCTGAATCAAGATTTTGTTTTCTAAAACGGCGTTGGAATCGCTACGTAGTATCCATAAAATAACTCCCCATCAGAGTTAACTTCGTATCTTATATCATTCTCTGAATTCATATTCTAATTTTATTCCAATGGTCTGGGAGTTTTTAGTTAAACTACATGTGTACACCATTTACAGTAGATATCCAACGTGACATTTCAGAAGCGTTCACACAGAAAAACCATACGCTTCAATGATGTTTTGATTAATATATCAGGTTATGCTTTACAAATTTTGACAAGATACAATGCACTGTATGTGCCTTTGAGGGCAATGCCCGGTTCTAACTCGATCGGCACCATATCCCATGGTTTCTTCAAACATTCAAGCGAAAGTCACATGGGTTAGCCATCTTGTTATCATTTCGTTTTCTGGTCGGTTGGCATCGCAAAATATTTGAAAAGTTATAGCAAAATATTTGACCAGGGTCGAGATTATTTTTGTCCGTAGTTATTATTCATCCTATACAATATCCACCGTGTTAAAGGTAGGAACTTCAATCTGTCCCAAATGATATTGTTTGTACCAAAATAGTTAGTAAGACCAATTCATTGTATTTTTAGTACATGTATGTAACAGCTGTAAAAAAAAGTTTTCGAGTGTCAATTCAATTTAATTTTGTTTTTGATTACTATATTTATGACAGACTCGATATTAATTATGAGGTCAGTCTTTTAATGCTGAAGAAAAACATTTTTATTGTGGAACACCCAAGAAAATCGTAGCAATTATATCGGAATAAAATGTTTTATTCCGATATAAAATTGCACATTTTTATTTCCTTTATTCATTTTTTGCTAATTGTTGCAATCTAATTAATGTTTGTACTGTAATTTATTGGGGTATATGTCGGAAGCAATCTTGAAACTATGCAGTTTTAAGAATGGACAAATGTTACGGAACTCATTTTGAGCTGTTTTGAAACTGCTTAATATTATAGCGTATATATTGATATTTTGATGTAGAACGGCGTACTCTCATTTCAGAACCCATCTTTAACATAATCATTTCTTTTGGGAAGGGAACTTAATAAAACACAAAACAAATCATATTAGGCTGTTTTATTTGAATACCTGTTCGGTACCGAACAGCCAAAGCTTTGCGCCGAACCAACCCAATCCTTACAACTTCCGTTCTACCGAAAATGATTCGTACCCTAGAAATTTCGTACCTTAACTTTACCAGTTCGTTTACATGAACAAAAAAGGCATATCGTCCAAATCATAGACAATATTGTCATAATAGTGATATGGTTACTCGATTCTGATTAATTATTTTCGAAAAGGTTGCAGTAATTGGCGTTATTCCATTTTGCATCACCATTTACAGTTTTTTTTTTCAATGGACCGATTTTTTTAATATTGTCTAGTATATATTGTTTGAACCATAATTAAATCTAATTATTTATTCAAAGTTTTCTAACCATCGAAATTAAAATGCTTAATCTTAGTTGAAATTTATTGGGTAGATCTATTTGGATATACAAATTTGAGAGAAATATAGCGACTATAGCAATTTGATTCGAAATAAAGCAATTGTTGGACCGAAATCGAAAGCTGGTTAGAAGAAAGCTGTGTTTTAATAAATGTAGTCGATCAGAAAGACTTATATTTTATCAAAGTTTGGTGCAAATACCGATAGGATTTTTTCTTAAATGTATGTGTACGTTCTCCAAAGAGATCGTAAATAATAATGCTTTCGCTTAATATGATTTTGATATATTCTCCTCGGCTTCAATTATTCAAATTTGCAAGCACTTGGTCGCCAAAGTGGTGGTGAACAATTGCTTTAAACCGGGTTCTTAAAGATTCTACAAAACCACAATAAAAATGATGCGAGTCGTAAGATCGGAGCGGATGTCACGGGTATTACATCTTACACACTCAGACTTGAAAAACGAAGAATTGTTTATATGCCGGGCAACTGAAAGATAACAGTCTAGCATATAAGGTTGCTGCCGTGCGTAAGAGCACAACGAATCTACTTGAAGAGAAGGTTTAAGGTAATAAAAAACAGTAAAGTCTTGTGATGATGTTCTTTCATCCCATTGTTCTGTATAGTACGACCTTACTCTAGTCGAATATATTTTTTCCCATTTAATTTTGACGGAAAAACTCCATTACTGACACAATAATCACTGATATTAATTAATTCATATGTTTTGCATAATCGCATTATTGAATCAATAAATCATTCTGTACTTAAACCTTATATATGAGTTGGAAAACGGAGAAGGAAAAACGTTTTTACTACAGAGTCGTTTTGAAGTCTACATAATTGACCAAAGAAATTTAATTTTAGCAACTCGATTTCTGTTTCTAATGGAATCATTCTTACCAGACAAGGAAATGTTGGTTCCTGACCATGTTCGTAGACCTTGAAAATGTTTGATACTGAGTCGATGTAAGCGTTCGATCATAACCATATTATTGGTTAAGAATGTAGGAAGTAGTTCGACTCCGAACAGTGCTTTGGGCAAAATAACTGCTTTGTAGATGTTTCTACTTGTAAGCAGATTTAAGCCATTTGAATGCAAAACATTTTTACTTATTCCAAAAAAGTAACGTCGGAGTTTCTTACATACATTTTCTGCCAAAAATACAACACTCCAAAGTAGACAATTTCTTCTTTTTCATCGATAGTTTTTATCACCGACTTACCAAACACGATTACTATTTTGAAAGGCATTCTTTGTTTTATTGAAAATAACAACAGCACATTAGTAAGCGTTATATTAATACCTCCCATTTCATGAGTATGAGTAGCAAAGATCAATTAAAGTTTGTATGGATTTAGAAGACAATGATAAAAGGGTCATATCGTAAGCAAAAGACGGGGCACTGAGATTGACATTATCATTCTTAAGTCCAAAATATTGTTTACCAGATTTTCAATTAATTCATTGATATAGCAGAGATATAAGATATAAGAATGATGACCAAATTCCTTATTGCCCTGTAAAATAGGGAACCAGTCCGAATAGTATCATGCGTGTAGAAGGGTTTAAAGTGACATTTCAAAATTCATTTTACATAAATTCTACTTTTATTCTATCTGAAAGAGCATGTTTTCTTATGGAAATGCTGAAAATTTCAAGCAAAAATATTGAACCGTTTACGAGAAATATATATTTTTGTGCTAAAATGAAACAAATTGTTGTGGACAACAGTTCAGATTTATATAGAATTTGTCATTTCTGTCTAATTTTTAAGGCGTGATTTTTGTTTATAAATAACAACTTCAAAAAACTGATAGCATTTCTACGCACTAGAATAAACAATCTTTGCATCAAGACATACTTTTAAAAAATGAAACAAATTTGAAATGTCACTTTAAGCATGCGCATACTGTTTTTGTAATAATTTCATGTTGCTAGACCACAAAACAAAAACAAGTTGGCTTTATTACGCTTAATTAGTTTGATGACCATATTCCGTGATTTTTTTTGCAAATCAATGTAAAAAATCCTCCGTTTTTTTAATTATTTTTTTCACATTTTATAGCATGCATATTTAAAGAGATTTAATTTTGTTTAGTTTTATTGCCATGCATTTCTAAAAAACAAACAAACCACGTTATTTATGCACACATATTTATTTTCATGGGGAATATCTTTTTCTCTCTTGGTTTTAGCTCACCTGAGCACAACGTGCCCAAGGGGAGCTGTTAGAGCCGTCTGTCGTCCGTCGTCACCAATTTCTTCAAACATCTTCTATTCCTTAAGCATTGGGTTGATCCTTACCAAACTTGGCAGGAATCTTTTTTGGCAAACCCCTTCCAAAATTTGTTCGTGAATTTTTGATTCGTCAAACATTGTCAGCGTGGCAGGGCAGGACTTATCAGACTTAAAGAAATCATGTGAAAATGTTTTAAAATTCAAACATTAGGCAAATTTGATCCAATCTTGGCAGGAATGTCCCTTTAGTGACTGTAGTTAATGAATTTCTGATTGGTTGAAAATGGGGATGTGGCAGGGCGGGGCATATCAGACTACGAAAATCGTTAGTCAATTCTTCAAAAACCTACTCCTTAACAATTATGCAAATTTTAACACAACTTGGCAGTAATATACCCTGGGTGACTCATTTCAAAAGTTATTCGCGAATTTTTGATTCGTCAAAAAATGAAAGCGTGGCAGCACTTCAAGAAATCATGAGAAAATTCTTTAAAAATCATTTATTTAGCCAATTTGAATCAAGCTTGGCAGGAATGTTTCTTACGTGACCGTCTTTTAACACATGATTGTTAATTTTTGATTGGTCGAAACATGCGGGCTGGGCTTATCAGATATAGAGAAGCTACTTGATATTTCTTCAAGAATTTCCATCTCCTTAATCATTGGGCCAATTTGTACACAACTTGGCAGTAATGCACCCTTGGTGACTCATTGCAAAACTTGTTTGCGAATGTTTGATATATCAAAAAATATTGGCGTGGCAGGGCGGGCTTATCAGACTTCAAGAAGTCATCAGAACATTCTATAAAATTAAACCATACGGCCAAATTGACTCAAGCTTTACAGGAATGTTCCTTGAGTGACTTCTTTAATACATAGTTGTGAATCGTCGATTTGTGGAAATATGTGTGCATGACAGGGCTTATCTTCCTCATACAATAAGCATATAAAAACCTGTAATGTATTTCATTCTATTATTTCAAAATTTGATTGTAAAGCTTAATATGATTATAAAAACAAATTGGATCAGATGATGATACTCAATACACGTAGTTAATATGACATGCAAATGCTACTACATGCCATATGATTGAATGCTTATGAGATCTCATTGCATCCATTGTAAATCATGAAAACTTGATTTACAATAATCTATTGTGACCTTTATTTCTTCACAACAATATATATATTGTTCACAATCCAAAGAAATATATACACCTAGAACTCAGGTGAGCGACAACTATGCCATTCTGGCACTCTTGTTTATAGATCTACGTATTTAAATTTCAACGAATATATCTATAAAATACAAAAAGGTTCAATATTTCAAAGGTAATGAAACGTGAAAGAGGTACTGGTTTTGGCAGATTCTTCATAAACATATAAACGTATTTAGTGATTGACGCCTGATTAGTTGATAATTTGAAGCGACGGGTTTCAGTTGAATATAGAATGAATTTAATGGAGAAAAAAGATTTATAACAACATAAAACCGGCAAACAAGTGAACGGTGAACGATCAGCTAACATTTGGTACTAATGTCTTTATTATTCAGTTTTATATTGAACGATACATTCTAGAAGAATAAAACGCCATATTTTCTTTTTTTTGTTCATTTTACTAATTTCAAAACTGATTTGTGAGAATCCAGAATACAAGACAGTACAAGTATCCACCACACAAACTTTCTGCGGCATTTATTTCCTTTAGTGGCGTATCAGACAGACAAACACGTGGAAGAAGTTTTTCACTGTCGTCCATTACTAATTCAAACTCCCTGTCAAACATGACCTGACCGGTCAATTTATTCAGCAGGGCAAGATTCTTTTCTGTAAGCATGTATTCGTCGTGACGAAGGACCACCTGATCACAAACGAAAAGCTTTGATAAGTCTACAGTAGAGTAACGCCGTGAAATGTCTTTCAGTCCGTAAATTGGTCTCCATTTTCTAGAGTCTTGAACCGAAATATTCAAAGATACAATTGATTCCGAGTCCAGTTTCCAGTATGGTACATACGTTCCGCCTGGCATCTCCTTCAATCTAAATCTCAGAAGAGACTGTTCAAATAGAATTTGCAGTCCTTGAATGACAATTTTCAAAATATGTTTCATTACACGAACGATATCTCTTGACAGAACATCGAGGTGAACAGTCTTTGTTTCGAGTTCAACTACAACGCATGGATCGTGATCAATGTCTCTCTCTATTATATCGAATATCCTCATTATTTTCCAGTAGGAAGGCCAAGGACTCGAGACTTTGAAAATTTTATGAACCAAGTTAGAATTTAAAGCCACGTTATTTGACTTGAGGACTGAGATCACCGATACATTTTTCTGTAAATATGACAGCTTTACTAACAGGTGCATTGGATCTGTGTACAAAACCTTGCTTGGATATTCACAGTCGCCGAACGAATTTCTTATCTGTACTGATTTACAAAATATATCTCGGCAGCTTTCGTTTATCTGAAACGATAAAGTGCGAATATCTCATAATTATATGTCAGACATGCCCGTAGGAAGCAGTTTCAGATTAAGGGGCCTTATTTTTACAAGGCGGGTGCAGGGGTCGGGATTAAACATTGAAATATGCTAAATGGATGAAGAAGTCATATCTATTATGTCTAATTTCATGAGTTAATGAAGGGATACATGGACTGTGTGTTACAAAATACGTGAAAAATAAAGTTATTTCGATTCATTTAACAATGCCAAAAATCGCCTTCGCAAGAAAATTAGTGGGGGTATTTAGACCCCTCAACGTCCTATTTCTACCAATCTATACGAGATTATATTTCCGTACAAGATAATAAACCATTTCCAAAACAAGTTATGTTTTTATTATGGCCCCCTTTAGAAAGACTTTGTCAGACGTAAATTAAAGACAAACAGACTCCGAGAAAAAGATGCAAAACAAAAACCGATTTGCTGGAAAGGTTTACAATGTTAAAGTATGACCTAAAATAAACAGAGAGACGATATTTCAAGCGATTAACCATGCACTGTTAACTTCCATAAATTAATTTAACACCGGATGTTAACGTTTATGGCTATACGTAACGGGTATCTGCCACATCCGGTGAAAGTCCGTATGCAGTCGGGTGATCATGTGATATAAGATATAGTATGTACAAAATTTCGTCAACACGAGAAAAATATCATTCCCTTTCATTGTTTCAACAAGTTTTTGCAAAAAGGGCCGTCCTACGCAGGTCTTGTATGGAAAAGGTAAACATCCTAAAGTCGTAGTAAATCGTAGTGCTTGAATCTTCCCCAATTGGCAATAAATCGGATTATTCCAATTTAAAAGTTTTGCAGATGACATGAATATGTATAGACGAAACGTCAAAAGTCGCGGACCAACGTTGTAACACGCATATCGACCGTTTTCCGACCGACGTTAACGTTACGCGAAGGTGTAAAAAAAGTTATAACTTTCCCCAAAACATGAGAAATGACAAATTTTCAATGTTGGCCAAAAGAAAACATTTTCACAGTAATACCAATACATGCATACATGAAAATAGCACCGTACAAAATTAATAATCTCAACTATCAATAAATAAACAACAGAATTATTTCGTAAGTATTGAAAAATCAAGCTCTAATGAATATTGAAAGTGAATATTTTACACCTGTAGGAGAAATGGAGCCGTTTCATACGCTAAATATAACTTGTCAAGTATGCATATTTTTGTTATTAAGATATTTCTACTTGTGCAAATGTAAAAAAAAATAAAAATAAATAAACAAATAAAAATAAAAAAATGTGAAAATACTTACTAAATAATCGTCTTCAAGTTTACTCGTTAGCAGACAAAAGATAGAATATTCTTTGAAATGGGGTCTACAACAAATGCATTATATGTAGGAAAAATGAAACTCTGAGACTAAATGCTGCAACATATTAGATGAAATCAATGAAATGCTTTACTTAAAAAATGTCTTCTATTATCTCAACGTTTTCTTATGCCTTGGTCAATGCTTTTCTTTCTTTTTTCTGTTACGGGTCTCAAATTTTAACCTTAAGTTGCGTAGACCACAAATAGCAAGATAGTCAAACAAACAACGATAAAACAAGTGGATCTAGAGCATCGATACATGATCGTAAAACGCCATGAATAGTTCTTCACAAATCAACATGACGTCAAATCGTCAAAAAACGCGTTTTTGTGACATTTTTAAGACGCTACATCACACTCTATATCTTCGCTAGTTGAAGAGATATTGACAAATGCATTTATTTTTTCAAATTTTATCCGAGATGTATGTCGAAAATCAATTCAAATTCAAAATATTTTGATTTTCTTAGAAAAAAAGCTAAATATGAAAAAATCACCCTTGCATTTGGGACCGTTTTAGTGAAAATGTGACATTTTTAAGACGCTACAAACACAATAAAACAATGATTTTCTTCAACTCCAATCAAGACAAAAAATCAACTACAAAAACTAGAGCTCAGATGTATGTCCCAAATTTTTTTTATATTGATTTCTAATCGCTATTGGAAAAATAAATTAGATTTAAAAATTAGACATACCGAAAAAATCAACATGACGTCAAATCGTCAAAAACGCGTTTTTGTGACATTTTTAAGACGCTACATCACACTCTATATCTTCGCTAGTTGAAGAGATATTGACAAATGCATTTATTTTTTCAAATTTTATCCGAGATGTATGTCGAAAATCAATTCAAATTCAAAATATTTTGATTTTCTTAGAAAAAAAGCTATATATGAAAAAATCACCCTTGCATTTGGGACCGTTTTAGTAAAAATGTTACATTTTTAAGACGCTACAAACACAATAAAATAATGATTTTCTTCAACTCCAATCAAGACAAAAAATTAACTACAAAAACAAGAGCTCAGATGTATGTCCCAAATTTTTTTATATTGATTTCTAATCGCTATTGGAAATATAAATTAGATTTAAAAATTAGACATACCGAAAAAATGACGTTTTTTTAACAGCGTGACGCTACTTATCTCTTTCTTTCCATTCCTCCATAGTTTGTTTACACCATCCAACTGCCGTAAGATTTACGCTATATCTTCTGTGACATCGCTGACATAATTTGCCAAAGTTTGTGCGCCTTAAAAAGTCTTACTTTTTATTCTATTGGGATTCTCGCGAGTTTGTTTGGTAATTTCTGTTACACGTGACGACGTCATTTTCTGCGTCAGAGTTTATTTATTTTGTTTATCAAATTGTCTGTATTCAAACAATGTTGAAATTCGACATATATTAATAAATTACAATTCAATATCTTTTATATGATACCAAATACATGTGTGTTTCTCAAATAAAAATAACAAATATGCGGTTTTAAACAGAAGTGCATAGCCAAATTTGGCTTGGTCCGCAACTTTTGACGTTACGTCTTATAAAGATAGGATTTGCGTAAAATAGAGGTGTTTCTTTATCTATGCAAAATGTGGATATACGATATTTATGCAAAAGGTGGATATACGATATTCACGTATTTCATATTAATAAATATTTACCCATTCATTTTCTGTTATCACACATGCCTTTGGATGTGTCTTCGATGGAGTATTTTGTTGATAATTTTGATGTAGAATGGAAACATCCAGTAAATATGTCATTGTGAAATCTCCAAACGTTTTTGTGTCTTCCGTACGATAATCGTCTGGGGAACAAAACAACTGTGTAATACGATCATTATATTCTCGGTTACACATTGCACAGAAAACGTTACCGTAAACCTTTTTTCTCACCTCTATTGGCGAAGTCAGACCCATTTGACATGCATCTATGATTTCTCTGGAAGTTATATTTAGGCCTGGAGGAATCCACATTTGTTCTAATTTCTCAGTGTTCCTGGGACACTTTCTTATATAGTCCACGTAACAACGTTTGTCTCTGAGAACTTCGACATTATCGTAAAGAAACCATATCCTGCAATTACCACAGAACTCCTTATTCTGGTACGCCCAAATGTGTTCTGAAATAGCTACAAATCTGTCCGAATTCTTTTCAAATTGGTTACAAACAAAATATGGTGTCCAAGAATCGTGATCATTTGCACCATGACAACGTGCACAGAATTTGTTTTTATAAATTGTGTTGTGCTCAGATGAGTACACGGGATACATGCTACCCCAATGTGCAACTGATCCAGTTAAACAAGCTAATTCTAAACTCGTCCCGCTGTGTTCTATTGACGTTGGCAGGCATCCCTCATGTGGTGGTCTGGACACCATGCGATATGACTCCACACTGGTTATCCAAGACTCGTCAGGTATCCCTGATTGGATGTATAAACATTCTGATAGAGGTGGCGGTATTGTTCTACCCTCTTTATCTACTACAGTGGAGGGAGAGTCGAATGAACAATTAAAATCAAATGTATTACCAATGTCATGTTCATTACCAAAGACGTGTCTTTTATCCACATCGTGCTCACTGGCCTCACTGGCGTTCCACTCGGGTTTGCTGTTACTAAGGCGATTTTGTTTATTGAAATATTCCGGAAAGCAGCAATTTAGTTGATCATAACAATCGGCGTGGCAAGAACATCCTAAAAAGATAAAAATGAGTATCATTGAAAACATTTGATATAAATCAGATACACAGGCGTAACAAATACCATACGCTTTTGTTTATATTGTATATAGGGTGTGGTTGTAGCATAATATACGAAGGATGGTCAGATTGAAATGCAATTGAAATAATTTGATAAACAATACTTAGTAACTTTCGGATTCCTTTAAAGAATTCACCTTTGCGACATATGCAAAAATGAAACC
This sequence comes from Fragum sueziense, assembly GCA_963680895.1. Classification (NCBI taxonomy): domain Eukaryota; kingdom Metazoa; phylum Mollusca; class Bivalvia; order Cardiida; family Cardiidae; genus Fragum; species Fragum sueziense. The sequence continues at coordinate 39,981,726 of OY804593.1, read as the reverse complement.
ACTTTAAGTCCAAAATGAAATTAGCTTTGAAAAGAATGGAGAGAGAAGTATTCGCTATTCGCTGATTATTAGTATCTCACAATGTTTTCCATAGTATCACATACATATTTCTGTATTGGCGACAATCATTCTGTTGTCGTTACCATGTTTGAATGTGATATAGAAGAAAAAAGAAAAAATATACATAGAAAAAAAAATGAATAAAAATCATGTTCTGGGAAAAGGCTTGAAATATTTAAAAAGTTATAAGTACTTGCCCTTGCAACAAGATATTTCACCATGTACGTTCACGATTTGGTTTGGACCGATAGACGAGTCAGAAGCATTTTGAGCACAAACATCAACCCCCGGACACAGGTACTCTAGGCTTCGTCTAGTAGATTCCAATAGCTTGGAATAAATGTTACTGTTGATGCCCGTCGTAACCATCTGTGCCAACAGAAGGAGCGACAAAAAGCGGTATATGGTTGTGGTCAATTGTTTTGTTGTTGTATTGGTGGTGGTAATTTGTTGTTTCGTCAAGATTACACTGGCACCTGCAAAAATCACGATTTTATTTTTTTGTTTCCGATCCTATCATGATAATAAACCCTTATTTACGGGTTTGCTACCAAAGGTCGTAGTTCTAACGGTAATTCCGTGTATTCAAATGGTGTTAACCTTTTGTGGTTGGGCTTTTTATCCAACTGTGAAGCAATTAAAAATTTAACGTGGTTGAAATAATATGAATACCCCAATTGCATCTACATACAACACAGCAAATGAACTTAATACACAATTTGATGTTAAGTCTTACTGTATCATTTTTATTCTGTAGCCTTTTAGCGCATGTGCGAGCTTAGTATGGTGTTCAACCATGATTTTATTTAGTGTATTAGTAAACACGAAACAATATCAGCGTTGATAATCCATTTAAGCCAGCACGTGCGCTGCAGGCTTCCGTAGATTAGATGAGAGTATTACATTTTCAGTTTCCGACTATTATAACGTTTTGGCTTAAAAAGCTAAGCCCATTAGTTTGAAACAATGTTAAGTCCTGGCTCAAGAACAATCTTTCATGCATCCGAAACAAGTAATTTTAATACGACCTCAACCCTTTTTAGTCTGACTTTTCGGCCCGTTTTTGACCTGACCCTCCCGGGCAGTTATTCTCACTGACTTTTTCACAGCAGCTTCATATGTTTAAAAAATTTAAAATAAATAAATCAATTCGAAATCATTTCATTAAATTGACCATAAATAATTTAGATCTCACATTGATCTTTTGTTTATTGTGAGGATGCAAAATCTGACTGATGCAAAGTAGTTGTAACCGCCTAACCGGGATAGAAACTGGTATAGTTAGAAACAGCGAGAAATTGTATGTTATTTGACCCATTACGACATAGTGAGGCCTTCTGACAATGAATCATAAAAAGTAAGCGCGGATCCAGGTATTTTTCCCAGGGGTGTCTTCCAATCTTCAACCCTTTTTTATCAAATTCCAGGGGGGGGGGGGGGTAGGGGCTTGCTGTGGATCCGCGCATGCAGATACATGTCATACCATGAGGGACTAAATATAACAACAGTTTGTCGTTGCACACAGGTACAAATGACGCAGCTACAAACTACAAACTACAAACATTTTATTGCATAATCAGGCCACCGGCCCATACACAAAATACAATACAAAGTTCATGAACAATAATAATTATTATGGTGAAGTGTCAAACATAATCAGTAAATGTAGATGAAGCAATTTAATCTTTTTTCAGACGACAATATTTTTACTTGTTAAAATACATATGTGATGAAAAGAGCTAACACCATTGTAATCAAGAATATAATATCTTAATCCTATGAGTAAGAAAACATTGTTGGACAGAATGAAACTGCTTATTGTAGCAAATTTTCTTCTTTGTCCTCCATGTTTTCTAGCACTTTCTCTGTTAGGGGCAATAATTTGGGACATAACCAGAAATCTTTTTGATAACCCTTTTTTCGGCAAATTCCAGGGGGGGGGGGGGGTCATGACCCCCTGACACCCCCTCCTCTGGATCCGCGCATGCAAAGGCTTTGAAAATCATTGGGGAAAATGAAGAAATTGCTTGTGACAATCTAATGTTGGAACAGATAGTAATAAAGCTGCCTTGTAATAGGTGTAAAAAAATAGAGTTATGGCTTCAAAAAAGATGCTGCCATTTTTTTATTCGAAGAATTGCTGCCTTTTCTATTAAGTCTTTAAACCCCCTTTTTGAATTATAAAATTGAAAATATACTTTTTTTTAAAAAACATGTAAACAACGAATGTTCGAATACCAGATTTGCATTCGAATTTTCGCAACAAAAAGGAATATTCGAGTATGAATAAGATATTCGTTCCCATATTCTTATGTGATGTTGCATTATGTAGGGCCAAAAAGAAAAGAACTTTAGCAATGGTTTCAAAGTTCTATAAACATAAAGTGAGGGTAAGGCAATTATATACAGACTCGAGTCAGAAGGACTAAATAAAACTAGTTTGAAATTTCCTTTGACAGAAACAATCTAGCTATGCAGGTTGACCATACCGTACAATATGTATTGAATATATACATGTATATTTTTTACCTTGCTGTTTGTCCGACAATCTAGCATGGGCCCCTTTAATCAAAATTGAACAAAAATTGATGAGTCGAATTCTTTATATTTCTAGGTGGACAAGTTTTAAAAAAATGTGACCATTCACTTTTTACCTGCCACGGCTCTTACAGATCAACCCAATCAATGCTAAGATGTGTTATTGTGTCTTGGGTACCAAGTTTAAAGAAAATCGCTTCACAAATAAAAAAGATATGTCATTAAAACATGTCAAAAATGTCAGGAGTGAAACGTTTTTGTGTGACACTTAACACTTGTACCAAGTTTCTAAGCTATGGTAAATAAAAGACAGTGACATAATACTAAAATAAGCACTTGTAATTCATAAAACAACATGTGCTTCATCATCTTAAAATTACCTTTTCATCTTATCTTCACTGGTTTAGGATGTGGAGCCTGTTTTATACAATACGCCTCTAAATTTTATGTCAGGAGCAAAACACTTTTATTTTTCAAAATGTGTTCTCATTTCTGTCTATTCAGCCAGAAATCTACCACTCCATTTTTTAGAAAGCCATCAACCTTGAGGGCATTTTGCACTCTACTATTTAGTGATTCGTGGGTTACAATTTCTCATATTGTGCAATATGTATGCTGTCAGGAGTGAAACGCTTTTTTGATGTCATTTTGCAGGATTGTGCACACAATTTTAGCTAAAAAGTAGTAAACATGTATTTAAAATATAATTTGAGCACTGCTCAACCATTTAGAATAGTTTTTAGCCACCCTAATTAAGAACTCTGGATGATATTCTGTAAAATTAACTGTTATTCTTAACATTTGAATGTCACACTTTGGGTCACATTTTTTAAAACCTGCCCAGGTAAAATTACGTTCCATAGGACTAAAACATAACGAGTTTCATCTATATTTATTTCATTAATATTTACAACCAAGTTAATTTTATGATAAATTTTATAATTAAAGGGTCACAACATTCCAATTTCATTTTTTAAAAGTATGTCTTGATGCAAAGATTTGTTATTCTAATGCGTAGAAATGCTATCAGTTTTTTGAAGTTGTTTTTTGTAAGTGAAAAAAAAACCGCCTTCAAAGTTGGGACAGAAATGACAAATTCCGTATAAATCTGAACTGTTGTCCACAACAAGTTGTTTAATTTAAGCACAAAAATATCTATTTCTCATAAACGGTTCTATATTTTGGCTTGAAATTTTCAAAATTTTCCATAAGAAAATTTGTCCTTTTAGATTGAAATAAAAGTAAAATTAATTAAATGAAAGTGAAATGTCACTTTAAATATATTTATCCACCAACTTACCGAAAACAGAATCTCAAGAGTATATCGTTCTATTTCCAAAGAAAACAAGTGACCCTGTTTAAATGGCAATGAATTTGTGCTGAAAATAAACTCGGTTCACTGTAATGTATTGACAAACTGTCGGAGTTGTTACAAAATCTCGTAACTATGTCTTGGATCAAGCCGTAGTTACGAGGTTTTATAAAACACCTTCGAAATACTATCGTTTGTCCGAAATTACGTCACGGTTAACTGAATAAAATCATTCCACATTCTCCCGAAGATGCCAATATTAGCTCACGTAATTCTTGACACAGTAATTGTTACCACTGTAAAGAGAGTTTTTATATAGCAGTGTTTTCAGAGCCACAGATAAGTGTTGATAAAGACATTCTATATTTGTTATCTGAATTTTAAACCCTATGTTGTGAGTACTCATTGGAATTGTCTCTATCAGACGATCCTAATGAGTACACACATCATAGGGTTTGATGAAAAAAAACCTATATATTGCATTTCGAAAAACCTTCACTCCCTCTCATCTGTAGCTCTTCTATTAGTAGTTTGGTCACAATCTCGCTTTGAAAATACTACCTCTATCTTACTCTATATAGAAAAAAGTAATTTACAAACGGCAATTTTAGCCCACATACCACATCAAATTACCAAAAATGTGTAAAAACTTAAAGATAAATGGTTAAACTTCAATATGATAATAATATTTGTACATTCACGAATTCGTGTTGAATTGCCGTTACATACCTACAATATCAGGATGCATCACTAAAAACACTTTTCGCTACATTCCGTGGACAAAAGAAGACTTGAAATAAGGACTAAATTTTTTACACCGTTTTGGACAGATTTATCCAAAAATATAGAATTTTCGACGTACTACATTTCAAAAGGTATTTTGGTGTTGTATTGCTGTTTTATACACGTGTACAATATAAGAACCCGTGACGAAAAATCACTATTTGGTGCATGCCATCACTAAAGAAAGATGTGGAAGAAGGAAAAGTCACTTTTTAAACCGTTTGAGAAACATTTTATAGAAAATTCTATTTATCTGGGTACTCCATTTAAAATGGCGAATTCGTATTTTATTGCCGTTACATACCTACAATATCAGGATCCATGACTAAAAAACCTTTTGGTACATTCAGTGGGCAAAAGAAGACTTGAAATAAGGACTATAGTTTTTACACCGTTTGGGGCAGATTTTTCCAAAAAATTCAAATTTTCAACGTACTACCTTTAATATGGTATCTTGGTGCTGTGTTGATGTTACATACGTACAATATAAGAACCTTTGACTAAAAACAACGTTTGGAACATGCCATGGTTGAAAGAAGAATTTGAAATCAGGAAAATTCACTTTTTACACCGTCTGGGAAACATTTTTTCAGAAAATTATTTTTCAAGGAACTCCCTTTAAAATGGTGCTTTTGTGTTGTATTGCTGTTACATACCTACAATATCACGATGTTTGAATATAAAACCACTTTTAGGTACATTCAATGGGTAAAAGAAGGCGTGAAATAACGACTATAGTTTTTCACCGTTTGGGACAGATTTTTCAAAAAAAAAAAAAAAAAAAAAAAAAAAAAAAAAAAAAAAAAAAAAGAAATCGAATTTTCAACTTCCTACCTTTAAAGTGGTATGTTGGTGTTGTATTGATTTTAAATACGTACAATGTAAGAACACTTGACTAAAATCTACTTTCAGGTATTTGCCATAGGTCAAAGAAGAATCTGAAATAAGGAAAGTTCACTTTTAACACCGTTTTTGAAACATTTTTTTCAGATTTTGTTTCAAGGAACTTCCTTTGAAATTGTATTTTGATGTTGTTTTAATGTAACATAATTATGTACAATATAAGAACCCTTGACTAAAAACTACTTTTTGGAACATGCCTAAAAGAAAAATATAGAATTAGGAAAAGTTTACTTTTTACACCGTTTCGGAAACATTTTTCAGAAAATTATTTTTTGAAAGGAACTCTCTTTTAAATGGTGTTTTTGTGTTGTTTTGCTGTAACATACCTAACATATCAGGATCTTTGACTATAAAATCACTTTTCGGTAAATTCCATGGGTAAAAGAAGACGTGGTATAACGACTATAATTTTTACACAGCTTGGGAAAGATTTTTTTAAAAAAATATCAACTTGCTACCTTTGAAGTGGTATTTTGTTGTATTGATGTTACTTACGTACAATATATGAACCCTTGACTAAAAACTACTCTTTGGTACATGCCATGGGTAAACGAAGAATTTCAAATCAAGAAAATTCTCTTTTACACCGTTTTGGGACCATTTTTCAAGGAACTCCCTTTAAAATAGAGCTTCTGTGTTGTGTTGCTGTAACATACATACAATATCAGTATCCTTGACTATAAAAACACTTTTCGGTGCATTCAATGGGTGAAAGATGGCGTGAAATAACGACTATAGTTTTTACAACTTTTGAGACAGATTTCTTTTTCTAAAAAAGGTCGATTTTTCAACGTACTGCCTTAAAAGTGGTATTTTGGTGTTGTATTGATTTTACATAGGTAGATTGTAAGAACCCTTGATTAAAAGCCACGTTTTGGTACATGTCATGGGTAAAATATAATTTGAAAACAGGAAAATTCACTTTTGACACCGTTTGGAAATCATTTTTCAGAAAATTGTATTTTTCAAGGAACTCCCTTGAAAATGCGGCTTATGTGTTGTATTGCTGTTACATACCCACAATATCAGGATCTTTGACTATAAAACCACTTCTCGGTACATTCCATGGGTAAAAGATGACTTAAATGAAGGACTATATTTTTTACACCGTTTAGGACAGATTTTTCAAAAAAAAAAAATCGAAATTTCAACGTACTTCCTTTAAAGTGGTATTTTGGTGTTGTAATGATCTTACATACGTACAATGTAAGAACCCTCGACTAAAAACTACTTTTTGGTACATGCCATGGGTAAAAGAAGAATTAAACACCAGGAAACTTTCCTTTTTACACCGCTTGGGAAACATTTTTCATAAAATTATATTTTTCGAGGAACTCCCTGGAAAATGCTGCTTTTGTGTTGTATTGCTTTTACATAACTATATTATCAGGATCCTTGATTATAAAATCACTTTTCGGTACTTTGCATGGGTACAGGAAAACGTGAAATAACGACTATAATTTTTACATCTTTTGATGCAGATTTTTTTAAAAAAAAAAAAAATCAAATTACTAACTTTAAAGTTGGAATTTTGTGTTGTATTGATGTTACATTCGTATAATATAAGAACTCTTGACTAAAAACAACGTTTTGGTACATGTCGTGTGTTAAAGAAGAATTTGAAGTAAAGAAAATTCACTTTCTACACCGTTTGGGAAACAGTTTTCAGAAAATATATTTTTCAAGGAACTCCCTTTAAAATGGTACTTTTCTGTTCTTTTCCTGTTACATACATACACTATCAGTATCCTTGACTATTAAACTACTTTTTCGGTACATTCCATAGGTAAAAGAAGACGTGAAATCACGACCATAGTTTTTACACCGTTTGGGGCAGATTTATTTTTTTAATCGAATTTTCAACGTACTTCCTTTAAAGTAGTATAAATTTTGGTGTTGTATTGATCTTACATACCTACAATATAAGAACCCTTGACTACAAACTCCTTTTTGGTACATGTCATGGGTCGAAGAAGAATTTCAAATCAGGAAAACTCACTTTTTACACGGTTTGGGAAACACTTTCAGAAAGTTATATTTTCCAGGAGCTCCCACTAAAACGGTGCGTTTGTGTTTTATTGCTGTTACATACCTAAAATCTCACGATCCTTGACCGAAAAACATTTTTCGATACATTTCATGGGTGAAAGACGACGTGAAATATCGACTTTATTTTTTACAACGTTTAGTACAGATTTTTCCAGAAAATTGGAATTTTCAACGTACTTTCTTTAAAGTGGTATTTTGGAGTTGTATTGATGTTACATACGTACAATGTAAGACCCCTTGACTAAAAACCACTTTTTGATACATGCTATGGGTAAAAGAAGACTTTGAAATCATAAAATATCATTTTTACACCGTTTGGGAAACAATTTTCAGAAAATTGTATTTTTCAATGAACTCCCTTTATAATGGTGCTTTTGTGTTGTGTTGCTGGTGAATTCGTTTTATATTGCCGTTACATACCTACAATATCAGTATCCTTGACTATAGAACCACTTTTCGGTACTTTGAATGGGTAAATGAAAACGTAAAATAATGACTATACTTTTTACACCGTTTGGGACAGATTTTTCCAAAAATTCGAATTTTCGACGTACTTTCTTTAAAGTGGTATTTTGGTGTTGTAGTATTGATGTTACATACGTACAATGTAAGAACCCTTGACTAAAAACTATTTTTGGAACATGCCATGGGTAATAGAAGAATTTGAAATCAGCAAATTTGCTTTTTAAACCGTTTGGGAAACATTTTTCAGAAATGGACATGGAATATACAAAAAAAAAAAGATTTTTAGTCACGTGTCCATATGTTGTATGTATGTAACACGGTGTAAAGCGGTGTAAAATGAATTTTCCGATATCAAAATTTCTTTTCGCCATGGAATGTACCAAAAAATTCGATTTTTAGTCAGGTGTCCATATATTGTATCTATGTAAAACCAACGCAACACCAAAATACCATTGCTAAGGTAGTGCTTTGAAAATTATAATGTTTTTATCAAAATGTGTCCCAAGCGGTGTAAATTCCATTGTTTTCATTTCAAACCGTCTTTTAGCCATGGAATGTACCGAAAAGTGGTTTCTGGTCAAGAATCCTGATAGTGTACTTATGTAAAAGGAATACAACACAAAGATGCGGTATTAAAGGTAGTGCCATGGAAAAAAAAGATTTTTTTTTTTGAAAAATGTGTACCAAACGCTGTAAAGATGAATTTTCCGAATTTCAAAATTTCTTTTAGCCATCAAAGATACCAAAAAAAATGGAATTTTAGTAACGTGTCTATATGTTGTATATTTGTAAGACCAACGCAACACCAAATTACCATTGCTACGGTAGTACTTTGAAAAATAGAACTTTTTACCAAAATCTGTCCCAAGCGCTGTAAAATCAATTGTCTTCATTTCAAACCGTCTTTTAGCCATGGAATGTACCGAAAAGTGGTTTCTGGTCAAGGATACTGATAGTGTACGTATGTAAGAGGATTACAGCACAAAGATGGGGTATTAAAAGTAGTGCCATGAATAAAATAGATTTTTTTTTTAAAAAATGTTTCCCAAACGGTGTAAAAAAGAATTTTCCGGATTTCGAAATTTCTTTTAGCCATGGAATGTCACCAAAGAGTGGATTTTTAGTCACGCGTCCATATGTTGTATTTATTCTACACCAACGCATCACCAAAATACCATTGATAGGGTAGTTCTTTCAAGAATAGAATTTTTTACCAAAATCTGTCCCAGGCGCTGTAAAATCAATTGTCTTCATTTCAAACCGTCTTTAAGCCATGGAATGTACCGAAAAGTGGTTTCTGGTCAAGGATACTGATAGTGTACCTATTGAACAGGAATACAACACAAAGATGGGGTATCAAAGGCAGTGCCGTGGAAAAATAGTATTTTTTGAAAAATGTTTCCCAAACGGTGTAAAAATGAATTTTCCGAATTTCTAAATTTCTTTTAGCCATGAAATGTTACCAAAGAGTGGATTTTTAGTCACGCGTCAATATGTTGTATTTATTCAACACCAACGCAACACCTAAATACCATTGATTGGGTAGTTCTTTCAAAAATAGAATTTTTTACCAAAACCTGTCCCAAGCGGTGTAAAATCAATTGTCTTAATTTCAAACCGTCTTTTAGCCATGGAATGTACCGTAAATTGGTTTCTGGTCAAGGATACTGATAGTGTATGTAAGTAACAGGAATACAACACAAAAAATGCGGTAGTAAAGGTAGTGCCATGAAAAAATGGATTTTTAAAAAAAAATGTTTCCCAAACGGTGTAAAAATGAATTTTCCGAATTTCAAAATTTCTTATGGCCACGGAATGTACCAAAAAGTGGATTTTTAGTCACGTGTCCATATGTTGTATGTATGTAACACCAACGCAACACCGAAATACCATTACTAAGGTAGTACTTTGAAAAATAGAATATTTTACCAAAATCATTCCCAAGCGGTGTAAAATCAATTGTCTTTATTTCAACCCGTTTTTAAGCCATGGAATGTACCGAAAAGTGGTTTCTGGGCATGGATCCCGATAGTCTACGTATGTAACAGAAATACAACACAACTATGCGGTATTAAAGGTACTGCCATTAATAAATAGATTTTTTTGAAAAATGTTTCCCAAACGATGAAAAAATGATTTTTCCGATTTTCAAAATATCTTTTAGCCATGGAATATACAAAAAAGCGGATTTTAACTCACATTGCTAAGGTAGTACTTTGAAAAATAGATTTTTTACCAAAATCTGTCCCAAGCGGTGTAAATCAATTTTGTCTTTATTTCAAACCGTCTTTTAGCCTTGGAATAAACCGAAAATTGGTTTCTGATCAAGGATCACGATGGTGTGCGCATGTAACAGGAATACAACACAAAGATGCGATATTAAAGGTAGTGCCTTGAAAAATAGAATTCTTTGAAAAATGTGTCCCAAACGGAGTAAAAATAATTTTCCGAATTTCAAAATTTCTTTTATCCATAGAATGGACAAAAAGTGGATTTTTAGCCACGTGTCAATATTTTGTATGTATATAACACGAACTCAACACCAAATTACCATTGCTTAGGTAGTACTTTGAAAAATAGAATATCTTTACGAAAATCTGTCCCCAGCGGTGTAAAATCAATTTTGTTTTCATATCAAACCGTCTTTTATCCATGAAATGTACCGAAAAGTGGTTTCTGGACAAGGATCCTGATAGCCTACGTTTGTACAGGAATACAACACAAAGATGCGGTATGATAGGTAGTGCCTTGAAAAAATAGAATTTTTTGAAAAATGTGTCCCAACGGTGTTAAAATATTTTTTTCGAATTTCAAAATTTCATTGAGCCATGGAATGTTCCAAACAGTGGATTTTAGCCACGTGTCCAAATGTTGTATGCATGTAACACCAACACAACACCAAAATACCATTGCTAAGGTAGTACATTGTAGAATAGATTTTGTACCGAAATCTGCCCCGAGCGGTGTAAATTCAATTGTCTTTATTTCAAACCGTCTTTTAGTCATGGAATGTACCGAAAAGTGGTTTCTGGTCAAGGATCCCGATAGTGTACGTATGTAACAGGAATACAACACAAAGATGCGGTATTAATGTTAGTGCCTTGCAAAAATAGAATTCTTTGAAAAATGTGTCCCAAACGGTGTAAAATAATTTTCCGAATTTCAGAATTTCTGTTAGCCATGGAATGTACCGTACAAAAAATGGATTTTAGCCACGTGTCCATATGTTGTATGTATGTAACACCAACGCAACACCAAAATACCATTGCTAAGGTAGTACTTTGAAAAATAGATTTTTTACCAAAATCTGTCCCAAGCGGTGTAAATCAATTTTGTCTTTATTTCAAACCGTCTTTTAGCCTTGGAATAAACCGAAAAGTGGTTTCTGATCAAGGATCACGATGGTGTGCGCATGTAACAGGAATACAACACAAAGATGCGATATTAAAGGTAGTGCCTTGAAAAATAGAATTCTTTGAAAAATGTGTCCCAAACGGAGTAAAAATAATTTTCCGAATTTCAAAATTTCTTTTATCCATGGAATGGACAAAAAGTGGATTTTTAGCCACGTGTCAATATTTTGTATGTATGTAACACGAACTCAACACCAAAATACCATTGCTTAGATAGTACTTTGAAAAATAAAGTTTTTTACCGAAATCTGTCACAAGCAGTGTAAAATCAATTTTGTCTTATTTCAAACCGTCTTTTAGCCGTGGAATGTACCGAAAATTGGTTTCTGGTCAAGGATCCCGATAGTGTACGTATGTAACATGAATACAACACAAAGATGCGGTATTAAAGGTAGTGCCTTTAAAAAAAATTTTTTTTTGAAAAATGTGTCCCAAACGGTGTAAAAATAATTTTCCGAATTTCTAAATTTCTTTAAGCCATAGAATATACCAAAAAGTGGATTTTTAGCCACGTGTCCATATGTTGTATGTATTTAACACCAACTCAACACCAAAATACCATTGCTAAGGTAGTACTTTGAAAAATAGAATTGTTTACCAAAACCTGTCCCAAGCGGTGTAAAATTTTTGTCTTTATTTCAAACCGTCTTTTAGCCATGGAATGTACCGAAAAGTGGTTTCTGGTCAAGGATCCCGATAGTGTACGTATGTAACAGGAATACAACACAAAGATGCGGTATTAATGTTAGTGCCTTGCAAAAATAGAATTCTTTGAAAAAATGTGTCCCAAACGGTGTAAAAATAGTTTTCCGAATTTCAAAGCTTCTTTAAGCCGAGGAATATACCAAAAAGTGGATTTTTAGCCACGTGTCCATATGTTGTATGTATGTAACACCAACTCAACACCATAATACCATTGCTAAGGTAGTACTTTGAAAAATAGAATTGTTTACCAAAACCTGTCCCAAGCGGTGTAAATCAATTTTTGTCTTTATTTCAAACCGTCTTTTAGCCATGGAATGTACCGAAAAGTGGTTTCTGGTCAAGGATCCCGATAGTGTACGTATGTAACAGGAATAAAACACAAAGATGCGGTATTAAAGGTAGTGCCTTGAAATATTAGAATTCTTTGAAAAAATGTGTCCCAAACGGTGTAAAAATAATTTTCCGAATTTCAAAATTTCTTTTAGCCATGGAATGTACCAAAAGGTAGATTTTTAGCCACGTGACCATATGTTGTATGAATGTAACACCAACTCAAGACCAAAATACCATTGCTAAGGTAGTACTTTGAAAAAAAGATTGTTTTACCAGAATCTGTCCCAAGCGGTGTAAAATCAATTTTGTCTTCATTTCAAACCGTCTTTTAGCCATGGAATGTACCGAAAAGTGGTTTCTGGTCAAGGACCCTGATAGTGTACGTACGTAACAGGAATACAACACAAAGATGCAGTATAAAAGGTAGTCCACTTTGCGGCACATTCCTTGGCTAAAAGAAATTTTGAAATTCGGAAAATTCATTTTTACACCGTTGGGAAACATTTTTCAAAACATTCTTTTTTTCAAGGCACTATCTTTAATACCACATCTTTATGTTGTATTTTTCGTACATACGTACACTATCAGGATCTTTGGCCAGAAACCACTTTTCGGTACATTTTATGGCTAAAAGACGGTTCGAAATAAAGACAATTGATGTTCCAACGCTTGAGACAACGCTTATTTTTTAAAGTACTACCTTAGCAATGTGTATTTTGGTGGTACGTTTGTGTTACATACATACAACATATGGACATTGACAAAAAATCCACTTTTTGGTACATTCCATTGCTAAAAGAAATTTTGAAATTCGAAAAATTCATTTTTACACCGTTTGGGAAATATTTGTTTAAAAAATTATATTTGTTCAAGGCACTACCTTTTATACCGCATCTTTGTATTGTATTCCTGTGAGATGTGTACACTATCAGGCTCCTTGGCCAGAAACCACTTTTCGGTACATTCCATGGCTAAAAAACGGTATGAACTAAAGCGGTCTTAATATTTACCCCGGGACACCCCGAGACATCTTATATATGGGGATTGTATCAATTATCGGGTAGTATCTAATGGATATATTAGATCATAAAATTGAAATTAACCTAATTGGTCAATTGTAACAATAAAAACGTCATTATTATACTAACAGAGCTCATTTGGGACACCCCCGGACACTTCATGTAGATAATCCTGTGCCACCCCGGGCCACTTCATATAAAGGATTCATATGAATCGCTTGGTGTTATTTCGTCAATAAATAATCTTTTATCAAGAAAAATACCAATCTTCGCCTATTCTAAACAATAAAAGCGATCATAGACCCAGTAAATTGCCCGTAATCAGTCTGCTTTATCCAGAGCGGCCACCCAGGACACTAGTCATTTTTCACTAAGAATGAATAGAAATGCATTTAGAACATGTGTCCCGGGGTGTTTCATCAGTTTTTTTCCTTAAAATGAAAAGAAATGTGCGTAGAGCTGTGTCCCGGGATGAATAGTCATTTTTCGCTAAGAATGAATAGAAATGCATCTAAAACATTTGTCCCTGGTGTTTCATCAGTTTTTGCAAAAAAAAAAAAAAAAAAAAATGACTAAAAATGTTCAAAGAGCATGTGTCTCGATGTTGATAGTCATTTGTCACTAAGAATTAATAGAAATGCATTTAAAACATATGCCCTGGGGTGTTTTATCAGTTTAAAAAAATGATTAGAAATATGAGTTGAGTATGTGTCCCGGGGTGAATAGTCATTTTTCACTAAGAATGAATAGAAATTCATTTAAAACATATGTCCTGGGGTGTTTCATCAGTTTTTCCCAAAAAATGATAAGAAATGTGCGTAGGGCATGTGTCTTGGGGTGAATAGTCATTTTCACTAAGAATGAATAGAAATGCATTTAAACATGTGTTCCGGGGTGTTTCATTAGTTTTTCCTAATAATGAATAGAAATGTGCGTAGAGAATGTGTCCCGGGGTGAATAGTCATTTTTCACTAAGAATGAATAGAAATGCATTAAGAACATGCATCCCGGAATGTTTCATCAGTTTTTCACAAAAAATGATTAGAAATGAGCGTAGGGTATGTGTCCCGGGGTGAATAGTCATGTTTCACTAAGAATGAATAGAAATGCATCAAGAACATGTGTCCCGGGGTATTTCATCAGTTTTTCCCCCAAAAATGATTAGAAATGTCCGTAGGGCATGTGTCTCGGGGTGAATACTCACTTTTCACTAGGTATGAATAGAAATGCATTTAGAACATGTGTCCCGGAGTGTTTCATCCGTTTTTCCCAAAAAATGATTAGAAATGTGCGTAGGACATGTGTCCCGGGTTGAATAGTCACTTTTCACTAAGTATGAATAAAAATGCAATTAGAACATGTGTCCCGGGGTGTTTCATCAGTTTTCCCAAAAAATGATAAGAAACGTACACGTAGGATATGTGTCCCGGGGTGAATAGTCACTTTTCACTAAGAATGAATATGTAATGCATATAGAACATGTGTGCCGGGGTGATTCATCAAATTCCCCAAAACATGAGTATAAATGTGCGTAGTGCATATGCCCCGCTAGCGTAGTTATTTTTCTGTAAGAATGGATATAGATACATTAAGAACTGTTATTCTTATTGAGAAAGCATTATTTATTCACGAAACAATACCAATAGTTAATATTACTGCATATTATATGAAGTGTCCCGGGGTGTCTGCTCTGGATAAAGTGGGTAGCTGATTGGCAATCCACTTGGTATGTTATAACTTTTACCGGCTAGAATTTTTTCTATTTATAATTTCTATTGAAACAAATTGAGTTCTTGGCAAAATAATGCTTAATAATTCATGTAAATCGCTTATATGAAGTGTACCGGGGTACTCCGCGGTGTCGCGGGGAGTCCCTGGGTGAATACTGAGACCCGAAATAAAGACAACTGATTTTACATCGCTTAGGACAGATTACGGAAGAACAAATATATTTTTCAAAGTACTACCTTAGCAATGGTATTTGGGTGTTGCGTTGGTGTTACATACATACAATATATGGACACGTGACTAAAAATCTATTTTTGGTACATCCCATGGCTGAAAGAGATTTTGAAATTCGGAAAATTCATTTTTACACCATTTGGGAAACATTTTCCAAAAAAACCTATTTTTCAAGGCACTACGTTTAATACCGCATCTTTGTGTTGTATTCCTGTTACAAACGTACACTATCAGGATCCTTGACAAGATACCACTTTTCGGTACATTCCATGGCTAAAAGATGGTTCTAAAAAAAGACAATTGATTTTACACCACTTGGAACAGATTTTGGTAAGAATTCTATTTTTCAAAGTACTACATTAGCAATGGTATTTTGGTGTTGCGTTTGTGTTACATACATACAACGTATGGGCACGTGACTAAAATCCACTTTTTGGTTTATTCCATTGCTAAAAGAAATTTTGAAGTTCGAAAAATTTATTTTTACACCGTTTGGGAAACATCTTTTAAAAAATTCTATTTTTTCAAGGCACTAACTTTAATACCGCATCTTTGTGTTGTATTCCTGTTACATACGTACATTCTGGTCGGGATCCTTGACCAGAAACAACTTTTCGGTACATTCTTTGGCTAAAAGACGGTTTGAAATAAAGACAATTTATATTACATCGCTTGGGACAGATTTTGGTATAAAATTCTATTTTTCAAAGTACTAAACTTAGCAATGGTATTTTTGTGTTGAGCTGGTCTTACATACATACAGCATATGGGTACGTGGCTAAAATCCACTTTTTGGTACATTCCATGACTAAAAGAAATTGTAAAATTCGAAAAATATATTTTTACACCGTTTGGGAAACATCTTTCAAAAAAATGTATTTTTTCAAGGCACTATTTTTAATATCGTATCTTTGTATTGTGTTTCTGCTACATGCGTAGGCTATCAGGATCTTTGACCAGAAACCACTTTTAGGTACATTCCATGGCTAAAAGATCGTTTGAAATAAAGACAATTGATTTTACACCGCTTAGGATCGATTTTGGTAAAAAAATCTATTTTTCAAAGTACTACCTTAGCAATGGTATTTTGGTGTTGCGTTCGTGTTACATACATACAACATATGGGCACGTGACGAAAATTCCATTTTTTCAATACAATCCATTGCTAAAAAAAATTTTGAAATTCGGAAAATTCATTTTTACACCGTTTGGGAAACACTTTTCAAAAATTTTTTTTTTCAAGGCACTACCTTTTAATACCGCATCTTTGTGTTGTATTCCGGGTACATACGTACACTATCAGGATCCTTGACCAGAAACCACATTGTGGTACATTCCATGACTAAAAGACGGTTTGAAATAAAGGCAATTGATTTTACACCTCTTGGGACAGATTTTGGAGAAAAAAACTATTTTTCAAAGTACTACCTTAGCAATGGTACTTTGGTGTTCTATCGGTGTTACATAGATACAACAGATGGCCACTTGACTAAAAATACATTTTTTTGTACTTTCCATGGCTAAAAGAAATTTTAAAAGTGGGAAAAATTCAGTTTTACACCGTTTGGGAAACAATGTTTCGAAAAAAATCTTTTTTTTTTCCGAGGCACTGCCATTAATACCGCATCTTTGTGTTGTATTCCTGTTACATACGTACATTATCAGGATCCTAGTCCAGAAGCCACTCTTCGGTACATTCTATGGCTAAAGACCGTTTGAATCGATTTTATACGGCTTGGGACAGATTTTGGTAAAAAATCAATTTTTCAAAGTACTACCTTAGCAATTTTATTTTGGTGTTGCGTTTGTGTTAAATAACATATGGGCACGTGACTAAAAATCCACTTTTTGGTACATTCCACTGCTAAAAGAAATTTTGAAATTCGGAAAATTCATTTTTACACCGATTGGGAAACATTTTTCAAAAAATACTCTTTTTTTAAAGTACTCTTTTTAATACCGCATCTTAATGATGTATTCCTGTTACACACGTTGAATATCAGGATACTTGACAAGAAAACATTTTTCGGTACATTCCATGGCTGAAAGACGCTTTGAAATAAAGACAATTGATTTTACACCGCTTAGGACCGATTTTGGTAAAAAAATCTATTTTTCAAAGTACTACTTTAGCAATGGTATTTTGGTGTTGCGTTGTTGTTACATATATACAACATATGGGCACGTGAACAAAAATCCGCTTTTTTCGTACATTACATGGATACAAGAAATTTTGAACTGGGTAAAATTCATTTCACACCGTTTGGGAAACATTTTTCAAAAAATTCTATTTTTTCAAGGCACTATCTTTAACATCTTTATTCCCTGGCTATAAGACGGTTTGAAATAAAGACAGTTGATTTTACACCGCTTGGGACAGATTTTTTTCAAAGTACTACTTTAGCAATGGTATATTGATGTTGATGATACATACATACCTCATATGGGCACGTGACTTAAAATCCACTTTTTGGTACATTCCATGGCTAAAAGAAAATTTGAAATTCGGAAAACTCATTTTTACACCGTTTGGGATTTTTTTTATGAATAAAATCTATGTTTTCAAGGCACTACCTTTAATATCGCATCCTTGTGTTGTTTTTCTGTTACATACTTACACTATCAGGATCCTTGACAAATAACCTTTTTTCGGTACATTCATATGCTAAAAGACGGTTTTAAATATAGAAAATAGATTTTTCACCGCTTGGGACAGATTTTTATATAAAAAAATGTTTGTTCAAAGTACTTCCTTAGCAATGGTATTTTTGTGTTGCGTTGGTAATACATATATACAACATATGGGTACGTGAATAAAAATCCACTTTTTGGTACATTCCATGGCTAAAAGAAATTTTGAAATTCGGAAAATTCATTTTTACACCGTTTGGCAAACAGTTTTCAAAAAAAATTATTTTTCAAAAAACTGCCTTTGATACCGCGTCTTTTTGTTGTATTCCTGTTACATACGCGCACTATTGGGATCCTTGACCAGAAACCACTTTTCAGTACATTCCATGTCTAAAAGTCGGTTTGAGATAAAGACAATTCATTTTAAACCACTTGGGACAGACTTTGGTTAAAAAATCTATTCTACAATGTACTACCTAAGCAATGGTATTTTGGTGTTGTGTTGGTTTACATACATACAACACATGGGCAACTGACTAAATATCAACTTTTCGGTACATTCCATGACAAAAAGAAATTGTAAAATTCGGAAAATATATTTTTACACCGTTTGGGAATTTTTTTTAGAAAAATGTTTTTTTTTTCAAGGGACTACCTTTAATATCGTATCTTTGTATTGTGTTCCTGCTACATATGTAGGCTATCAGGATCTTTGAGCAGAAACCACTTTTCGGTACATTCCATGGCTAAAAGATCGTTTGAAATAAAGACAATCGATTTTACACCGCTTGGGACATATTTTGGTAAAAAATTCTATTTTTCAAAGTACTACCTTAGCAATGGTATATTGGTGTTGTTTTGTGGTTACAAACATACAACATATGGATACGAGACTAAAAATCCATTTTTTGGTACATTCCATGACTAAAGGAAATTGTAAAATCCGGAAAATATATTTTTACACCGTTTGGGAAACATTTTTCAAAAAATACTCTTTTTTTAAAGTACTCTTTTTAATACCGCATCTTAATGTTGTATTCCTGTTACACACGTTGAATATCAGGATACTTAACAAGAAAACATTTTTCGGTACATTCCATGGCTGAAAGACGCTTTGAAATAAAGACAATTGATTTTACACCGCTTAGGACAGATTTTGGTAAAAAATTCTATTTTTCAAAGTACTACTTTAGCAATGGTATTTTGGTGTTGCGTTGTTGTTACATATATACAACATATGGGCACGTGAACAAAAATCCGCTTTTTCGTACATTACATGGATAAAAGAAATTTTGAACTGGGTAAAATTCATTTCACACCGTTTGGGAAACATTTTGCAAAAAATTCTATTTTTTCAAGGCACTATCTTTAACAACGCATCTTTGTGTTGTATTCCTGTAACATACGTACACTATCGGGATCCTTGACCAGAAATCACTTTTCTGTACATTCCATGGCTAACAGACGGTTTGAAATAAAGAAAATTGATTTTACACCGCAAAGGACCGATTTCGGTAAAAAAAAATATCTATTTAAAATGTACTGCCTTAGCAATGTATTTTGGTGTTGCGTTCGTGTTACATACATACAACATATGGGCACGTGAATAAATATACGCTTTTTGGTACATTACATGAATAAAAGAAATTTTGGAATTCGGAAAATTCATTTTTACACCGTTTGGGAAACATTTTTTCACTATCAGGATCCTTGACCAGAAATCACTTTTCGGTACATTCCCTGGCTATAAGACGGTTTGAAATAAAGACAGTTGATTTTACACCGCTTGGGACAGATTTTTTTCAAAGTACTACTTTAGCAATGGTATTTTGATGTTGATGATACATACATACCTCATATGGGCACGTGACTTAAAATCCACTTTTTGGTACATTCCATGGCTAAAAGAAAATTTGAAATTCGGAAAACTCATTTTTACACCGTTTGGGATTTTTTTATGAATAAAATCTATGTTTTCAAGGCACTACCTTTAATATCGCATCCTCGTGTTGTTTTTCTGTTACATACGTACACTATCAGGATCCTTGACAAATAACCTTTTTTCGATACATTCATATGCTAAAAGACGGTTTGAAATATAGAAAATAGGTTTTTCACCGCTTGGGTCAGATTTTTATATAAAAAAATATTTTTTCAAAGTACTTCCTTAGAAATGGTATTTTTGTGTTGCGTTGGTAATACATACATACAACATATCCATGGGTACGTGAATAAAAATCCACTTTTTGGTACATTCCATGGCTAAAAGAAATTTTGAAATTCGGAAAATTCATTTTTACACCGTTTGGCAAACATTTTTCAAAAAATTCTATTTTTCAAAGAACTGCCTTTGATACCGCGTCTTTTTGTTGTATTCCTGTTACATACGCGCACTATTGGGATCCTTGACCAGAAACCACTTTTCAGTACATTCCATGTCTAAAAGTCGGTTTGAGATAAAGACAATTCATTTTAAACCACTTGGGACAGACTTTGGTTAAAAAATCTATTCTACAATGTACTACCTAAGCAATGGTATTTTGGTGTTGTGTTGGTTTACATACATACAACACATGGGCAACTGACTAAATATCAACTTTTCGGTACATTCCATGACAAAAAGAAATTGTAAAATTCGGAAAATATATTTTTACACCGTTTGGGAATTTTTTTTAGAAAAATGTTTTTTTTTCAAGGGACTACCTTTAATATCGTATCTTTGTATTGTGTTCCTGCTACATATGTAGGCTATCAGGATCTTTGAGCAGAAACCACTTTTCGGTACATTCCATGGCTAAAAGATCGTTTGAAATAAAGACAATCGATTTTACACCGCTTGGGACATATTTTGGTAAAAAATTCTATTTTTCAAAGTACTACCTTAGCAATGGTATATTGGTGTTGTATTGGGGTTACAAACATACAACATATGGATACGAGACTAAAAATCCATTTTTTGGTACATTCCATGACTAAAGGAAATTGTAAAATCCGGAAAATATATTTTTACACCGTTTGGGAAACATTTTTCGAAAAATTCTATTTTTTAAGGCATTACATTTAATACCGCATCTTTGTGTTGTATTCCTGTAACATACGTTCACTCTCAGGATCCTTGACCAGAAACCACTTTTCGGTACATTCCATGGCTAAAATACGGTTTGAAATAAAGACAATTGATTTTACTCCGCTTGGGACAGACTTTGGTACAAAATTCTATTTTTCAAAATACTAAACTTAGCAATGTTTTTTTTGTGTTGCGTTTGTGTTACATGTATACAAGATATGGGCACGTGGCCAAAAATCCACTTTTTGGTACATTCTATTGCTAAAAGTAATTTTGAAATTCGGAAATTTCATTTTTAAACCGTTTGGAACACATTTTTCAAAAAATACTATTTTTTCAAAGTATTACTTTTAATATCGCATCTCTGTGTTGTATTCCTGTTACATACGTACATTAACACGATCCTTGACGAGAAACCACTTCTCGGAACATTCAATGGCTTAAAGGCGGTTTGAAATAAATACAATTGATTTTACACCGTTTGGGAAACATTTTTGAAAAAATTCCATTCTTTTCAAGGCACTATCTTTAATACCACATCATTGTGTTTGTATTCATGTTACATACGTACACTATCAGGATCCTTGACCAAAACCACTTTTCGGTACATTCATTGGCTAAAAGACGGTTTGAAATAAAGACAATCGATTTTACACCGCCCGGGACATATTTTGGTAAAAAAATCTTTTTTTTTTCAAAATACTATATTTACAATGGTATTTTGGTGTTTCGTTGGTGTTACATACATACAACATATGGACACGTGACTAAAAATCCGATTTCTGATACATTCCATGGCTAAAACAAATTTTGAATTTCGGAAAATTCATTTTTACACCGTTTGGGAAACAATCTTATAAAAATTCCTTTTTTCAAGGCACTACATTAAATATCACATCTTTGTGTTGTATTTCTGTAACATACGTAAACTATCATGATCCTTGACCAGAAACCACTTTTCGGTACATTCCGTGGCTAAAAAATCGGGTTGAAATGAAGACAAATGATTTTACATCGCTTTGGACTGATTTTGGTGAAAATTCTTTTTCCCAAATTACTACCTTAGCTATGGTACTTTGGTGTTGCGTTGGTGTTACATACATACAACATATGGACACGTGATTTAAAATCCACTTTTGGTAGATTCCATGGCAAAAGAAATTTTGAAATTCGAAAAACTCATTTTTACACCGTTTGGGAATTATTTTTCAAAACATTCTATTTTTGCAAGGCACTGCCTTTAATACTGTATCTTTGTCTTCTATTCCTGTTTCATACGTACACTATCAGGATCCATGACCAGAAACCAGTTTTCGGTAGCTTCCATGGCTAAAAGATGGTTTAAAATAATGACAATTGATTTTACACCGCTTGGGACAGATCGTCGTAAAAAAATCTATTTTTCAAAGTACTACCGTAGCAATGGTATTTTGGTGTTGCGCTGGTGTTACATACATACAACATATGGACACGTGTCTAGAAATCCACTTTTTGGTACATTCCATGGCTAAAATAAATTTTGAAATTCGGAAAATTCATTTTGCGCCGTTTGGGAAACATTTTTTAAAATACTAATTTTTCAAGGCACTTACTTTAATACCGCTTCTTTGTGTTGTATTCCTGTTACATACTTATACTATAAAGTTCCTTGACAAGAAACCACTTCTCGGTACACTCCATGGCAAGAAGACGGTTTAGAATAAACACAAATATTTTTTAACCGCTTGGGACAGATTTTGGTACAAAATTCTATTTTTCAAATTACTACCATAGCAATGGTATTTTGGTGTTGTGTTGGTGTTATATACATATAGCATTTGGGCACGTTACAAAAAATTTACCTCTTGGTACATTCCATGGCTCAAAGAAGTTTTAAAATTCGGAAAATTCATTTTTACACCGTTTAGGAAACATTTTTTAAAAAAATCTATTTTTCCAAGGCACTACCTTTACTACCGCATCTTTGTGTTGTATTCCTGTTACATAAGTACACTACCCGGATCCTTGACCAGAAACTACTATTCGGTACATTCCTTGGCTAAAAGACGGTTTGAAATAAAGACAATTGATTTAACACCGTTTGGGAAACATATTTTTGAAAAAAATCTATTCTTTTTAAAGCACTACTTTTTATACCGCATTTTTGTGTTGTATTCCTGTCACATACCTACACTATTAGGATCCTTGACCGGAAACCACTTTTCGGTACATTCCATGGCTAAAAGACGGTTTGAAATAAAGACAATTGATTTTATACCGCCCGGGACAAATTTTGGAACAGAAAAATCTATTTTTCAAAGTTCTAACTTTACAATGGTACTTTGGGGTTGCGTTTGTGTTACACGTGAATAAATATCCTCTTTTTGGTACATTCCATGGCTAACAGAAATTTTGAAATTCGGATTTTTTACGCCGTTTGGGAAATAATTTTATTTTTTAAATCTATTTTTTCAATGCATTAGATTTAATACCGCATCTTTGTGTTGTATTCCTGTTACATACGTACACTATCAGGATCCTTGACCAGAAAGCACTTTTTGGTACATTCCATGGCTAAAAAGACGGTTTGAAATGAAGACAAGTGATTTTACATCGCATGGGACAGATTTTAGTAAAAATATTCTGTTTTTCAAAGTATTACCTTAAGGCCCAGTCACACTACAGCGTATAGAGCCAGCGTATGAGTAACGTATGGATTTTTGGGCATACGCTGGTATACGCTGAAATACGCTGTAGATACGCTAGGCGTACGCTGGTATACGTTACTCATACGCTGGGGTACGTCGGTATACGCTGATGTACGCTGAGGGCCAAAATAATTTTTGAACATGCACAAAAATTTTCAGTGTATGCCAGCGTATGAATTTTACGCTCGTCATTCGTTTCTCATACGCTGAATACGCTAGAGGTACGCTAAACATACGTAACTCATACGTCGAGTACGCTGAATGTACGTTTCTCATACGCCGAGTACGCTTCTTATACGTTGAATACCGGCAACGCTAATGTGGAGGTTTCTGTGCTGCAACACCACAATAATTCATTAGGGTTAGCAGTTTAAATGCTACACATAAAAAATGATAATGATAATAATAACAGAAGAAGCTGTGGAAGATAACAGAGGACGAAGAAGAAAAAGAAAAAGAAGAAATAGAAGAAGAAGAAGGGAAAGAAAACGGAGCAAAGAAGAAATAGATGAAGGAGAAGAAGAAGAAGAAGAAGAAGAAGAAGAAGAAGAAGAAGAAGAAGAAGAAGAAGAAGAAGAAGAAGAAGAAGAAGAAGAAGAAGAATAAAAAGGAGAATAATGAGGGGTAGAAATAGAAGGAGGGGTAGAAGAAGTAGAAGGAGGAGGAGAAGAAGTAGAAAAAGAAGACTTTCTTCTTCTTCTTCTTCTTCTTCTTCTTCTTCTTCTTCTTCTTCTTCTTCTTCTTCTTCTTCTTCTTCTTCTTCTTCTTCTTCTTCTTCTTTTTGTTACTATTGGGTGTCAATTTATTTCCAATGAGTATGGCCAGTTTAGTGGTGCATTGAGAAATGAAGATTGGGTACTTCAGGAACTGTCTGCATATGCCTCCTGAAACACTTTTTATACTCACTTTAGTGTACGCTCATCATACGTTAGGTTGACGTTCCGCACTCGTTTCTCATACGTGAAGGGTACGCTGATGTACGCTACTCATAAGTCGAAATACGCAGTGAGTTCGCTACTCATACGTTGACGGTACGCTAAGAATTTTGTTTTGATAACCGTTGTTTGATCTTAAAATAACATCATACGCTGAAAAGTTGTGCGTATAGATAATATTCCGAAATATACGATACGTTACTCATACGCTGGCTCTATACGCTGTAGTGTGACTGGGCCTTTAGCAATGGCATTTTCTTGTTGCGTTGGTGTTACTTACATGAAATATATGGACAAATGACTAAAAAAACACTTTTTGGTACATTCCTTGGCTAAAAGAATTTTTGAAATTCGGAAAATTAATTTTTACACCGTTTGGGAAACATTTTTCAAAATATTCTATCTTTTAAGGTACTACCTTTAATACCGCATCTTAGTTTTGTATTACTGTTTCATATGTACACTATCAGTATCCTTGACCAGAAACCACTTTTCGGTACATTCCATGGCTAAAAGATGGTTTAAAATAAAGACAGTTGAATTTACACCGCTTGGGACAGATTTTAGTAAAAAAATCTATTTTTTCAAAGTACTACCTTAACAATGGTATTTTTGGTATTTCGTTTGTGTTACATACATACAACACAAGGACACAAGACTAAAAATCCACTTTTTGGTACATTCCATGGCTAAAAGAAATTTTGAAATTCGGAAAACTCATTTTTACACCGTTTGGGAAACATTTTTCAAAAAGTTCTAGTTTTTCAAGGCACTACATTTAAAACCGCATCTTTGTGTTGCATTTCTGTTACATACGTACACTATCAGGATCCATGACCAGAAACCACTTTTCTGACATTCCATGGCTAAAAGACGGTTTGAAATAACGACAATTGATTTTACACCAATCGGGACAGATTTTGCTAAAAAAATCTATTTTACAATATACTACCTTAGCAATGGTATTTTGGTGTTGCGTTGGTGCTACATACATACAACATATGGGCACGTGAAAAAATACACTTTTTGGTATATTCCATGGCTAAAAGAAATTTTGAAATTCGGAAAATTCATTTTTACATCGTTTGAGAAACATTTTTCAAAGAATTCTATTTTTCAATGCGCTATCGTTTATACCGCTATCTTTTATACGTACGAGTGACGGTCGGAAAGTAGTTGGACTTTTCGTGCTGCTGTCTCCCCATCTGCAACTGTATAAACACATTATACATTGGTGGAATCTTCATCCATTTGCCAACAACGTGGTCAGTTTATTTTCAAAGAAAGATGTATATTTACTATATTCTGTCCACTTATATGTGATAGGTGTTTTATGTATCACAGGCTATTGGTAGAGGAACAACAAGGATACCCAAAACAAAAGAACATTATTGTCATTTTAATCGCAAAGAAGCTAAATTTTTGAACTACATTATCGCTGAAGATTAAGTAAGGGTTCATAATTCCGAACTTGGGATAGAAAAATCAGTCAAAGCAGTCATGGAAAAGAGCTGGTTCCCCACCCCTGAAAAGATAAAGCTGTTACCTTCGGTTGGTAGCCATGTTTGTTGCTTTTGGGGATTCATGAGGATTGATAGTTACTCATTTCATGTCAAATGGTAAAAACTGTCATTGCCAAATACCATTCTGAAGTAATTCAGAAAAATCTAAGAATAAATGCTGAAGTAAACGCGTCTCAGAATAGCAAAGAAAACTGTTTTCTTCTTCACGATTACGCACGCTCCCATACCACCGCATCTACAGTGGAGATTATCAACTATTACACATGACATTAGTCGTTTTACTCTTCTTATAGCCTAGACCTTGCCCCACGTGACTTTTATTTGTGTCTAGAACTGAAGAAATTGTTTGCTGGGAAGAAATTTGAGACCTGGGCGCCTTTGATACCGACTGTTACACTGTACCTAATACAGTGGGTCTACGTCATGGTTAATAGTGGGAACAATATAGCTCCTACGAAGATGGCAAAAATGCATAGACATAGATGGACAATTTGTTCAAACAGTGTAGAGAGAATTTTGTTAAAAAGTAGAATGGTTTTAGAGAAGTAGTCAAAAGTCCAACTACTTTCCGACCGTCCCTCGTACACTATCAGGATACTTGAAAAGACGGTTTGAAGACAATTGATTTTACACTGCTTGGGACAGATTTTGGTAAATAATTCTATTTTTCTAAGTACTACCTTAGCAATGGTATTTTGGTGTTGCGTTGGTGTTACATACATGCAACATATGGACACGTGACTAAAATCCACTTTTTTGGTACATTCCATGGCTAAAAGAAAATTTAAAATACGGAAAATTAATTTTTACTCCTTTTGGGAACCATTTCTCAAAAATCCTATTTTTTTCAAGGCAC
This sequence comes from Fragum sueziense, assembly GCA_963680895.1. Taxonomy (NCBI): domain Eukaryota; kingdom Metazoa; phylum Mollusca; class Bivalvia; order Cardiida; family Cardiidae; genus Fragum; species Fragum sueziense. The sequence goes on along the minus strand of OY804593.1, from coordinate 39,954,485 downwards.
TACCTTTAATACCACATCTTTGTGTTGTATTCTGTACGTACACTATCAGGATCCTTGACCAGAAACCACTTTTCAGTATGTACATTCCATGGTTAAAAGATGGTTTGAAATGAACACAATTGATTTTACACGGCTCGGGACAGATTTTTGTAAAAAAAATATATTTTTCAAAGTACTGCCTTAGCAATGGTATTTTGGTATTGCGTTGGTGTTACCTGTACGAAAAAATGAAGCGGATTCCGCTTGGAAAACAGGCGTAAATGAGGCGTAAATGAGGCGTAAATGGCAATTTACGCTTGTAACAGTGGCGGATTTATACTTTACGCCTAAGTCACTGTGTATAGTAGTGACGGAAATTAGAGGCGTAAAATGAAATGGAGGCGAAATTTTATCATAACAGGCGTAATTTAAAACTTTAATTTTTGAACAGGCGTAATTTTTGGACTTAGCCATTTTAACAAGGCGGAATGGCTGTTTCTTAAAGCTGAAAATAACTTAAACTTTCCAGGGAGGCGGAATTTTTGGACTTAGCAATTTTATAATGACGCAATTCCAATATACTAGCCTTATACACTGCATAAGATATAGGCATGTTAAGAAGGTCAAACTCCAAATTCAAGGTCACACGGTCAAGTTCCAAGATTGATGGTCTTGGTAGGAGGTATTCAAGAGTAAAATATCAAGACTCCATCTGTAATAGTGATTGCAATATTGGCCAAGTTAAAGTTCTTGTAAAGTATATGCCTTAAGGTAAAGGTCCTAATGCCAAAGGTCATGATCCCAAATGAAAGGTCTTAACAAGTTCTATCCTTATGTGAAATATCAAAGCTCTATATCTTACAGTGTATACAGTAGGTCAAACTTCAAGGTCAAGGTCACAAGGTCTTTATTTCTGAATAAAAGTAAATGTCAGGTAGTATCTTTGTATGAAATATCAAGGCTCTATCTAAAAAACAAATGTTTGTAAAACATATATGCCCCCTCAAGGGCCTACCTTTAATGTAGGTCAAAGTTGAGGTCAAGGTCACAAGGTCCAAGGTCAAGATCAAATGTGAAAGGTCTTGGTAGGAGGTGTCCATGTGTGAAATATCAAGTCTGTATGTGTAAAAGCACATGAAATATAGGCCAGGTTAAAGTTCTTTAAAGTAGGTCAAACGCCAAGGTCATGGTCAAATGCAATAGGTCTTGGTAGGAGGTGTCCATGTGTGAGATATCAACATGAGATAGAGGCCAAGTTAAAGTTTTTAAAAAGTAGGTCAAAGTCCAAGTTCACAAGGTCCAAGGTCATGGTCAAATGTGAACAGTCTTGGTAGGAGGTGTCCATGTGTGCAATATCAAGAATGTATGTGTAAAAGGACATGAGATAGAGGCTGGGTTAAAATTTAGAAAAAAAAAGAGTAGATAAAATGCCAAGGTCAATGTCACAAGGTCATGGTCAAATGTGAAAGGTGTTGGTGGGAGGTGTCTATGAGAGAAATATCAAGGCCGTATGTGTAAAAGGGCATGCTATATCGGCCAGATCAAAAACATAAATAAAAGTAGGTCAAACTTCAAGGTCAAGGTCACAAGGTCCAAGGTCATGATTCCAAATAAAAGGTCTTGGCAAAAGGTATCCATGTGTGAAATATCAAGGCTCTATCAATAATAGTGCATGAGATATAGGCCAGATTAAAGTTTTTTAAAAGTAGGTCAAACTCCAAGGTCAAGGTCACTAGGCCAAAGGTCATGGTCCAAAATGAAAGTTATTTGCAGGAAGTATCCATGTGTGAAATATTATGGCTGTATCTCAAATAGTGCCTGAGATATATAGTTCATAAGATATAGAATTAACTTTGTGAAAATAAGGTCTCCCAGTCTATTTTCTCCCAGTCTATGACCATTTCCTACTTCCTGTCTATTAGAAAATTGGAGGGAATTTTGCTTCTCTGACTTTTTGAAAAGTTAATGTTTGAGATATGAATTCAAACATTGATATTGATGAATCCAGGACAATAAGGGGCTCACTAATTGAAATGGTAAGACCAAGTGAGGCAACATTGGTGAGTGTTCTTTTGATTAAATTAAACAAATTCAAATGTTCAATTTTACCATTCCCCACCCACATTATGTAGTAAATATCTAGGAGACGGAATTAGGAGGCGGATTCCGCCCGTAATTTCTTAAAAATTCCAAGCGGAACCCGCCTCATATTTCTATCTAGTTACGCCTCCTAGCAATTACGCCTGTAAAAAAATCCACTTCATTTGCATATTCCGTCTCTAAGAATTCCGGTTAATTAACATTTTACGCCTCTAAATTACGCTTGGTTTCCGCCTCATTCTTATATTTCTTTAAACAAGCTTACTACCGGAAAAATGAGGCGAATTCCGTCTCATAATTCTGTCTTATTTACGCCTGTTTTACGGGTGTAATTTTTCGTACAGGTATATACATATAACATTTGGGCACGTGACTAAAAATCCAGTTTTTGGTACATTCCATGGCTAAAAGAAATTTTGAAATTCTAAAAATTCATTTTTACACCGTTTAGGAAACATTTTTCAAAAAATTCTATTTTTTCAAGGCACTACCTTTACTGTGTACAGCATCTTTGTATTGTATTCCTGTTACATACGTACACTACTCGGATCCTTGACCAGAAACCACTTTTCGGTACATTCCATGGCTAAAAGACGGTTTGAAATAAACACAATTGACTTTACACCACTTAATGGGACATTTTTTTTGTACAAAAAATCTATTTTTCAAAGTACTACCTTAGCAATGGTATTTTGGTGTTGCATTGGTGTTACATACAGACAACATATGGACCAGTGACTAAAAACCCGGGTTTTTTTTAAATTCCGTTTCTAAAAGAAATTTTGAAATTCGAAAAAAAAATCATTTTTACACCGTTTGAGAAACTTTTTTAAAAAAAATCTATTTTTTCAAGGCACTACCTTTAATACTGCATCTTTGTGTTGTATTCCTGTTACATACGTACACTATCAGGATCCTTGACCAGAAACCAATTTTCGGTACAATCCATGGCTAAAAGACGGTTTGAAATGAACAGAATTAATTTTACACCGCTTGGGACAGATTTTGGTAAAAACAAGAGCTGTCACTGTAAGATGACAATGCCCCCGACACCGCTTTGATTTTAAATTATGGACAATCTATGTTCAAGGTCAAGGTCATCCAGGGGTCAAGGTCACCAAAGTATGTGCCTACAGAAAGGTAATGTACCAAGGAATGTTGTGGTAAAGTATGAAGCGAATATGTTAAGTAATAAGGAAGTTATGGCCAATGTTAAAGTTTTTGGACGGAATGACGGACGGACGGACAGACAGACGGACAGACAGACGGACGGACGGACAAGTCAAATTTATGATGCCTCCCTATCGGGGGCATAAAAATATTTTTCAATGTACTACCTTAGCAATGGTATTTTGGTGTTGCGTTGGTGTTACATACATACAACATATGGACACGTGGTTGAAAATCCACTTTTTGGTACATTCCATTTCTAAAAGAAATTTTGAAATTCGGAAAATTCATTTTTACACCGCTTGGAAAACATTTTTGAAACAATTCTATTTTCAAGACACTATCTTTAATACCGCATCTTTGTGTTGTATACCTGTTACATTACGTACACTATCAGGATCCTTGATCAGAAACCACTTTTCGGTACATTACATGGCTAAAAGACGGTTTGAAATAAAGACAACTGATTTTACACCGCTCGGGACAGATTTTGGTCAAAAGTCTATACTAGGACAAAAAAATACGCAACCCCGGCCGATTTTTCATAATATTTTCGACAAAATATGTTTTTAATGGCAATTGAGTACATTTTTAACATACCTGCATCCATACGCATAAATACAGTGCCATTTTCTTCAGATGTCATAAATTGATCCCGAGATACATAGTAAATGGTTAAAAACTGATTATCCCCTAGCTGTCGTGTTTTCTAAATGACTACTATCTAAACAAATTTTCATCAAACACAAGCATGAACATAGACAAAGAAGATGCGAAAGAATTCACACACTTCTCACTACCCTACGCATAGTACGGCTACGCCAAAACCAGCGCCAAGCTGCAGTACGGATGTTGTTAGGTGGAAAAAGTCAAAATTTTGTCGTAAGACATTGATGGGGCTACAAATTTTCGACTGTATACGTTGTTGGCCCTAAATGGGACCACAACCGATCGAGCACAAAGCGGACATGCAAGAGATATGACGTCAAGGCAGGACCGTATCACAACGTTAACCCCACCTACGGGATAGGTTTAATGCTGCAACGGAGACCTCTATTAAATCCCATCGGCTTCACAACATTCGAACATTCGAATATCGGACCAAACTGATTGAAACAGACTGTTTTTCGACCTACATACAATTTTTTTGTCAAATTGTGTTGACGCCCGATGTAAACTGGGCGTTTTCTTATTAATGGAATTTACTGCAAATGAGATTTTGTGTACTTTACAAGGTGAAATGTTATTGCTTTAAATGTACTATATTTTGTTTAAATCTGATTTGATGTCTTTGCGTAAAAAGGAATAATTGAAATGGAAGTTGCGTTTCTATTTTGTTTCAGTATATTTTTCAAAGTACTACCTTAGCACAAGTATTTTGGTGTTGCGTTGGTGTTACATACATACAACATATGGACAAGTGACTAAAACAGTTTTGGTACATTCCATGGCTAAAAGAAATTTTGAAATTCGGAAAATTCATTTTTACACCGTTTGGGAAACATTTTTCAACAAGAGCTTCGCAGAGCGGCGCATATACGCCCAAAAAGGGCTTGTCAGTAAAATTTGCCATTTTTTCAATTCAAGAGCAGATAATTCAAACATGAAACATTATCAAAATTTTATTTGCACAACAAGACACCATAGAGATTCATTGTGGCTAGTTTGATTAAATTCTGGTTGAAACTGTAGGAGTTGCGCACAGGAGAAAATGGGCATTTTTGAGAAAATGTGCACTTTTTCTTAAATCAAAGGGCAGATAATTCAAGAACGAAAACAGTTGTCTGAATTCCATAAGCAGTGTGCACAACTAGACACCATTGAGATTCATTGTGGTAAGTTTGATCAAATTCTGATCAAAACTGTAGGAGGAGCTGCGCACATAAGGAAATGGGCATTGCTTTAATTCAAGGGCAGATGATTCAAGAACGAAGAGGATTAATTGAATTCTGTAAGTGGTGTGCACAACTACACACCATGGAGAGTCATTGTGGCAAGTTTGATCGAATTCCGATCAAAACTGTAGGAGGAGTTACACACACAAGAAATCGCTAACGGACGGACAGACAGACGGACGAGCGGGCCATAACATATAATACTACCCTTCGGGCGTATAAAAAATTCTATTTTTTCAAAGCACAATCCTTTTTAACAAATCTTTGTGTTGTATTCCTGTTACATACGTACACTATCAGAATCCTTGACCAGAAACCACTTTTTGGTACATTCCATGGCTAAAAGACGGTTTGAAATAAAAACAGTTGATTTTACACCGCTTCGGACAGATTTTGGTAAAAAAAAAATATATATTTCAAAGTACTACCTTAGCAATGGTATTTTGGTGTTGCGTTGGTGTTACATACATACAACATATGGACAAGTGACTAAAACAGTTTTGGTACATTCCTTGGCTAAAAGAAATTTTGAAATTCGGAAAATTCATTTTTACACCGTTTTGGGAAACATTTTTTAAAATATTCTATTTTTTCAAGGCACTACCTTTATACCGTATCTTTGTGTTGTATTCCTGTTACATACGTACATTATCCGGATCCCTATATATAATATATTTAATTGATCTATGGCCACCGGCCTTTACAAAACAATTTTCAATTACAAACAAACATCTCAATACACAACCAGTGATACATGTAGTACAATATTGGTGCGATCTAGTTAGAACATGATATGACGTGAACATTTAAAATTTCATAATATCGAAATAGATAGATTGTAATCTATAAAGTATTAAGATTCTACTTGAGAAGATTCATTCCTTTTCTCATAAGCATAATGAATATACATTGCCAAATTTTTTCAACTCGTCTTCATTCTTTTGGCTTAGAAGAACAATAAATTGATTCTTTGAAGGATCGGTATAAAATGCCCTTTTCAGGTACTTTTTTTCTTAGTTCACTATACAGTGGACATATAAGAAGAAAATGGTATGAATCTTCAACAACGTTTTTACAACAAAAAGCATAATCTATGTTCATACTCAATATTGCGATGTCTGCCTTGCTCTTCAGCTGCGTCGGATCCTTTATTCCTCAGAAGGGGGTTCGAACATGCAAAATGGGGAGGAGACCGTATCACACAATTCTGACTGAATTTCTTGTATGAACATGAAAAAATAAGGCTACAGAGGGCAGTGGCGGATCCAGGATTTCTATGAGGGGGGTTCAGATTATATGCAAATAGGGGGTTCGTTTTTCGAGTGTTCCACAATTTTGACTGAAATTCTGCATGAAAATGAAATAATCAGGCTACAGAGGGGGGTTCGTTCGAACCCCCGAACCCCCCTGGATCCGCCACTGTTCAGCAAGCAATAGGGAAGATGTTCTGAAATAAGCTAAGGCTTTCCTGTATTTTACTACTCTAATGATGTCCAAATATGGTTCAATTTCTAATGTAATTTTGAATTGATTATAATGAAATCCTTTACCAGAGACTACTTTTCGGTACATTCCATGGCTAAAACACGGTTAGAAATAAAGACAATTGATTTTACACCGCTCGGGACAGATTTTGGTAAAAAATTCTAGTTTCCAAAGTACCACCTTAGCAATGGTATTTTGGTGTTAGGTTGGTGTTACATACATACAACATATGGACAGGTGACCAAAAATCCACTTTTGGGTACATTCCATGGCTAAAAGAAATTTTGAAATTCGGAAAATTCATTTTTACACCGTTTGGGAAACATTTTTCAGAAACTTCAATTTTTTCAAGGCACTACCTTTAAAGGGACATTTCATTCCAATTTCAATTTCTAAAGTATGTCTTGATGCCAAGATTGGTTATTCTAATGAGTATAAATATTGTGGTTTTTTGAAGTTGTTGCCAATAAGCGAGAAACACGCATTTAAAGATGAGACATAATCGATAAATTGCATATAAATCCGAACTGTTGTCCACAACAATTTGTTCAATTTTAACACAAAAATATAAATTTCTCGTGAACGGCGCAATATTTTGGCTCGAAATTTTCAGAATTTTCATAAGGAAATATGCTCTTTCAGATAAAAATAAAAGTAAAATTTATGACAAAAAATTCTGAAATGTCACTTTAAGAACCTCATCTTTGTGTTGTATTCCAGTTACATGCGTACACTATCAGGATCCTTGACCAGAAACCACTTTTCGGTACACTCCATGGCTAAAAGGCGATTTAGAATAAAGAAAATTGATTTTACACACCTTGGGACATTTTTTGGTAAAAAAAATCAAATTTTCAAAGTACTACATAACCAATGGTATTTTGGTGTTGCGTTGGATTTTACATACATACAACATATGGACACGTGACGAACAAGAGTGCCATCGTCACAATATACGCCGCCACTTATAAAACTTGAGACAAAAAAATGACATTGACAAGGATTTATTAATATTCACTGAAAAACCTGTGAAAAAATTGTGTTCACAAAAAGGTTTTTATAAATATCCAGTGAAAAACCTGGAAGGAATTGCGTTCACGAGGCTAAAATATCATTAAGCCCCAGAGACTAAGATTCAAGGGGGCATAATTCAGGCAAAAATCAATGAACCATAAAATCCTTACTTCATGCACATCTACCAATTAAGGTAATAACATCCACCAAGTTTCAGTCCCAGAGACAAAGTTTTAAGGGGGCATAACTCTGGAAAAAAATCAATGAACCATAAAATCCTTCCTACATGCACATCTACTAATTGAGGTGATAACATTGACCAAGTGACATTAAGATCCAGCCAGAAACTTAGGAGGAGTTGCGTTGACAAGGCTGCAATTTCAATAAGCCCCAGAGACTAAGATTGAAGGGGGCATAACTCTGGCAAAAATCAATGAACCATAAAATCCTTCCTTCATGCACATCTACCAATTGAGGTGATAACATTGACCAAGTTTCATTAAGATCCAGCCAGAAACTTAGGAGGAGTTGTGTTGACAAGTCTGCAATTTCAATAAGCCCCAGAGACTAAGTTTTTAAGGGACATAACTCCGGCAAAAATCGACGAACCATAAAATCCTTCCTTCATGTACATCTACCAATTGGGGTGATAACATTAACCAAGTTTCATTAAGATCCAGCCAGAAACTTAGGAGGAGTTGCGTTGACAAGGCTGCAATTTCAATAAGCCCCAGAGACTAAGTTTTTAAGGGGCATAACTCAGGCAAAAATCGACAAACCATAAAATCCTTCCTTCATGCACATCTACCAATTAAGGTGATAACATTGACCAAGTTTCATTAAGATCCAGCCAGAAACTTAGGAGGAGTTGCGTTGACAAGGCTGCAATTTCAATAAGCCCCAGAGACTAAGTTTTTAAGGGGCATAACTCAGGCAAAAATCGACATACCATAAAATCCTTCCTTCATGCACATCTACCAATTGAGGTGATAACATTGACCAAGTTTCATTAAGATCCAGCCAGAAACTTAGGAGGAGTTGCGTTGACAAGGCTGCGATTTCAATAAGCCCCAGAGACTAAGTTTTTAAGGGGCATAACTCAGGCAAAAATCGACAAACCATAAAATCCTTCCTTCATGCACATCTACCAATTGAGGTGATAACATTGACCAAGTTTCAAGAAGATCCAGCCAGAAACTTAGGAGGAGTTGCGTTGACAAGAAAAGTGGACGGACGTACGGACGGACGGATGGACGGACGGATGGACGGACGGACAGACGGAGAAGATGACGCCAATATACGTCCGCCTCCGGCGGCGTATAAAAAATCCATCTTTCGAAAATGTCTTGCAAATTTGATTTTTTTTTTTTACAAAAATTTGTCCCAAGGTGTGTAAAATCAATTGTCTTTATTTCAAACCGTCTTTTAGCCAAGCAATGTACCGAAAAATGGTTTTTGGTCAAGGATACTGAAAGTGAATGTATGTAACAGGAATACAACACAAAGATGCGCTATCTAAGGTAGTGGCTTGAAAAATAAAAATAAAAACAAGAGGGCCAAGATGGCCCTGTATCCAAGATGGCCCTGTATCGCTCCACCGGCTTTTAGACATTTAGACTACGAACATCTTCAAGGAATACAATAGAGGTCTATCCAAAGAAGATTCATGCTACGCCAGAATGAAATCCAATAAGTAAAATTACACTATGTTTCATATAGCGAAAAAATAATTCTAGCCCACAGCAGCCATTTTTTAATTAAGCTTTTCATCCGATCGTGAAGAAATTTGGAAGAGATTCATGCAATTAAGGAAGATTCCTGTGAAGTTTGGTTGAAATTGGTCCTGTAGTTTTGGAGAAGATTGTTTAACATTTTTTCCAAAATTCAATATAATTAAATTTATTGAAATTTAAGTTCTACACGGAAATTATATTTTTAAAAAAATTAGAGGAGATTCATGCAAGGAAGATTCATGTGAAGTTTGCTTAAAATTGGTCCAGTAGTTTAAGAAAAGAAGATTTTTCGAAAATTTGATTTAATTTAATTAATCAAAATTTAAGTTCTGCACAGATTTTATTCTTTTGAAACAATTTGGTAGAGATTTATGCAAAGGAATCTTTCTGTAGAGTTTGGTTGAAATTGGTCAAGTACTTTTGGAGAAGAATAATTTTTAAAGATTTTTCGAAAATTTAATTCAATTAAATTAATCAAAATTTAAGTTATATAAAGAATTTATCCTTTTGAAGGAATTAAGAATAGATTCATACAAGGAAGATATCTGTGAAGTTTGGTTGAAATTGGTCCAGTAGTTTTGGAGAAGAAGTATTTTTAATTTTTTTTTCGAAAATTTAAATCAATTAAATTAATTTAAATTCAAGTCCTGCGCGCATTTTATTGTTTTGAAGGAATTTGGTAGAAATTCATGCAAGGAAGATTTCTGTGAAGTTGGGTTGAAATTGGTCCTGCAGTTTTGGAGAAAAAGAATATTTAAAGATTTTTCGAAAATTCAATAGCGAACAGTTTTCCCGCGTTCGTGTGCTAAAAATAGATTTCCGATGGGAATACCCCAACAGCGTTTGCCGGGTACCAGTCTAATATTTTGTTTATCGGTCAATGAATCGGACAATTTTTCGAAACCGTGTTAGCAAAAAAATATTATTTTCAAGCGCGATATTAGTCGATCATAGATAATGCAGGCGGGAACTAAAACTACGAAGCATTGCGCATATGCAACATGCAACATTGCTTCCAGATACGGAGACAGACCAGAAATGACAAACGTTTTTCTTGAGATTCCTCAGCAGCTTAACCAAAAAAAAACATCGAAAAGTCTGAAAGTAAAGTAGCTATGATCATGAAACTTCTCTGGTAGATAGATCTCACCAAGGACAAGTGCAACGTACAAGGAACATAACTCTATCTTGCTTATTTTGTGAGTTATTGCCCATTGTTGTAGTGAAAGCCTATGGGGTATCAAATCACATTCAGCGACAAATTCTAGTTTTTTCTATATTAACCCTTTCCCAAACAAGACCGGTTTTGACGTCCCCAACAGAAAATTCTTGGGAAAACATTGTGGCAAAAGAAGAAAATGATGATCGATAAAATCGAAAAGGCATGCACAGCAGACAAAATGGGTGTGAATAACTTCTTTGGATATTGATGATCATCCTTCTTTTGCCTCAATATTTTCTCCGAGATAAAACACTAAAGATATTCACATCCGTTTTGTCGTCTGCAGACTTTTTTTTCAATTTAGCCCAACATGACATTATGTCGTTTTGGAAAGGGTAAGCGAGCACGCACGAGCGGCACGATGAAGTCGATCAGGACATGTCCGTATGTGTAAACATTACTTGTCAACTGCTTATTTCATAGTTACCGATCTTAAAAAGTACAAAACAGTGCAGCAACCTTCTCAACTCGGAATTAGAATGTTTCTCAACAAATGATTAAAGCAATCAAGCTCTTAGAATGTTATCTCCGGCAAGTTGAACGTGGAAAATCTTCGCGAGATTCACAGCCATATTTGTACGATAAGGGATTCCCAATCTATTTTTAGACCAGTGAGGCGTGACGATGAAGTATTTGTTCACACGGAAAATCGAAGCCTATTCAATTAAATTAATTAAAATTAAAGTTCTGCACATATTTTATTCTTTTGAAAGAATTTGGTAGAGATTCATGCAAAGATGATTCGTGTGAAGTTTGGTTGAAATTGGTCCAGTAGTTTTGGAGAAGATGTTTGAAAATTGTTTACGCACGCATGCACAGACGCACGGACGGACGCACGCACGACGGACACAGGGCCATGACATAAGCCCCGCTGGCCTTCGGCCAGTGGAGCTAAAAATGAAAATGTTTCCCCAAATGCGTACATATGAATTTTCCGAATTTCAAAATTTCTTTTAGCCATGGAATGTACCAAAAAGTGGATTTTTAGTCTCGTGCCCATTGTTGTATTTATGTAACACCAACGCAACACCAAAATAACATCGCTAAGGTAGTACTTTGAAAAATACATTTTTTACCAAAGTCTGTCCTAAGCGGTGTAAAATCAATTGTTTTAATTTCAAACCGTCTTTTGGCCATGGAATGTACCGAAAAGTTGTTTTTTTCCAAAATTCCTGATAGTGTACGTATGTAACAGGAATACAACACAAAGATAATGTATTAAAGGCAGTGACTTGAAACAAGAGGGCCAGAATGGCCCTATATCGCTCACCTGAAAGAAGTTTGTGACACGCCCACTTTTTTTTATAAATCAAAAATTTGTGAACAATTTTGAAAAGGGTCACTCAAGGAACATTGTTGCCAAGTTTGGTTCAAATTGGCCCAATGCTTGATTTTTAAAGAGTTTTCTTATGATTTCTCTAAGTCTGATAACCCTGCCCTGCCACACCCACATTTTCAGACGACAAAGAAAATTTGTGTACGCATTTTTAAAACAGTCATTCAAGGAAAATTCTTGCTTTATTTCATTCAAATTGGCCAATTGTGTTTTTTATTAAAGAGTTTTCTTAGGGTGTCTCTAACTTCGATAAGCCACGCCCTGCCAAGCCCGCTTTATCTGACGAATAAAAATTCACAAATTTTTTTTTAAAAAGAGTCACCCAAAGAACATTTCTGTAAAGTTTGGTTCAAATTAGGCCAACGGTTGATTTTTGAAGAATTTCCTTAGGATTTCTCTAAGTCCGATAAGCCATGTCCTGCCACGCCCACTTTTTCTGACGAATCACAAATTTGCGAACAAGTTCTGAAAAGAGTCACCTAGGGAACATTACTGCCAAATTTTGTTCAAATTGGGCTTATGGTTGATTTTTAAGGAATTTTCTTAGAATTTCTCTAAGTCTGAGAAGCCACGCCCTGCCACGCCCACTTTTTCTGACGAATCAAAAATTTGCATACAAATTTTTAAGAGAGTCACCAAAGGAACATTTCTGCCAAGTTTGGTTTAAATTGGGCCAATGGTTGATTTTTAAGGAATTTTCTTAGAATTTCTCCAAGTCCAATAAGTCACGCCCTGCCACGCCCACTTTTCCTTTTTTGAATTTTGAATTTTGAAGAGAGTCACCCAAGGAACATTTCTGCCAAGTTTGGTCAAAATTGACCTAATGGTTGATTTTTAAGGAATTTTCTTAGAATTTCTCTAAGTCCAATAAGTCACGCCCTGCCACGCCCATATCTTTTGACGAATCAAAACTTCACAAACAAATTTTGAAGAGAGTCACCCAAGGAACATTTCTGCCAAGTTTGGTTCAAATTGGGCCAATGGTTGATTTTAAAAGAATTTTCCTAGGATTTCTCTAAGTCCGATAAGCCACGCCCTGCCACGCCCACATTTTTTGACGAATCAAAAATTTGCGAACAAGTTTTGAAAAGGGTCACCCAAGGAACATTTCTGCCAAGTTTGGTTCAAATTGGGCCAATGGTTGATTTTTAAAGAATTTTCTTAGGATTTCTCTAAGTCTGATAAGCCACGCCCTGCCACGCCCACATTTTTTGACGAATCAAAAATTTGCGAACAAGTTTTAAAAAGGGTCACCCAAGGAACATTTCTGCCAAGTTAGATTCAAATGGGCCAATGGTTGATTTTTAAAGAATTTTCTTAGGATTTCTTTAAGTCCGATAAGCCACCCCCTGCCACACCCAAATTTTTTGACGAATCAAAAATTCGCGAACAAGTTTCGAAAAGGGTCACCCAAGGAACATTCCTGCCAAGTTTGGTTGAAATTGACCAAATGGTTTAGGAGGAGAAGATGTTTAAAGAAATGTGAATGGACAGACGGACAGACGGATGGACGGACAGACGGACGGACGGTGAGTGACCACAATAGCTCCCCATGAGCACTTCGTGCTCAGGTGAGCTAAAAATAGAAGTTTTTTGAAAAATGATTCCCAGACGGTGTAGAAATGAATTTTCCGAATTTCAAAATTTCTTTTGGCCATGGAATGTACTCAAAAGTGGATTTTTGGTCACATGTCCATATGTTGTATGTATGTAACACCAACGCAACACCAAAATACCATTGCTAAGGTGGTACTTTGAAAACTAGAATTTTTTTACCAAAATCTGTCCCGAGCAGTGTAAAATCAATTGTCTTTATTTCAAACCGTCTTTTAGCCATGCAATGTACCAAAAAGTGGTGTCTGGTCAAGGATCCTGAAAGTGTACGTATGTAACAGGAATACAACACAAAGATGCGATATTAAAGGTAATGCCTTGAAAAAATATGATTTTTTGAAAGTTGTTTCCCAAACGGTGAAAAAATGAATTTTCTGAATTTCAAAATTTCTTTTAGCCATGGAATGTACCAAACAGTGGATTTTTAGTCACGTGTCCATATGTTGTATGTATGTAATACCAACGCAACACCAAAATACCATTTGCTGGTAGTTCTTTTTTTTACCAAAATCTGTCCGAAGCGGTGTAAAATTGATTGTCTTTATTTCAAACCGTCTTTAGCCATTGAATGTACCAAACAGTGTTTTTTAGTCAAGTGTTCGTATGTAATAGAGAAGCGGTATTAAAAATAGTGCCTTGAAAGATCAACCGTTGGGCAAATTGAACCAAACCTGGTGTTGTATTGATATTACATAAGTACAATATAACAACCCTTTATTAAAAACTATGTTTTGGTACATGCCATGAGTAAAAGAATGATTTGTTTGTGTTGCAATGCTCTTACATACCTACAATATCAAGATCATTGACTATAAAACCAATTTTCGGTACATTCCATGGGCAAAAGAAGACGTGAAATAACGACTATAGTTTTTAAACCGTTTGGGACAGTTTTTTTCCAAAAAAAAAAATCGAATTTTCAATGTACTACCTTTAAAGTGGTATTTTGGTGTTGTTTTGATGTTACATACATACACTATAAGAACCTTTCACTAAAAACTACTCTTTGGTACATGCCATGGATAAAAGAAACATTTGAAATCAGGAAAATTCACTTTTTACACCGTTTGGGAAACATTTTTCAGAAAATTATATTTTTCAAGGAACTCCCTTTAAAATGGTGCTTTTGTGTTTTATTGCTGTTACATATATACCTACAATATCAGGATCCTTGACTATAAAACCACTTTTCGGTATCATGGGTAAAAGAAGACGTGAAATAACGACTATAGTTTTTACGCTGTTTGGGACATATTTTTCTAAAAAGAAATCGAAGTTTCACCTTCAAATTGGTATTTTGATGTTGTTTTGATGTTACCAAATATCATGTGGGTTAGCCACCGAGAAATTGTCATCTCTTTATTGAAAGTGGTTCAAGAGCAGACTATACAATTTTGACAGTATTACTGTACAAATGAAATACTATTTTCAATCTATATTTCTTAACCCATTACCAGACGGCAAAATTTCCGACTTGTCCAAATTCAAAGATGTTTTACACGACAATTTAAACTGAATGACGTTTTGCATTTTTTTGGTCTCTTTGTATAGAAAACATTGTGGAAAATGAAGAAATTGCTTGTCACAAGCAATGTTGTCATTTTCCACAATGTTTTCCAAAGCCATATGGCTGATGTTTTATAAAAATTTTAAAATATTTTAGCAGTCGTTTGATTTTTTTCTTTGTTTTTTTTTTCAGTGGGGTTCTATGAACTAAATACTATTTTTTAAAAGATATTCCGGATTTTCCTATCTTATTGGTCGAGCAGAATAAAATGCTGATAATGAACAATGATTTTCCATCAATAATTTCCACATCATTCCGTTCATGTAATGTAATTGTAAACATTACATTCTGTCCGCAGCCTTTATGTATTATTTTATATAACAAGAGCTGTCCGAAGACAGCGCGCTCGACTTTCTAAGTTGCTTAGTATAGAGGGGGCATAACTCCAAATATAGTGGAGCCAGGGTCATGGGCCCTGATAGTATGGTAGAGGGTGTGATGGTGAATAAGTATTCCAAGTTTGGGTTGAATCCCTTTGATAGTATGAAAGTCATTGATGTTTGAAAAAACTTTAACCTTTGTTGCAACGCCGACGCCGACGCCCGGGTGACAGTATAAGCTCTCATTTTCTTCGAAAAGTCGAGCTAAAAATGAATAAGAAGGACGTCGAATAAGGATTAAGGGTGTGTTTGACTGCTCCCGTGTATGACTTCAAAATATGGTAGAACAAGCTTCTGTTTATCAGTAGTGAGTAGGTAAAACAAGCTGCAGTTACGAGGCTTTTGTTGAAAAGTGGAGATACTTAATTTTGTATTATACTCAATCTTGAGGTTATTTCTATGTAACATCTCAAACTTCATTTTAACAACGTTTTCAGGAAAGCAATTTTCAACAATAATCCTTTGCAGTCTTCTTTGAAGTCTTCTATGGCGCCGAAGTAATTCATCCGATACCGAAATCCATATTCAATTTAGCATTATACTCAATTATGAGTTTATTTCTCAGTATCATCTCGCACTACGGTTCTATTTGCCAATGTTATCAGCAAGGGAAAATTTCTCAAAATAACTCACAAGATCTTGAGATCCATATTTTATTAACTAGCATTAATGACTATACCCAATTTGAGTTTATTTCTCAGTATCATCTCACACTACAGTTTATTTTAACAAAATCATCAGGAAAACAGTCTCTCAAAATGATGCCTTTATCTTGATTAGTCACAAACTCTTCTATAAGTCTGAATCAATTCATTTGATACCGAGATCTATATTGCTACTTTTCAACAAAATCCTCATAACTGCAGCTTACAACAAGCTGCAGTTATGAGGTTTTTGTTGAAAAGTGACAATATTTAATTTAGCATTATACTTAATTTAGAGTTTATTTCTCAGTACCATCTCACACTTGGATTCATTTTGACTATAATATCAGGAAAATAGTCTCTCAAATTTTATCCTTTACGAAATTTAGTCACAAACTCTTCTGTAACTATGAATCCATTCATTTGAAACTGAGATCCATATCGCTGTTTTTCAACAAAAATCCTCGTAACTGCAGCTTAAAACAAGCTGCAGTTATGAGGTTTTTGTTGAAAAGCTACAGTATTTAATCTAGCATTACACTCAATTTTGAGTTTATTTCTCGGTTTCATCTCTCACTTTGGTTCAGCTTAACAATACTATCAGGAAAACAGTCTCTCAAAATGATGCCTATATCTTGATTAGTATCCAACTCTTCTATAACTCTGTATACATTCATTTGAAACTGAGATTCATATCACTGGTTTTCAACAAAAACCCCATAACTGCAGCTTAAAACAAGCTGCAGTTATGAGGTTTTTGTTGAAAAGTGACAATATTCAATTTAGTATCATACTCAAATTTGAGTTTATTTCTCAGTATCATCTCACACTTGGGTTCATCTTAACAATACTATCAGGAAAACAGTCTCTCAAAATGATGCCTTTATTTTGATTAGTATCCAGATCTTCTATAACTTTGAATCTATTTTTTTGAAACTGAAATCCATATCGCTACTTTTCTACAAAAACCTCATAACTGCAGCTTAAAACAAGCTGCAGTTATGAAGTTTTTGTTGAAAAGTGACAATATTTAATACAGTATTATACTCAATTTTGAGTTTATTTTTTAGTACATTCATCTCACACTAGTCTAGGGTTCATTTTGACAATGTTATTAGGGAAACAGTCTCTCAAAATGATGCCTTTATCTTGATTAACTAGTGTCCAGCTCTTCTATAACTCTGAATCCATCCATTTGAAACCGAGATCCATATCGCTGTTTTTCAACAAAAACCTCGTAACTGTACCTTAAAACAAGCTGCAGTTATGAAGTTTTTGTTGAAAAGCTACAGTATTTAAACTAGCATTACACCCAATTTTGAGTTTATTTCTCGGTATCATCTCACACTTGGGTTCATTTTAACAATATTATCAGGAAAACAGTCTCTCAAAATGATGCCTTTGTCTTGGTTAGTGTCCAGCTCTTCTATAAAACCAAACCAGTAAATCACCATACCCGGTCCAAACCTGGAAATGAATGAAACAAGATGAGCAAGAATCAATTTTGAGATCAACTTGGATCCAGATTAGCCTGAGCATACACAGTCTGATCAAGATCCATGTTGTTTTCCAGATGCTTCTTCACCAGCTGTGGTAGCCATCCATTTATAAGAAGCAATGACCCTAGTCTGTTAGTACATAGGCACTGGCTGATCTGGAAATATAGTAGTATCATATGCTACAAGGTAAAAGGGATATCCAGACTTCCCGAAACTCAACACCCTTCTGTCAGACATTTGGTCTGACTGGACAGAATTTTCTGTCAGACCTCAGGTCATTCAGTCAGACCAAAATTTTTTCGCGATTTTTTTTACTATTTGATAATTACAGGGCTCTCCAGAATCTCTGAATTTGGAACAGTCTATTTAGAGAAATAATTCTATCTTAAATTTTTTTTATTTTATTTAAATTTATTTATTTTTTTTTTTTTGAAGACGCATTTGGGAGAGAATTAAAGTCTTGAACCTTATTATATCATCCTATTAATAGATAATATTTGAAATTGGACTGTTCCAACATTTGAAATTGTTGGGTAACGCAAGTCTAGGTTCTAAATCCTACTTTCAGTTTCACTATTCCCATTTGTAGCTTTGAAAGCTATATAGATCTAATTGGAAAATGATAAATAATTGTTTGAAAAAATACATCCAAAACATCTATTTTCATGTTAGCTTAACTATCAAACAAAGAATTGCATCTTTATTTCAGAGTGAAATCTGTTAAATTTGGACCGGTAAAAACAAATCGACTCTAAATATATTATGACAACAAAAAGAAAGAATTGTTGTGAAATATTAGTAAAGGGTAAAAAAAGGTTAGAGTGATGCAGAATCGCTGAAGCGTTAAGTACCCCGATAAGAGTCAGCCAGACTGAGAAAATCAATATTGCCAGTTTGTAATACAGCTTTATCTACCTCCTAAATATACATTACTTGTTAGGGGGTTTTAAGGACAGATCCTCCAGTTGTTACTGCGCAACTTACTGCGCATATCCTAAATTACGAAATAAAGCTATTACAGTAATTGGCCTTTTCAGCAAATGTGTTTTTTACATTTAGTTAATGTTTGGTTGATAAATGACAAGATCCTTTTCGGTTATTTCCATTTTCTCTGTTTGGTCAATTAAAGTGTAATAGTACTCGGATGGTATATTTCGCTTTCTGTTACGCGTTCAATGTGCGGCGTTAGCGATAGGAAACGGTGCAACAAAAGCAAAGTGGTATCTTTATGAGCTAGTCCGCTTCTGATGGACAAAAAAGACGACACTTTTTATTATCTTTAGCTGGTAATAAGGAAGAAAATGGATAAAAGTAATGAAACAATTTCGGACAGAGCTGCAAAAAGTGAACAAAATTTTACTTATAACTCAGAAAAACGCTTGGTTTGATATATTTTTCTTTTTCTGTTTTTGTAGGTATGACCAAGCACTATGTCTATACCAAAAAAGAAAAAATTCTTACCGCTGGAATATTTTTTATTATCAGAAACGTTGCGAAATAAGAGCAATTTCAGCTACTTTTGAAAGAATGTTTTACTAAAAATTTCAAAATCATCACTTAATTTTCCCAAATTGATACTCATTTAGACAGAATAAAACATATTGAACACAATAAAGACTTATTCATGTAATCCTAGTCATTTCGAACACCTTTTTTGTGGGTATTTAAGTGACACCTCATTTTTGCAATTTTAGACAAGAGTAGTCTCCATTGAAATCAAATAACTTTTTAATTCGCTTGGTGACCTATAGTTTTTAAGTCATTTTTTTACTTCTCGTATATCTAAGTATCAGCAAAGAAAAAATAAAAAAAATCTTACCGTAGGAAATAAATGGAGGATCTGTCCTTAACACTGACATTGCTAAGTCTAATTGTTATGCTGAACGATTACACAGGTCGCGTGTTTTATGATGTCTGCCTGGAAGATTTTAATTGATACTTATAAACAATTAGCAGTTGCTGATTATCGGATTATTGTTAAATGTAAGATATGGTTTACTCTTCTCTTCATAAATACGCTTGATATTGGTGATGGGATAACGGATCTGCATTTAAAACCATGTGAAACTTATTGTATTTATTTGAAATTTCTGGGCCTACGAATTACGATTTTCAATCGGACCTTGCACTCTGTATTTTATGCCGGACATTTAGGGCCGACGAGGTAAAGAATTCAATCAGACCTAGCCAATTTTTGCCGGTCAGGTCCGTAGGTCCGACGGAGTTTCGTGAAGTCTGGATATCAATGACCCTTTCCTTAACAAGACCTGGCCCTGGTTTCTCGAAAAAAAAACAACTTAAGTACATACTCATGAGCACATGCTCAACATCAATGGAATACTCTCCAACGTTGAAGGGTATTCGATTTGAAGTTCACATGGATTTGGTGTGATTTGAGTACGGTGCTCAGATTTGAGTTTGTGAACATACTTAAGTTTTTTCGAGAAACTGGGATCTGGTTTCAACGTCCCAAGTAGAAACTGCCTGGGGAAATATTGAGGCAAATGAAGAAAATGCTGATAATCAGCATTTTCTCCATTTTCCTCATTATTTCAATGCTACATTTTAAACAAATTCTATCTTTTTAGAATCATTTTGTCATCCATAGCAGCTTTCAATTTCAAACACCCTTAAATTGAGCTGTTTGGTAAAGATTAACCCATTACCAGACAGCAAAACTTTGGACTGACTCCCATTTGATGACAAATTCAACTTGATGAAAATTTAAAGACTATCCCATTTTGGGCTGCAAAACATTGTAGAAAATCAAGAAATTGCTTGTCATAAGCAATTTCTTCATTTTCTACAAAGTTTTCCCCAGCCTTTTCTTGTGAGGGAGTCAAAAGGTGTCTCTGTTCAGTAAAGGTTACATCAAAGAGTGAAAATATACACCTATTCCAGTAACTCCAAAACTGATGTTTAAGGTCAGTTTTGTGACTGTGTTCATCTCAAAATGACGCTTTACTCACATCATAAGCATTGTTTTGCCCAGCTCAGTGTGCTTTAATAGCCCTATGCCTATGCCCTTAACCCATTACCACACATAAACGCTTTTTGACACCTCGCAAAATAATGGCTAAAGAAAGCGTTGTGGAAACAAGAGGGCCATTGGCCCTGAAGCGCTCACCTGATATAATAAGGTTGATTGGACAAAAAATGTGACCTCTAGGGTGCACACAAGGTTTAACTAAGATTTGACCTCGTGACCTAGAATTGATCAAGACAATCATTCTGATCAATTTTCAGGTTGATTGCCGAATGATTGGGTAAAAATGAGGCCTCTGGAGTGCACACAAGGTTTTACAAAGATTTTACCTCATGACCTAGTTTATGACCCCAGATGACCCAATTTCGATCTTGTCCGAGAATTGATCAAGACAATCATTCTGATCAATTTTCAGGTTGATTGGGCAAAAAATGTGGCCTCTAGAGTGCACACAAGGTTTAACAAAGATTTGACCTCATGACCTAGTTTATGGCCCCAGATGACCCATTTCGAACTTGTCCGAGATTTCTTCAAGACAATCATTCTGATCAATTTTCAGGTCAATTGGGCAAAAAATGTGGCCTCTAGAGTGCACACAAGGTTTTTCTAAGATTTGACCCCGTGACCTAGTTTTTGACCCCAGATGACCCAATTTCAAACTTGTCCGAGATTTCTTCAAGACAATCATTCTGATCAATTTTCAGGTTGGGCAAAAAATGTGGACTCTAGAGTGCACACAAGGTTTTTCTAAGATTTGACCCCGTGACCTAGTTTTAGACCCCAGATGACCCAATTTCAAACTTGTCTGAGATTTTATCAAGACAATCATTCTGAGCAAATTTCAAGTTGATTGCGCAAAAAATGTGGCCTCTAGAGTGCACACAAGGTTTTTCTAAGATTTTACCCCGTGACCTAGTTTTTGACCCCAGATGACCCAATTTCGAACTTGTCTGAGATTTTATCAAGACAATCATTCTGATCAAATTTCAGGTTGATTGGGCAAAAAATGTGGCCTCTAGAGTGCACACAAGGTTTTTCTTAGATTTGACCCCGTGACCTTGTTTTTGACCCCAGATGACCCAATTTCAAACTTGTCCGAGATTTTATCAAGACAATCATTCTGATCAATTTTCAGGTCAATTGGGCAAAAAATGTGGCCTCTAGAGTACACAAAGGTTTTTCTAAGATTTGACCCCGTGACCTAGTTTTTGACCCCAGATGACCCAATTTCAAACTTGTCCGAGATTTCTTCAAGACAATCATTCTGATCAATTTTCAGGTTGATTGGGCAAAAAATGTGGACTCTAGAGTGCACACAAGGTTTTTCTAAGATTTAACCCCATGACCTAGTTTTTGACCCCAGATGACCCAATTTCAAACTTGTCTGAGATTTTATCAAGACAATCATTCTGAGCAAATTTCAAGTTGATTGCGCAAAAAATGTGGCCTGTAGAGTGCACACAAGGTTTTTCTAAGATTTTACCCGTGACCTAGTTTTTGACCCCAGATGACCCAATTTCAAACTTGTCCGAGATTTTATCAAGACAATCATTCTGAGCAAATTTCAAGTTGATTGCGCAAAAAATGTGGCCTCTAGAGTGCACACAAGGTTTTTCTAAGATTTTACCCCGTGACCTAGTTTTTGACCCACGATGACCCAATTTCGAACTTGTCCGAGATTTTATCAAGACAATCATTCTGATCAAATTTCAGGTTGATTGGGCAAAAAATGTGGCCTCTAGAGTGCACACAAGGTTTTTCTTAGATTTGACCCCGTGACCTTGTTTTTGACCCCAGATGACCCAATTTCAATCTTGTGCGAGATTTTATCAAGACAATCATTCTGATTAATTTTCAGGTCAATTGGGCAAAAAATGTGGCCTCTAGAGTACACACAAGGTTTTTCTAAGATTTGACCCCGTGACCTAGTTTTTGACCCCAGATGACCCAATTTCAAACTTGTTCGAGATTTCTTCAAGACAATCATTCTGATCAATTTTCAGGTTGATTGGGCCAAAAATGTGGACTCTAGAGTGCACACAAGATTTTTCTAAGATTTGACCCTGTGACCTAGTTTTTGACCCCAGATGACCCAATTTCAAACTTGTCTGAGATTTTATCAAGACAATCATTCTGAGCAAACTTCAAGTTGATTGCGCAAAAAATGTGGCCTCTAGAGTGCACACAAGGTTTTTCTAAGATTTTACCCCGTGACCTAGTTTTTGACCCCAGATGACCCAATTTCGAACTTGTCCGAGATTTTATCAAGACAATCATTCTGATCAAATTTCAGGTTGATTGGGCAAAAAATGTGGCCTCTAGAGTGCACACAAGGTTTTTCTTAGATTTGACCCCGTGACCTTGTTTTTGACCCTAGATGACCCACTTTCAAACTTGTCTGAGATTTTATCAAGACAATCATTCTGAGCAAATTTCAGGTCAATTGGGCAAAAAATGTGGCCTCTAGAGTGCACACAAGGTTTTTCTAAGATTTGACCCCGTGACCTAGATTTTGACCCCAGATGACCCAATATCAAACTTGTCCGAGATTTCATCAAGACAATCATTCTCAGCAAATTTCAGGTTGATTGGTCAAAAAATGTGGCCTCTAGAGTGCACACAAGCCAAAGGTTGACGGACGACGCACGACGCACGACGGACACAGCGGTATCACAATACCTCACCATGAGCACTATTGTGCTCAGGTGAGCTAAAAAATAAAGAAATTGCTTGTGCCAAGCTATGACTTCATTTCCCACAATTTTTTCAACCCATAAAGACCAAAAAAAATCCAATCACTTCAAATTCATGTCTGGAACATCTTTTAATTTGCATGGGTCTCAATTTTTGCTGTTTGGTAATGGGTTAATCAACCCCACAAACCTATTCCAGTAGCTCCAAAACTGATCTTTTAGGTAAGTTTTGTGACTGTGTTCATCTCCAAATGATGCTTTACTCTCTATCCAATTTACAACATGCCCATCTACAGCTGAAAAGTGAAAACAGCTGAAAGTTAATGATTTGATTTATTGGGGTTTAATACTATTTTCCACTACTATGGTCATATTTGGGTTGGCTGGAGCACTTAACCATGGACTCCTGGTATATTTCTCACCAGTACCAGCACATTATCCAAACCGAACATCCAGCTGCTCTCGCATAGATTATGCACACCCATTGGTGAGAGAAAAATGAGTTTTTGTCAAATGCTAGCATGGACAACAAGTGTTGTCCACGGACAACGTAGCTTGCCTATATAAGAGCTTGTCGCAAAAGAAAGCCTAATGTAAAAGGTCAAGGCCACGAGGTCAAAGGTCATGATCTCAAGGTCAAGGTTATGGCATGAGGTTTCCATATGTAAAATATAAATGCTCTATATGAAATAGAGCATGAGATAGAGGCCAGGATAAAGTTTTTCAAAAGTAGGTCAAATTCCAAGGTAATGGTCACTAGGTCAAAGTCCTTAATGAAAGGTCTTTGCAAGAAGTATCCAAGCGTGAAATATCTAGGCCGTATGGAGACCAGGATGAAGTTTTTCAAGTGAAGACAACGGGACAGGACAGGACGCTGACACAAGGGCTGTAACATTAGCTCCCTGGACATAAAGTCCAAGCTCACTAACAAGGTGTCAAACTGTCACAAGATACGCCCGTAACACTGCTTTATGTCTACAGGGGGAGCGGGTTGGTAAAAGTTTCATGGTCCTAGCTATTATACTTTTCGAGATATGCCCTGGACGATTCAAGTATGAAAACAACAAAGGGCAATAACTCAAAATATAGGCTAGGTAGAGTTAAAATTCTTGTGCACTGCACTCCTCCTTAGTGAGATCTATACACCCATGAAGTTTCATGATCCTAGCTATAATACTTTTAGAGATATACTCCGGACAAGATTCAAGTATGAAAAACAACAAAGGGCAATAACTCTAAAAATAAGCCAGGTAGAGTTATGGTTCTTGTGCACTGCACTCCCCCTTGGTGAGATCTATACACCCATGAAGTTTCATGATCCTAGCTATTATACTTTTAGAGATATACTCCGGACAAGATTCAAGTATGAAAAACAACAAAGGGCAATAACTCAAAAAATAAGCCAGGTAGAGTTATGGTTCTTGTGCACTGCACTCCCCCTTGGTGAGATCTATACACCCATGAAGTTTCATGATCCTAGCTATTATACTTTTAGAGATATACTCCGGACAAGATTCAAGTATGAAAAACAACAAAGGGCAATAACTCAAAAATAAGTCAGGTAGAGTTATGGTTCCTGTACACTGCAATCCCCCTTGGTGAGATCTATACACCCATGAAGTTTCATGATCCTAGCTATTATACTTTTAGAGATATACTCCGGACAAGATTCAAGTATGAAAAACAACAAAGGGCAATAACTCAAAAAATAAGCCAGGTAGAGTTATGGTTCTTGTGCACTGCACTCCCCCTTGGTGAGATCTATACACCCATGAAGTTTCATGATCCTAGCTATTATACTTTTAGAGATATACTCCGGACAAGATTCAAGTATGAAAAACAACAAAGGGCAATAACTCAAAAAATAAGCCAGGTAGAGTTATGGTTCTTTTGCACTGCACTCCCCCTTTGTGAGATCTATACACCCATGAAGTTTCATGATCCTAGCTATTATACTTTTAGAGATATACTCTGGACAAGATTCAAGTTTGAAAAACAACAAAGGGCAATAATTCAAAAAATAAGCCAGGTAGAGTTATGGTTCTTGTGCACTGCACTCCGTAATGATGAGAAGAATATAACTGCCAAGTTTAAAGTCAATCGGACTTAAGGTGACAGAGTTATGCTCCGGACAAAGAAGTGGACGCCGCCGGACGCCCGGACGCCGGACATCACCGGTGATCCCATAATACGTCCCGTCTTCGACAGGCGTATAAAAATGGATGTTGATAAAGAATGAATTTGTATACATTATACTACAGTACTAAAAATTTGAAGCAAAAGGAGAAAGTGCTGATTTTCAGTATTTTCTTTTTTTATCTTTTCCCAATCATTTTGACTATGTGACTTCAAAACCATTGTCTTTTTTGGCAGAGTTAACAAATTAGTTGTCTTACCAATAGGAACTTCTAATTTCACATCTGGTGTTTTGTCATAGCCTTGTGTTCTCATTTGATCTTCACCTATGAAATAATGAGTCTTAATTTACAAGGTATAAAAGGATGCATTTGGCATCATACATGTACATAGGCGAACCTTTTCTCTTTTCTTATTTTGTAAAAATATTATCCATAACTACCAGGGCTCCGGAAATTTCGAAATCTGAATCGGTCCACGTCGTAATTCATCTCCCCCCCCCCCAGGCCGATGCAATAGGACAAAAAAACAACACACACACATCATTTGTCATATCTTTCCCATTCATACAACAATTCGGGCTACCTTCTCTTTCATGTTTCAATTTCCGATGATCAAACTAAATTGTGATCTGTAGCACGAGTGAAAGGTGCACGAAAACTAGTGACAAATTTCTACTTTCACTTTGTTAAAACGCCGTAATTGCATAATTAGGCACTTCCGGCAGTTTCGTCTATGTTATGTTGGGAATGACAAATAATTTAATCACTCTTACGTGAAATAATGAAATCGCTGTAAGGCGACATCTGAAGTTCTTTCCTATTTAGTTTTGAGAACGCGCGGAGTGTTTGAGATGTTCCTCAACTATAAAACATCACGTGATCCGATGTAGGTCAAACGGATCTAATTACCCCCCTCGTATAAATCATATTTACGTCACAAATTGTATTTATGTCACGCTATTTTGTGTTTTGAATGTGGATTTTTCAGGCGCGTCGCGTGATTTTCAACATTGGGGCGGCGGACGGGGAGGGTTTGGGAGGGGTGTCCCCTCCCGTTATTAAGAAATTTTTGTCTAGGAGTAGACGAAATGGCGCCATTTCCTGGACTTTAAATCCCATTTCTGGCTTATTTCAACGGCGTAGAATAGAGTATAATACAGTGATCGTATAAAAATTGGCGTTTTTCAAGTTGCAGAACCTGAAGGTGAAAGTATTCACGGCTTTCATGTTGGAGATCTTGTCGTTTTTCGCCGCCGACATACATACAAAGCAGAAGCAAACATCGTCTGTCTGGTATAAATAAAATCGACATATTATTAAATGTTATCATCATTATCTATTTTTCCACACTCAAAAGAATCGGTCAGACGATTTTTGAAAGCACAAACAAAATAGGCTAAAATCTGATTTGAATGTAGGATTTTTTAAAACAAATCCCTTTTATACAACGCATGCACTTTGTTTACCCCGAGTTTTTCAATCTGTCCATTTTAACGGTGTAGATTGTGCATCATGGGATGGATAACGACTACGGACAAAATTCTGATTCTGGTAAGATATTTTGCAATAACTTTCTTATTTCTGCACCAATTTTCAAACACTTTGTTACATATACCCGGCATTGTTCAGCTCTTTCATCGAATATATGCCTCATAGAAAATTATAAGTAATTTTCCCAAAATGTTGCCCCAACCGATTAGACAGCGAAATGGTAACAACTACAGCAAAATAAGCCCCGCTTCAGGTAAGAATTTTTGCAAACAAGAGGACCATGATGGTCCTATATCGCTCACCTGAACCAAAATGATATGAGCAACACTTATGTTCAATTCAATTGATATTTATGACTTTAAGACTGAATATGAACTTATGGTCTATAACGTTGTGAAAATCAAACTCATCCGAGCTCTTATGGTGCCCAACATTTTTTTTTAAATTATTGTAGATTCTAGAGTGTAAACAAGGTCAACAACAGCCAAAAATGGCAATTTTATCAAATTCAAGGGCACATAACTCTCGTCTTTCTGGTCAGATCAGACTGAAAATCAACCTCATCTGAGATCTTACATTCTCCAACATTGTGTCCAAGATTTATCTTCATTAATAAATAATTGTAGATTCTAAAGTGTAAACAAGGTCGAAAACAGCCAAAAATGGTAATTTTATCAAATTCAAGGGCACATAACTCTCGTCTTTCTGGTCAGATCAGACTGAAAATCAAACTCATCCAAGATCTTATGGTCCCCCAACATTGTGTCCGCGTTTTGTCTTGATTAATTAATAATTGTAAATTCTAGAGTGTAAACAACATCGAAAACAGCCGAAAATGGCAATTTTGTCAAATTCAAGGGCACATAAGGCTGGTCTTTCTGATCAGATCAGACTGAAAATCAAACTCATCCAAGATCTTATGGTCCCCCAACATTGCCTCTGCGTTTTGTCTTGATTAATTGATAATTGTAGATTCTAGAGTGTAAACAAGGTCGAAAACAGCCGAAAATGGCAATTTTGTCAAATTCAAGGGCACATAACTCTGGTCTTTCTGATCAAATCAGACTGAAAATCGAACTCATCCAAGATCTTATGGTCCCCAACATTGCCTCCAAGTTTTGTCTTGATTGATCAATAATTGTAGATTCTAGAGTGTAAACAAGGTCAAAAACAGTCGAAAACGGCAATTTTGTCAAATTCAAGGGCACATAACTCTCGTCTTTCTGATCAGATCAGACTGAAAATCGAACTCATCCGAGATCTTATGGTCTCCAACATTATATCCAAGTTTTGTCTAGATTGATAAATAAGTGTAGATGCTAGAGTGTAAACGAAGTCAAAAACAGCATTTTTTGACATTCAAGGGCAGATAACTCCGCACTTTCTGGTCCGATCAGGCCCATAATCGAACTCATCCGAGAACTTATGCCAATACTTGCTTTGACCAAGTTTGATCAAGATTGGCCAACTTTTGTGGATGCTAGAGTGTAAACACCAAATTGTTGACAGACGGACGGACGGACAGACAGACGGACGGACAGACGGACGGACGGACGGACATTGAGTGACCACAATAGCTCACCTTGAGCACTTCGTGCTCAGGTGAGCTAAAAAAAAACAAAAAAAACAAGAGGGCCATGATGGCCCTAGATAGCTCACCTGAAATTTCTTGCCTTGTTGAAATAAACATTTTGACCTGTATAGCAGCAAATAAGAATTTTGCAATAAAGCCCCTTTTCCTTAGTTTTTCAAAAGAATGAAACAAAATTCAGCCTTTTCAAAAGTGTTTACTCTTTTACCCTTTTTCTGATGCCACTGCACTAAGAGCTTTGATATAAATTAAAATCTTATAACAACTTTGAAAGCCCTTCACCCAAAGATCATTCAAGTGAAGTTTTAAGAATATAGGCCCACTACATGTAGTAAGCCAGAAGATTTTTAAAAGATTGGCTATTTTCCCCTTTTCTCATGCCGCGGAAGTCAAAGGCTTTGATGGAATCAAAGTCTCTCAAAAAACTTTGAAAGCCCTTCACCAAAGGATCATTCATGGGAAGTTTCAAGAATATTGGCCAACTAGTTGAAGGCAGAAGATTTTTACAAGATTTGGCTATTTTCCCCTTTTCTCATGCCGCGGCAGCCAGAGTCTTTGATGGAATCAAATTCTTTTAACAACTTTGAAAGCTCTTCACCCAAGGATCATTCATGTGAAGTTTCCAGAATATTGGCTTGCTAATTAGGCAGAAGAAGATTTTCAAAATATTTGGCTATTTTCCCCTTTTCTCATGCCGCGGCAGCCAGAGTCTTTGATGGAATGAAATTCTTTCAACAACTTTGAAAGACCTTCACTCAAGGATCATTCATGTGAAATTTCAAGAATATTGGCTGACTGGTTAGGCAGAAGAAGATTTTTAAAAGATTTGGCTATTTTCCGCTTTTCTCATGCCGCGGCAGCCAAAGTCTTTGATAGAATCAAATTCTTTTAACAACTTTGAAAGCCCTTTACTCAAGGATCATTCATGTGAAGTTTCAAGAATATTGGCTGACTGGTTAGGCAGAAGAAGATTTTTGAAAGAGTCGGCTATTTTTCCCTTTTCTCATGCCGCGGCAGCCAGAGTCTTTGATGGAATCAAATTCTTTTAACAACTTTGAAAGCCCTTCACCCAAGGATCATTCCTGCCAAGTTTCAAGAAAATTGGTCCACTGGTTTGGGAGGAGAAGATCTTTAAAGAAATTGTGGACGGACGGACGGACGGCCGGACGGCCGGACGGACGGACGACGGACAACGACCGATCACAATACCTCACCTTGAGCACTTTGTGCTCAGGTGAGCTAAAAACCCAAACAACAACTCAATTCTGCGTCAATTTTCAAGAGGTTTTAGCCTTACTGTTGCATGTGCCCCGCCTTACTGAGATGTTTCCTCTGATGTGTGACTTATTTGGGAACTCGTACTTTTCCCAAAATTTAATTCACCACAAAAACAATCTTAATTTTTTTGTCGTTTTCTGGTCGTTTGAGATCAATTTTTGAAAAAATTAGTAGGATTCCACAAACAAGTCATATATCTCAATAAGGCGGGGTACATGCAACGGGGAATCCATGCAACAAACCGCTTGGAAATTGACAAAGAAATAAGAAAGTGATTTCACAATTTCTTACCTGAAGTGGGGGCATATTCGCTACCCATCCCATGATACAAAATCTTTAACCCTTTCAATATTTGTGTAACATAAGAATAAAAAATGTAAAGCGATAAGATGCTTTTTCCAGCAAAGTTGATAGATCTAGTATCAATCCAATTATCTCAGTCTTTTATCAAATTAAAGTGTGAAATTGAAAAAAAAAGATGTTCCGTGTACCTCGTTGATACATCTATGGAGCAATGAGTAGCCTACTGTTTGGACCATAGTACGGTGAATAGGCCTAATCGCGATTCTGGTGTCTTCTTATAAAAGGAACGTTTTGGGAAGATAAAATTAACGGGCTGGAGTAGCTTTAGACATGTTTACTCTCAGACAATATAGTAAGGGATGATGTTAGAAGGTAGAGAAGAAAGTGGACTTAATTCTGAGTTTTGATTATGGCCTCGAACAAAATCTTTTATGATGAAAGTCATCTGAAAGTCGCCGATTTTTATTAAATCACAAAAACATTATGCATGTAATGATTTTTTGTTCAAAAAGTTCAGGGTAACCAATACGCAAAATCAGTTTGTTTTCGGGTGATTATTAGATAATCTGACCCATTAAGTCAATAAATACGTCTAAGCAAGGTCAAGGGTTAATCGCGAAACTATTGTAAGTGCTAAAGATTTTACATACATCTACAACAGTCTTGTGAAAATCACTGAATGTATATTCGACGGGTACCGCACGCTTTCACACTTTTTTTATTGCTTTTAAAGTGTGAACGTTTCCCTGGAAACCGATAAGAAGGGAAACCAAGCGATTGCCTTTTCGCCGCCCCAAACGACAGAATGCCTTTTTTCTTGCCGAATTATTGGGGCGGCGGCCGCCGCCCCTGCCGCCCCGCACGCGACGCCACTGTAAATTTTATGTCCAGATGAATAATAAATATTAATTGAACAAGAAACGACAGATGTAATTCACGTCTGCTATGGCTGATAGAAATCTCGCGAGTGACACGCTAAGTAGATAGATCTAGGAATTGTGTTTCTAAGCTTTTTTCTTTATGTATTTGTGAATGTACCACCGACTCAGTGTAAATAAAATCTAGTAGACTATTCGCGAACGTTCTGTGTGATTTTTTAACTTCCAAAACGATCGAGGAAAGGTTTAAGTTTGCAGACTTCAACTGAAGCCTTGATACGTCATCTCTCGTAATCACGCACCTGCATGGTGTCTAGCGCGCAGTTTGTAAACAAACTATCGTAATTATTGCCTTATTTGGAAAAAAGATCAGCTCACGTGATCAATTCGAAACCGAAAACTGTGTTTGGGAGAATAGAAATCTCAAAGGACGGATTCACATACTGGTACCCATCGGATGATGATTTATACAACATAGTGAGATCAGAGACGGGAACCAGTCTAGTGTTTGGCAAAGACCTCAATCCGAGATCATTCATCCGTGAAACTTCAGGTAACTGCTAGCATGCCTGCGGGTTAATTATCAGTTTCTGGCACCTCCTAATCTTGGTGTAAAACCCTTGATTTCGTTACTTTTCATGTTGATTTTTATGAATTCTGGACAATTTTTGGACCGATTTTGTCAGCTAATTTGATGATTTCAATCGGTCTCAGAAGTTGAAATCCGGTCCAGACCGACATTTTATCGGATTTCCGGAGCCCTGAAATTACATTACTGCATTCATGCACTTAAAATTCCAACAAAAAAAATCACACTGCTTTCCTTCAAAAACTTGGTATCTACAGCTTTAACAAACTGTATTTACAACGTTTTAACAATCACTAATTCATTCTTGTTTCATGTATACACGAAACAAGAATGAATAAGTAATTGTTTATAAACTTATGCTTATACGTAAGCAATTTTTATGAGGATAAAAATGTAAATTATAACATTCTACCGTAAAATTCATATATAGCGAAAGAAGAACTGCATCAGGTTTTATTTGACCAATAAAGACTCTATGTAATTATGCTTTGTGTAATACAAACAGTATGAGCCAAAACTTCACGTGGTGTCAAGGTTACGTCAAATGACTTTATCAATGGCATCACTTAACCGCCAATGCGTTTCCTAAGCCTAAAACTAGATCATAGCAGAATTTCCACAAAATAACACATTTTGAATGTGCGTTTTCTTATTTAGAGTGTTATAATGGAGATAATAACAAGTTTAGAGGTCTTTATTTGCCAAACTACATGTTAAGGCAAATACCTAGGCGCTGTGCGCCTCGGTTTTTGCCTACACATGTAGTCCGTCGCACATCAGTTTTTGTTTGGCTAATAAAGACCTCTAAACTTGTAAATATTTCATAATTATAGCAGGTCTAATGTATTACATAAAACTAAGATTCCATACAAATAGGTTCAGAAGATCTATTGGCATTGGGGCTGAAACTATGCACAGCAAAATAAGTATCTTTGTAAAGAAAAAGACTAAAGCTTACCTAGGAATGATAGTCCTAATTTGTTGAGTGTGTTCATCAACTTGAATTCATACTCATGACCAATGGAGCTGGTATAAGTTAAGGACAAGAAGACAAATCTTGATTGATTAAATGGCGTTCAGAGTTTATTGCCCTTTTAACCCATTACCAGATGGCAAAATTTTAGCCTTGTCCAAATTCAAGATGTTGCAGAAGACAGTTTGAAGCCAATGAAATTTCACATGTTTGGTCTTGCTGGGTAGAAGACATTTTGTCAAAAGAAGAAAATGCATTTATACGAAACTTAATCTCGATAGAAAGTGAAAAACTTGCTACCAGCGCAAGAATTCCTTTCTATACTGCGATAGATAATGCGATGAATCAGTACGCAAACTCTCACTGTCCCCATGTTGTTCTGATGCCTGAAATGCATGTATATTGCATGGGATCTTTTTTTATTCCCACAAAATGACACCTTTTGACTCAGTAAAAGATAAAGGCTTTCGAAAACTGTTTTGAAAATGAAGCAATTTCTTCATTCCCACGTTTTCTACCCCAAAAAGTTATAAAATTTCAACACATTGAAAATGTTGTGTAACTTGTCTTCAACTTTTTTCAATTTGGTCAAACGTAAAAATTTATGGCTTCGTAATAGGTTAAGACTATACACCAAAGGATACTGTTTAATGCTGTCACACAGAGGCCCATAATGATCGTCACCAAGAATACACTGAAATAATCAATAGTAAAAGCATTTGACACAATTAATAAAAGAGTATGCAAGAAAACTATAGATTAACTCTTTTAGTGTTGTTAGTGACTCGTGTCGACTACACAGTAGACCACAGAAGGTGACTGCCGTTGACACATGACCTCTCATAGGCCACCAGAACCTTTGACCAATAGCTTTTTACTTTGCTTTGATTTACCTTAATTTTTACATTTATTTTCTTTGAAAAATGCATGATAATTGACAATCTGGTGATCTTTTCTGAGAAAACACAAAAAATGTTTCTACTTCAAATTTAGCTCTGAAAGGGTTAAGAAAGGCATCATTTTATTCCATCAATTCATAGTTCTCCGTTTATATCCTAACCCTTTCCCAAACGACAAAAAATTAGAGTGATCCAATTTGAAAGCTGCTGCAGACGACAATATGGATGTTAATTAAGGTTGGATTTGTGTACAATAAAGCTCAGAAAATATTGAGGCAAAAGGAGAAAGTGCTGATTATCAGCACTTTCTTCTTTGGTCGCAACATTTTCCCAAGCCTATTCTCTTATGCACATCAAAACCAGGTTTTGTTCCGGAAAGGGTTAAGGGTGGTCCAATTACATGAAGGAACATGAGGACAACAAAATGATTCATGACAAAAAGTGCAAAAAGCGTACCTTATTGCAAAATAATGAAGCTAAAGGAGAAAATGCTGATTTTCAGCATTTTCTTCTTTTGTCCCAATGATTTCCCAAACCATTCTATAATGGACATCAAAACTAAATTTTGCTGTATGGTAAGGGGTTAAATGAGTCCACTTTCACTTCACCTACCAACTGTATTTCTCCAGCTAAGACTGGGTCTTCTATGAGTGAGGGTTCTTTCATATACTGGGTCACAACAGATTTCGGTGCTGAAAATATGGGTAAATCTATCATGTTTTATTGTATGTGTTCATATTTGTGATGAAGATATATTTGGCTAAAACGTTTGGGTTGACAAAGAATTGATTGCGGTTTAATGCTTCTTTTAACTGCTATGGTCATATTGCAGAAGCTGGAGTACCAAACCATGGATCCTGTTCGTACCAGTACAAACGTCTAATCCATATCGAGCCTCCTGCTACTCACCCATGTAGGTTAACCCGTTACCAGACGACAAAATTTTAGAGATGTCCAAATTGAAGGATGTTGCAGACGACATTTTTCAAATCTTTACAACTTTACTTTACAACTTTATTGCTTAGAATATAACATATTCATAGCACATAAACAATACTATCTTTAGAACAATACAAATGGTAGAACGTGTATTTATAAATTCTCATTTTTGTTGTTGTTTTCAGGTGTTTGCATAGGACGCCAAAAATAAATTCTTTTCAGTTTTATGTATGTGGTGGGGTCAAAATCAGCATTTTGGTACATACTGATTTTATCCCACCTCACATTTGATATATAAGCTTGCTTTGCATCCATTTACTAATTAAAGACTAGTCTTTCTAGATGACAACATGTTTTCCTTTTCTACAATATTTCCGAAGACTAACTGTACATTGGTATAATACGTTCAAAGTTAAACGAGAACAGTCTACGGTTATTTTGGTTTCACTCTAGGTAGAAATACTACCTTTACGTACGTAAAATTAAAGCAAGACAACCGTATCTATTCCCGTTCAATTGTGAATCTATTATATATGATAAAGTGTTGTATATTACAAAAGAAACATGAACATTCAAATGATGTAAGTAGCAATATGTTACAAAACATGTAAACATCAAACAATAAATCAACATGTTCAATCGAGGTAGATCTATAGTATTTTTTATACCAAGATAAAAGTTGTTTTGTACTAATTTAAGATTCTAGACTGGTCCTTTTTTTTGTTATTCGTTTAGTGAATGACAAATGACAAATGAATGACATATGAATTTCAGTTGTCTTTTTGGGGAGAAAACAATGTGGAAAATGAAGAAATTGCTTGTCACAAGCAATTTCTTCTTTTTCCACAATGTTTTCTCAAGCCTTTTCTTGTAAGGGAGTCAAAAGGCGTCACTGTGCAGTAATGGGTTAATGATTATCAAAGCATTGGTTGGTGACAACTTTGTAGGAAAGGATATTTGCATGGCTGGTGGTCAAACCCAGGTGGGAGTGAGACCCTAATGTGGTACCAACTGTGCTATGGTCAAGTTCACCATTGACAAAAAAGACAAATCAAATAAATTACATAACTAACACTTTGTACTAAAACTTTGTGTTTGTTTCTAGCTATGTGGGATTACTGTATTTTGTTGTCGAATGTATTCCAACCAGGACTTGCTGTTTCCTCAGTAACTACAGAAAAGTTTTACAAATGCATGTAGTTTGAAATATCACCAAGTGTGTGGTCTTTCATCAGAGTAATATATGTCACTTTTCTGCCATTGCAGAATTTTCAAGCAGCACTAAGTGTTCACCAAATTTGATTTGCAAGTATTGAAACTGTTCAAAAACAACAAACAAAATTTACAAGAGATATTAGTAAAACATATATGCCCCCTCAAGGGCCTACCTTTGATGTAGACATCTCACAGTTGAAGTAGTCAAATGGCAGTATTCTATAAAGTATGAAAATCAACAAAGGGTAATAACTCCAACAATATGATCAAAGTTACAATTCTTGAGCACTGCACTTCTTCATAATGAGATCTATTCACCTATGATGTTTAAAGATTCTACCTTGAATCCATTTTGAGGACAAAAATCAACTATGAGAATCAACAATTGGCAAAAATTTAAAAAATAATGATTTTCAGAGTTATGGTTTTGGTGCAATGCATTCCTTCAAAATGACATCTATCTACCTAGAAATTTCATGATTATACCTTGCCTATTTTTCGAGTTATGCTCCGGAAATGGTCTGGTCTACAACCAAACAGACCGACCAATCGACACTTGCAAAACAATATACCTCCATTTTCTTCAAAAGGGGGCATAATGATGCACATTTTCTATTTTTGCTAAAACCTTTATATTAAAGAGCAGATTCTCACCTGATTCGCCGTCATATCTTGTCTGTGCAAGGTGACGTTCCAGGATTATTCTACCCAATAATGCCGGTGATAAATCAAGCTGAAAGTAACAAAATGTGTTATCCATTACAAAACTAACCCTAGTTTTGGCAACTGTTGCAGTGAAAGCTTTGGGAAACTTTGAGCAAAAATAGTGATGAAAACCAGCATTTTGAACTATCAATATTCAAATTTTTTGCTCTAACAAAAAAATAATTACCGGTAGTTGCACACAACACCTTTGCATATTTCAGCCAGTCTAGAATTCCTTTCCTGAAGGATAAAAAGTCAAAATTTGTCCAAATTTGCAGTTGGAAAGGATGACATTTTTTTCATCTTACAAGACGAAGATCTGATAAATATGACACAGCAAATGTTAAGTTTTCAATTTATGTCTGCGCAGAGAGATCTGATTGATATGTGTCATTTAAGAATTACAGTTTATACAATGTAACTACATCTTGTATGTTAAAACTAGAAAAAATATGTTTTTTAACTTCACTTAAAGGTGTACATATAGAGCACTTAAACCTTTCCCATGCAATACCTGGTTTTCACGTCCCTAACAGTAAAGGATTTGGAAAACATTGAAACAAAAGAAGAAACTGCTGATAACCAGCAGTTTCTCCTTTTGTCTCAATATTTTCTTAGCCATATTTTACACAAATCTTATCTTTAATATCATCTATTTCGTTATTTGTGGCAGTTATTGAAGTGGATAACCCAAAGATTTTGCTGTTTGGGAAAGGGTTAAAGTTGCATCATATAACTTGACTCATCTAAAACACATTGTGACAAATATCAATTGAATTAGAAAGAAGTAAACTTACTTCATCTGACATTGTAATGAGAATTCTCTTTCTACCAAGTTGTAACTCTTGACAAAACC
The DNA here is from genome assembly GCA_963680895.1 of Fragum sueziense. Lineage (NCBI taxonomy): Eukaryota > Metazoa > Mollusca > Bivalvia > Cardiida > Cardiidae > Fragum > Fragum sueziense. The sequence goes on along the minus strand of OY804593.1, from coordinate 39,917,313 downwards.
TGCAAAAATGATACTACTTGTACATCTACTAAAACTCAGAAGTTACCATGCAAAATTAAAATGAGCTGTATTCTTGTCTTTTACAAGGCTAAATGCCTTAATTTTATCATATGCAGGGCGTCAACTCAAAATTTTGAAAAAAATATAATAATATAGGACATTTTGGAGCAAAAATATAGGACATATATAGGACATTTATTACGACCTCAACTTCTAAAAGGCACCAAAAAATACATTCTCTATAGTACAATTGCTAGATTTTAACATTAAATGATGTGCATATCATAAGATTTATCCAATAGGAGGGTATTGAGACATGCTTATGACAAAAGAAAAATAATCTCTAAGGAGTCTGGTAATGGTCAATGGGCCTTGACACACATCTCCTTGTAAATTCCAGGAACCTACAACATAGGACCAATTTTCAATGCAGTCATAATTTGAGACATCCTTCAGACAATCATACACACAAAATTTCAGAGCTCTGGGTTGGATGTTTTGGCCAGCTTGCATAAGTTTCCATGCCCATTCTGTATGAAGCACTGGTGTTGGTACATGTGTTAACATCCTATGCAGTGGTTGCAGAAAGTGGGGCCCATAAGAAATGCAGAGGTATGAAAAAGCTCAAAGAAGGCCAAAACTTCAGATGTTCCAGTTTGAGAGAAGACACCAGTCTATGGTGCATGTTGGACAAGACAAGTTAGAGGTAGTTGCATCATTCTGCTATCTGGTATACATGCTTTCTGCAGCCAATGGATGTATCTTGGCTATCATAACAAGGGTCAAAGCTGCATGGAAGGAGTTCAAAGAGCAGACACTAATCCTTGCATCATCCAAGTTCCAACCTCAATTACAAAACACAAGGGAAAATATCTAGAAAGCTAGATAATTTATACAAGTGAGACATGGTCCCTATTCAATCTGAACTTGCAACTTCTGCAGTGTCATGATCCCGTGACAATCTGGTGACGATCAGACAGAACTGCTACATGCCACCACAGGATATCTCTAAATACCATATCAAGCAGGCTCCACAAACAGCTTGGCCTCTAAGACCTCGAACGGATCTTACAGGACAGGAGGTTTAGATGGTATGGACATAATGAAGAGATCCAATGGGGTAATCAAAACAGATTTCCTCATACAGGTCACTGGCATTCACAGACCAGGAAGGCCCAAGATGACGTGGATGCAGTTATCTGAGAGTGACCGCAAAGAATGGAACTTACAGTTTTAGACATCAACCCTCGAAAGAAAGACAGAAGGAGAATGTGAGAGAGGACAACAATGCATGCAGCATGCTACCTGGAAGGGATTTCACAGATGTGGACCCCTATTCATAAGAGTCAGAAACACACAATAGACTGAGGGCTAATTTCAAAATCAAATGCTAAGAATTAATTTGAACTATTATGGCAAGAACCTATGAGTTGATGCATCACCAAAAATTTAAAAGCTCTATGCCCTAGGATTTGGGAGAGAAAGAAGTCAAAAGGAATGTTGCTGATACATGTATTCATGTATCTTTGATCTGAATGTGGTACTAAATGTTTAAAGTTTTTGTAAGTGTGTACAGACTGAACAGACAGCTGGTGACCCAATACAATGTCTCAAACTTAGCAATTTATGCTTAGGACAGGCACAAACTAAAGAGCAGTTTCTTATATTTTGAATCCGTTGCTAACTTGCTATTGGAAGAAAAACATAGATCTTAAAGGGGGAATAACACTTAACATCTTACAAATTTTCAGAGAACTTCGTGCAAAAAATAAATATATATTATGAAAATATGGCCTTTAAATTGCATCTATGCCAAATCTTAGCTTTCTATCTTGTGTATTGGCTAGGATGTTGACGGATTTAAAACCCCATATGTTTTATTATTATAATTTTTATCCCCCCGACAAAAAATCATGGGGTTTTAAATCCGTCGACATCTAAGCCAATACACAAGGTAGAAAGCTAAGATTTGGCATATATGCAATTTAAAGACCATATTTTAATAATATATATTTATTTTTTTGTACGAAGTTCTCGGAAAATTTGCAAGATGTTAAGTGTTATTCCCCCTTTAAGATCTGAAAATGGTACTAAATTATTTTACAGATACTTCAACACATATCACTTTAATCTGCATATCTTTTAAGTCTATTACTATCTTTATTTCTTCAATTTCTTTTCCCAACTATATTATCCCATGAAAATATAGTATGGGTGATGACTATATAGGACACCTTTTAAATATAGGACAATATAGGACAGCCATCAAAATATAGGACAAATATAGGATATAGGACAGAAGTTGACGCCCTGCATATGAAAAAATATTAATAAAAATATGTTTTCAAATTTGTATTACAGTATAATAAATTTAATGTGCATAAATTGTATCCTGCATATCGTCGGTGCTATGACAAAATGGCGTAATAGAAATTTTGCTCGAAAACCATTTTTTTCAGGAGAGCCAAAAACGTTTTTGCCGTTTTAAAAAATGTTAAAAAATATGCCGTCAAAATTGCGTAACTCCATATTACTCTCGTGTAAATTTGTCTACGTATAACGCATTTTTGTCAGCTAAATCGAGTTACGCAATTTTGTCACATGATAATTGAAAGGGTTCTAATAGGTGTAGAAAAACGCCGTTTTGACAGGATATGCGCTCCTACATACTTAGTAGAAAGCATTTGTAAAAAAAAATTGACAAAATTGTGTAACTAATTTGTTACGCCATTTTGTCATAGCACCGACGATATTGTCCTTTTCCAATAAAAGCAAAATTAAAGACAACTCAGATTCAAAAGCTGCTGCTGCAAACAGAATGAATTTTGATAAAAAATAGAATTTGTGTACAATGCAGTACAGAAAATGTTGAGGCAAAAGGAGAAAATGCTGATAATCAGCATTTCCTTCTTTTGCCTAAACATTTTCCCAGTCATGTTTTATTTAGGATGTAAAAACAGGTCTTAGTAAGTGAAAGGGTTGAAATACAACAGGCATAATTCCTTCACCTCTCATAATACTTTTGTACCGCCTCTGGGCTATAATGTAGATAGTGTGTCTTCCTCATTTTCTTCTGATAGTCTTGGGAGAAAATGCTGCCCAGGGCATGCTTACTTACTCTGCAAGAATAAAGAATTCATTTCACAATTTAAACTAAAAACAGAGCTAGAGATAGGAGATTGGTAATAGTTGGTAATACTTTTTCAAAAAGCAAAATTAGTCTGTTAATGTTCATCATATTTAAACCTTTCCCAAACAAGACCTGGTTTTGACGTCTCTAATAGAAATGGCCTGGGGAAACATTGAGGCAAAAGGAGAAACTGCTGGTAGAAACTGCTGATAACCAGCAGTTTCTCCCTTTGCCTCAATATTTTCTTGGCTATAACATTGACATTTTGGCCTTTTGTGATCATTTACATTGTCGTCTGCTGCAGCTTTCAAATTGGGCCGCCCTAAAAATGTGCAGTTTGGGAAAGGGTTAAAGTTATAAGTGTAGTATGCATTAGTTTTTGCCACAGATCCAGGATTTCTGTGAGGGGGGTTCAAATCTACAAATAGGGGGATGTTCCTTTTCCTAGTATAATAGTATTACACAAATTTGACTGAATTTCTGCATAAAAATGAAATAATTTGGCTACAGAGAGGGGTTCATTTGAACCCCGTCGGCCGAACTCCCTCTGGATCTGCCACTTGAATTGTCCCCTAAATACGATTCAATAAGAATGTTTTCTAATGTATAAAATAGACTTTGGCATTTGAAATTATAAATTCAGAATGCCTATACACTATCTTACCTATTGTTCTTAGAAATATTAGTAGTTTAAAATTACACACAATTTTTACTTAGCTAAGGGTTATATGGATTCATAAATACACATTGCTAAATGGAAAAAATTAGACTGGTCTAAATCAACAGGCAATCTCATTGAAACTAAAGTGAAATACCCTGGAAATTTCTCTGCAATGAGCGGAAGAGAATCTCTACTCTTGTAAGCCCTCATAAGATGAAGAATTTCATTGTAAACCGCTAGCTTCATGATGATGCCTAAATTCTATCGTGTTGGCTGCTTTCCTGCTGCTTTATAATCATACCATCCGAATATTCTGAAAGAAAAAATCAAAACAATATATATTCAGAGCTCCAGATAAGAGGGGGTGATGACTTTTTAAACTGCAATAATTCTATTATTATTTATCAAACCCTATGTTGTGGGGACTCATGAATTTGCATCGTCTCGTCGAGACGATTCAAATGAGTGCCCACAACATAGCCTTAGGGTTTGAAATTGAAATAACAAAGTTAGAATGTCTTCACCCCCACTTATCTGTAGCCCTGTATATTTGTGAAACACAGTTTGTTTTTACTTTTCATCCACTACTGTACAGTGACGCCTTTTGATTCCTTCATACAAGAAAATGCCTGGGATTGGGAAAACATTATGGAAAACAAATAAATTGCCAGTGACAAGTCAGTCCAAATAAAAAAGGCATTTTCTTCCCTAGCTTCAATATTTTCCATGCTTTATCAACATCTATTTTGTGGTCTACAGCAGCTTTTGAATTACACCACCCTATAGTTTGGCCGTTTGGGAAAGTGTTAAACTTAAAGGAGCGAACGTGCCTGGTGACGAAACGTTATTTGTTCATGCTATGTCGTGGAAAAAGTATAAAGCAAAAAAGAAAAGCTACTACATTACAGCTGTATGTTTTATTTCGTCAATATCGAATTAAATCATTTGATTTTTATCTAAAATCTGTTTCAAAGACTGCGGGAAATCGCACACCGGAAGCTGTATTTTGTAACAAGGGAAGTAACTTTGTAATGTCATAAAGTATAATTGGTTCAAAGCGCTGAAAAGCGCCGTATCCAAAGGTGGTTCGGGTGGTTCAAATGAACCCCAATCTGTAGCCTGATTATTTCATTTTCTTGTAGGAGTTCAGTCGAAATTGTGTAGGAAAGTCAAACACCCTTATGCTCAAACCCCTTCAAAGATATCCTGTATCCAACGCAGTTTGTGGTCCCTAAGTTAAACCTAGGCCTAGGCTACTTGGCTATAAGAAAGGGCTTGGGAAACATAACGACAAAGGAAGAAAATGCTGATGATCAGTATTTTCTCCTTTTGCGTCAATATAGTCTATGCTATATAGCATATTGTAATAGATCTTCACAAATCCACAATCTTCAATAGGCCTAGATCTATGCCTAGCCTAGGGCCTACTAACATTATTTTTGTTGTCTAGGGGGTAGATCTAGCCTAAACATAATTTTGTCGCCTGCCGCGGATCCAGGATTTCCGTGAGGGGGGTTCGAATATACAGATAAGGGGGGTTCGTTTTCCTAGTATCACTCAATTTTGACTGAATTTCTGCATGAAAATGAAAGATTCAGGCTGCAGAGGGGGGTTCGTTTGAACCCCCCGAAGTCCCCCTGGATCCGCCACTGGTCGCCTTTATGATTTCTCGGACTAGATCTAGATCTATTCCATATTATAAAAGTTTGAATTTATTTGGAAGCAGAAAAAAATGAGTTTTTGTCTTTGGGCACGAAGTCTTTATAGCCTAACAGCTGAATAGGCTTTAATTATAATTATAGATGGGTAATTCTACATTATTTTACAAAACACTGTCCCTCTTATGTAATAAGGTTTTAATCTATCCATGGGCAGATAGTGCATGTTACGTGACCTTTAGGATACATAACAATATGGAAACAATTAGTGATGCACATATAAAAACCCTTTCTTACGAAAACGGAGGTAATTTTACCAAATATATGGACACGCATACAAAATATTGTAATGTCCCTCACTTGCCTTGCGTGATCTTTTACTATCTTGAGAAACATACCCATGATTTGATTCATTCGTTAAAGGGTGTTTTACAATGGCCAGGCATTACAGAAATGGTTAGAAGAAGAAAAAATATCGTAACAATTAAGGTTTTCGCATTATTGTGTTTTTTTCACCAGTCCTCCAAAATTCATGTCATTTCCGCAACGGTTATGTATTTCCCTGTAAGCAAATCGAACAACAACTACGATTATAAAATATGACGTCATTGTAACTTTCTTTAGCGCGAATATTTGTGACATGGTTGCTTGGTTACTGGGCCTGCGCACAGTTTAAAAATTCTATGATAAGTTCAATAATTCAGTACGTATGTTTTCTCTATGTCATTACCGAACGAGGCGCCTCTCCATCTTTATTTATGTTGGGCACTTGCTTGTGTTACACAACGCAAACTATATGTATATCTTGTGTTTTGAAGGTTGAATACACTATGCTACCCCTAGTCACAGAGGTGTATTTCAACAATAAATATTGATTTGTCATTCCCGAAACGGTCATTTCCACAACAGAACTCATTGGTGCGGTAATGACAATGAGCGTTTCGGAAATGACATTTAGAGGTTGTTCACTTTCTCAAACAAAACCTGCTTTTGACGCCCCCACTATTAATAGATTAATATCTAGATCTAATTTAATAAAACATATAGAGAAAAGAAGAAATTGCTGAAAACCAACAATTCCTCTTTTTAGCTCACCTGAGCACTATGTGCTCTGGATAAGCTAGATCATGATCGACCAATGTCCGACGTCCACCTGTTTGTCCACAATTACAATCTACAAAAAATCTCCAAAGCACTGTACAGAATTCAATCAAAATTTATAGATATGGTCCTTGGAACATCCTTTTTCAAAATACTTCAAAGGATTGGAAGTGGGGTCAGAATTGGGCTCTAAAATTGACCACTAGGTCAAATCTAGTTTTTGCTCAAGTGGTCTATAAAAATTATGTATTTGCTCAATTATAGTGAAAATTAGCCAGAATGATTGTCTTGATATTATCTAGGACACTATAAAAACGGGTCATGTAAGGTAAAAACTAGGTCACTAGATCTAGGTAGAATATTATAACATTCTTCTTTTAGATATGAATGTCTAATTTTGGCCCAAATACTTAAAAATTTTTCCTGATTGTTAATCGTGATAATATCTCATTTCATCATGACATTTATGTCAAAAAGTGGGTAATGGGTAATGTGAGGTCAAAAACTCTCACAAGGTCAAATGTTATGGGATCCATTCTCTTGCTCCGAAGGTTCCAATTTTTACCCAATCAAAGTCAAAATTGTCCTGAATGTTTATCCTGGTGATTTATATGTCACATTAAAAAGTGGGTCATACAAGGTAAAAAAACCAGGTTACTGTGTCAGATCTTGTTTTTACTCTAAGAACCATAATACTTGCTTTAAATAATTGGGGGAAAATGTTCAGAAAGTTTATATTGATGGTATTTAGGTCATGTAAAAGTGGGTCATGCATGGTGAAAAACTAGGTCACTATATCAAGTATTAATTTTTTCTCTCAGAACAATGATATTTGTAAAACCATTGTTAAAATTGTTCAAACTATTTATCTTGATGATTTATCCTGTCACTTCCGGTATTTACTGACTGATAACAGGGTGCCTGATATTTTTTTTGATATCAGTCAGTTAGTCACGTGACCAATAACGTCGGCACTACTTTCATCAAGCGAAGGTCACTCGATAGTCTGGGTTGTGCCTTGACGCATGTAATATTCGCAATAAAAACTCAGAAATAGAATTTGTTGACTTAAATTTCATAATAAAAATTATCTATGATAAATTCATCCACAGAGATAGTGAAAGATTGAGTAGATCGCTCCAAAAATGTACAATGTAAATGCCGAGTTTGAGTTTTACTCCTAAAACGTAATCAGATGCGAGTGGCAAATATAGAGCATAACAGACATTTTTCATTTCCTTATAAAATACCCCCACTTTAGGTTCACCCTGTAGTATTGACCCAATTTTAAAACTCTGTGACGTAAAAGTTTTTGATGACGTAATACACAAGGTTATTTTTGACAGTTGGAAGCCGTGTTTATGTTTACAACAAGATGAACAGGAACATTTAAGGGAAGGATTTAAATACAAGACTTGAAGAGGGGATAGAGAATGAATGAGATAGTTGGTTAGTTATTTTATTTCAAAACGATTGTAGGCTGCTACTTTTGAATTGTCTTCTCCCCTCACAAAACACTTGTCTTGTTGATGAATTCATGTCTAAAATAAAAATGGACGACATCGGAAACATTCAGATAGATGACAGATCATGACACGTTTGTAAACACGTCCATGATCGTGTAAATAGAAGTTGGGGGGACATATAAATCCATTTAATGTATGCTTCATGTTCTTGTTACTTCATTTCAACATTTTCAATATATTTCAAATGAATGTGAAACTTGTTCTTCGTTGAAACAGGGATCGTACTAAATGCAAACCGCAACCATTACTAAAACACAACCCCAACCTTTTGACCCGGTACTGTAATAATCACATGTGCGTGATTTTTATTTTCCGCATGGTATGTTACTTCCGCTTGGCATTTTCTTTCCGTTTAGAATAAAATGAAGATATATAGTTGGATTCGCTTTGCAAATGTTGAGATTTTAAAGGATTTATAGCTTTTTAAATATTTTAATGAGTTGATTTTATAATTTCGGTCAATTAACCCTTTCCAAAACTGCAAAATTTTAGGGTGATCCAAATTAAAAGCTGCTGCAGACGACAAAACTGATATTGATAAAGATAGGTTTTGTGTGTATTATAGCATAGAAAATATTGAGGCAAAAGGAGCAAATGCTGATTATCAGCGTTTTTCTTTTGTGTCAATAACGTTTCAACAGCTAATTCAAATAGAGACTCAAAACAAGATCTTGTTTGAATTAGGGGTAAATAGTGTTTTCGGACTGTACATTTTCAATTTGATTGCCTTTTTTGTTAAACTATGAAACTGGGATAATTTATTCGTCCCAATTAAAGAGGCCAAAAAATCGCAAATTAATTGTCTAGAATAGAGGCATCGGATGCATTTAAGCGCTTACAACAACTGCTGAGCGTTTAACTCTTTATAAAACAAGTCCTGGTGGTGTAATTCATTTTTTTTATATACAAGAACAATAACTAAATAAATAAGTGAAAAATGAAATGGAAAAAAATATTATGAAGCATGTCCCATTTAAGTAGCATTGTTACGTTATGCACCAACACACTATCTTGAGTAGTCCAGAGACATAGATAAACATTGTTATTATATGTCTCTGAGTAGTCTGTGTATTGTATGGTGGAAAAGGCGTTTTAACAGCGTCAATGTGACCTTATATGGTTTGAACGCACGAGCGCCGTAGGCCCGAGAGGGGGAAGCACGAGAGGGGGTATACTCGCTCTTAACCATTTTCCAAATGTCAAAATTTTAGGGTGATCCACTTCCAAAAAAGCCAAAAATGACAAAATGGATGTTATGAAAGATTGCATTTGTGTAAAATATGGCAAAGAAAATATCAAGACAAAAGGAGAAACTGCTGGTTATCAGCAGTTTCTTCTTTTGTTTCAATATTTTCCCAAGCCCTTTCTATAAGGGACGTCGAAATCAGGTTTTGTTTGGGAATATGTTAAGGTGGTTCGGGTGTTCCTCCAGAGAAATTATGGTTTTGTAAGACTTGTTTTCGTGCATTCTATGTGATTTTCAGACATACAAACGGATGTGCATATTATGCGTGATGGGCGCTCCACCCTTGTATGATGGATGATCTGTTTTCGCGTCAATGTGACCTTGTGGTTTGCACCAACATAATTCTACATGATACATGATGGATAACCTGTTTAAGAGTCAATGTGACATTGAGGTTTGCACCAACATAAATCTATACAATACACAGTGAATGACCCCGATTAAGTGTCAATGTGACCATGTGATTTGTAACAACAAAATTCTATATGATACATGATAGATAACCCGTTATATTGTCAATGTGACCCTGTGGTTTGCACCAACATAGTTTTATATCATACATTGTGGATGACACATTTTAGTGTCAATGTGACCTTGTTGTTTGTACCAACACAATTCTGTATAAGACATGGGGGATGATCAGTTTTAGCGTCGATTTGACCTTGTGGTTTGCACCAACACAAATCTATGCAATACATAGTGAAGGACCCTTTTTAACGTCAATGTGACCCTGTGGTTTGCATCAACACAATTCTATAAGAACTATGAAAGATGACCCGTTCTAGCGTCAATGTGACCTTGTGGTTAGCACCAAAACAATTATATATGGTAAAGATGGAAGACCCGTTTTGTTTTAGGGTCAATGTGACCTTGTGGTTTGCATCAACACAATTATATTTGATAAATGGTGGATGAACCGGTTTAGCCTCAATGTAACCTTGTGGTTTGCATCAACTCAATTCTATAAGAATCATGGCTGATGTCGACCCGTTTTGGCGTCAATGTGACCTTGTGGTTTGCACCAACACAATCCTATAAGAATCATGATGGATGACCCGTTTAATCGTCAATGTCACCTTGTGGTTTGCACCAACATAATTCTATATGATATATGGTGGCTGACCAGTATAAGTGTCGATATGACCTTGTGGTTTGCACCAACACAGTTCTATACATAACATTGTTGAGGACCAGTTTTCAAGATCAATGTGACCTTGTGGATTGCACCAACACAATTGTATATGAACCATTGTGGGAGAGCCGTTTTAGTGTAAATGTGACATTGTGGTTTGCACCAACACAATTGTATATGTAACATTGTGGAAGAGCCGTTTTAGTGTAAATGTGACCTTGTGGTTTGCATCAACACAATTTCATATAATAGTTGGTGAATGACCCATTTTAGCGTCAATGCGACCTTGTGGTTTACACCAACATAATTCTATACAATAGATGGTTGATGATCCGTTTAAAATAAGTGTGACCTTGAGGTTTGCACCAAAACAATTATATGATAAATGGTAAATGACCCGTTTTAGTGTCAATGTGACCTTGTGGTTTGCACCAACACAATTCTATACATAACATTGTGGATGACCCGTTTTAGCGTCAATGTGACATTGTAGTTTGCACCAATATAATTCTATATGATGAATTGTAGATGGCCAGTTTTAAGATCAATGTGACCTTTTGATTTGCACCAACACAATTGTATATGAAACATTGTGGAAGAGCCGTTTTAGTGTCAATGTGACATTGTTGTTTACATCAACACAATTCTGTACAATACATGGTGGTTGACAAGTTTTAGCGTCAATGTGACCTTGTGGTTAGCACCAAAAAATTATATATGGTACACGGTGGATGACCGGTTTTATGGTCAATGTGACCTTGTGGTTTGCACCAACACAATTATATATGGTACACGGTGGATGACCCGTTTTAGGGTCAATGTGACCTTGTGGTGTGCACCAACAAAATTCTATACGATACATAGCGGATGACCCGTTTTAGCATCAATGTGACCTTGTGGTTTGCACCAACACAATTCTATAAGAATCATGGCTGATTACCCGTTTTAGCGTCCTTGTGACCTTGTGGTTTGAACCAACAAAATCCTGTAAGTATCATGATGGATGACCCGTTTTTGAGTCAATATGACCTTGTAGTTTGCACCAACATACTTCTATATGATATATAGTGGATGACCAGTATAAGTGTCGATATGACCTTGTTGTTTGCACCAACACAATTCTACACATAACATTGTGGATGACCCATTTTAAATAGCGTCAATGTGACCTTGTGGTTTGCACCAACACAATTCTATATGATAAATGGTAGATGACCTGTTTTAGCGTCGATATGACCTTGTGGTTTGCACCAACACAATTCTATTCATAACATTGTGGATGATCCGTTTTAGCGTCAATGTGACCTTGTGGTTTGCACCAACACAATTCTATATGATAAATGGTAGATGACCCGTTTTAGCGTCAATGTGACCTTGTGGTTTACACCAACACAATTCTATACAATAGATGGTTGATGATCCGTTTTAAGATTAGTGTGACTTTGAGGTTTGCACCAAAACAATTATATGATACATGGTAGATAACCTGTTTTTGTATTGTATTAACCGTGTGGTTTGCATCAACACAATTTAATATGATACATGGTACATGACCCGTTGTAGTGTCAATGTGACCTTGTGGGTTTAATCAACATAATTCTACATGATACATGTTAGATAACATGTTATAATGTCCAAGTGACCTTGTGGTTTGCACCAACATAATTCTATATGATACATGATGGATATCCCGTTTTAGCGTCAATGTGAGATTGTGGTTTGCACTAACACAATTCCGCATGATACACGGGGATGACCAGTTTTAGCGTCGATGTGACCTTGTGGTTTGCACCAACACAAATCTTTAGAATACACAGTGAATTACCCGATTTAGTGTCAATGTGACCTTGTGGTTTGGATCAACATAATTCTATATGATACATGTAAGATGACCCGATATAATGTCAATATGACCTTGTGATTTGCACAAACATAATGCTATACAATACATGCATATTGGATGATCCGTTGTAGCGTCAATATCACCTTGTGGTTTGCAGCAACATACTTCTATACGATGCATGGCCAATGACCCGTTTTATCGTCAATGTGACCTTGTGGTTTGCACCAACACCATTCTGTACGAAGTATTGTGGTTGACCGGTTTTAGCGTCAATATGACATTGTGGTTTGCACCAACACATCATATACGAATTATGGTGGTTGACCCGCTTTAGCGTCACTGTGACCTTGTGGTTAGCACCAACACAATTCTATACAATACATTGTAGATGATCCGTTTTAGCGTCAATGTGACCTTGTTGTTTGCACCAACACAATTCTATACGATACATAGTGGATGGCCCGTTTTAGCGTCAAAGTGACCTTGTGGTTTGCTCCAACACACTTCTATATGATACACAGTCGATGACTCGTTTTAGTGTCAATGTGACCTTGTGGTTTGCATCAACACAATTCTATACAATACATAATGGATGACTCCTGTTAGTGTCAATATGGCCTTGTGGTTTGCACCAACACAAATCTATACAATACATGATGGATGGCACGTTTTAGTGTCAATGTGGCCTTGTGATTTGCACCAACACAAATCTATACTATACATTGTAAATGGCCTGTTTTAGCGTCAAAGTGACCTTGTGTTTGCACCAACATTAACCTATACAATACGTAGTGAATGACCCGATTTAGCATCAATGTGTCTTTGTGGTTTGCACCAACAGAAATATCTAAAATACATGATGGATGACCCGTTTTCGTGTCAATGCGGCCTTGTGGTTTGAACCAACACATTCTTATATAATACGTGGAATATGGCCGCTTTCAATGGCAGAATGATCAACACATTTTTATATAAAGATAGCTAATGACTCGTTTCAGTTTGACCTGGTGGTTGGCACCAACATATTTCTATATAATATATAGTAGATGGCCCATTTTAGTGACAGTATGACATTGTGGTTTGCATCAACACATTCCTATATAATACATACTAAATGGCTCGTTTTAGTCGATGAAAAACCTTGTGGTTTGGATCAACACATGTCTATATAATACACACAAGATATGGCCCATCTTATTGGCGGTATGATCTTGTGGTTTGCACCAACACATTCCTATATAGTACATACTAGATGTCCCATCCTAGATGGAGTATGACCTTGTGGTTTGCACCAACATATTTCTATATAATACATAGTAGGTGGCCCGTTTTAGTGTCAGTATGGCCTTGTGGTTTGCATCAATACATTCCTATATAATACATACTAAATAGCTCGTTTTAGTCGATGTAAAACCTTGTGGTTTGCACCAACACATGTCTATATAATACCCATAAGATGGCCCATCTTATTGGCGGTATGGTCTTGTGGTTTGCACCAACACATTCCTATATAGTACATACTAGATGTCCCATGTTAGTTTTAGTTTTAGTTTCAGTATGACCTTGTGGTTTGTACCAACACATTTCTATATAATATATACTAGATGACCCATGTTAGTGTCATTATGACCTTGTGGTTTGCATTAACACATTCCTATATAATATATACTAGATGGCTCTTTTTAGTGTCAGTATGATCTTGTGGTTTGCATCAACACATTTCTATATAAAACATAGTAGATGGCTCGTTTTAGTTGTCAGTTTGACCTTGTGGTTTGCACTAACACTTTTCTTTATAATACATTGTAGATGGCCTGTTTTAGTGGCAATATGATCTTGTGGTTTGCAGCCTATAAAACGGACCATCTAATGTGTATTTTATAGGAATCTATTAGTGAAAATCACAAGGTTACTGTGTTGCTAAAGCGGGCCATCTATCATGTGTTATATAGAAATGTGTTGCGGCAAACCACACGGTTATACTGCCGCTAAATCGATATATCTATTATGTATTATGTGTCTATAATGTGTTGCCGCAAACTACAAGGTCACATTGACACCAAAACGAGTTATCCGGCATGTATTATATAGAATCGTGTTGGTGTTAACCACACGGTTACAATGACTTAAACGGTTTATCTACCAGGTATCATATAGAATTGTGTTGGTGCAATCCACAAGGTAACAAACACTGAAACGGTTTATCTACCATGTATCATATAAACTTGTGCTTGTGCAAACCACAAGGTCTAACAACAACACTAAAACCGTTCTTCTACCATGTATCACATTGAAATATGTTAGTGCAAACCACACAGTCACACTGACACGAAAACTGGTCATCTACCATGTATGATATAGAATAATATTGGTCCAAACCACAAGGTTACAACAACACTAAAACGGTTCATCTTCCATGTATCATACAGAATTGTGTTGGTGCAACCCACAAGGTCACATTGACACTGAAGTGGTTTATATACCATGAATTATATAGAATTGTTTTGGTGCAAACCACAAGGTCACATTAACACTAAAGCGGGTTATCTAAAATGTATGATATAAAATTGTGTTAGTGCAAACCATACAGTCACATTGACACTAACACGGGTTATAATTATATCATGTATTATATAAATTTGTGATTGTACAAACCACGAAAACTGGTCATCTACCATGTATGATATAGAATAATATTGGTCCAAACTACAAGGTTACAACAACACTAAAACGGTTCATCTTCCATGTATCATAAAGAATTGTGTTGGTGCAACCCACAAGGTCACATTGACACTGAAGTGGTTGATATACCATGAATTATATAGAATTGTTTTGGTGCAAACCACAAGGTCACATTAACACTAAAGCGGGTTATCTAAAATGTCTGATATAAAATTGTGCGCAAACCATACAGTCACATTGACACTAACACGGGTTATATATCATGTATTATATAAATTTGTGATGGTACAAACCACAAGATCAAACACAAATTAAACACCAAGCCGTAGAGATCAGCCCAGTCAGGCGATTTCCGCACATGAGAAAAGGGACGAATACGACAACATGAAGCGCAATCTACGCTGAATCATCAATCCTTCGGTCCAAGAACGATCAGATATTGGAACAAACTCCCGACCCAGATCGCAGACATTGAGACGAAAGACGAATTTACAGCTGCCTTCAAGGACCTAGTAAGGGGCGGCTCTTTCGTCTTCAGCGCGTAATTCCACCGACGCATGTATAAAGTTTTAACCTGTACATATGATATGTATTTTAACTCTGAAGGATGGAGGCTGTCTCCCCCCCCCCCCCCCCCCCCTTCAACACATGTCAACACTACAGTCAGATATGACCCTGACCCTACCAAGGAAGACGAAGACGGGGCCACAACAAAAATTAAACGGGACATCTACCATGTTTTATAAAAAAAATGTTGGTGCAAACCACAAGGTCAAATCGACACTAAAGCCGGCTATCTTCAATGTATTATAGAGACTTGTGTTTGTGCAATTCTCAAGGTCACTACAACACTATTAACGTAATTAATCTACCATGTATCATATAGAATTGTGTTGATGCAAACCTCAAGGCCACAACAACACTAAAATGGTCCATCTGCCATGTAACATATAGAATTGTGTTGGTGCAAACCACAAGGTAACAACAACAGAAAAACGGGTTATCTACCATGTATCATGAAGATTCGTGTTGGTGCAAACCATAAGGTTACAACACAAAAACGGGTCATCTATCATGTATCATATATATTCGTGTTGGTGCAAACCACAAGGCCAAAACAACACAAAAACTGTTTATCTACCATGTTTCATATAGATTCGTGTTGGTGCAAACCACAAGGACACAACAACACAAAACGGGTTATCTACTATGTATCATATAGATTCGTGTTGGTGCAAACCACAAGGTTACAACAACACAAAAACGGGTCATCTACCATGTATCATGAAGATTCGTGTTGGTGCAAACCACAAGCTCACATCAACACAAAAAACTGGTTATCTACCACGTATCATATAGATTCGTGTTGGTGCAAACCACAAGGTTACAACAACACTAAAACGGGTTATCTACCATGTATCATACAGATTCGTGTTGGTGCAAACCACAAGGCCAAAACAACACAAAAACTGTTTATCTACCATGTTTCATATAGATTCGTGTTGGTGCAAACCACAGGGTCACAACAACACAAAAACGGGTTATCTACCATGTATCATATAGATTCGTGTTGGTGCAAACCACAAGGTTACGACAGCACAAAAACGGGTCATCTATCATGTATCATGAACATTCGTGTTGGTGCAAACCACAAGCTCACATCAACACAAAAAACTGGTTATCTACCATGTATCATATAGATTCGTGTTGGTGCAAACCACAAGGTTACAACAACACAAAAACGGGTCATCTACCATGTATCATGAAGATTCGTATTGGTGCAAGGTTACAACAACACAAAAAGGGATCATCTTCAAAGTATCATATAGATTCGTGTTGGTGCAAACCACAAGATTACAACAACAGAAAACGGATTATCTACCACGTTTCATATAGATTCGTGTTGGTGCAAACCTGAAGGTTACAACAACACAACAACTGGTTATCTACCACGTATCATATAGATTCGTGTTGGTGCAAACTACAAGGTTACAACATCATAAAAACGGATTATCAACCATGTATCATGAAGATTCGTGTTGGTGCAAACCACAGGGTTACAACAACACTCAAACGGGTCATCTACCATGTATGATGGAGATTCGTGTTGGTGCAAACCACAAGGTTACAACAACACTAAAACGGGTCATCTACCATGTATGATGGAGATTCGTGTTGGTGCAAACTACAAGGTCAAAACAACATAAAACTGTTCATCTACCATGTTTCATATAGACTCGTGTTGGTGCAAACCACAAGGTCACAACAACACAAAACGGGTTATCTACTATGTATCATATAGATTCGTGTTGGTGCAAACCACAAGGTTACAACAACACAAAAACGGGTCATCTACCATGTATCATGAAGATTCGTGTTGGTGCAAACCACAAGGTTACAACAACACAAAAACGGGTCATCTATCATCTATCATGAAGATTCGTGTTGGTGCAAACCACAAGGTTACAACAACACAAAAACGGGTCATCTACCATGTATCAAGAAGATTCGTGTTGGTGCAAACCACAAGGTCACAACAGCACAAAACGGGTCATCTACCATGTATCATGAATATTCGTGTTGGTGCAAACCACAAGGTTACAACAACACTAAAACGAGTCATCTACCATGTATCATGGAGATTCGTGTTGGTGCAAACCACAAGGTTACAACAACACTAAAACGAGTCATCTACCATGTATCATGGAGATTCGTGTTGGTGCAAACTACAAGGTCACATTGGTACTAGAACGGGTCATCTACCATGTATCATGAAAATTTGTGTTTGTGCAAACTACAAGGTCACATTGACACTAAAACGGGTTATCTAGCATGTATTGTCAACCCAAATTAACCCGGAACAACTTAGTTTTAGTGTGCAACGTCCGTTAGTTGAGCGTCTTCACAAAACATTGTCAAAGTGCGGTCATTACATATGCAGATGTCTCGGGTTAATCTTGCTGGACAATATCTTATAGAATTATATAGGTGAAAACCTCATTGTTACAACAACACTGCGACGGGTCATCTACTATATTATGTAGAATTGTGTTCTTGTAAACCACAATGTCACAACGACACTAACAATCTACCATGTATTTTACAGAAATCTGTTGATACAAACCACATGGTCACATTGACACGAAAGTGGGTTGTCTTCCATGTATAATAAGGAATTGTGTTGGTGCAAACCACAAAGTCACAACACTAGGACGAGTCATCTACCATGTAACATTTAGAATTGTGTTGGTCCAAAGCTCAAGGTCACAACAATACTAAAACGAGTCATCTATCATGTAACATTTAGAATTGTGTTGGTCCAAACCTCAAGGTCACAACAACACTAAAACGAGTCATCTACCATGTAACATTTAGAATTGTGTTGGTCCAAACCTCAAGGTCACAACAACACTAAAACGAGTCATCTACCATGTAACATTTAGAATTGTGTTGGTCCAAACCTCAAGGTCACAACAACACTAAAACGAGTCATCTACCATGTAACATTTAAAATTGTGTTGGTCCAAACCTCAAGGTCACAACAACACTAGGACGATTCATCTACCATGTAACGTTTAGAATTGTGTTGACCAGTGCATCCCACAAGGTCACGACAACACTTAAACGGTCCTTCTACCATGCATTATAAAAAAAATTGTGTTGGTGCAATCTACAAGGTCACATTGACACTTAAGCGGGTTATCTTCAATGTGTTATAAAGAATTGTATTGGTGCAATCCACAAGATCACATTGACACTAAAGCAGGTTATCTTCCATGTATTATAAATAATTTTGTTTTTGCAAACCACAAGGTCACAATGACACTAAAGCGGGTTATCTACCATGTTACATAAAGAATTGTGTTGGTGCAAACCACAAGGTCGCAAAGACACTAACAAGCGTCATATACCATTTAAAATATAGAATTGTGTTCTTGAAAACCACAAGGTCACAACGACACTAACACAAGTCATCTACCATGTAAAATATAGAACTGTGTTGGTACAAACAATAAGGTCACATCGACACTTAAACGAGTCATCTGTCATTTTTATATAGAAACATGTTAGTGAAAACCACAAGGACACATGCCTACTTCTACTAAAACTGGTCATCTATTATATATCATATAGAAATGTGTTGGTGCAAACCATATTGATTAACCTTTCAAATGTGCTGTGATCAAACTACATACTTTGTTATGGTTGCTACTGGTTGTGTAGGGCTAAACCAGGATCCCAAGGAATTTGTGGAAGGCTTCACTACAAAGAGGAGATGCGCATATTGTCGGGGTTACCCGGGTCGACCATTAAATTCCGAGTTACTGCCCATGATTGGTGAAGCTATATACGTAGAAAGTAATATTCGTTTCCGCACTGTTCCTTGGAAACCATACGCACTATTTCAATGAAACTTTGTGGAAAGCTTCACTACGAAGAGGAGATGCGCATACCGTCGGAGTTATCCTGTTTGACAATTAAATTCAGAGTTACTGCCCATGATTGGTGAAGCCATATAGATACAGAGTAAACAAAATACTTTCGGCGGGGGATATCAATTCAACGAATTTGCTTGTTAATAGTCTTTTCTTTGTCAAAACTTTAAGAAATAAATCTTACAAACGTTTTGTTTTTTGCATTTAGTAACTTTGAATCTTGACCCTTTACTAGACAACAAAATTTCGGACCGGTACAAATGGAGAGATACTGGGCACTGACTGGTAACAAGCATTAATTACTAGTAGTACATTTCCCTTCAAGCTCTGAAACATTTTATGTTATAAACTAGGTAGGTTTGATGATGAGGATGATGATGATGCAACAGTCACCGTAATATGACCGGAAAATTGTTGTCGACAGTTTGTAAGTCCTCTTGTTTGACCAGCGCACCTAACCATGAGTTCCTGCAGGGTATTGTTTGCACCTTTTCAAACAACTAGAAATATATCACTTAAGGTGATAAAATACCCCCGCCACTACATTTGTCAGGACAAGTATGTTTGTCGGCAAATAGTAATGACTCCAAAAATAGGCGCAGCAGAGTATCAACTCTTTTTCACTGCACCCCTCTACAATGAGATCTATCCACCTGTGAAGTTTCATCATTCTACCTTTAATTGTTTTCGAGTTATGCTCTAGACAAGATTTGTACGCCGACGGACTGACAGACAGATGGACGGACAGACAGGCTGATTCCAGCACATCCCCTAAACATTCGTTTTGCGGGCGTATAAAGTCCAATCTTAGCCACAGCTGCCTATCCAATTTAGATGATCCGAACACAATTCATCCATTGGTAAAACACAGAACTTGTCAAAAGCTTTAACCCATTACCTCACAGTGACTCCTTTTGACTCCCCACAAGATAATGGCTTTGGAAAGCATTGTGGAAAATGACTAAATAGCTTGTAACAAGCTGTTCCTTCATTTCCCACAATGTTTCTACGTAAAAAGATATATCGTCGGTGTAAATGCAAAACCTCGTATGTCGATTCTTGCGATTTTCAAAGTACAAACTTGTATGCCCAGTTTACACAATTCGCGCAGGTTTTGAGAAATCTATACTGCTCAGCATTAATGACACATTATTTGCGAACAATACGTCAAAATTTCAAGTAAAACATTTCAGTTAAGGAAAAGTTATTACACTTTTTTCCCTCACCTTTAAAATTTTCCAACAAAAGTGCCATGGTCACAATATACGCCGCCCCAGAGACTAAGTTTTAAGGGGGCATAACTCAGGCAAAAATCAATGAACCATAAAATCCTTTCTTCATGCACATCTACCAATTGAGGTGATAACATTGACCAAGTTTCAAGAAGATCCAGCCA
This sequence comes from Fragum sueziense, assembly GCA_963680895.1. Lineage (NCBI taxonomy): Eukaryota > Metazoa > Mollusca > Bivalvia > Cardiida > Cardiidae > Fragum > Fragum sueziense. The sequence continues at coordinate 39,896,502 of OY804593.1, read as the reverse complement.
GAAACTTAGGAGGAGTTGCGTTGACAAGAAAAGTGGACGGACGTACGGACGGATGGACGGACAGACGGAGAAGATGACGCCAATATACGTCCGCCTCCGGCGGCGTATAAAAACGTGATACGAGGTTTTGCATTTACAACGACGATATATAAAAGTCCATTCACTTAAAATTGTCGTCTACATCATCTTTGGACTAGTCTTGAATTTGGCTGTTTGGTAATGGGTTAAAGTAATTGATCCAGCTCAGCCTCGACTCGAACCAGAGCCCCGGAATAGATATACTCAATCAGAGCAATGGATTAGAAGGGATGAAGATATTCCATATTTTTAATTTCAAATCCCAACCGTATGTTGTGGGTACTCATTTGAATAGTCCCGTCACAATATAGGGTCTAATGAACAATCTATGAAATAGCACTTTCTTTTCTCTCAATGTTTCTAAAACACAGGCCCGTAGGAACAGGGGGGCTAGGGGGGGGGGTTAAGCCCCTCCCCCCCAATGTTGGCCAAAAATGTCAAAATTTCTTAATTTTACACTGAAATTTTTTGGAAAATCCAAATTGCCCCCCCCCCCCCCCCCAATATTAAGGACAAGGGCTTTAGCCCCCCCCCCATATGAAATTGCTTCCTACGGGCCTGAAACCATCTTTTTACACAGGTTGTAACAACCAGCTCTTCTTTGGGAAAGGAGTGCATGTACTTACAAACCCTGGTTTGACTAGGCTCTATATGGTAGCAGGGCTTATTGTATGCAACAGATAAGAGTGGGTGCAACCATTCTACTTTTGTTATTTCAAATTCAAACCATATGTTGTGTGTATTCATTTGAATCGTCTCGATGAGATGATTCCAATGAGTACCAACAACATGGGTTTTCATCTACAACTTATGAAATATTGCATATTGAAAACCAATTACCCATCTTATCTGTAGTTCTATATAACAAAACAACACAATTAATTCATATTCAGATAGTTTATTTCAAACTAAAGAACAATAATCCATAGAGGACTCAACAACATGACTTTCATTATTTTTCTACAATAACGAAATTATTTTGTTCACAATTGCATTGATTTTTAGACACATTTCTCAGTTGCCTATAACATATATTAAAATCAATCACAATTAATCACATTACTTTACTATCCTTTTGCGATTATCTTTCCCATCGATTAGTTCTCTAGAGGGGATGAGGCCTGGCTGCCCAGTCAAGATCGTAGTCTTCCTATCCACACCTTACAGTCGAAGGGGTCCATATTTGGCAATCCTACTGCCTATCCTGATAATATAATATTTTTGTTTTAATGTGCGTTCAGAAATTCCCAATGTCGTTTTGTTCTGTAGACTTTTTCCTTGTAATAAGCTGGTTATATGGTCACCTGCAAAGAGATAAGCACAAAATTCAGTTGAAAAATGGTGTAGCAAAGTACTATATTACCATTCCAAATTGACAAAATTTTAGAAAGGTGTAAATTTCAAAGATGCATTTCAAAATGAGTTTTTATCAATTTATGTAATCATGCATTAATCCATTAAAAAATAAATACATTTTAGACTGGTCCAAATACAAAAACATGTATGGTAAAGATAACAATTTCAAGTAAACAAGAGGCCCATGAGGGCCTGAATCGCTCCACTGGCTGAAGTAAAAGAATTATCGCATGACTTTCTGTAAACCTCACACTGCAAAATCTTGAAAAGGGTCACCCAAGGAACATTTCTGCCAAGTTTGGTCTAAATTAGCCCATTGCTTTATTTTTAAAGAATTATTTCATGGTTTGTCTAATTCTTATAAGCCCAATCCTGCCAAGCCCACATTAATGGACTAATCAAAATTTCAAAAACAAATTAAGTAAAGGGCTGCCCAATGAACATTACTGCCAAAATTGGTCTACATTGGCCCATTAGTTGATTTATATAAAATTATTTAGTGATTTCTCCAATTCTGATAAGCCCACCCTGCCACGCCCAATCAATATTTCACAACAATTTAAGTATTGGCAGTATCAATGGTTCATTTTTAAAAAATATTTTGTAATTTTTCTAAGTCTGATAAGCCCCGCCCTGCCACGCCAACATTTATGAACCAATCATAATCCTTTGAACAATTTAAGTAAAGGGTCACCCAGGGATCATTCCTGCAAAGTCTGGTCAAAATTGGCTGAATGGTTGATTTTTAAAGAATGACTGTGATTTTTCTATGGCTGATAAGCCCCACCCTGCTACGCCCAAATTTATAGACCAATTATAATCCTTTGAACAATTTAAGTATAGGGTTACCCAAGGATTACTATTGCAAAGTTTGGTCAAAATTGGCCCACTGGTTTGAGAGGAGAAAATTTTTGAAGAATTATTTTGTGATTTCTCCAAGTCTGATAAGCCCATCCCTGCCACGCCAACATCAGGATTTCACACACAATTTAAGTAAAGTGTCACACAAGGTACATTTCTGCCAAGTTTGGTCAAAATTGGCCAAATGGTTGATTTTTCAAGAATTATTTTGTAATTTTTCTAAGTCTGATAAGCCCCACCCTGCCACGCCCTCATTTATCGACCAATCAAAATTCTTTGAACAATTTAAGTAAAGGGTCACCCAAGGAAGGTTTTTGCAAAGTTTGGTCAAGATTAGCCCAATGGTTTGAGAGAAGATTTTTAAAGAATAAGTTAATGCACGCACGACAAACACAACGCCATGACAATAGCTCGCTGGCCTTCAGCCAGTGGAGCGAATAAAGTTGGAAATTTTTGGTCTATCTGTGCAGAAAACATTGTGGATAATCGAGAACTTGTTTGCTACGAGCAATGTCTTCATTGTCCTCAATGTTTTCCAACGCTTTAGGTTGTCAGGCATAAAAATGCGATATCATTTAGGAATGCCAATTGTTAATGAACAGAAACAGTATGTTAACCTAAGATAATGTGTATTATTCAGCAAATTCATTCTCTGTCAATGTCAGGCTTTGCAATTAATATCTACCTTAATCGGGGTGGAAGTTTGTAAAAATGGACTCTGCCCAAACAGTTGAAATTTGTCTCTCATTATGATTAACTCATTCCTAAACGACAAAATTTTAGAGTTATTCAATTCGAAAGCTGCCACAGACAACAAAACGGATATTGATAAAAAATTGATGTGTGTATCACATTATGTTATCACTTTTATTTTGATTTGGCTTCAATGTTCACATGTAGCTATTTTCCCCAGAAGCTCAAAACCAAGATACTCAAACCTCATCTTACAAATATTGGTAATATGATATCATTCTCCATTTACCTCCAGTATCAGTTGTTCTACCAGATCATCCACATTTCGATTCTGTTTTCAAGTCTGAAAAGACATGCAAGACACACATTTTAGTTCAATCCATAACAAGAGTTGTCTGTGGACACCGTAGCTCGCCTATACAGGAGCTAGTCACAAAAACACCTTAACTCCAAGGTCAAGGTCATGGTCTTAAATGAAAGGTCTTGGCAGTAGATAACCAAGGTCAAATATCATGGTTCCAAATGAAAGGTCTTGGCAGGAGTTATCCATGTGTGAAATATCAAGGCTCTATCAATCATAGTGCATGAGATATTGGCCATGTTAAGTTTTTTTTAAAAGGAGGTCACACTCCAAGGTCAAGGTCACTAGGACAAAGGTCATGGTCCCAAATGAAAGGTCTTGGCAGGAGGTATCCATGTGTGAAATATCAAGGCTCTATCAATCATAGAGCATGAGATATTGGCCAGGTTAAAGTTTTTTTAAAGTAGGTCAAACTCCAAGGTCTAGGTCACTAGGTCAAAGGTCATGGTCTAAAATGAAAAGTCTTGCTGAGAAGTATCCATGTGTGAAGTATCAAGGCTGTATCTGTAAAAATGGCAGAGTTATAGGCCAGATTAAAGTCTTTAAAAAGTAGGTCAAACGTCAAGGTCACATGGTCAAAGGTCATGGTCCCAAATGAAAAGTCTTGCAGGAGGTATTCATGTGTGAAATATCAAGGCTCTATCTGTAATAGTGTATGAGATATAGGCCAGGTTTAAATTTTTTACAAGTAGGTCAAACTCCAAGGTCAAGGTCAGGAGGTCAAAGGTCATGGTCCCAAATGAAAGGTCTTGTCGAGATGTATCTATGTGTGAAATATCAAAGTTGTATCTCTAATAGTGCCTGAGATATAGACCAGGTTAAAGTTTTTCAAGTGAAGACTCGACGGGATGGGACACGACGCCGACACTAGGGCTGTGACATTAGCTCCCAGAACATAAAGTCCCGGCTCGCTAAAAATGGCCGATTTATAGGCCAGGTTAAAGTTTTTGAAAAGTAGGTCAAACTCCAAGGTCAAGGTCACTAGGTCAAAGGTCATGGTCCCAAATGAAAGGTCTTGGTGAGAAGTATCCATGTGTGAAGTATCAAGGCTGCATGTGTGAAATATCAAGGCTGTATCTCTAATAGTGCTTGAGATATAGACCAGGTTAAAGTTTTTGAAGACATGACGCCGACACTATGGCTGTGACATTAGCTCCCTGGACATAAAGTCCTGACTCGCTAAAAAACAGTATAAAACAACCTTAGACTTATTCACAAATCACAATTCTTTTCATTACACATGTGTGTATAATGCAGAGTTGTCTGCGAACAAGGTAGCTCGCCTATACAAAAGCTTGTCAAAAAAAAAGGAGTCCGCTATCAAAGGTCAATGTCACTAGGTCAAAGGTCATAGTCTCAAGATCAAGGCATGAGGTATCAATATGGTCATGGTTCCGAATGAAAGGTCTTGGCAAGAGGTATCCATGTGTGAAATATCAAGGCTCTATCATGAATAGTGCATGAGGTAGGCCTATTGGCCAGGTCAAAGTTTTTTAAAAGTAGGTCAAACTCCAAGGTCAAGGTCACTAGGTCAAACGTCATGCTCCCAAATGAAAGGTCTTGACAAGAGGTATCCATGTGTGAAATGTCAAGGTTGTATCTCAAACAGTGCCAAAAATATAGACAAGGTTGAAGCTTTTTTTCAAGTAAACAGGTGAAGATGCGATGTGACGTGGACAGTAGTGCTGTGACACTGGCACCAGAACTGCAAAAAAAAATGTTTGTTTTTATCGCTAAAGTCTATTATTGAGGGGCATTATTGAGACAATAATAGACTTTAGCGATAAAAACAAACATTTTTTTGCAGTTCTGGTGCCAGTGGGCTGTGACATTAACTCATCGGACTTAAATTTCCGGCTCACTAAAAAGGAATTTCAGGATGACAATTCTTGTTTATGTTTATCATAATCCGGTGGAAAATATTGTTGGGCTTTAGATAATTATTTATCCCATCAAACCATTCTGAATCCGCCAATGCTGACAACCAGAATTTTCTCCTTTTGACTATTTTTTTGTTTGCTTTATTATGCATACTGCGAATCTTGATCTAGAATCTACATCCATTCTATCGATCTATAACAAACTAATCAATTATCATGGTACGATAGTTTTTTTATGGTATGAAATGATTTAGGTGCGCAACGGGTTTAATTCTTTGTCGATTGCTCGTTTGTTTCCTTTGGTAAAATGGACGCATACACTCAAAAATGTTCGCAAGACAATTGTTCTGTATACCAACCCGTTAATTTTCTATGAACAGGTTTATTTTGCTAGACCCCGCTTCATCTGCGTGAAACTCCAGTGGCATTTTTTACCTGGACACCTTATGTCGCGGAGTGTCTATTTACCAACCAGTTATGTGGTACAATCTACTGCGACACCGGGTCAAAAGGTTGCGGTTTGGATCTAGCAGTACTTGAGGTTTGCATTTAGCAATTGCCTTGAAACAGAACCTTCCATTCCCAAACCGAGGGCAGATCTCGTCGTCGACTTGATTTGAACTTTGCAGTTCCTAGCAATTTGAGTTTGTTCTATGGTTATAATATTTACCTGTTAATGATAAAAAAAAATCGAGAGAAGATCTATTCAACAATAGATCTATTAATGTGACAAGTTCGAAAGTTTGTTTGTTTTCCACCTTAGAACTAACTTCTGTCGCGAACACGAGTTATGCGTCTAACGGTCTTTAGGATAACTAACTAGGTCATTAAATACTTCCCGTTCGTTCTTTTAACGAGAATAGCGCCTCTTTTTAAACAAATGTTCGTAACAGGATAAATAGAATAGATGGTTTACTGTCTGTAGATTGAAAAAAATATCCGACTCGGCTTCGGAAATTTATCCGGTTCGGCTACGCCTCACCGGATAAAAATTCCTCCGCCTTGTCGGATATTTTTTTCAATCTACAGACAGTAACCATCTATTCTCTATATCTAGGTTATGGTAAAAATAAGGTCACAGGAGGTCAAAAACTGGGCCACTGGGTCAAATCTTTTGTTTCTACTCAGTACAACAGTATTTGCTCAAATAGGAGAACTGTTCGGAATGTTTATCCCGATGATATCTAGGTCATGTAAAAAGTGGGTCATGCAAGGTGTAAAACTAGAACACTTGGTTCAATCATATTTTTGCTGTAAGAACCTAAAATTGTTGTCGATCATTGTGATAATAATCCATGGAATTAACCTAGGTCATGTAAAAAAGTAGGCCATGTGAGGTCAAAAACTAGGTCACTGGGTTGAATCTTGTCTTTGTTATAAATCCACACACTTCACCTATCACTGTGAAATTTCAAAATGTTCTTTAAATGGTATATTAATTATTTCAAATGTAAGTCGTACCAGGTCAAACACTATGTCAAATCTTAATTTTGCTTTAAGAACAGCAATTTATTTACTCAATCACTGGCAAATTTGTTCACATCATATATCTTGACTTTATCTTGGCCATACAAAGTTTAACGTTTTATCTTGACATGTTCACAAGATTTGACAGAAACCAATTAAGGACGGGAAATTGTCCATTAGTATCTTTTAAAGTCCTTCTGTTTGCACTAGTGATCCAAATTTTGGCTCAATCAGTTCCAAAATTGTTTTAAATGTTTATATTCATTCATCTAAGAATCCTGAGAGCTCATGATTTTGCTTTTTGTATGCTTCACATGTGATATCATCATCATCATCATCGCTCAAATATCTTTATATGTCGAACATCTCTAAGACGAAATTCCCTGTTACTCATTTTTTTCAGGTCCCGATCACAGTACTCTGACTAAAACAGTTTCAATTGATTAGCAAAATGTGTAGGATAAAGAGTATATGAGAAAGTTCTTTTAATGCGATGTTTAAGTAACATCTAGGAACAATGCCTAATGTCAGAACAGACTTGAAAGCTAATGCAGATGACAAATATTTTTGGGAAAAAAGAGATGTTCTATTCAAATAATTCCAAACATCATTGAATGTTTTCTTAACTAACTTTCTGTATGGTGATGAAAAACCAACTCTTGTTTGAGAAAGGATTGAAGTCCCAACAGAGACAATAAGCGTGGCATTAAAGTGTAATGTATGTTTAATTTTACAATGACAGAGCCTGTTAAGAGTACCCGATGACTTCACGGAAAGTCTGGTTTACGATTTCTGTGTCGATGCATGAATTAGATGGTTCGCCATACCCAAGGAAAAATCGTGACATTGACGTAGAAATGGTTTAGGTTACCACAATGAACAGAATCGGTGTTTACCATTTCTGTTTGCCCGAACCTGCAGAAGATATCTGGTACATTAAGGACAAATTCATCACTCTTCTCTTGAATGAATCTGAAAAAGTAACTGGTCGTCACAGGCAACTGCCAAATTTCATATTCACAGGAGGAAATTTTGAAAAGAAAGAATCTTGAAAATCAGTCGAATGTAGTGACAACGTAGTATAAAAGTTTGTACAGTCATGTAATATAGTCCGTGCCAGATCATGTGATATTTATTAGACACAATTAAAAAAACTAAAACTAAGCTTGAGACGCATGGGTCAGTTCCAGTCTTAATTACAGCAAAATCATTATTCAGTTTTGATCTGTCTGATCTATCATTACAAATTGTGCATTTTCTATATTTTGGAGGGAATCAGTAGATCCGAAGGGAACTACATACATCTTGTTCTTCAGAATACATGGAAACAAGTTTTTAACCCTTTCCCGTATGACAAAAAAACCCTTATCTATACTGATCTAATATGAAAGCTCACACTGCAGACAATGGAATGGCCGTTGATATGAGTTAACAATATAACAAGCTGCATGAACAACATTAAAGCAAATGAGCAGATGATGGTTACCGGGTTTGTTGCTAATCTAGGGACATCAAAACAAAGTTTTCTTAAGGAAAACATTAAATATTTCAAGTGGCAGTTGTTGTTCGACTTTTGAATAATCTACTGGTTTTCAACTTACAAAAATCTGCTTTGTACTTGCCAGAATTTCCAAGGTTGATTATTCATAAGCTGGAAAAACGCAGACAGTGTATAAAACTAGTGTTTCTCAAGTGAATCTATAGTTTAGTATCATTTAATTTGTATTAGCAATAAAGTTTCCTAGTTATAGTTTGTGTGTCAGTGTTATTTCTACCCTTTTTTGAGTTTTTGTCATTACCGTAACAAAGGCAGTCATTTCCACAACTCAAAGTCATTACCACAACGCACGTATTTTTTCAAAAATATTCTGCTACTACAAATGATATTGTCTTTAAAAATGATCAATGTATCCAAAGTCAGCTGACTTTATATCATTAGCATACAAAGTCATATTAATATGTTCTTGGAAGAGCTCACATATTTTGTTTGCAATGATTTTGGCACAAAACGGCTCTACGTGAAATAAGTTCTTGTAAAATACATCTTTTTCGTTGTTTTTAAATCGTAACCACCGTCACTGACAGAATTAATTTGTTTATTTTAGAATCTTTTGAAAGAAAGTCAAATAATGATATTGGTTTGGAATAAAATAATTTTAAAGTATCGTTGTGGAAATGACATACGAGCCACAGGGCATTTAAATCAAGGCAGATTTTTATTAAGTGTGCAATGATTAAGCGCGGACTGTGTCATTTTTAGAAAGAATATTAACTGTTTCAATGTTTAGATATGAATATCAAATATTTTGAGCATGCGAAAACACGAATTGGTTCGACCGCCAAATTTGTAAAATAATGTAGAATTACCCAGATAGGGCCTATTATAGATTTGTGTCACAAATTTCACAGCTAGTCTTTATAGACTAGCAGCGAAATTTGTGAAACATAGGCCTATCCTTTATGCCTATAAAGTGATTATCAATGTCCATAACAGTTACTGAATATCATCACATCATAGATCTGTCTTCTGACGCATCAGTTCATCCAGATTAGAATAAAACTGACCATGCATTTCAGAGGCGCTGACTTTGAAAGGAAGCTCGCAACAGGCCTTGTTAATAGGCCTACTGTCAATAATGCTCAAAACAGACACCGATAGGTCGGAATCTCTTTATTATTATTATTATTATTATTATTATTATTATTATTATTATTATTATTATTATTATTATTATTATTATTATTATTATTATTATTATTATTATTATTATTATTTACAGAAACGCTATCATCAGCGTTTCCAAAACGATAAGATATTAAATTGTTCCAACTTGACATGCTTTGCAGATGACAAAATTAATTTACGTGAAAAGAAGAAAATGTGTATGCCATAGCACAGAAAATATAATGGGAAAATGGGGTACTTGTGCTGATAATGAGAAATTCCTTCTTTTCTCTTCGTCTTTCCCAAGCGTCTTTAACTTAGGAGTCAAAACCACGTATTGTTTGTGAATTGAACGCCCTAAGTAAAAGGGTTAAGATGATTTTTTTTATAAAAAATGTAAACAAAAACCGCCTACAATCGAGTCAATGACCGACCATGTGCTGTCCAGAGTAGTCTTGCTATTTTAGACCTATCGTGTTCGTTTCGGATTTTGTGTCTATAGGCCTATAACATAACTTAACTTGGACATAAAGCGCAAAATGATGTCGAAACTTACCAAAAAGGCACGTGTTTTGTAGGCCTAATTCTAAATTTGCATTGGAAGAGACATAGCTAGCTATTTTAAAGCACAGAGTGCGCTATGTAATGGACTGTTGAAATGTTGTTCAAAATGGGGGAAAATAAGGAGATAGGGCATACTGCATAGACCTACGCGGTTTCTGAACTAAAGTTGTATCGGGACAGCAAAGCACGACTATCAAGTGCTGGGCAGTGAAAGATTTTAAGTCCAAAAAGGGTAAAAAAAATCCACTTTGGCCTAAATTAAATGCCAGAGTAAAGTATCTTTGTCTAGAGGTTGATATTATGGCAACAAAAGTATGTGCAAAGTTTCAGAGCAATAGCATTAGTAGAAACAGAAATTTGACAAACTTGTACACGCGTGGAAACTTAACCCTTTCCCAAACAAGACCTGATTTTGACGTCCCTGATAGAAATGGCTAGGGAAAACATTGAAACAAAAGAAGAAACTGCTGATAACCAGCAGTTTCTCCTTTTGTCTCGATATTTTCTACCCCATATTTTGTACACAAATTCTATCTTAAATAACTTCCATTTTGTCATTTGTGGCAGTTTTTGAAGTGGATTGCCCTCAAATTTTGTCGTTTGGGAAAGGTTCCACAAAATGTTACGCCGACGACTGGGTGTCTAGAATAGCACCCATCCCATTCTACGAATAGTCACGCTAAATTTAGCCAACCAATCGACGATACCATTCTGGTATTCAGGATAAAGACCAAAATCAGACCGATAAAGACCAAAATCAGACCAACACAGCGATACCAAATATACGATCTTTTGCAAAGAGGACCATAAAGCACTCTATCATTAAGGCGATGCTATCAATCTTTTCAATAGGCATATACTTTTGGATATGCAAAAAGTCTTCTAAGTGGTTCAGAAGACTTGGCATTTTATAGTGTTATCACTAATCCAGACTAGTTTCTAGATAAGTCTAAAATTGTGTCATAGTCATCCTATGCTGCCCCTCAATTTAAAGGGACATTTCATTCAGATTTCAATTTTTTAAAGTATGTCTTGATGCCAAGATTGGGTATTCTAATGAGTATAAATACTATAAGTTTTTTTAAGTTGTTGCCAGTAAGCGAGATACACGCATTTAAAGTTGAGACATAATCGATAAATTGCATATAAATCCGAACTGTTGTCCACAACAATTTGTTTTTCAATTTTAACACAAAAATATAAATTTCTCGTAAACGGCGCAATATTTTGGCTTGAAATTTTCATAATTTTCATAAGGAAATATGCTCTTTCAGATAAAAATAAAAGTAATATTTATGACAAAAAATTCTGAAATGTCACTTTAAGACACTGCGGTTAGTAGCCTAAAGAAGCTGTTACCTACGGCATGGATCTTGGTAAAGCTGTGTGTATGCAGAGACTGGTTTGGATCAGGCCTCCTTACAAATCCCGACTTGAATAAGCCAAACTTAAGGTATATAATTAGACATCATGTAGATACAAATATAAAAAAGTTTGGACTGCTCCAATTTGAAAGGTGTAGCATACGTCAATTTCAAGATGATTTTAAGAAATACAGCATTATTGGGCGAGAAAACATTGTGCATAATAATAAATGTACTTGTTGTACAAGCAATTTCTGCAGTTGCCACAATGTTTTCCGACGCATTTTTCTTCCCCTGCGTTAAAAAACGTCACTGTATGGGGATGAGTGTAATTTATTTTGATTATTTATAAAAACGGGACCATTCCCGAGGTAATGGACATTATTTGACCACCTTCGGGTCCAAACATGCCGAACTAGACCAAATTGTGACAAAAAATCAGAACCTCTGACTTACCCGCCCCCTCTCCTGTGGGTTTGACAACTTACAGATTACTTGTAAGATGTTTATTACGGTATTAGAACACCCCGAGATTTCTGCGGTTATTTTTGTCGTCTTGAAAGCTTTGAATTGGGGTTGGTCTGGAATGTTCTTATTGGGAGAAAGCTAATTTGACACTCGAGATGGTTGAGGGTTGGGATAATTATGTAAAGTCAAGAATGAGACGTAAATGGTGATTAAATGCCTTAATTACCCTAGATACGCAATTTTAGCCATTTACAGACAGCAAAACTTTAGACTTGTCCAAATTCAAATATGGTGCAGAAGACAATTTCAGATGAATGGAATTGTACATTTTTCGTCGATCTAGGTAGAAAACATTGTGGAAGATGAAGAAAGCAATTTCTTCAGAGCACGGGAATTCCCGAAATTGTATTCCAGCGCATTTATCTTGTGTGGTATAAAAAAAGTGTCAACATGTGGTAATGGGTTAAAATGCCTTTCCCAAACAAAACATTTTTTTCAAATCAAGGGTTGTTCCAGGCGACAAAATTAATTATTCGGAAGATAGGAAAATGCCTATGTTAAAGCGAAGAAAGCTACAATGTCGATTTCGTTTTCTTTCTTCAATCTTCTCCTAGCTTTATCTATAATTTCATTATTTATAATTCATTTTTCCATACGACCATTTGTTTTTGGAAAGAGTACATTTTTCGAAGAAATGTGAAACTGGTTCAGATTGGAAGGTTAAAAAAGAAATAAGGCTCCAATATTTTCTCAATGCTTTCCTTCAATTTTTCTCTATAATTTAAATGTTTTTGGAAAGGGTTGGTCATTTTTTCCGAATCTGTGAGACAGGAAACAGATTAAAACTAAAAGAAGTCGTTGATGCCTCTAATCCGAGTTTTCTCTGATGAAATTCGCTCTTTGATATGTTGCTTTCGCTCATGAGCGACATCAACATATCAAAGAGCGAATTTCACCAGAGAAAACTCGGATTATGGTGCAGAGAGCACAGCTAAACTTTTCTTCCCAAACGACGAACATGCCGAGCCCGGATAGCTCAGTCGGTTACGTCGGAGTCTTTCAATCCAGGGGTCTCGAGTTCGAACCCCGGCTCGGCCAGTATCCATTCTGACATTTGACAAGTCATTTATCTCTCACCAATGGGTGTGAATCATCTATGTGAGGGAGCAGCTGGAGGTTCGGTTTGGATATTGTGACTGAACTGGTGCGAGAAATACCAGGAACCCACGGTTAGGTGCTCCAGCCGCCGTGATATGACCATAGATGTTGAAAACGGCGTAAAACCCCAATAAAATCAAATCAAACGACGAACATACCAGTATGGACAGCTCGAATGCGAAAACTGCTTCAGATGACAATATCAAATTCAGCATAAAATATTGAAAGAATGCGAGGAATTACTAGTTAGATCTATCAGCATTTTCTTTTTTCCTCAAAGTTTTCCAAGACTAGCCCACTCTTACCAGGGGCGTCAAAATCAGGTCTTGTTTGGGAAAGTGAGAATCCAGAATTCTTTACCAAGAAGTTAACGACGATTTAAGACTAGACCATATTTGGACCAAGCCAAAGGGAGAAGTGCAGAAAACATTGTGGAAGGAGAAGAAATTGCTTGTCACAAGCATTTTCTTCATTTTCAACAATGTTTAACACGTCCTTATCTTGTGAGGAGTCAAAAGGCGTCACTATGTGGAAATTGGTTAAAGGGACATTTCATTCCAATTTCAATTTTTTAAAGTATGTCTTGATGCCAAGATTGCTTATTCTAATGAGTATAGATACTATTAGTTTTTTTCAGTTGTTGCCAATAAGCGAGAAACACGCATTTAAAGTTGAGACATAATCGATAAATTGCATATAAATCCGAACTGTTGTCCACAACAATTTGTTCAATTTTAACACAAAAATATAAATTTCTCGTAAACGGCGCAATATTTTGGCTTGAAATTTTCGGAATTTTCATAAGGAAATATGCTCTTTCAGATAAAAATAAAAGTAAAATTTATGACAAAAAATTCTGAAATGTCACTTTAACCATAGTCGGACTAGATTTAACTTTGATTTGAGCCAGGATCTGGAAAAATGTCCCTTATAGCATTTTAGAAAACTGAGTTTTAAGATCAGCCTGTCGTCAAATGCAGCCCAAAAATGACTCATGCTGGCATATTCAAGTTACTATTGGTCATGAAGAAGCTTTTAGAGAACATCGTGGATCCTGACCAGACTGTGTGTATGCACAGGCTGATCTGGATTTATGTTGTTCTCAATTGCCTTAAAGCTGGAGGGTAACAGATTGTCTAATTGCAAAAAAAGAATTTTTTTGAAAAAATATGCAAAACTTTTGTGTTGACCACCTCAGAATGGTTAATAAAATGCGATTCAGACAGAGATTGAGCCGAAATTATAAGAGTGATAGCCGAATTTAGGGAGAATCCAAACCAAAATTTAACTCTGTCACAGATGCAGTTGAATTTAGTTTTTAACTGTCACGCATGCGCATACAGCGCGGACCATGATTCAAACGAGATTCATACTTGAATTTCAATATGACGTCATCATGTATGTTGTGACGTCATTTAAGAAAGTCGCATGTCCTACTGTTTTGATCTACTTTCGACATCGCTTCATGAATTTGGTATCAAATTGCGAAAAAATGAGTCGTTGCTTCAATAGTTTGTCGTAATCATTTAACCAGGTCATCTAAAGCTTAAAAAGTGTACATTTCGTTTGTATTTGACAATTTTTGGGTCCAAATCTGGGAATTAGTAGCTTTAAATTCTCCACTTTCTAGCAAAATAATATGCATCAAATTACACACCTCTTGTAAATATACTTCACATAAGTTGATTCACCATGCCAGTTTTCAAGATTATGCTTCAAGGATAAAATAATTTACAAAATTAATATTATTTTACTCTATATTCATATGCAAGGGAGGTAATTTTAGACATTTTTGTCAAATATTTCCATAAGCATGCATATCAATTTTTCAAAATTCTAAACCATTCAAAATGCTTATGTTTGTATTTGGAATGGAAATGTAACACAGTTTATGAAATACTGGCACTTATCAAATTCCGCGTCTTGCTGTTTGGTGCTAATGATGGGTTGTTTACGTTAAGGGACGTTTTTCCAGATCCCGGCTCATTTCTTTTTTACATGTTGAATGGTCATTCAATCTCCATACTATGAGACATTTTGAAAATACCAACCATGGCTGAACGGCAATGAGTGTTTTTTTTCACATTCCAATGTTTTCTAAACATTTTTGAAAAGGATTTTATTCAATTTTGACATAGAAAAGGGAAATTGCCACCTGGAAATGGAAACATCCTGTCGAATAAGACCCTGGAAATATTAAGAGCAAATAACAATGCAGTTTTACATGTTTATTTTGGCAACCAGCCATTTATACAAAATTCTTTTTATTTCAAAGTATATAAACATAAACTTTACTGGTTTTAAGTTTGGTCTGTATCTATAATTGGGCCCTGATTAGAAAAAAATAGGCTCTTAGCCCATTCCCAAACAAGACTTGGTTTTGATGTTCCATGTAGAAAAGGCTTCGGAAAGCATTATTGCAAACGAAGAAAATGCTGATATCATATATACATGTAATCAGTATTTTCTCCTTTTGCCTCAAGGTTTCTGTGCTACATGTATATATTGCACAAACCCTAGATCTAGTATATTTTTATCAACACCCTTTTTATCAACTGCATCATCTTTCATACCGAAAGTCTTGACTTGTTAAGGATTAACATTTGAGACTAACCATGTTACCAAACAAGCCTGTGGCTAAGTGCAGCCTGATCAAGATACTGATCCATGCTGCTCTCTTTTCATCAAAAGAAATGCAGAAATTATTACAGAACAATATGGATCCTGATCACTAGTGATCAGACTGCATGGATGTGCAGGCTGAACTGTATCAAGGCTTTTCTCAAATGCATGGCTGATGTTCATTTCTTTTAGATAATATATCTTCTCATAATGAGTAGCATAAATTTACATTCTATCATGCCATGTATACTAGCGCATTTTTTGTACACAAAAATGCCCCTAGTTATAAATTAGCTTTTCAACATACATGTAAACCTGGAAACCACAACTTAAAACAAGCAGCAGATACGAGATTTTTGTTGAAAAGCATAGAAAAGTAACATGACTGGCCAAAGAAAGGTTAAAGCTGTTGCAGACTGAGGTACAATTTATGACTTAATTATCATCCTTTAACCCATTACCAAACGACAAATTTTTGACAGGTCTAACAATTTGAAGCTAAGGAAATTTAACCCCTTCATCAACTTATAACTAAAAAACTATTCAATAAAACTATATAAAACCTTATATTTTCAGAAAGATAATTGAAAATGCTATTCAGTGAATATATTTTTATTCATTTTGGAAATTACATTTTTTGTTATTAAACTTTGAAAAAAAAAAAAAAAACATTGTTTTCCCCTCATGACGGCTAAGGCCATCACGGGGCAGTATAGCGACATTTTCGCATGACGGCTCAGGCCGTCACGGAGCAGCGAAGGGATTAAAATCTTTTTGTCTTTTTTTGGTAGAAAAAATTGTGGGAAATGAAGAAATTGCTTGTCACAAGCAATTTCTTCATTTTCCACATTGTTTTTCCAAACCATTATCTTGTAAGGAGTCAAAAGGAGTCACAGTGTGTTAATGGGTTAAAGTCATTAGGACCCTTACAGAATCATTTCCCAGACATAATGCTTAGTTCTGTTGTCAAGAGCACTTTGGAAAGCATTGGGGGATGGGGAGGTAAGATAATTATCAGCATTTCCATCTTTTCTACAGGTGTTTTCCGTGCCAGTATTTATAACTTAAAGCATTTTAACCTAATTATACCAATACAATTTCACGTATTTAATTGTTTTAAATTGTAATTTCAATTTATTCATTTGTTTTGCATTCTGTAATTATTCTAAATTTATCAATTCAATTAATTCAAAAAGATCTTTTATTTTGTAGTCTAGAAAATGCTATTAAAACATATATTCCAAAACAACCAATATAAACTTATTTGGAAGGCTTTCCAAACAACAAAATAATAGGCAGGGTCAGAAATAGGAAATACTACTGTATCTTTAAATAAATGTAGAAAACATTGAGTGAAGAGGAGAAATGGCTGGTGATCAGCAATTTCTTTTATTCTCTAATTGTTTTAAAAACTCAGAAACCTTTCTCATATGAAAGATGCATAAATATTTGCTATTAATCCATTACCACACAGTGACTCCTTTTGACTCCCCACAATATAATGGCGTTGGAAAACATTGTGGAAAATGAAGAAATTGCTCGTGACAAGCAATTTCTTCATTTCCCACAATGTTTTCTACCCAAAAAGCTATAAATTTTCGAAATTTCATCACTTTAAAATGTCTTCTGCAACTTCTTTCAAATTGGACTACACAAAAAATTTGCCGTTTGGTAATGGGTTAATTTGAAATCTGAATAAATCATAAGTCATCATATATGTCAGCATGGGTTATTCTGTAAAGACAAGTTCATGGAGACCTCTTTATCAAATGCATCCACAAATTCCGGACTCACTTCTCTGAGTTTCGATATAAATAAATTCCGTTCTTGCTGATTCCATCCTTCAAACCACTGTGTAAACAGTTTCATCTGACACTCAAATATACTGGGAGGCTTGTCTTTCACAGTCATAAACTTCATGGAGTCAAATAGAGCGTCCATGTGGCACGGAACGGCTTTGTCAAGAAGGTCTTTGTAGAAATCCTGTTTTTGAAAGCGGCTCCATCCTTGGAACCAATGCACAACACACGTTATCTCGTTTTCAACTCCCGATACTGACATCTTGGAATGTGTTAATCAGCTGGTCCATTCAGTTGAAAGGATGATAGTTTAGCAGGTTCAGCTATAAGTTTCTTTTCATCATTTAAACAATTGCTTCTTCATGTTCTTCACGAATAAAATATCTCCCTTTTGGCTGTGGTATCATGAAATGGAAAAATAAAAGTTGAACATTTTAACCCTCTCCCAAACAAGACCTGGTTTTGACGTCCAGTGTTGAATCTAGCTGTGTGTTCTATGGGGCCCAATGGGCCCACAGCTCTTGGTCAAGGGGGTCATCCAATACAAACACATAGCTAATTTGACACATGCTTCATTCTCAGTGGGGTCATTTGAGATTTTAGGGGGCCATTTTGGCCATGGCCCCCTCTAGATTCAACACTGGACGTCCCTAGTAGAAAAGGCTTGGGAAAATATTGAAACAAAAGAAGAAACTGCTGATAACCAGCAGTTTCTCCTTTTGTCTCAATATTTTCCTTGCTATATTGTACGCAAATTCTATCTTAAACAAGGTCCATTTGTCGTCCGCAGCAGCTTTTAAAATTGAAATTTAGAAAATTTGCTGTTTGGGAAAGGGTTAAACTGTTAAACATGTGTTCATGAAGAGATATTTTAATCTTTTTCCAAACCATAATATTTTAAAATTGTCAAGATTCAATTGAAAACAGCTTTTTTTAGCTGCTGCAGATGAGCAAATGATTGCTGACAATGAATGGAAGGAACAGTGTACATTAGGCACTGGCAGATTCAGAGAGGGTACAGGGCCCAGGGGTTCAAACCTTGGATCCTTTTTAATTGGTTTTTATTCATGAGCAATCAATTTAGCTAAATAAACCTATTTCGAACCTCCCATGATGAAATTTGAACCCACCTTTAAGATATCCTGATTCGACCTATTATGATTCATAAATTATTTGAGTCAAAAGCAGTGATTGGGAAAGAATTTTTTGCAATGGGACGATGTCCCCATGGTTAGGAAATTCAATGTGACATTTTGAAAATCAATGTGACAATTTAAAACACATTTTTTTTCTCATTTTTTTCTCAGCTTACCGGGCTCATTTATCTAACTTATATGATGAATAGTATAATATCCAGTCTCACAAAAAACATGTATGATTGTATCTCAAGTTAGAATCTAAATGTTTTTAGTAATGACAAAGGCTTAAGCTAATGATAAAGAAACATGCATATTATCAAACAGATTCGTCCCACGATGTTTCACACTTTTTTCTCGGGATGGAAAATTGAAAGGGACATGGACGCACTCGATAGGGAAAACGATGTGACATTTTGAATTTTAATGTGACTATGGCGCATGGTGCAAGCCTTTCCCAGTCACTGCAAAAGGAGAAAAAATACACTAAATATCAGTATTTTATTCTTTTGTCTCAATGTTTTTCCCTGCCTTTTCTTAGATTATTTGGGAAAGGTTTAATCCAAATTTTACTTTTTTGGGGGCGTTTCCATCTTCTGTATTGCGCCATAACTTCTTGATCAGCATTTTCTTCTTTTACCTCAATGTCTATCTATCTATCTGTATATACTGCCTAACTCCCCTTTCGGATATTACTGGCAGGTAAATGATGTTACTATAAGCTTTTTCATGTCGGGACATCAAAATCATGTCATGTATAACTTAGGAAAGCATTGATTTATTTCAAATTGAATGAAAAAAAGCAGTAAATGCCAGTGGTTTATTAAATATTACACGACAACTTATTTAATATCTGGGCAGAAGATAAGAACATATATGCAATAAAGACTTTTGGATAACCATCAATTCCTCCAGGTAGCTGTTATCTTAGTTGGCTGACATGGATAAAGAAATAGAGCAGACAGACTTTTGAAGATATATGGTAAGGAGAGAGAAAAGAGACTAAGGCTTAGTTCGGGCGCTAACTATGGTCTAGCTCTGGTTTGTTTAGTGCGCATGTCTAGTTACTACAGTCGCGAAAACGCTAAACCAGTCAACCAAGATGGCGCATTCCAGATCGTTTCCGGTGGTGCGTAAGAATTACCTTATCATGAATTTAGGCGACAACAAATGCAGGAGGGGGTAGTTTAGAAAACATTGAGAGAAAAAAAAGAGAAGCTGGCTATCACCCGGTCTGGTTTTGAGAAATCTGACAAAAATGAATTTGAAAAACATTGACAAGAAAATAGAAAATGCCTATAATTAGCATAGATCTAATCTAGCACGGTGGATAATCACGTGATACAATATTTTCAGAAAATCTTCAATAAAACCAATCTGACGAATTGTTCAAATAAAAATATGTAAAAAGAGTAAAATATAAGCAAGGTTGGGCCCTATATCACGAAATCTGGACCGTCCAGCTATTGGTACCTTGCAGTCTATACACGACCTCGCCAAAAATGAGTAAATACAACGGCTGTCAGCCAATAAATTTGACGGAAAAATGTGGAGTGCACCTAAATTGTTCTTTTGGCGAAGAAAGTGGATCACAGCATAGCAAAACCATCGCAAAAACACTCATCAGACTTAAAAGTGGCAATCTTATCAACCATTGTCAGCCATATTGGATCCAGACTGACCATCGATTTTAAATGGTTCGACTATAGTTTGAAAATGACGTCACTAGCCGCGTGCGATTTATGCCAAAAATGGTCTTCCGGAAGAAGCAGACCTTAAATTCTGTTCGTTTTATCTCTTCTGAAAACAGAAGAGTCATGTGACAAGCACTTCCGACTAAATCGAACGGCCCTCTTCTATTTCTGGAAGCTCTTCTAGCTCTTCTATTTTTGAGCAGAAGACGGAAGAGGTCACGTGGTCGGCAACATGAGAGCGTCTTTAGTTACAAAGTACAGATTTTCTCAAATACTGAAAATAGCTTGTTTACAGCTAGTTTGTATTAATTTTGGGATCAAAACGAGAACAAATCTTGTGTTTTTGAATAAGAAGTGCCTTTATCAGTACAACAGGAAGGGTACCCAGACTACCGAAGTGGAACTGGCCATTCTAATTTCCTCCTTTTAGAAGAGCTTTTCGATAGAAAAGCCACTTCCGTTTTCAAGACATGTTCGATTAATTTTTAGTCTACCGACTTCTACGCGTCTTCTATCACGTGACCAAACATCTTCTATGACGTGGTCTTCCGGAAGAAGAAGCTGCCAAATCGCACCGGACTACTGTGGTCGGACTATTTCGAGTTTTAGTGAACTAATGGCTGACTTCGATTGGCACTATAGCTCGCGAGGACGGGAACCATTATTGGGAACCAGCGCTGTTCCATCAATTGAATTCCTCCCCGTTCTGAGTCAGCCAATCAAAATCTTTGTTTACCTCGACACTGATTGGTTCGCTATTATCCGAGGTGTTCCGAATGACATAATTGCCCGGATGGCCGGACCACACTTTTTCCGGTGGTCGGCAGTGGCGGATCCAGGATTTCTACGAGGGGGGTTCGGATTATATGCAAATAGGGGGGTTCGTTTTTCTAGTGTTGCACAATTTTGACTGAAATTCTGCATGAAAATGAAATAATCAGGCTATAGAGGGGGGTTCGTTCGAACCCCCCGAACCCCCCCTGGATCCGCCACTGGTCGGACTATAGCTCGGACCATTGCCGTTCGATTGGAGCTATAGCTGCGGAAATGACGTCAATAGCTCGCACTATCGGTGTTCGGTTGGAGCCATCGTCGAGCTATCTCTGAGCTATCGCCTCACTCGAAGTCGGCCATAGTCAAACTATGGTCACCATAGTTAGAGCCCGAACTAAGCCTAAGAGTGAGGCGAGAGTGGGGATAGAGAGAGAGCGACGGACAGATATAAGTGGATTGACAGTCAGCCAGAAAAATAGGTTACGAAATTGAAAATAAAGACTGATAACCTAGAATTAACCTTATATTCGAGCAAAATTTTCTTGTTTTCCTCTGAATTAGAACCGTATGATTAACTCTAGAATAAAAGATGATAATAATATTCAAAGAGGCTAGACGATTATAACTAAATTATCTGCATATTAAAGGCTCCCTGATTTCAATATTTTATGAAAACTCTATCTATTTTTCCATACTGGTTTTGCATATTTTTTCGGTATTTTGGAATACTAGCCTAACTGAAGTATTCAAGTCTTGTTCGATTTTTTGGTTATGATACATTCTACAATCAAGTGCGTAGATCAAACGCTTTATGAGTAAAGCGTCTACAGACGTCAACATGAACAACGTGCGAGGTAAAAACACGAAAAGAAGTCATTTAAGCAAGAATAAAAAGAAATCATGGAGGAAAGTTGACATAACTCAAGTAGAGGAGTTCTTAGAAGATGAACGTCTCCAAGAAAGAACGGGGTAAGTGCCGCTTTTACCTGTACCAAGGTTCGTACCCAGGCAGTTTCGTAACAATCCATTTGTTAAACCGGTTTAAAGTATAAACCACATTGCACTGCACGATAAGTTGTCAATCTGTATTTAAAAAAAGTACAAGACAATGTTTAACCCTTTCCCAAAAGGTCAAATTGTAGACTTGACCAAAACAAACGCAGCTGTAGTCGAGGGGTAGTCCTATCTATAAGCCCAGGCATTTTTTATCTTTGAAGTGATGCCAGGTCTTATCATTTCCGCCATTTTGTCTATAGCACTTCCGCCGTGCGGAAAACTTAGGAGGTTTAGCCCTCAAACTACTACATTTGAAATCAAATTTTCGATCTAAAAATGGTATGAATTGAAAGATAAATCAATTGTTTTTCACTTCAGTATAATTTTGAAATAAAAAATTACTTTGTTTTATGAAAAATCTAACCAAATTTCCAACAACCCTATACAAAAGCAAGATGGCCGACAGGCTTGCCAATTGTAGTAAAAACACGTTTCACAGTCATAATTTGATTGACACATCAGTATTTTTGTAATTTTAAGGTGGTTATAAACATAATGTAGTTATTTTTCATTGTTTATGCCTCTTTTTACCATGAATAGGGACTTAGAAGAATTTAAGATTTGCTACACAGAATCACAGGTTAAAGACGCGGTGATTGGTTGGTGGGCTATAGCCCCCCCCCCCCCCTACCTTTGAAAATTATAAATATGGGACCTCAGAATCAACTAAAATTATTTTTTTTATATCAAATATGATCCAAAATCATTAAAAAAAAATTTTCTCATTTTTTTTATAACTTTCTTTTAGAAAGGTACTTGTGTTCAATCTCGGAAAACAACAGTGCCTCCACTTATCCTATCATAATTTTTGTAATTCTCAACCGAGCACCAAAAGTAACGTACAGAAATACGCAGCAGAGGTGTGGCCAAAACATACTATAAACGGTTTTGCGAGATTTTCTTCCGTTCGGCAACGGCGAACGTCGGAATGACAAAACTTGTCAGAACGGACAAGATCTGATTCGACGGCAAATCGCGGATATTCATCACTAATGTGCATCATCTACAACGAACATCAACCTAAATAACATATAAAGTATTCAAAATACTGTTTTACAATCACTTACCGCTAAGCTAAACATCAATCTCGGTCGATTTTCCCAGTATCCGATGAAAGTTTGGTGCAGTATCGGCTTAATCTCAGGTAATCTTCCATGACAGTTGGTGACCCGGAAATGATTAATGAGTAATTCAACTGGTTCCCGTTTCTCACTATAACGCCCAGCGGGAAACCGATTAATCAAAGTATCAAAGTATCCTCGAATTAAAGAATTTGAAGGCGCCTTTTTTTAAAATCAATTCTCAGTCTCATAAATTAAGAAAAATGTCTCTAGTAACATGGTATATATATTTCTAACGTTCTTTTCATTTCACATATCAATCTCTGAATTTTCCTCGTCATATCTTTTACACAAAACAGCCATAAAAGAACATTTGAAAATCTCTATTGACATTCGTAACAGTTGAAAACGGCACCCTTTTTTTGGAATCTTTTCCATTTCATATGATGTTTTAAGCCTGCACATGACCGATGGAGCCATCCGGAACAATTATCACACTGAATCCATTCACTATCCCTTTCCTCTGTCAAACAAATTTTGCACAAAGCATTATCTTCGTTCGCATCCCCGCTGGCTTCAAAGTGTTGAGGGGGGCTTGGGGGTGAATGAGCCTGTGATGTACTTGGTTGGGGAGAATCTAGAGGGGGGCTTGGTTGAGGAGAATGAGCCTGTGACGTGCTTGGTTGGGGAGAATCTAGAGGGGGGCTTGGTTCGGGTGAATGAGTCTGTGACGTGCTTGGTTGGGGTGAACGAGTTTTCTTGGAACTAATTTGAATTTCTGTTGTATCACCTCTCTTCCTTTTGTCCGCTTTTGTCTTTACATTTTCTGCCACACTTTCAGTTTTTTTCTTTGCTTTTTTTGATGCCACACTAGTTTTTGAGACTTGAATCTGTTTCCTGTGAGCCATTTTTTTGGTTACTTTGTAAACGTCAAGGATATCCTTTCTAAACTGCCCAAACAGAACCATTAAAAACAATTTAACAATTTTCTGGTAGATTACTATACCCACAGCTTGTCTGTCAATATTGATCTGCTTAGCCAAAAGTTCACTAGGTTCAAAAACACTGTGTCTGTCAAATACTTTTTTGAAAATATCCCTTAACTTCTCATCTTGGAAGATTTCATTTTTGCACATTTCAAACATTTGGTTACCATGTTTGTTGAAGTTTTCATCATTTATTGTTTTTAGGCACTGTTCTGAGAGGCAGATGAAAAAATGAAATAACTCATCTGATATGTTTGTAAGTCCCCTGTTTGTGTACTGTCTCCTTGAAATATCCAACAATGATTCTGGCTCCACACTGTTCTTCAAAATGTATTGTTCATCTTCTCTGAAACTGCCTAAAATTTTTGAAATATAGACAGCCTCTTCATAGCTTTGTTGGTTCTCAATAGATTTTGAATATCTTAAAGATTCCTTCTTGTTTACGAATTTTGATCGGATTTTAGCAATACAGTATCCACCGATGTATCTCACTCTTGCTCTTGATGCATTTGTCACTGTTCTTTGTGCCACTTTCGTGCTGGTTGAAGTATATAATTCAGCTCTTTTGCTGAGGAGAAATTTTCTGATTTCCACAGAGATGTTAAAACATACATGCTTATGTTCTGCAGTGAACGATTCGTTTTCAAAGAGCTTCATACATGAAAACATAAACTCTGCGCTGTTGTGGTATTCGTGTATCGCTGTGTAAAACTCACCAAGTTTTTGGCATTTAACAGGTCCTTGAAATGTTACCTTTTCAATCAAAGCTGAAATTTTCTTGCATTCTCTCTGGGCAAATTCCTTTAATTTTTCTGTGTTTAGATTTTGTAAAATAGCATTTGTGTTCATTTGGAATGGTGTTAACACATTGATCACCTTTATCTTGTCTATGAAAGAGTCAATATTCAAATCATCAGGTAACAACACGTCACACTCTGTGGTGTCAATTGATTTGATCACCTCATCAAATTCTTCATCAAAGTCAGGCTCAAAATCTAGATCAATGTCGGTTTCAATTCCGCATTCGGTTTCACTTGCAGAGAAGAACGACGGATTTTCTTCAATCCTGGAATGGAAAAAATTAAATACTAATTGACAACCAAAAATTAGCTCATTTCCTTATTGCAAAACTTCAGAGAGATCTGAACTTTAATATGTTGCAAACAAGCATTTCAATTTTATGAAATTTAAGATTTTTTTGTGCTTCTGCGTAGAAAACATGGTTTATCACCAGTAATTTCTTCATTTTGCACAATATTTATCAGAAACTTTAAACTGTAGCATATCCTGAAGAGGCATTCATTCCTAAGTTGGAATGTCTAAATATCTCAAAATACTCAAGAATTAGCAGTTACCAACACTTCCAAATTTTGTACGTTTTAACCCATTCCCATATATTTGACACCTTTTGACACCCAATAACATAAACACTTTGGAAAACATTGTGAAAAATGAAGAAATTGCTTGTGACAAGCCATGTCTTCATATTCCACTATGTTCTATACTCAGAAAGACAAAAAACAACAACAAAAAAAAAACATTCACTTGGAATAGTTGTCTGCACATGTTTGAATTTGGACAAGTCCAAAAATTTGATTCTTGTAGTGGGTTAAAAGCTGTTGCAAACAAAAAGCATGGATTTGTGTTGTACAGTCCTAGAGGCAATATTTATGAAAATGGGTAAAATCCTTCTTATTAGGATCATGATTTTATTCTACAAAGAGCTTTTTACCATTTCCCAAACAACAAAATTTTAGGGTGGTCAAATTCAAAATCTGTTGCAGATGACAAAATACTTTTTGATATAGACTGGCAATATAGGCTTTACATAGCATAGAAAATATTGAAGCAAAAGTAGAAAATGCTGGTTATCAACATTTACTTCTTTTGCCTTAATCTTTTCCCAAGTCTCTTGGGAACCAGATAAATGCTTGTGAAAGTGTAAAAAATGTCCAGAAAGAAGGTTATCTTTTGAGAAGGTATTATGTTGTTCTAAAGCCAATTTTTTTGCTGTTTGAGAAAGGCTTAATTTATTCAGGTCTATTACCAAAAACTGATATAAATCAATGTCATGCTTAAAATGTAAGAACATGATTTTTGCTAGTTCTGTTTATCAGCCTGTTAACCCTTTCCAGAACAGTAAAATTTTAAAGCTGTTGCTGTCTTAAATATTAATGTTCATAAAAATAGAAATTGTGTAAAATATAACAGAGATAACATAGAGGCAAAAGGAGAAAATGCTGGTAGACAGCATTTTCTTATTTTACCTCATTGTTTTGAGAATATTTTTTTCTAGGGACTTCAAATATAGATCTAGGTATGGAAAGGGTTAAAGATAAAAATGTTTTGAAAACATTGTGGAAAATAAATAAATATATCAAATCATCATACCGTTGTTGTAAATGCAAAACCTCGTATGTCGATTCTTTCGATGTTCAAAGTACAAACTTGTATGCCGAGTTAAAGACAATTCTTGTAGGTTTTGTGATATTTTACTGATCAGTATTGATGACAAATCATTTGTGAACATTATGTCCAAATTTCTAGTAAAACGTTTCAGTTTGGGAAAAGTTACTACACCTTTTTCCCTCCCCTTTAACCCATTACCAAATGGCTAAATTGTAGACTATTCCAAATTAAAAGAAGTTGCAGTCGACCATTTAAATTGAATGAAATTTTACATTTGTTTGTCACTTTGCATAGAAAATATTGTGGGAAATGAAGAAATTGCTTGTCACAAGCAATTTCTTCAGTTTCAACAATGTTTTCCAAAGCAAGTATCTTGTAGGGAGTCAAAATGAGTCACTGTGTGGTAATGGGTTAAAATGTTCCTAAAACGAGATACAAGGTTTTGCATTTTCAACAACAATATATTTATTTCATTTTTCCTATATTGATGCATGAAAAAGCATTTCTGAATTTTGACCAACCTACAATTTTTGCTAGAAAATTTGTTCAATCAATATCCATGTAAAATAGTATTGTTTGATTAACCCATTAACAAACGGCAAAATTTAAGACTTGCAATCATTGTGGGAAATGAAGAAACTGCTTGTCACAAGAAATTTATTCATTTTCCACAATGCTTTCCAAAGCCATTTTCTTGTAGGGAGTCAAAAAGAGTCACTGTGTGGTAATGGGTTAAAGCAAACTTGCCCAATGGTCTGTATGGTTGATAATTCTATATGTATAATAAAAATTGTAATAGAATTGTTATTCTATACAATTCTTAATTATGCTAATGATTTAGTCAGTCATCACCCCCTTTTCAGCCCAAGCTTAAATTTCTCAAACTTTTTTGTCATTTATCAAATTACAGGCTCTTATCCAGACTCAAGGAGGTCACAGATGGGGAAGTAGAGATGAACAAATTATATGATACATTCCTGTTTGAGATGTTGGAGTCTAATCAACAGGTTAAGATTGGGAAAAGATTGTTCATTGAACATTTTGTAAACCTCTTTCCAAATGTAGAGAAACAAAGGTTCACTGTACACAGCACATCAACGAAAACCATATACAAAGGTGTTACCCTACAGCCAATAAATGATCAATTACGTGTACCAGTTGAATGCAGTTTTGCAGAATTGAAAACTTATTTTCCAGAGGAATTCCTACTTATCAAGAACAGTGAAAACCATTTATGTTTTGATATTGACAGTAATTTGCAAATTAATGGCAACAGTGTGTACAAAAGGTTGACTGTTTTTAAAGAAAATACATGGAAATTAGAGATCAGTGGAAAACAGATTGATTTAAATCAGCTTTTCATTGATTCTCATTTTCATAGGAATAAAGAAAGTGTTAATACTGTTTGTACTATTATTAAATGTATCAACCTATGTGAAGCTGTAAAATTTACAGGATCTGTTGTTGTGAGCAGGTATCACACAGTGGAGGATGTCAAAACCAGTGACAGTCAGGGAAGGAAGGTCCGATCTATAATGTGTAATAGGGTTGTTGCATTTAACTCTCAGTCTAAAACATGTAGAAAATGTCAAAAGATGACTTTAGGGCAAGTACAGTCTGATAAGGAGAATCATGAGATCAATTCATCAGGTATAAATGTTTCTGTAAATCCCCAAAATAAGGTTACAAGGGAACATATTATGAATCTATTTCCTGGTGCCAACAGAGAAATGATAGAATTGCTATTAAGTCAAGCCCAAAATGTCGGTAGAGACCCGAAAGGGAGGCGTTGGAGTAAAGAAATAATTGCTGTTTGTCTCCAGTGGTATTGCAGGAGCCCGCAATCTTATGAAGCTTTCAGACAAAGTAAATTTCTTGTTTTACCTTCAGCATCCACTTTAGTTTTGTATAAAAATAGAGTTAAACAACAGGTTGGGTTTGATGAAGATGTGTTTAGATGGATGTTTGAAGAAGCTAGGAGAAGAAATATTCCTGAGGAGGGTTGGACTGGAGGTATTATTTTGGATGAAATGAGCATCCTATGTGATATCCAAATAAGTAATACTGGGGATATGGTTGAGCTGTCTGGATTGGGAGAATTAGGGGAAGAGGGGAATCTTTGTCACGTTGTAAGAACAGGTAAAAATGATCAATATATTGGCACACATGCCTTACAGATGGTATTCTTGGGTGTAACTGGCTTCAGGTTTCCATTTGCACACTTTGTGACTGATGGTATTCAGGCCCCTGAATTATATGCATTATTTTGGGAAGCTGTTGATAAACTTCAAACATTTGGATTCACTGCTGTGTACACATGTATGGATGGTGCCCAGTCAAATAGATCCTTTATGCACTACAATATCCATCAAAACAAGGAATCATTCATGTCACTTTGTCCCTGCAGTTTAGGATGCATGATTTTCATGATGGATATTTCCCATGTAATTAAAAAAATTAGAAACAACATCATTAAAAGTGGCATACAGAAAGGAAGTACTCGTTTACTCACAATGACATCTTTGAACACAGTCCAATGGCAAATGTTTGTTGATTGTTTTCTATGGGATAGGACTAATGCTTTCCAATTGCATAGAAAACTTACCAATGAACACCTCTTTCCATCCACCCAGTCTAAAATGAGGAATCATCTTGCAGAGGAAATTCTAAATAGTGATATGCTACACCTTATGCAACAATATCAAATGTATCTTGGACCAAAAGGGTGTGTTTTAGATGGAGTTGTTGAATTATTGACACAAACTTCTAAATTAATTGAAATTTTTCGAAGCAAAAAACCCATTCAAACCATAAATGATGACAGACTCTTTGAACTGAAAAAAATCAACACATGGTTCACAGAGTGGGAGAGCTCTGGTGATAATAAAACATTGATGTCCACTCAGTGCCATGAGGATATTCATGCATGTATTGTTGGCTTCCAAAACCTTTGTGAATTTTTCTTAAACAAAAAAGAATGCAAAGTTTATATAACCCCAGCCTTAATTAACTCTGATGTAGTAGAAAATACCTTTAATCAGATAAGGTCTACTTATAATGGGGCAAACACAAACCCAAATGCTCTTCAATACAGAAGAACTTTAAACAGCATTGTTTTGGGTCAAAACACAGTGTCTGTGAAAGCAAATGCTGGCAAAAATCATGACGCTGCCAAGTTATATAACTGTGACCCACTTAAAAAATCTGATAACCGTAAAAGGCCTTCTACTGACCAAGACAGGATGACTGTTAAGGTGATAAAGTGCTAGACAATGATATGTTAGTAATACATCAAATTCATAAGCTTCCACATTAGCATCAAAATTCATCATCCATGAACACTCATTTATTAATTTTCAACTATGTCTTTACAAGAATTTCATAACTTTAGGTTCTATCATACATCTGTAATGTTTCACAAACAAGACCTCGTTTTGATGTCCAGAGTAATAAAAGGTCTGGAAATATTTGAAAGAAAAGAAGAAATTAATGATCAGTAATTTAGTATTTTCCTTCAATAATTTCATTTGTACAATATAGTGATTTTACTCTTTTGACATCCATTCATTTCTCATTTTCTCAACCATTTCACTTGGTAGCATTTTGGTGTTTGAGAAAGAGTTAGTCAGACTGAGAGGCTGCATGAACTAGAACTGTCGCAGAGCGGACTGATACCCCCAGCAGCACCTTATTTGAGAAAATAAATCCACAGTAGAACTATCTCCCTTGGTTGACAAAGGGCCTTAGTTGACATCGCAGAGCTAAGAAATTGCTTCATGCACATCTCTGTCTTGTAGATCGTCTATGTGAATTTTCATCAAAATCAGTCAAGCGGTTTGGTAGGAGTTGCGCTCACGAGATATGCGGACGAAAAAAAGAGCTAAGAAATTGCTTCATGCACATTTCCATGCCATGTAGATCGTCCATGTAAATTTTCATAATAATCTGTCAAGCGGTTTGGGAGAAGTTTTGCTCACGAGATATGCAGACGAAAAGAAACCAAAGTCAATTATCTCACTTAGTTGACATCGCAGAGCAGAGAAATTGCTTCATGCACATCTCCCTGTCATGCAGTTTGTCCATGTAAATTTTCATGAAAATCTGTCCAGCGATTTGGGAGGAGTTGCGCTCACAAAAAATGTGGACGGACGAACGGACGCACCAACATTTCAGGATTATGTGTTTTTTTCTTTGATCATTATGAAGAAAAGTGCCACATGAAATGGCATGGTTTAAGATGAATTGTTCTTATTTCATATAAATCATGGACGGATTGAACCACATAAACTCCCGGGATGTTGGCCCGGACAGACAGACAGAGTGATTCCTATATACCCTCCCCCCCAAACTTTGTTTGCGGGGGGGGGGGGGGGGGGGGGGTGTATAATTATAAATCAAATAATATATAAAAGTGTACCTTTTAGGGATTTGACAACAGCTTTTATCACTCAAAGGTTCTGATGATGGTAGGGAAAGGAAAGTCTCAACTGACTCTGGATGGGGCATGCATGCTCTCGGACTAAAGTTGATAACCCTCAATTCTGTGCTAGTTCTTGCTCTTCCGATAGCTACGCCAAGTTGTCCCGCTTTAAAGATACCACTACAGTCTACTTCTAACCTGTAAAACACAAGAAATGTCAATAAACTGTAATTATTTGATCATTTACTACACCCACCAGTCTCACACAGCTTGGATTGGCACAAAAATCAGATTAGATTGAATGGAGTGTTACATCTCACTCAACAGCTAATGTCATATGGAGAAGGGAACTCTGTTTAAAGTTCCATCCAAAAGACTAGAGAGATGCGGGATCAAACCTGCAACCCCTGTGTTACAAGTCCAACATGTTTCCACTGCACAAAGCCAGCCCCTGGCACGTAACTCTGCGTAATTGAATCTAATCATGATGAAACATTTACTAAGCAAGGTTTTGGAATCAACAATACATGTACTTTCTTAAATCTTCATTGTAACATATTATTGGATATTATTGAGTGACAAACATGTCCAAAACAGCAATTTGTCAAGTTCAAGGGTACATAACTCTGATTGAGTTGAATCAGTTTTATGTCTCACTCAACAGCTAATGTCATATGGAGACGAGACCTTGGTTTAAAGTTCCATCCGAAAGACTGGAGAGATGCAGGATCAAACCTGCAACCCCTGTGTTACAAGTCCAGCATGTTTCCACTGCACCATTGGCACATAACTCTGCATGACAGACTAGAACTAGAACTGTCGCAAAGCGGACAAATACCCCCCCCCCCCCACCCCCCACCCCCCCACAAGGGCCTTGTCACTGAAAAAGTGCTAAAGGTCAAAAGGTTCTTGACTTAGAGCACGGAAAAAGATTTTAAACAAAGTCCAATTGTGACTTTGACCTTGGTGACCCAAAAACAATAGGGCACCTCTTTGGGTCATAAGCAACAACTGTGTAAAGTTTCATGATCCTAGTTCAACTGGTTCTTGACTAAGAGCTTGGAAACGGATTTTAAACAAAGTCCAACTGTGACCTTGACCTTTGACCTTGGTGACCCAAAAACTATAGGGCACCTCTTTGGGTCATGGGCAGCAAATGTGTAAAGTTTCATGATCCTAGGTCAACCATTTCTTGACTTAGAGCATGGAAACGGATGTTAAACAAAGTTAAACAAAGTGACCTTGACCTTTGACCTTGGTGACCCAAAAACAATAGGGCACCTCCTTGGGTCATGAGCAACAACTGTGTAAAGTTTCATGATCCTAGGTTAAACGGTTCTCGAGTTAGAGCACGGAAACGAAATTTTAAATTTTGACAAATGCCAACCCCCAACCCCCCCCCCCCTTTCAACCCCCCCCCCCCCCCCCGAAATTTTAAAAGCGCAAGTAATTCCTTAACTGTGTTACATTTCCATTCCAAATACAAACATGAGCATTTTGAATGGTTTAGAATTTTGAATTAATGCATACTTATGGAAATATTTGACAAAAATGTGCAAAGCAGTGAATCAACTTATTTGAAGCTTATTAACAAGTGTGTGTAATTTGATGCATTTCGTACGGCTAGAAAGTGGTGAATTTTTGAGGGTCTGTAAACCAAAGTTCAAAGTGGCATAACTCTGAAACTATTGGCTGGATCAAGATGAAAAATGCAGGTGCACAACTTCATATGATAGGAAACAACCTGATAAAATTTCAGCAAAATTGGTCAAAAACTGTGGGAGGAGAAGAGGACACAAAATTATGTCCACAGACGGACAGACGGACAACCTGATTCCAGTATACCCCCCAAAACTTCGTTGTGGGGGGTATAATTACACTCAAGAATGATCTGCTGGTCACCAACATATTTTACAAAGTCAGTCTTGATTCTTACATGTTATTTTGGATCCTATATTGTGGCCAAAGAGTCAAAAACAGTAATTTTGTCAAATTCACAGGCACATTACTGGCATTAGATTGATAGGATTTTTATGTCTCACTGAACAGCTAAAGTGATATGGAGACAGGACCTCGGTTTAAAGTCTTATGCGAAATACTGGAGAGGCGGGGGATCAAATCTACCACCTCTGTGTTACAAGTCCAGCTCTCCCAGGAAAACTCTTCTTTTTAACCCTTTCCCAAACAAGACCTGGTTTTGGGGTCCCTAATGGAATGCTTGTGAAAACATTGAGACAAAAGAAGAAACTGCTGATAACCATACAAATCTATTAACAACATGCAGTTTGTTGTCTGCAATAGCTTCCAAATTGAAAGACCCTAATTTTTTGTCATTTGGGAAAGGGTTAATGGGTATTTATGTCTATGTATGACTTAGAATCTGGAAAAAGGTCCCTTGAAACTTTCACAAAAGAAAACAAGGTGTCAAACTGTCACAAGATACGCCCGTAACACTGCTTTAATATGTCGACAGGGGAGCAATTTGGTTAACGTTTCATGGTCCTGGCTATTATACTTTTAGATAATTATATGCCCTGGACAAGATTCAAGTATGAAAACAACAAAGGGCAATGACTCAAAATATAGGCTAGGTAGAGTTATAGTTCTTGTACACTGCACTCCCACTTGATGAGATCTATATACCCATGAAGTTTCATGATCCTAGCTATTATACTTTTAGAGATATACTGCGGACAAGATTCAAGTATGAAAAAAATCCTGGGGTGGATGCTGGAGATAAAACAAATAAAACAAGAGCTGTCCGAAGACAGCGCGCTCGAATTTCTAAGTTGCTTAGTATAAAGGGGGCATAACTCCAAATATAGTGGAGCCAGGGTCATGGGCCCTGGTAGTAAGGTAGAGGGTGTGATGGTGAATAAGTATTCCAAGTTTGGGTCGAATCCCTTTGATAGTATGGAAGTTATTGATGTTTGAAAAAACTTTAACCTTTGTTGCAACGCCGACGCAGACGCCCGGATGACAGTATAAGCTCTCATTTTCTTCGAAAAGTCGAGCTAAAAATCATGAACAAGTTTTGAACAAAGTCACCCAAAGATCATTCTTGCCAAGTTTGGTCAAAAATGACCAAATGGTTAAGGAGAAGATTATTAAAGAATTATCTCATGGTTTCTCCAAGTCTGATAAGCCATGTACTGTCATTAACAAGTTTGGTCAACAGTTACCCAAGGATCATTCCTGTCAAGTTTGGTCTTGATTGGCCAAATGGTTAAGGAGTACAATATTTTTTAAAGAATTATCTCATGATTTATCCAAGTCTCATAGGACTTGCACTTGTCATCGTATTTTAATCCTTTCCCAAACAAGACCTGCTTTTGATATCCCTCATTGAAAAGGCATCGAAAAACATTGAGACAAAAGAAGAAAATGATGATAATCATCATTTTCTCATTTTGTCCCAATATTTTCCATGCTATATTTTACACATTTAACATACATTCAGTCTTAAAAACAGTGACTCAAGGATCACTGTAGCCATAGTTTAGTTATAATTTGCAAATCAAAAATTCATGAAAATTTTCATTTACATTGTCATAGTTTGCCCAATAATTTTACTTTTTTTTTTTCAAACAGTTCCTTTAAAAAATGCCAAAGTTCTGAAGTCAATTGTTATTTATATAATGAATAATGTATTCATAATTGATTCAGACCAGAACCTAATATTGCTAATATTCTGAGACTTTCTATACTATTAAATGTACATGAAAATGTTCTGCATTTATCTAAAATTACTTAACCCATTCCCAAACAGCATAAATTTAGATGTCAAATTGAAGGACTTGCAGAAAGTAAATGGATTTCAAAATTTGATGACAATATGGGTAGAAAACATTGAGTGAAATGAAGAAATTGCTCTTCACAAGCAATTTCTTTATTTTTCTAATTCTTCCTCCAACTTTTGTACTTTGGATCATTGAAAAGCTTCAATGTGTGGAAATGGGTTAATTCAAAAGTAATGATGATGAGATCATACCTGTCAAGAGTCATGCCTTGCGACTTGTGTATTGTAAGGGCAAAGGCTAGTTTCAGGGGAAGTTGATTTCTGACTGCCACATCTTTGTTTTCTTTACGACTGAAAACTGAATGAGAAGAAAAGTTTAAATGACAATCTAAGTATTGATAATCATTCATTCACATATCCAGAGGATGAAGGGTGTCAAGGAATATCATTATTCTAGCTTATTTATGACATTTTGCTACCCTTTGATATGATACATTGCTTTTTTTGATAACAATATTTTTGCCTTAATTCAAAAGCAGGTCTGAACACCTGTTTTTCGTCTGGATCAGACAATGTTTTAGAATACATGTATATATATATTTTCATACACTTACTCTTTCATTTAAATAATTGATTAAAGAGAAATGAAATAAAATGATAAATGATTAAAATCAGAAACAAGCATTGTGTATTTTTCTCATAGCCAAATATCAAACAAAGAGATGAGGCTGAAAAATCCAGGTTTACAACAAAATCTTTCATTGAGACGAATCTCAAATGAGTATCCACAACATAGAGTTTGGATTTGAATCCTTTCCAATAACAGACCTGATTTAACCCTTTTCCATAGAAGACCTGGTTTTGACTACCAGAAAAGGATAGGCTTGATAAAACATGTATAAAAAGGAGAAAATGCTGTCGTCCCTGAAATAAAAGGCTTGGTTAAAACATTGAGAATAAGGAGAAAATGCTGATGATCAGCATTTTCTTCTTTTTCCTTGATGCTTTTAGTGCAATATTATTCACAATATTTGCCTAACATCCAGTTTTGATGTAGTCTGTAGCGTTTGAATTTAAACACCCTAAATGTTTGTTGTTTGGGAAAGAGTTGAGCCTAAATAACAAATTTAGAATGCCTTTAACCCATTACCAGACGACAAACTTTTGAACTGCTCCTATTTGAAAGCTGCTGCTGATGATAAAATGTATGACAATAACAAGAGCATTTGTGCATGAAACAGCACAGAAAATATTGAGACAAAATGAGAAAATGCTGATTATAAGCATTTTCTTCTTTTGTTTCAATGTTTTTACAAGTCTGTAAAATTAGTGTCTTGTTTGGGAAAGGGTAAACCACTCTTATTTGTTGCTCTATGACAAAAATATATTTCACATACCGGAGAAATTAACTCTTTCGATGGGGACTCTCACACTCAAGGTAGGAAATTCCACAACAGGCACATTATTCTGAATGTCTATCACTGTTCCACGCAGTCCATTTACAAGCTTGGATGATATGTTGCGGAGCAATATTACTGGAGCTCCAATCTTCAGCCATAGTGTGTGGGGTGCTAGTATATGTGACAGATATTTCTTTTCCCCAGAGTCTTTTGATGTATATTCAAACAGTGGTCCATCCAATTTGAGAATGCTGTCTCGATTGAAATCGTCAACTTTGTCATTTGTAGCAAATAGCTTCACACTGCCGTCATTGTTCGACAAAGGTCTACATAGTTTTTCTAGAAAAGTAGTACTTTCTTTTGATACACCTCCAGACGAAATTTCTTTGATGACATTAATAAATTCACTCTCTTTCTGACGAACAACCTCAGTTAGTGTAATTTTGTGTGGTAATACCTTTGAAAAAAGTTCACTTTGGAAACAGTAATCTCCATCTTCATCACATAATGGATTTGGCACAGGGGCAAGTTGATGAAAGTCACCAACAAGCACTAGTTGGATGCCCCCAAATAAAAGCGTTTCATTCTTAATTGCACATACCTCGTTTAAGCACGCAAACATTTTTTTGCTAAGCATGGAGCACTCGTCTATGATTAAGATGTCAGTTTTCTTTATGTTTTCCACGGTTTTTCCATATTTCTGATTGTTATGTAACACAGTCTTAATCTCCGATGGCGAAAAACGGCCATCGTCGATGCCGGACCACTGGTGGATAGTTTTGGCTTCTAGTTTACAGTCATTGTAGACAGAGCACGCGATGCCTGTAGTACACGTAAGCGCAACATTAAGACCATTTTTAACACGTTTATCCACGATTTCTCTGATAACAAACGACTTTCCCGTTCCTGCAGATCCTAATAAGAGTAGATTGTGTCCATCTATCACATGGTTTAAGGCAGCAAGTTGTTTTTCTGTAAGTTTAGCCATTTTGTCCCTTATTGTTTCACACTATCAACAAAATAACAAAATAATCCGGTTCCCTTCATCACCTATACCGATTCGTGGAGAGCCGAAAACCAGTACTATCGGAAATACACACCCCCAAATTCGGCCAATCAGAAACGACGGAAAAGGAATTTCTACTTCCGGGTCAACTTTGTGGAAAAGAATCATGGCTGTCCTCTGCTCGAAGTTGTTTGACGCGAAGCATTTTTTCAATTTTAATACCAAAATCGACCGAGATTGATGTTTAGCTTAGCGGTAAGTGATTGTAAAACAGTATTTTGAATACTTTATATGTTATTTAGGTTGATGTTCGTTGTAGATGATGCACATTAGTGATGAATATCCGCGATTTGCCGTCGAATCAGATCTTGTCCGTTCTGACAAGTTTTGTCATTCCGACGTTCGCCGTTGCCGAACGGAAGAAAATCTCGCAAAACCGTTTATAGTATGTTTTGGCCACACCTCTGCTGCGTATTTCTGTACGTTACTTTTGGTGCTCGGTTGAGAATTACAAAAATTATGATAGGATAAGTGGAGGCACTGTTGTTTTCCGAGATTGAACACAAGTACCTTTCTAAAAGAAAGTTATAAAAAAAATGAGAAAATTTTTTTTTAATGATTTTGGATCATATTTGATATAAAAAAATAATTTTAGTTGATTCTGAGGTCCCATATTTATAATTTTCAAAGGTAGGGGGGGGGCTATAGCCCACCAACCAATCACCGCGTCTTTAACCTGTGCACAGAATAACAGTAACCTGACAGGACTAGTCAAGGGGTAGAGCAGTCGGCCTTGCGACTAAGAGGTTCCGAGTTCGATCCCCGGTAGCGGGGGTTGTTCAAGGCTTCTCATTGGCCGACACATTTGGCGCAAGTACTGGTGGATTTCCAGGAAGCTCCAGGGTTTCCATTAGGACAAGAATCCCAAGAGTCATTGACCCTTGAGGCCAAAATCCCAAGAGTCAAAATGAAGCGCGAGAAAAATCAAACCTTAATCGATTGATAAAGGGGTGGAGGGGGGTGGCAATGTTAAGATATGTTCTTCACTCTTTAGAGTTCATTGTAACATTCTCCCAAACTTAACAAGGTCAAACTGCTTTTGAAAATACTGGGGAAAAGGAAAAAATGCTGATTTATATGAAAATGTATGAAAAAATTTCAATAAGACCAAAGTGCTTATTTTAAGAGTAAATGTAACACCTTCAACTTTTAGAGTGCTACAGATGAGAAGGGATATTTCAAAAAGCATTGTTGATATCAAACCCTATGTTGAAGGTACTCATTGGAATCAACTCATTGATACTATTCAAATGAGTACCCACAAGATGGGGTTTGGATTTGAAATTGAAGGTTAGGAATGCATTCGAGGGCTCAGTGAAAAACTATTGTAACTACATATTTTTCAGAAATTCGCTTTTTTTTGCATTTTCTTAATCTTTAGGTAGGAATACATCATGTGTTTTAACATTAGGTTTAAATTCTGTATACTTAGAAAGATATTTAGAATTTTAAAAACATTTTTCCTCTTTATCTTTGAGAAAGTCAATAAGTTTTTTCCCTCTCCTGTAAAATTTTATAAAGTGTAGTTACAATAGTTTTGCACCAAGCCCTCGATTTGCCCCCATTTTACCCCCCCCCCCCCCTTTTATTAACAAATTTAGTACAAGATTGCAATCTTGTGGAAAATGGTAGAAATCAAATTCTTGATATTGAAAAGCTGATATTTTTCATTTATGCCAAGGAAATTTCGTAGAAAAATATTTATGTTTGATAAAGTGCACCTTTAAATTTTCCTTTGATAATGCCGTGTCTAAACCATGAAAACCCATGACAATTACGATATCTGATCATTTTACCTTTTCTTTAAGAACTTAAACCAGCTAGATCAATTATATTTCGAATTTAAGTAAGAAAACTTAGCTTTAATTAATCCAGGTTCAAAGGATTCTGTTTGATATTCAATGATAATGTAATCAGAATTTTATGGCCGCCGCGGAGAGCTAGGCCTATCTGTTGATTGATGATAAAATTAAACTTCTTCGAGTTCTTGATATTTTTACAAGCAGATTGTGTATTTTATTGCCCCACAGCTACTTCAAATCAAATAAAGGGCTGTGACAAATTAATTAACAGCTTTACGACTGATAATCCGCATGCATCACTGATGTCAAATCAACACTTTACACACGACTTGCAAATCAGCGAAAGATTGCGTAACACAGATTATCAATTTTTACTGCTCTGAACTAAAGGTGTGACCTGAATAATAGGTCAATTAGTAGATATCCCTTGATCTTGAATGATGGGTGACGCATGGGTCGTAAAAATCAAGAGTCAGAATGATGCATCAGTTGAAATTTCTGAGAGTCAAATTGGGGTCATTTTCATTTTTCATGCGTCAAAACCCGAGCTCCCGAGTCAAACGGAAACCCTGAAGCTCAATCAAGAGGGATTAAAGTAAGTTAAAGAAACTTGCTTCCCAATCAATGTAAAATAAATGCGTTAAAAGGAAAGTCTGAAGAAGAAATAAACAAAATGGAAGGTTATGAAGAATATATTTGTGTAAATCATAGCTTGGTAAATATAGAGGCTTAAGGAGAAAATGCTGATTATCAGCATTTTCTTCTTTTGCCTCAATCAGGACTCGCGCTGGCATTTGCCACTTGAGCCATTGGCAACAATTTCGAAAATTTGGCTCAGAAAAGCAAATGTGGCTCAAAGGCTTGACTCCAACTTTAAACCGTAAATCAATCGCCAATACAGGGTTTCCGCTGACTTTTAGACTATTTGACTATTAGAGACAAAGAATGCTGCTTGCAAAAACTGGGGGTACAAAATTCATTTAGGGGGTAAAAAACCCCCATTTGGAGGTTTTTGGACACCATGCCAATAGAACACGAGTGTCAGCACTTGCTTATTGTTAAACATGAAAAATCAATAATCCGTAATTGGCTTCACCTAAACAGTCAAGTAAGCACACCTGTTACGATTAACTGTAACCTTTATGTAATCACGCGGCTGCAGAAAGAGATGACACGTCAGTGTTAAAACCACATAACGGCAGTTTACTTACTTTGTAGCAGAGCTCCAGATAATTTTTTGAGGCAAGGGGTATTTACCCCTCAAAATTTTTTCCAATGCGTATTTCCAGATGATTTTTTGAGGCAGGGGGTATTTACTTTCTTGTTCGGGAAAGAATAAACAGGAACACCCGACCTGAACGACCAACTTCCATTTTCGGGTTCGAGGACATCTAACCGCGGTATGTTTCCGACCATCGAGTTTTTTTTCTGAACAAGATTACCATCGTGTGCTATCTTTGCCTGTATGGCCACTTCAGAAAGAATATCGGCAAAATTCGCCTAAAGTTACAATCTGCTCAGCAGTAGATTTACTCGTTTGCTGGTTTGAAAAGAAAACAAACACCTTCGAGTTGTCATTTCCGATTTATGGATGGTCTGTTAAATGGGGTAACGATTTGCTTTCACGGAGATAACCGATTTATTGAAATACAAACGCAACACTCGGCATCATTCAGTAGATCTACGGAATAGCCGATTGCCGCTCGGCTGGTCACAGTGGTGATGTAATTGGTATTCCCCAATTATTCAAGAATGTGAGTGGCTGATTAAAGTCGTAATATATATCGGATAGCTGACTGCCGTAACCTATTTTTATAGACAAAAAGTTTGTGTTAATTGTTTGAATTTCCTAGTGTATGTTTTTTCTCGACATTTTCCGATCTTGATACGCTAACTGGCAATTATCAAATGCGTTTTCATTATTTTGAATGCGTATTTGTACGCATTATTATAAAAGTTAATGCGTATTCAGACCAAATCAATGCGTATTTTACGCAAATACGCATCCTATCTGGAGCTCTGTTGTAGATAGCGTTTTATTAGTAGAAGGTAAAATTTTAGAATGGTCAAAATTGAAAGAAGTTGCAGACGACAAATTCAATTGAAAGAAATTGAACTATTTTATGTCTTTTGGTAGAAAACATTGTGGAAAATGAAGAAATTGCTTATCACAAGCAATTTCTTCATTTTTCAGAATGTTTTCCCAAGCATTTATCTTGTGGATGTCCAAAAGTGTCATTGTAATGCTTGTATGGGATTGATTGTATGGGAAATGGGTTAAATGCCGCTAAATTTCAGGACAAGATAACAATAAGTCTTTTTTCCACATGCCATGATCTTATTGCTTTCAGCTTTATATTTTGATTAACCCATTACCAAACAACAAAATTTTAAGCTTTTCCAAATTGAAAAAGTTGCAGACGACATTTGCAATGTGAAAAAATACAAAATTTTAAGTTTTTTGGGGTAGAAAACATTGTGGGAAACGAAGAAATTGCTTGTCACAAGCAATTTCTTCATTTTCCATGATGTTTTCCAAAGCCTTTATCTTGTTGGGGCGTCAAAACTCAAAAGGCGCCACTGTGAGGTAATGGGTTAAGGGTATGCTGCTGTATTTTTTGTTTCAGGGGAAAAGTTTCTGAGAAGAAAGATGAAGCCCTGTTTATGCTGGACAATCGTAAAAGTGAAAAGAAAGTACAAGGTATTGATGATGGTTAATTACAGTTGCTGTGTTACGGAAAGAATATTTCTCAATGGGTCAATGCCTTAAGGTTTACAGACCCTGAAAAAAATCACCCCTTTCTAGCCATGCGAAATACATCAAACTACACACACTTGTAAATACACTTCACATAAGTTGGTTCACTGTGCCAGATTTCAAGATTATGCTTCTAGAAGAAAATAATTTACAAAATTAATATTTTTTTACTCTATATTCATATGCAAGGGAGGTAATATTTTAACATTTTCATTTTTGTCAAATATTTCCATAAGTATGCATTTATTCAAAATTCTAAACCGTACAAAATGCTTATGTTTGTATTTGGAATGGAGATGTAACACAGTTTAGGAATTATTTGCACTTTTCAAATTTCGCCTCTGGCTCTTTGGTGCTTTTGAGGGGCTGAATACCTTAAATCTTCGAAAATCAATGTAACGTTTTGAAAACTGATGTGAGTTATAAAATGGTTGGATTGTTCAAATCTTTACTGAGGGTGTGGAATTCCTATGTCCGACTTTGGCTTTTTTGGCTGCACACAAGACGAAATTTTCATCTAGCTTATCTGCTTACAAGTGCAAAATAAGCCTTCCAACCTAATATTTTTTTTGAGTGTACCAATTTGAAAGGCGTAAGTTGCTGTATACGGCATCAAAATTGATCTCAATAACGATGGGATTTGTGTACAATATAGCTTTAAGAATATTGAGAAAAACGGAAAAAATGTTGGTCACCAGAATATTTTATCTTTCCTTTCAATGTTTTCCCAAGCATATTCTAATAGGGATGTCAAAATCAGGTCCTGCTTGGGAAAGGGTTAAATGTTTTTCTTGGTACTCATTTTACAGGTTATTAGTCAACAATTTCTTTTTTTGCTTCCATTTTCCCCTTATGTTTTCTATTTTAAAGGGATAAGACCTACAAATTATGAAATAAGAAAGGTATTCACTTTTTAAAATGCAATATTTTGTTCTTTATTGATCAAACCTTATGTTGTGGCTACTCATTGGAATCATCTTAAGAAGAGGATTCAAATGCTTACACTCAACAGAAGATTAAGTTTTGAAATAACAATTTACAAATTCAGAATGCTTTACGCCCTCATGTCTGTAGCTCTGACAGAATGTTTTGGCCTTTTTTAGGAAGAGATTAACCCTTTCCCAAACAAGACCTGGTTTTGACGTCCCTAATAGAAATGGCTTGGGAAAGTATTGAAACAAAGAAGAAACTGCTGATAACCAGCAGTTTCTCCTTTTGTCTCAACATTTTCTGTGCCATATTTTACACAAATCCTATCCTTAATGACATCTATTTTGTCATTTGTGTCAGTTTTTGAAGTGGATCACCCTAACATTTTGTCGTTTGGGAAAGGGTTTTAACAAAGATCATGGCAAAAGTAAAGATCTTTTATTTTGTATTTTTTCACAGAAAGAGAAAGAGTTTTAGATAGAAAAAGAAAGGCACAAGATAGGTTGGCAGATGTTGAAATGACCCTTCAACCACCACCACCAGCAAAGTAAGTCAAATAGGGAACAATTTACAGTCAGTGTATTTCTGAGTTGCAATGCTAAGTGCTTTTAAAAATACTGACAGATATGATTACACTGCAATTAGAAGGATTCTCTGATTGATCCTTTTCCAAATGACAAATGTTTAGACTATTATCATTATAAAATCTCACAGAGACAAAAAATAAAGGAATTGTGAGTAACAAAAAATATGTGATAATAAGGTTTTTACAATTTTGATGGAAATACACAATGAATTACCATCATTGTTGATTTCCATGTTAACCTTTCTTGGCTCTCCAAATTCATCCAAAGGAACTAATTTTAGTGCTCAAAGTGGTTGACTTTTTAAGCGCCAGACTGC
Organism: Fragum sueziense; assembly: GCA_963680895.1. Taxonomy (NCBI): domain Eukaryota; kingdom Metazoa; phylum Mollusca; class Bivalvia; order Cardiida; family Cardiidae; genus Fragum; species Fragum sueziense. The sequence continues at coordinate 39,853,032 of OY804593.1, read as the reverse complement.
CTCTATTATAGTAAAAAAAACTTATTGCATAACATTCACCTCTCTATATTTTTTGTTTTCAGAAAAGACAAAAGACAAAAAGCATTTGTAGAAAAATTGGCCCAAAGAGGATTACCACAGAAGATGATAGTAGCAGAGAAACAGAGAAAAGCCAGTAGAATTAACTCAATAAGAAGGGCTAGAGAGAGACCTAGGACTACAGCACCTGACTATGATTTGTGGGCAGGTATGTAGGGAGTTTGAATTTTAGCGCTTTCTCAAATGATGTAAATTAAGGTTTTACCAAACAAGACATGGTTTTGGCGTCCCTAGCGGAAAACACAATGTTTAAACATTGAGACAAAAGAAGAAAATGCTGATGATCAGCATTTACTCTTTTTGCCTCAATATTTTCTTAGCTACATTGCACAGATATCCTCTCTTTATCAGCAACCGTTTTGCCAGCTGCAGCAGCAGTTGGCAAAGGGTTAAGAATTGAAAAAAATGATGACTGCTGTAGACAATTAGTTCAATGGCATTGTAAATGATAAATGTTTAAGGTTTACTGATTCAGCAAACACTGAAAGAAAAGAAGAAAATGCTGATAACAGCAATTGCTTCTTTTCCTTCAGTGTTTGACAGTTCCCCAGGCTCTATTCAGTCAAAAACTCAAAACCACTCATTATAAGAGAAAGAGAGCAAGAGATATATCAAGGACCACAGCTCCAGAATATGTGGGTCCAAACTCTGACTCGGCCAACGTTCTTTTTGACATCAGACAAAATTTATTTGTATCTCATTATTGGAGGAAAATCATCTAAGAAAGAGCAGCTGGAGCTTTGGACTGAATTTTGCAGTTGTACTGGTGAGAGAAATGCCAGGAATCCATGATTAGGTAGTCCAGTTGCAGCAGTATGACCAACACATTTAAAAGTAGCATTAAACCCCCATTCAATGAATATAGATTAATTTGTAAGGTCATACCTTTGGAAAATATCTGTCTAGAGGTATTTTACATTTACACATGAATACTTTATTGTATATCAATTGATATGAAAATGAATTTCACTTTGTAGATGACTGTAAACTTGATAAAGAAACAGCCAATCAAGATGAACACTTTTTGACTGTGACGAAGAAAAGGAGAGTAAAGGTAAATGTCACAAACTCACAAACATTAGATATCATACATCAAATTCTGTCTTAACCTTTTCCCAAACAGGAGAATCTCAGGACGGTGCAAATTGAGAGCTTTTGCAGATGAAATAATGGATGTTGATGATAGGATGTTTGTATAATTATGATACGACGGTTGAATGGTAAGTAGTGAGCCTTTCATAGAAAGGGTCAAGCAAGGATGTCTATTTTCAGTCCCTGTATTCTCTGGCTATATAAAGGTGTGCAGCCGAAAACTGGTGTCATTTGGCCAGTTTATGTTGAAGAGGTAGCACTCTAAAGTAAACCGGGCAAGTGGCTTTTGCAAAATGGACAAGGTTGCTGAAAGCGCAGTGATTCAATATCTAGATAATAAGGCCATCCATGCAGATATGGTTTCAACACTAGGGGATGATGCCCCTTTGTATGCTACAGTAAAGAGATGGGTAGGGAAGTTAAGCAGAGTCTTGAGGACGACGTCCGCCCTGGAAGACCTGTCACCGTTGCAACACCAGAAATGGTCAATAAAGTCCATGATATTGTTATGACTGACGGGCGGGTTACAAAGAGATATATAGCCAGTAAAACTGGTATTTCACAGGAAAGAGTTCATTCAATTCTCACGGAAAATCTTGAGATGAAAAAGCTCTCTGCCCGCTGGGTACCAAGGCTTCTGACAGAAGCATGCTAGGCACACTTTGTCACATGCTAATCTGAGACCCAGATAACTTTCTTCAGAGGTTTGTGACTATGGATGAAACTTGGGTCCATCACTTCATCCCAGAGTCAAAACAATAGTCCAAACAATGTAAGCACCCTGGCTCACCTCCACCCAAAAAGGCAAAGGCTGTCCCATCTGCAGGAAAGGTTATGGCTTCGGTTTTCTGGGATGCTGATGGCATCTTGATGGTAGATTATCTACAAAAGGGCCAAACAATTAATAGGCAGCATTTTGCATCACTTTTAAGGCAACTGAGAGAAACCATCAAGCTCAAATGCCGTTGAAAACTCCGCAAAGGTGTACTGTTCCACCAGGACAATGCCCCTGTTCACAAATCTGCCATTGTCATGGCTGCCATCAATGACTGTTGGTTTGAACTAGTAGAACACCCGCCTTATTCACCTGATCTTGCTCCATCAGACTTTCACCTGTTTCCACTGTTGAAAAGAGCTATTGCTGGTACCCACTTTCAGTCAAATGATGACGTCATACATGCAGTGGAGGCATTTCTGAACGATCAGGAGAAGGAGTTCTACAAAAGTGGCATTGAGGCCTTTAAACATCGTTGACAAAAGTGTATAGACAAAGAAGAGGATTATGTTGAAAAAAAAAAATTGTTTGACAGTTACAATTCAAACCTTTCTATGTGAGGCTCACTACTTATCAATCAACCCCGGTATATCACAGAAAATATTGAGACAAAGGGAGAAATTCTTTATTACTTTCTGTATAAGTACCACATCCTGACACTTCATGCAATCAATTAATCAAACAACTTATCAATCTATTAATCAAATGATTAAATAATCAATTAATTATTTTGACAGGTACCCAAGCACCATAAGATCAAGCCATCGTTATTACCGGCTGTTGAAGTACCACATCCTGGAGCATCATACAATCCAGCATATGATGAATATCAGGTAGGACTTGCTTACCCTTTCTCAAATGGAAAAGAGGTTTAGTTCAGAAGTAGCTAAAAATACGGCCCTTGAAAATCACTGTTTTTAACCCTTTTCTTGTTAGATTTATTGAAGGTGATAGAATAGAGTGAGGTCAGACTGCACCTTGCTATTGCTCTTTTTATCATTGCACATGCTTCTTTGACCATAATTTCAGCCCATAGGCAAAGATCCATTACTCTCACAATTAATGTTCAGTGGAATTGTTTCCCTTTTTGGACTTATGAAATCTGGTCAAGTTTTTATTTGCAACTGTCAATATCTGTGATAACTTTGTTTCAGCTAGAGGTTTTGCTTTCAAACTTTGCACACACCTTTGTGACTATAATTTCAGCATCTATGTAAAGATTCACTATTCTAGCCTTTAATTTAGTGGAATTTCAATCCTTTTTGGACTCAATTTAATTTCAATACCCAGCACTTGATAGTTGCTCTTTGCTGTCCTCTAACAGCTCTTGTTGTGTAAAGTAAAAAATTCATACTGATTCAGATGTTACCACTGCATCTTTTTATGCCCCCAATAGGGAGGCATCATAAATTTGACTTGTCTGTCCGTCTGTCTGTCTGTCCGTCCGTCATCCCGTCCAAAAACTTTAACATTGGCCATAACTTCCTTATTACTTAACATATTCGCTTCATACTTTACCACAACATTCCTTGGTACATTACCTTTCTGTAGGCACATACTTTGGTGACCTTGACCCCTGGATGACCTTGACCTTGAACATAGATTGGCCATAATTTAAAATCAAAGCGGTGTCGGGAGCATTGTCATCTTACAGTGACAGCTCTTGTTTGCATGATATATTACAAGTCCCTCTGGGTCTTTTTCAGGATTTATTAGAGGTTGCAAATTCCGTTGAAGAGAAAAAGTTGCGGTTACAACAGAGAATACAGAGAGCTTTGTCTAGCAAACTACCCACAGTCCAGGAGGCACAGGTACATTTGTGACAAGCAATTTCTTCATTTTCCACAATGCTTTTTTTTTCACCCAGACATACAAAAAGATTTAAAAATCCATTAATTTGAAATTGTCTTCTGCAACATCTTTGAATTTGGAAAAGTCAAATATTTTGCCGTTTGGTGATGAGTTAAAAATGATATCTTGTCCAAATTGATAGAAATTAAGTAGGATGAAAAATGTTTGTCTAATTTAAGTCCATCTTGTTAGGTAAGAAGAAATTGCAACATTTTCTTTTCTTGTTAATTTTTCATTTTGAAAGCCTTATTTCTTTGAGGCTGTAAAAGAGGTCATTGAATGTTATTTTTTATACGCCGCCGGAGGCTGACGTATATTGGCGTCATCTTCTCCGTCTGTTTGTCCATCCGTCCATCCATCCGTCCGTCCGTACGTCCGTCCACTTTTCTTGTCAACGCAACTCCTCCTAAGTTTCTGGCTGGATCTGAATGAAACTTTGTCAATGTTATCACCTAAATTGGTAGATGTGCATGAAGGAAGGATTTTATGGTTCGTTGATTTTTGCCTGAGTTATGCCCCTTAAAAACTTAGTCTCTGGGGCTTATTGAAATTGCAGCCTTGTCAACGCAACTCCTCCTATCACCTCAATTGGTAGATGTGCATGAAGGAAGGATTTTATGGTTCGTCGATTTTTGCCTGAGTTATGCCCCTTAAAAACTTAGTCTCTGGGGCTTATTGAAATTGCAGCCTTGTCAACGCAACTCTTCCTAAGTTTCTGGCTGGATCTTAATGAAACTTTGTCAACGTTATCACCTTAATTGGTAGATGTGCATGAAGGAAGGATTTTATGGTTCGTTGATTTTTGCCTGAGTTATGCCCCTTAAAAACTTAGTCTCTGGGGCTTATTGAAATTGCAAGCTTGTCAACACAACTCCTCCTAAGTTTCTGGCTGGATCTTAATGAAACTTGGTCAATGTTATAACCTCAATTGGTAGATGTGCATGAAGGAAGGATTTTATGGTTCGTTGATTTTTGTCAGAGTTATGCCCCCTTCAATCTTAGTCTCTTGGGCTTATTGAAATTGAAGCCTTGTCAACGCAACTCCTCCTAAGTTTCTGGCTGGATCTAAATATCACTTAGTCAATGTTATCACCTTAATTAGTAGATGTGCATGTAAGAAGGATTTTATGGTTCATTGATTTTTTCTAGAGTTATGCCCCCTTAAAATTTAGTCTCTGGGGCTGATTGAAATTGCAGCCTTGTCAATGCAACTCCTCCTAAGATTCTGACTGGATCCTAATGAAACTTGGTGGGTGTTATTACCTTAATTGGTAGATGTGCATGAAGTAAGGATTTTATGGTTCATTGATTTTTGCCTGAATTATGCCCCCTTCAATCTTAGTCTCTGGGGCTTAATGAACGCCTCGTGAACGCAATTCCTTCCAGGTTTTTCACTGGATATTTATAAAAACCTTTTTGTGAACACCATTTTTTACAGGTTTTTCAGTGAATATTTATAAATCCTTGTCAATGTCATTTTTTTGTCTCAAGTTTTATAAGTGGCGGCGTATATTGTGACCATGGCACTCTTGTTAACCCTTACCCAAACAACAAGATATCAGACTGCTCTAATTGGAAAACTGTTGCTGATGACAAAATAAAACTTGCCAAAAGTGTTTAAAGTTCACATGTAGTACGGAAAGGATTGGAAGAAAAGAAGAAAATGCTGATCTTCAGCATTTTCTTCTTTTCTTCCATTTCTTTCCAAAGTCCTTTCTTTAGAGACATCAAAATCAGGCGTTGTTTGGAAAAGGGTTAAAGAGTAAATGAACTTTCCAGGCAATTAGATTGAAGGAGGAATCATCAGGACTGTTTGATGACAGTGGATCAGATGCGGAATCAGAAGTCTCCGACGCCAACGACAACACAGAGGATGTAGACAGACTGTCTGTCAATCCGCCTGTGTCGCGGGAAAATAAAAAAGATGAAAAGAAACGGAAGAAACAGAAGCTTAGAGAAGATGCGGTAGGTTTACATTCTTGTGGAGATATTTTTTGCAGGCTATTCACAGAATGGGGGGGGGGGGTATTCCAGACACCCGGGCTTTGGTGTAATGCCTTGGTTAAGTTTTTATGTGCATTTGTGTCATATATCTCTGTTTCTACAGATATTGTTGCTCTGAAACTTTGCACATGCTTCTGTGACAATAATATCAGCCTCTATGCAAAGATTCATTACACTAACATGTACTTTCGTGGATTTTTTACCCTTTTGGACATAGAAATTCATGGTTGAGTTTTTACATACAACTTTATGTCATCATACTGCATAGGTTTTTAGAATTTTAAAATTGTACTAGAAGGTTTATTATCTGAACTATATTTTAACAGGAAAAGAAGTTGAAGGAAGGAAAATTACAGAGAATAAGAGACAATGAAATTTACAGGTAAGGCTGTTAGGGATAGCAGTTTTGATATTAACCCTTTACTGCACAAAGACGCCTTTTGGCTCCATCACAAGAAAAGGCTTGAGAAAACATTGTGTGGAAAATGAAGAAATTGCTTCTTACAAGCAATTTCTTCATTTTCCACAATGTTTTCTAACCCAAAATAGAAATATTTTTAAGATTTCATCAACTTGAAATTGTCGTCTGCAACATCTTTCAAATTGGACCAGTCCAAAATTTTGTCGTCTGGTAATGGATCAACCCTTTCCCAAACATAAAATGTTGACTTCTCCAATTTCTAAGGTATTAGACATGACAATTTCAACTTTAAGTGAATACAATCTTTCTTGGTTGAAAACATTGTGGAAAATGATGTAATTGCTTGTTACTAGCAATTTCTTTATTATCCACAATTTTTTTTAGCTTTATCTGGGCGTCAAAAAGGGTCATTTTGTTGGAATGGGTCAACTCTTTCCAAGATACCAAAATTTTTCCTTGTGTTTTTGGGTATGTCTGATATAATCTTTTTTGTAAGAGTTGTGACAAAAATGTAGAAATATTGCTTGATCTTTTCTGGATTTACTTTTACTAAGTCTACAATTTTCGCTAAACAAGACCAGAGGCCCGTATTATCAAAGATCTTAAGACCAAGTTGGACATGAGATCATTACAGGGCTACAGATAAGTGGGGGTGAAGACATTATAACTTTCTTATTTCAATTCCAAACCCTATGTTGTGGGTACTCAGTCTCGAGACGATACAAATGAGTATCCACAATATAGGGTTTGACGGACAATAACAGAATTATTGCAGTTTAAAAAGTCATCACCCCCTCTTATCTGGAGCTCTGGATCATAATTTTGAAATTGTTATATGATTGTTTATGATAGGCCCCTGATTTTGGCACCCCTAGAAGAAATTGTTTGGGAAATCTTTGAGGTTAACAAAAGAAGCTGACAAGGAGCATGTTCCTCTTTTGCAGCAGTACTGTCTGTGCTATTATGCACATCCATTGCCTATTCATAAACATCCATTTTTAGCTTGACTTTTCGAAGAAAATGAGACAGAGAGCTTATACTGTCATCCGGGCGTTGGCGTCGGCGTCTGCATTACAATAAAGGTTAAAGTTTTTTCAAACATCTGTTTCTACTTATGCTATTGCTCTGAAACTTTGCACATGCTTTTGTGACCATAATATTAGCCTCTAGGCAAAGATTCATTACTCTCACATTTAATTTATTTACTGGAATTTTAACCTTTTTTGACTTAAGAAATTCTGGGTTAAGCAACTTAGAAAAGTGGAGGGCGCTGTCTTATGGACAGCTCTTGTATAATCTGTGGAAGCGTGGAGTTTGCACCACCCTAAATTTTCAGTTTTGAAAGTGTCAAATGAAAAAGGAGATGACTTGTTAGTTTTTGAATTATGAAAATGAATTTCAACTTTCCTTGTAGATTGAAGTCAATAAGAAAAGAAATTAAACAACAGGAAGAAAAAACTAACCAGAGAATAAAGCATAGAGAAGAGGAGAAATATCAAGGGTTGTTTAAAACAAAGAGACTTGGTAAAAGAAAGTATCCTTTTTCAATAATATGGCTGAATTTTGTTCTAAAAGTAGACTGGTATTACCTGTATAGATTGATAATTTGTCTATTATTATAAAATATTGTAACTACTGCTACATTCAGGCTTTAGTTACGAGGTTTTAGAATTACGCCAATAAAATACTATTGTTTGTCTGAAATAACAACATGGTATGCTTGATAAAGTTGTGGATGATATAGCCAAGAAAATATTGAGGCAAAAGGAGAAGATGCTGATTATCAGCATTTTCTTCTTTTGCCTCAATGTTTTTTCAACCCTGGTCTCTTAGGAACTTCAAAACCAGGTCTTGTCACAATGTGTGAGAAATGGTTTAGCTTGGCACAATAAATCCAGATCAGCCTGTGTATTCACACAGTCTTATCAAGTACCATGTTTTCTCGTGATGTTTAGTTGTGCAAGGGAGTGAATGGACCTTTTGTGAAATTCCTTGACACAGATAACAAGATTTGAGGAGCCAGATTTAGAAATAAAACTGACTGATGAACTAGTTGGAACATTAAGAGAAGTGAAGGTAGGTCAGATTTATTTTTTTGCAAACAGCATAATTTTGTTCCATATAGGGTTGAATTTTCTAATGTACCTTAAACACTGACTTAATCTAATCGAACAAATAAAATATACAATTTTTTCATTGTTCATTTGCCTATTGGCAAGGTGCCATTGATACACTTTGTATGAAATTTTACTTTTTGTGTGTCTTATGGGGTAGAAAACATTGTGGGAAAAAGAGAATTAGACAAATTAAGAATTGATGGTCAAGTTATTATTCATGGAATATCATAAATAATAATCAAAATCATTACAAAAATCTCATTACTTAAACTAGCAATTTTACCCGTCTCGAAATTTGACCTTTGACCTCGATGACCTTGACCTATCCGGGGCTGACCTTTGACCTCGATGACCTTGACCTATCCGGGCTTCACTCCACCTAATCCCGTCCCGTAACCCGTAAGCAATCCCGTCCCGTAACTAAGCAATCCCGTCCCGTAACCCGTAAAAACGATAAATTTGACCTTTGACCTCGATGACCATGACTTTTCAAAAAATGAACCCCTCAAGCTAATATCCGGGGCCGCCCTCCACCTTCCCTCCAAGTTTGGTGAAGATCGGCCCAAGGACCTGGGAGGAGTAGGGGAACAAACAGACAAACAGACAAACGTTGCTCAAATTATAGTATGATGTACTTGTATATTCTTTAGCATTTATCTGTATTCTAGCCTGAAGGAGACCTTTTGGAGGACAGACTAAAGAGTTTACAAAAACGAAACATTTTGGAACCCAGGGTTAGAGTGAAGTAAGTGGATTTATCTTGCAAAAATAAACAAAAACATTTTCCCAATCAGCAAAATTTACGGTGGTCCAATAGCAAACAGTTTTGTGCTAAAAATATATTCCATTTACCGTTATGTTTTGATAATCTGTTGGTGTTGTTATAAAATCTCGTAACTACGGCTTGAATCAAGCCGTAGTTACGGGGTTTTATGACAACACCAACAAAATACTATTTATTTGTCTGAAATTACGTCACTATCAACAGGATAGAATCGTTCCCTTTTCAGAAGCTGCTGCACACCACAAAATGAATGTTAATAAAGATTGGATTTGTTTGTAATATGGTACAAAAAATAAAGCTAATATATCACACAATATCAAAGAATTTTAGATTCAAAACCTTTAGTTGTTCTGAAAAGGACAGAGAGGAGTACTTTTGTCATTATTCAAAAAAGTCAAGACTAGATTAGACAGAAAGAAAGATGTTCATGTATTGTAAAACAAATGTCTCCACAGTGATGAGCAATGTATGCATGCAAGATACAGGTTAAAGACTTTATTTTTCGCTTTTACATGTCCATTAACATTTTCACAAAAATGATATATACATAAAATTATTGATATCATGTATACAGTATGTGTTTTCCCTCTATTTGTTGTAGAAAACAGAAAAGTAGAAAGATTAAATATGTGGAGAAAAGAGGACACAAAGCTATCAAGTAAGTTTGTTATAAAACTCACAAAACGCCAAAATGTTTATGCCTTAGCCAAGAAAATATTGAGGCAAAAGGAGGAACTACTGGTTATCAGAAGTTTCTTCTTTTGTCTCAATGTCTTCCCAAGTCATATTTACTAAGGACGTCGAAATCTGGTCTTGTTTTGAAGAGGGTTCAACTTCAGATTGAATGAATCAAATAGAAAAATATGAGAGAAAAAGACAAAAATAATGCTGGATATCAACATTTTCTTCTTTTCCCTCACTGTTTCTATTGTTGCTGCATTATTCCTAAACAGGTGCATTTGAGGTTTGACCAACTTTTTCGTGTGAACAAATTCTCTATTGATACTTTCTAGATTTCTAGAGAAGTTTAATAACTTTGATGATTGTATTAACTCTTTCCCAAACAACAAAATTATAGGGTTGTCCAATTCGTACACTGCTAAAAACGACAAAATGCTTGTTGATAAAGGAAAGGACCGTGTACAATAAAGAACATAAAATATTGAGACATAAGGAGAAAAGGCTGATTATCAGCCTTTGCTGATTATTAGCCTTTTCTTCTTTTGTCTCAATGTTTTCCAAAGGTGTTTTTTTTTATGAAAACCAGGTCTTTTTGGGGAAAGGGTTAAAATAAGGTATTCCACTCCTAATGATAGATCTATTCATGTGGTACTGGATTTATTCAGGCGATGTCAGTGCCCACTACATGGGTTTAGAATTCATATACCAAAATAAGAATGTCTGTACTCCCTCTTATCCGTTGCCCTGGAATTATAATTGTCATGTTTTTTTTCCCATCAATTGCAGGGCCTGATTGACCCTCAAAGAGATAGAATGAAAGATGTGAAAGAAATGGTTTGGAAGTCTTCTGCTTTGAATGTATTTGTTAATTATGGAATTAATTATTAAAGAAAATGAATCAAATCAGGCTCAGTTGACTCATCAGAATCTACACCAGAAATTCAAAGAACAGCATAAATTTTAATCGGACCTTGCCTATGCACAGACTGATCTGTCTCATGTGTGCCGAAATGTCCCTTTTCCAGATTCACATTTATTTTTTCAATACATTCAAGGGAGGTTAATCGTGGTAATATATTTTGGAATGGTTCAGTTACCTCCTTTTGGCATCCGGTTATCTAGCCATCGATCATAGTTGACACTTAGATTTTTACTCAGATTTTTACTTGGAAATAAGCAATAAATCGAGTATGTCAATGATGCTATAAGTCTATGACGAGAACAGTTTGAAAAACTTGTTTACGTTAGAATATTATGAAAACAGCAATCACTCACGTCTGTCGAACTGTAGCAGAGTTTACCCGTTATGCTGATTCTAAAATATTCGGGCTACTTTTCTTGACTGCATTAGCCTGGGTCCAGTCGTCAGTAAACAATTTAGTCAATAAGATATTGATGCCCGTTATATTGCGTTTCGAGCTATTGATCATGTTGATATCGTCATTTTTATGGGGGTAAAGTTACTCAATTCCAACATATGATAATGAATCCATTTCAACATAATGATGCCTTTTGACTCCCAACAAAATAAATGCTTTTGAAAACAGTGTGGAAAATGAAGAATTTCTTCCCCCAAAAATGGTGGGGGTGGATGTGGTGCAGTGGCAACGCGCTGGATTTGAAACTCAGGGATTGCTGGTTTGATCTCTGCTTCTCCAGTCATTCGGATGAGACTTTAAACCGAATTTCCGTCTCCATATAACCTTAGCTATTGAGTGGGACGTAAAACCCCATTCAATCCAATCTTCACCAAAAGACCTAAAATGTGAATTTCATTCACATTTGAAATTGACGTTTGCAGCATCTTTGAGTTTGGATCGGTGTAAAACTTTGCCGTCTAGTAACAGCTTAAATAGGGGAAAATGATCAGACTTGAACCCAGGCTAATACGCTGTAAAACGCTGGTGGATGATCACTTCGACGAATCTAGACTAGTCCTGTAACCTTATCCCAATCATCGATAGTTTTTTATGCCATTCAAGAAAAAAAGATTGAGAAAACATTGTGGAAAATGAAGAAATTGCTTGTTACAAGCCATTTCTTCATTCTCCACAATGTTTTCTAACCCAAGACTGGAAAGATTTCACCAATCTGAAATTGTCATCTGCAACACTTTTTAAAATTGGAAAAATCGAAATTCTTGCCGCCTGGTAATGGGTTAATCCCTTTATGCTTTCAAAAGACTATCTGGCGGCAAAACAAGGAATTGTGGATATATAAAAGAGAGAATATGCATCGACAGTGTAATAATGGGTATTTAACCCTTTCCAAAAATGCCTGTTTTAGACGTATCTAAAGGTTTGGAAAAACATTGAGACTTAAGAAGAAAAAGTTGATAATAAGCATTTAATTCTTTTGCGTCAATATTTTCTCGACCATATTGTACACAAATTCCTGTTTTGTTCACCCCATCGTTGTCGTCTGCAACAGCTTTAATGTTGGACGACACTTAAATTTGGAAAGTGGTTTAATAATTGATAAAGTATTCTCTGGTTTTGAGGCCACGAAAGTAACAAAGTGAAAAGGAGAGAATGTTTCTACGCATTTTCTCAATGTTAACATGCGACAATAGTTTCTTCTTCTAGCAACGCATTATGTCCTCTGGCTCAAGTTTACAATAAAACGGTCCTTAACCCTGTCGTTTGGGATACTCTTGATTTCTCACTAGTGTACTAAATGTGGAAAACATCCAAAATGAAATGCAAAAAAATGCATGCTTTAATTATATGTTGTACATTGTTCCCTTTCACATTGAACAAAACATGTCTCCATGTCATTTGTAAATTTAGGTGCAAAAGTTTCGAATAACAATGGGAAAATGCATCTGAAAGAAATCGAAAGTATCATGTACTCATTAAAATTCAGTAGCACTGTTTTGATTGGCCGTTACAATGTAAAGACGTCATTAACTGTTTCCCAAAATGACACAATTTTGGACCTGTAGCTATTTAACCCTTTCCCAAACAACAATTTATCAGGGTATTGCAAATCAAATGCTGCTGCAGACGACTTAATGGATTGCTATAAAGGTTAGATTTGTGTACAATACAGCTTAGAATATATTGAGGCAAAAGGAGAAACTGCTGGTTATCAGCAGTTTCTTCTTTTTCCTCAATGTTTTCCCAAGCCTTTTCTATTAGGGACGTCAAAACCAGGTTTTGTTTGGGAAAGGGTTAAAGGTGTGGCAGACGACAAAATTTGTGCTACCAAAAGTATGGTATTGGAATACTTCTGTACGGAAAGCATTGGTGGAAAGGAGAAAGTGTCGACCAGTCTTCAGATTTTTTCTGATAATGCTTTTCAACCCTCTATTTAAGACGACAAAACAGGCTTTACCGTTTCACAATTCAGACCCGGCTTTGAAACGTCAATCCTGGGGCCTGTTTCATCAGAACATTTAAGACGTATTTTTGTCTCACCGATGACTTACGACAAGTTTAGGGTAAGAAACGCGTATCGCCAATTTATCAAGACACGGGTTATGCGATTCTTGCTTTAAGCGATATTTAAGGCATCGGTAAGTCAAAAATTTATACGTCTTAACCCTTTCCCAAACAAGAACTGGTTTTGACGTCCCTAAAAGAAAAGGCTAGGGAAAACATTGAAACAGAAGAAGAAACTGCTGATAACCAGCAGTTTCTCCTTTTGTCTCAATATTTTCTGTGCCATATTTTACACAAATCCTATCTTTAGTAACACCCATTTTGTCATTTGTTGCAGTTTTTGAAGTGGATCACCCTAAAAATTTTTGTTTGGGAAAGGGTTAAATGTTTTGATGAAACAGACCCCTTGTGTTAATCGTCTTCTATTATTCAATACCTTTTAAATTCAACTCTGTAAATTGATCGCTTGGAAATAGGTCAAAAATGCACAACTTTATTTTATACATGAAACCCAAATTACGATATTACGTTGTCTGGTGGCTTATGAAGCATCAAATCATCGCTTTTCAACAAAAAACGCGTAAATGCAGCTTAAAACACACTGCATTTACGAGGGTTTTGTTGAAAAGCATCGAAATAATTATCATTGCACTGATGCTTTGGTTATGATCAAAACAAGTCTAGCTATGTCGAGAGGACCTCGCAATATACGGGTATTGCCCTCGTTAAAAAGCAATATTTCATCGTTTTACGACTCTTTTTATTCATATATTACATAGGCGTTACTACTTTGTTATTATGTCCTATGATACGCACTATTTGTGATACATATCGTCGCTTTTCAAAAACCACGAAACTGCAGCTTGCTTAATGTATGTGCAGGCTTTCTTTTACAAACGTTAAAGACTCGGTTTGTTTGGGAAATGCTTAAACCTTAAAGGTACATACGTTTAAATCAACATATTCACGGTGGATAATCACGTGATACAACAATTTCAAATCGGCGTGAAGCAGAGAAGGTGGGCAGATGTCAAGCATTATATGGACATGGTGGGTTTTTGGAAAAACAAGGTATAAAAAAGCTATTGAAGATCAACCAAAATGGTGTTCATGTGCAGCTAATTCTTTGCATGTTTCACCTCTGCTTCAAACCGAATTCAAATTGGTCAGTATTAACACAATGATTGAAGATTATTTGAAATTCTGAGTCACGTGATTATACACCGTGATATTGCCGTTTTGATGCCCAACAAGACAACAGCTTTTGAAACCGTTATGGGAAATGAAGAAGTACCGGTAGCTTTTTAGAAGCAACTTCTTCGTTTCCCACAACGTTTTCTACACAAATTGTTTGAAAATCTAAAGTTTCGCTTCTTTGTGAATGTCGTCTGTAACGTCTTACAATTTGGACAGGCTTAAAATTTTGTCGTTGGGAATGGGTTAAGCCTTTCCAAAACGGCAAAATTTTAGGGTGGTCAAATTCAAAAAATGCCACAAATAACAAAATGGAAGGTATTGATGTCGCGCACGGTATTGCGTCACTTTTCAAAAAAACGCCACCCTCCGGGTTTCATAACTAAATTTCGCAAGACCCATTTACCTTCTCATAACTTTGTTATATATCAAAATAACAGTAACATTGTGATCTTTTTCAATGTCATGCTTCTTTCAACTCGTTAGTTTGTATAAATTTACCAGAGAGACTTTTTATTCGTAAATTAAGCGAAAAAACGCGCGTAACATGTAACATAAATGTACAAATGCGACGGATATTTATAAAAAAATTCTGTGGTTAGTTAACGTCAAACACACAGAAAAATATGTTTTATGATAATGGAGATGCTGTAGAATGTGTTGTCGCAAAGAAATCAAATTTCGATGTCGATTACGCAAATTATCTCAATTTGTTTACCAAAAATCGAAGTGTAACAATTAAAATTACGTCACAGAAAAAATGACAATTTTCCTAAATATTTTGGTAATTAATGACTCAGATGCTACCAAACTTAATATAGAAAATACCATTTTTCTCTTTTTCTAAAATATATAGAAGAAAGCCGGTTAGAATAATAAACGAAACAATTATTGCATGAAATGCGTGTGGACAGAAAATGTTTCGGGTAGTTGAAACCGTCATTTTTTTACTCTTTAGATTTTAAAAAATACCAGTTCCTTTTTTCATACAAAAAATAATTTCGATGAGGAAATACCATTTTTTTCTTATTTAACATATTAAAATTTCAACGCAAAGTAATTCAAAGCAAAAGAGATATTCGATTTTTTTCTTGTGGACAGAAGTTTTATAAACGTAAACTTTTTATTTAAAGTTAACTTAAAATCACCTAATTGTCACATTTTTCAGACAAATAATAGAATGAATCAAAGATGCGTTAAAGCTAAGAAAAGACAATGGACGGAAAATTAATAGTGGGATATTTCCTAAAATTGGGTCTTTTATTTATACATCACTTTAGTTTGTAAAGAGAGTAAACATTAAAAACACACCACAACCGTCTACGCAAAAAACTTTAACGTTACGCAATGATTAGAATTGACGTTCGCTAGTTTGACGTTACATTTTAGTGCCGCAATACCGTGCGCGAATTACAAATAGAATTTGTGTAAAATATGGCATAGAAAATATTGAGACAAAAGGAGAAACTGCTGGTTATCAGCAGTTTCTTCTTTTGTCTTAATGTTTTCCCAAGCATTTTCTATTAGGGACGTCAAAACCAGGTCTTGTTTGGGAAAGGGTTAAATACTAATATCTTATACTCGATAGATATTTCTGTACTTTACCCTTATTCGAACAACAAACTGGTCTAAATTGAAAACCTAGACGCAGGCAACATCAAATGACTATGTAGAAAAGGAAAAAAAAATAAAATCATAATTAGTGAAAGCAAAGGAAACATTTGGAGGTGAAACTGCCAGTAATCATTAAATCCATTCCTTTCCCCAAATTTCATTATATGGGAAAAGGTTAAATGCAACTGAACACGTTATCATTTTTATCCGCCAAAAGACGTCATGCGGTTAGCGATATCTAAATTTAGACGTTTGAGACAAAATTTATAAATACCGACCAATAATTTTGAAATCCGTCTCCAAAAAATCCCCTTTTTAACCCATTTTCGACTGTTGAGCAGACACGTGAGCAGAAAATCGTAAAAATAATTGATTTTATTGGATTTTATGATATTTTTGACATATTTTAGTTTTATTTGAACCAGCTGCATTACTTTTTAGTTGCAAGTCACACCAACACAAATCGGCTCGTAGGCCTATACATTTTTGGTAATCATTAATGTCGCCTTTTCTGTCGATGAATTGCAAAAGCTGTTCCTTACTTAAACCTCTATTCCATGGACTTTTTATTATTTTTCTAAAAGGGATAGAAGCATTGGTTCAGAATTATCCGATTGACTTATTGATAATCGTTTCCCAAAAAAGAACCGGTTTTACGTCCCTTACAGAGAAAGTTTCAGAAAACAGTTAGGGAAAAGAAGAAAATGCAGATAATCAGCATTTACCTCCTTTTCCGTCAATAGTTCCTGGGCTATAACATACAAAGTGGCAACGCTGTGGTTGCATTCGTAATAATTTTAAAAAATGTATGTCTTCAGCCACTCTTTGAGTATGTGAAGCACACCGAAATTTCGTCGTTTTTTCTGCTTTTTAACAAAATTGCGTAACTGCAGCTTAATTTAAGCTGCTGCAGCTTAAATTAAGCTGCAGTTAGGAGATTTTTGTTGAAGAGCGACGATTTTGGGGAAGGTTAAGACGGACAATGCGATTTTTCGTAAATTAGTGACCCTAATTTAACTAAGTCACATGAATTTTATCAGTAGTTATCAGTGCAACCGAGATTAACCAAGTCACGACCTGCATTCCAGGAATTGTTTGTCCGTTTGTACTAAAGCTTACCTGAAAAAACCCTTGGTTTGAAGCCTACGATATAAGAAACTTGTGAAAATTTTGATGGAAAAGAAGAAAAAGCTGATAGCCAGCATTTTCGCATTCTTTCAAACAATTGTATCAAGCAGTATCAACATCCGTTTTTGTCATCTGTAGATTCTTTCAAATTTAGATAGTGACAATTTTTGCCGTTTAGGTAAGGGTTTACCGAAAATATTGTCCCCTTTTTTCCCCCTTTTTTCCGAAATTGTTTTGATAGGCGTATCAGCTTTAATAAACCCGGATGTTTGATAATAGTTGCAAAGTGCAATGTGTAATTGTAATAGCCTACATAATAATAAATGAATTTGTTTTTATCTGGTATTAATTCGCTTTTAACAATTTTTGGTCATGCTGTGACAAAAATCTTTTTTCCTTGTGCGTTCTGGTGTATCACCAGTAAGCCTACTATGCCTGGGCTCAGATGAATTTTGTCACACTTTGGATGAGAATATTAAAAGAATATGTAAAGGTTGATCTTAATCCACGGTAGTACAAAAGGCCATAATGCTCTCTTTTCTATATCTAACCATCATTATAGCCTAAGTAGACTCTGTTTTTTTTTTTTTTTTTTTTTTTTTTTTTATTTCTTTATTTATTTTTGTGGTGGTTTTGTTTTTCAAAAGCCGCCCCGTAAGTACAGCACAAAATACCCAATTTTGGCCACTTGGAGATTCACACGAATGTTGAAATGTTTCGGGCGGCGATCTATATACGGGTAAGTTACGAAGAAGAAAATTTCTGCACTTTCCGGTACCGAATGACAACGAATATCCGGGAAAAAATGCCGACATCGTGCGAAGCTCTACTATGATTATTCCACTTTAAATTTGTCAGTTTCGTCTCAACTATAAAGACGTTTCTTTGGCTTATCAGCAACAACTTAGAAAATAACGGTTAGCATTTAACCCTTTCCTGAACGACAAATTTTTAGGGCGATCCACTTCAAAAACTGGCACAAATGACAAAATGGAAGTAAGATAGAATTTGTGTAAAATATGACATAGAAAATATCGAGACAAAAGGGGAAACTGCTGGTTATCAGCAGTTTCTTCTTTTGTTCAATGTTTTTCCAAGCCTTTCAGGTCTTGTTTGGGAAAGGGTTAAACGCATTAGAATAACCAATCCTGGCATCAAGACATACTTTTAAAAACGAAGTGGGAATGTTTAATCAAGTCTTACGATTTAACGATTTTTTGGAGAAAAGTTACAATATTGTAGTCAGGTGTCTCAAAATGTCACGTTTTGGGGTATGTTGACTTTACAAAGTGAAGGAAGTTAAACCCTTTCCCAACAACCATTGGGCTTGTAAAGGAAGGCTTTGGAAAAATGTAAAAACAGTATGTAAAGAAATAGACATATATTGACTAGCAGTATTTCATCTTTTCTCTAAATGTTTTCCATACCATACTACACAGATTTCTTAACATTAAGATTATCGTCTGCAACACCAAATCAAAGTTCAACCAGACAAAAATGACATCGTTTTGGAAAACGTTGTATTAAGAGTAAGACGAGGTTTTTGGTATAAAGATCTTATCTATGATTTATAACGATAAAGTTTATGACCAAAAAATGAAGCTTCGAAAGTAAATGTCGAAATCAAAATATCGTCGCTTTTCTTCAAACCCCTCGTAACTACAGCTTGAATAAAGCTGTAGTTACTGTGTTTTGGAAGAAAGGCTGTGATACTTTAGTAATATTTCTTTCCAACAACTTGTTTGTCTGATCTGTCCGCTTCTGACTTCTATATTTGAATCTTGAGTAATTCGTTTCTTTGCATAATTTACTAATCCATTTCCACACAGTGACTCTTCCTGACCCTCGATGAGAAATTGACTTTGAAAACATTGTGGAAAATGAAGAAATTGCTTTTGACAAGCAATTTCTTCATTTCTCACAATGTTTTCTACCTCAAGAGACCAACATATTCTAAATTACATGCACTTTGAATTGTCGTCTGCAATATCTTTCAATTTGAATCGCCCTAAAATGTTTTTGTTTGGGAAAGGGTTAACCCGTTCACAACAGCCAAAATTTTTAGAGTGGTCCAATTTAAAAGCTGTTGCAAAAATAGCAAATTTCGGATCTTTTGTCACCTTTGCTGCTTCAGATCGACCTGAAATAGGTTACGTAATAGTAGAATTATTTACGTTTTGATAAATGAGCCAGGATCTGGAAAAACGTCCTTTAAGGCTCTCGAACCCAACATAGATCCAGATCAGCCTGTGCATACGCACAGTCTGATCAGGATCCACGTTGTTCTCTAATAGCTTCTTTGTCACCTGTAGTAACTTAAAAAGAGCAGCATGGATGCATATTGAACTGCATTTGACAACAGGCTGATCTTGAAACTCAATTTTTAAAAATGCTATAAGGGACTTTTTTCCAGATCCCGGCTCAAATGTGTTGTGTCACGTGATCCCTCGCCGCAACGGGTGCACTGTACCATGTGACTCTGTTACATCCAAAATGAGTGTTTACAAATATTACACAAAATTTGTCATTTGCGTATCTTAAACGGTTAATTAATTAATTTGTACATATTTTGACCCCGATCTAGGCCGACATCAAAGGAAGAAGCTTGCCTCACTGAATCATTTTCTAAACTACAACATTTCAAACCGATTCTTACATTGTATGTGACATTTTCCGAAACGGAATAATTGTAGGTTATAATCAATTTCAATATTTTGCAGGCGATTATTGATAAGCATTGTTACCGTGTGTAACATTTAAAATTACATATAGGCCTATACTTAGGACCGTAGGAAGCAATTTAATATTGTGTGGGCTCAAGCCTCAGTGTCTGAATATTTTCCTGCGGGTCTGCATTTCTCTGATTTTCATGAAAAAACATTATGTACATATATCTATGGGAAGCATTTTGAAAAGATGATAAAATGCAGTTAATTATCTTCCTTATCTTTAGTCTAAAAGCCTTCCGTGTCTGTAAGAGACGCCAAATCCAGGCAATATTTTGGGAAATTTGGGAATAGCTAAAGAAGTCACAAGACCAATTTCGTCAGCTACGCTTCCTTGAACACAACCACGACTGAAATTGTCCATCGCTGCCTGAAACTACTGTGACATTCCCCCAGTGAAAGGTTACGACCGGACAAAAAAGTTTCCGAAAAGTCATTAAAATGCATCCTTGCAGTGGTCTAACGGTCTGCCAGTATGCAGAACCATGTTTCATGCATCTGTCTATTCTTCAGACAAATAACCATTGCAACAACATGAGGCAATCGATTTTTGTCTGGAACTCATTTTGGATACGCTACTACCACCCGGAAGCATTGTCCGTTGTTGAGTGTCTCCATACTAAGTTAGTAGCCTACTATCGGAGTACTCAGAGCACTCCATTATCGAGGAGGTAACTCTGGTGTCTGACGTCATCAACATGGTTTACAATAGATAGTAGGCTAATAATAAATACTTTGATATTATTTTCTCTAAAACAATTCACCGGATGCGAAAGACAAAATTTCAAACTTTACTGAAAAAGCATAAAATGCTAAATATACTGTTTTATGTCCAATTCCAATTTATGGCCAAATCCCAATTGACTGGACAGAGCAATTCGGAATACTCCGAACTGAATCTTGAGAAGGCCTACTAATACGGAGCAGTTCCAATCAAGTTCGCCCTATGTATTGTTTCGGAAAGGATTTTGAAGTCACATGCCTACCCAGCCGCGTGAAATGATTCAATCTGTTTTTGTGTACGATATAGAAATACGGCTTGTACGATAAAGTACCATTAAAGAAGTAAATAAAGTTCACAACCCTTATTTATAGAAAGGTACAATATTCTGATTTTGCCACATTGAGCATCAATCTTCCAATATGCCGATACCACTGGTGGTGAACTAAAGCAGTTTTCGCTACAACAAGGTATAGATATTTTGCGTTTAAATTTGAGTATATATAGATTTTTTCTAATGACATTGAACTTGTTCTAAAAACAGACCGGGTTTGCCGTTTTGTATTGACAAACTGTCGGTGTTGTTATAAAATCTCGTAACTTCGGCTTCGATAAAGCCGCAGTTACGCTATTTTATAACAACACCCATGGAATACATTGATCGCGAAAAAACGTCCCTCGCTTTGGACGAGTTCACCACCAGTGGATACATGTACATGTATAACGTTTCGATAGTTTTCTTTTTAAAAAAAAAAAGGAAAATGGGAAACTACAGTTAATCCCATTACCAGACGACAAAATTATATGTTGTTCCACATTCAAAGATGTTGCAAAGAAACGATTGAGGGAAGGGGAGAACTCTTGGTCAAACTCCTTTGATTGAAAGGAGTTTTACGTCCCACTCAACAGCTAAGGTCATATGGAGACGGGACCTTGGTTTAAAGTCTCATCCGAAAGACTGGAGAGACGGGGGATCGAACCAGCGACCCGGGCTGTGTTTCAAGTCCACCGCGTTACCACTGCACCACCTTCGCCCCTCAAACTCCTTTGAGCCGGAATCTGGAAAAAGGGCCCATATAGCATTTTGGAAAATTTCGAGATAAGTCTGTGTTAAGGTATTCAGTTTCTAATTAAAAACACCACTTTCTAGCCATACGAAATGCGTCAAATTACACACACTTGTAAATACACTTCACATAAGTTGATTCACCGTGCCGGATTTCAGGATTATGCTTCAAGAAGAAAATAAGTTACAAATATTATTTTACTCTATTTATTCATATGCAAGGGAGGTACATGTAATTTGGAACATTTTTATCAAATATTTCCATAAGTAGGCCTATGCATTAATTCAAAATTTAAACCATACAAAATGCTTATGTTTATATTTGGAGTGGAAATGTAACAGACTAGGAATTACTGGCACTTTTCAAATTTCGCCGCTTGCTCTTTGGTGCTAATTAGTAATTAGGGATTTCAAATGCGTTAAAATGTACTCCAAAATGGAGCAAAAGTACTAACTTACATTATTGCTACTAGCCATAAACACGCTATTGGAGAACAATATGGATCTTGATCAGACTGTGCATATGCACAAGCTGGTCTGGGTCCATGTTGATCCCGAATGCCTTAGGGTACGTTTTTCCAGGTCACGGCTCATTTCTTTTTTGGAGTGTGGTAAAAATGCCACAGCAAAAATGCCATGTGCACCAAATTGTTATAGGTAAAAGTGTCATTATGTAAAAATGCCATAAATCCAAAACGGAAAAATGCGCCTATGGTAAAATTGAAAAAAAAAAAAACAAAACAAAAACGGTGGGCTGCAAATAAACTTGTTATGAAGTTCTGTCTTTTCTTTTCACTCTGTGTTTTATTTCTTCCTTTTTCTAAATGTTTGACATTTGTTCTAGTTTTCGGTATTCTCTGGTTAACATGTGTATACTAGCCCGCGTGCTATGATTCAGTCTTTGTTTATTATTCATAATATACATGTGACTGTACTTTAAAGGGCTCATAATATGAAGCATCATTGAAGACCTAGATTATATTATACATCTTTCACGAGTTTTAATATAACTAGAAACTGATTAAGCCATTACCAGACGGTAGAATTTTAAACTTTGCCAAATTAAAACATGTTGCGGACTAAAAATTCATATTTATTCTATTCTATTTTTGGGTAGAAAACATTGTTGGAAATGCAGAAACAGTTTCCCACAAGCAATTTCTTCATATCTAACATTGTTTCCCAAAGCTTTCATCTTTCATTGGAGTCGAAAAGAGTAATTCTATGAAATCTTTTAAAGTGACGTAAATGTAAAGATTTCCTAACTATTCATATTTCGATATTAGGAGGTCTATGATAATCATGAAGTCGAACGGAGTTTTTTTTTTTTTTTTTTTTTTTTTTTTTTTTAAACAAAATGATCCGAAGAAATGCTGTTCATTGTCGCTTTCGTCGTTTCCATCATTGTTTATGCTCTATGTATTCACTATTTGGTATTTCACATGTCTTTCCATCCGCGTGCAATTACTCATCCTATGTTTATGAGTACTTTAAAGGACGAGTGCCAAAAACTATAGCTGAAGAAGTAGATTATGTTAAGAACCACTAGTCTGTACTAGAAACTTGAAATAGATAAAATAAAAAAAAAAAATGGAATCTGGAAAAAGGGGGACTTTGTAGGAGTTCATACCAACATGGAAGCAAATAAGCCTTCTCATGCACGCAGTCTGATCAAGACCCATCATTTTTTTTTCTATCTTACATTTGAGACAGGATCTGGAAAAACGTCCCTTAAGGCTTTTGAGCCCAACATAGATCCAGATCAGCCTGTGCATACGCACAGTCTGATCTGAATCCATGTTGTTCTCTAATAGCTTCTTCATGACCTGTAGTATTATGTTTGCAGATTGACATGATTGAGTTTTACCTTACTTATACAGGTAACGCTCAATCATGTCAATCTGTAAACACAATAACTTAAAGATAGCAGCATGGATGCACATTGGACTGCATTTGACAACAGGCTGATCTTGAAACTCAATTTCTAAAAATGCTTTAATGTACGTTTTTCCAGATCCCGGCTCATTTATTTACTTTTCTACAAAACCTCGTTTTTTGTTGAAAAGCAGCGATCTATATCTTCTCTTTCGCTCAAAGGATCTGTCAGGGTATAACATGTAGTCTAGGAGGTAGGTGAGCTTTAATTGCGGTAAAAGCACCATACAACTTTTAGACTGATTCTTGTAGCAAATTGGCTCAGGAGTTCGGAAATGCGCGTCTGACGCGCATCCGCCTAGATATAAGGGGAGAAAAATGAGGTTAAAGTTGTCTGCCCTTGGATTTTAAGCCAAAAATGGAAATCTTACTAGGCATTTCTTTTAAGGCATTGATTCATTACAAATGGTTTAAAATTGGTAAAAATATGCACATATCATCTCCATACATATTTTCATGATGTTTAATGAATGTTTTTGTACCACAAAAATCCAAGATGGCCGCCAGAATGTCTATTTTTAGTAACAAAAAGGTGTTTTTTCATAAATAAGATTTTTTCTGGGATGCATATACGCTGATATGAATTTTTATGCATGTATTTAATAAATATAAACTAGGAAATTGTCTCAGGAGTTCGGAAATGCTTGTCTGACGCGCATCCGCCTAGATATAAGGGGGAAAAATTGAGGTCAAAGTTGTCTGCCCTTGGATTTTAAGCCAAAATGAAAATATTACTAGGCATTTCTTTTAAAGCATTGATTCATTACAAATGGTTTTTAATTGGCAAATATATGCACAATTCATCCCCATACATATTTTAAAGATGTTTTGTGAAAGTTTTTGATCCATAATAATCCAAGATGGCCGCCAGAATGTCTATTTTTAGTAACAAAAGGGTATTTTTTTGTAATAAGTTTTTTTTCTGGGACGCATGCATGTTGATATCAATTTCTATGCACGTATTTAATAAATATTGACCAATTGGAACTTAGCGATTAGGAAAAATAAGTTTTGGATAATATTTGAATGGATTTTTAGGCTTAAATTGCATTTCATGTCCTGAGAATTTTGCGAAAAGCGTTTCGATGCATTCCTTTTAGGGCATTGATTCATTCCAAATGGTTTTTAATTGGCAAATATATGCATATATTATCTCCATACATATTCTAATGATGTTTAATGAATGTTTTTGATCCATAAAAATCCAAAATGGCCACCAGAATGTCTATTTATAGTAACAAAAAGGTGTTGTTTTTTTTAAATAAGATTTTTTTTCTGGACGCATATAATAATTATATTATGCTAATATGAATCTTTAAGAATGTACATGTATTTAATAAATATTGACTTATTGTAACACAGAAAAGTAGGGGAAATAAGTTTTGGATAGTATTCTAAACAAATTTTAAGCTCAAATTGTATTTTCATAATCCTGAGAATTTTGCGAAAAGCCTTTCGATCCGTAGATTAAGGAAGGTATTTTCAAACAGAATTATTCTTTTCAATATGCATGTGTATTATACATTGAATATGCATTTCGCATAATCAATTATAATGGATATTTATAACCACCCGGAAACAATTCTAAAGCCAATATGGATGCCAAGATGGCCACAATTTTGGTTAATTTAGAATTACACGATGAATTCTGCTTTAGAAATGGGCTAACTCATATTAAGTTTTCCTTATCATACAAAATGGCCTTTTGTTGATTCAAGTCTACATGTCCTTGCTTCATATCTGGCTGAATCACAGTCATAAATTACATGTTACAACTTTGAAAAGCAATGAATCTGATGCAATTCTATTTTTGTTACACAGAAACTTAATATATTACCTTTTCCAGGATGTGGCCATTGTGAAGCTTTAAAATGTATGAGTGTCGTACACTGTATCCTATAACCTTTATAATATATCTTTCTGTTTCCCAGGTACACAAACTAATTAATATAATGCTGCAAAATTTAAAGACAAAAAAGGAGGTAAACATGTCAAGAAATTGTACTTTATACATTGGCTAAAACAGCTGGCCTGGGGAAGTGAAACCATTTGGCGGAAATACCTGGTTAAAAACACAAACATGTGCGTCTGTTAGACTGTCCAGAGGTAGTTCCTCCAAAAATGCTTCGATTATTCTCCCAGACTCGTTTGATGATACCAGGCTATATCACATCAGTTGCTACAGTAACTTCACTGTCATAAGGGATTCTACAGGGCAATTTAACACTGTAGAAGAGTCGAAATCATACACAATGCTATGATGTGCCAGAGAAAGCTAGTCCTTCTAGTTTTGATTTTGATCACAGCTCAATTGTTGAGACAACCTACTACTTAGGAGGTTTAGTCTTAAAGCAGCCCTATTATTTAACCCTTTCCTAAATGACAAAACTGTAGGGTGGTTAGGCTATAGCAATCTTAAACTCTAAGGATACCTTTTTACCATGTGTAAAGCACAATGAAGAATCTAATTAAATTTCCTGGGGGATCTGCTTGGCATTTGGCAAGGGCTTCCACTGTTACAGGTTCAGACAGATCCTTGAGGTCTTTCTCTAAATCCTTCACTAAACCTCTCAAGTAGTAAATCAGGGCAAAACTTACTGATTTTTACTCCAAGACTGTTAACCTGCATTTTTTTAGCTTCATCATCCAAGAAGCTGATGTAAAGTTTGTTCAGGGATGCCAAGAATTCAGCTCCATTGCACTCTACTAGTGATTCCTGAATGAGATTCTTTAGTAAATTAACAGTATGATAATCAACTGAAGGTGTTTTGTCCATTAGATACTAGTAGGCTTCCTCAACCAGACCCTTGCCATGATGCAGGTTTCCTTGCTGATTTGGTGATACTTAACTTCTTTTGCTATCATGCCAATGTCACTGATTTTTGCTATCAGTTTTTATCAACTTTTATCACAGATAATTCATATATATAAAGACATTTGCTGCATCTTCAGTTTCACATTTCCCCGGATATTCCTTTTTGAACTGGCCTTTAGATTTCGCAGGACAGTTACAAAATACAGAGGTTGCAGGGAATATACTAGAGGTACTCTATGGACCAGCTTTCCCTTGCTCATTAGAGCAAATTGTGTATGATTTCGACTCATCTACAGTATCAGGTTGTCCTGTAGAATCCCTTATGGCAGTGAAGTTGCTGTAACAATTGACGTGATATCCCATGGTATCATCAAACAAGTCTGGGAATTGAGAATTGAGACATGCTTAAAGGAACTACAGGCTGTCAACCAAGTCTTCTAAACAAGGGAGTTGTAATAGGAATATTTTCCAAGAAAAACTGGAGCTTTGAGCCCATTTTGAGTTAAAATATAGGAGTTTAAGTAAAGTATTTTTGTCTCGGGCATTCATATGGGCTTTCAAGCTATTATTGAAAGTGGTGCAGCATTAAAAATGCTGATTCAAACAAGCGCAAAAGGTACAAGTGGGGAGAACACATGAGAGACAACATCTCTGAACTTTTGGGGATGAATGTCCTCCCCAAGAAAATTTTGACAATCTAAATGTCCTTAGAATCAATTTGACTGCGATCTGAGAGGCCCATTTTGGCTTTAAATCTCAATATACATGTATATATTGTATTAAGCCAAAGAAATATTACAGCCATGGCCATAATTCCACTGACAGCTTTGTGATATACCAACAGTTCTTACCCAGTCTAGTTTGCTGTATGTTAATGCATTTGTGTTTAATCTAGACAAGAAAGTCGAGATGGCCATATATCGCACAACACTAAGATTTAGAGGAGATTGCGTGTATCAGATACCTTCTGCCTCATCCCAGAACAACAACTTCCAGCCAATTTTCATTTCAGGCAAACATTTGTCAGAAGATTGTACAAGATTTCATTCTTGCCCTCCATATGTAATACAACATCCCACAACAAAGGGCCAATCTTCATTGCACCACAAAACTTTCAAGTATTTTGATAGAAGACCATAAGACAATTATACGAACCAAATTTCAAAGCTGTAGGTCAAACATATATGGAGAAGAAATATTGTCGAGGATTTGCTCCTCCGTCTCTATCTAGAAAATGATATTTAACAACATAGGACCCAATTTAACTGTAGCACAATAATCAATAGCATTTTGGCAGAGGGCTTTCAGACAATGCAGCACTCCAAATTTGAAAGCCCTCAAAAGCCGGAGTAAAAATAATCCTAGATTTTTTGTCTCTGACAACACAGGGCAAAACTTCATTATAACATATTAATGATTTGAAGTACTTTAGGGGTGCTATTAGACAATTCCATAGACCAAATTTCAAAGCCCTAGGTCAAACGATTCAAGTGTAGTAGATTGTACAGGATTTCCTTCTTTGTCTATATGAAATTTGATACAGAATTATTTTGGTAGAAGGCTTTCATACAATGAGATTCTACAGACAAAATTTCAAAACTATAGGCTTTATGGTATGGGAGGAGAGTATTTTTTTACTTGTGAACTGACAGGCGGACGACGGATTGCGAGTGATCAGGATACCTCACCCTCAGCATTTTATGCTACGGTGAGCTAATAAAGTAACCCCTTCAGTTCCAAAGCATCACAATGCAGAAAGTATGCTACTAAACAGCATATCATGATCCTCATCATCTGCATTGGCACCTTAAAGGTATATGTCCTATTCAATGAATTTGTAGGTAACCAAATCAGTGCTGATGAACAGACGAAAACAACAGAACATTAAACAGTATGTTAATGCTTTAAAGGAATTCTCTTACCTGAAAAATAAAGAAGCAGATAGCATCTTATCATTCACTGACAATAATTTTACCAAAAAATGTAGGAAATATTTTCAAACTATAGGAGAATTGAACATAGGAGTATACGAGGTACTTAAAAATATAGGACTTGTACCCAAAATTTAGGAGTTTTAGAGGAAAATAGGATTCGGTTAACAGGCTGAAACTAGCTTTGGACTGTCTAGTGTCACACACGTTAAACTAATGCTTTTAATCAGGTATTTTCATCAAAGGATTTCGCTTCCCCAGGTCATGATTTTTGGACAAGATGTAAGTTTTTATTTCTTGACATGTTGACCTCCTTTTATGTCTTTCAATTTTTTTACCTTATTATACCAGTTGTCGTATGTACCTGGGAAACAGAAAGAAATAATGTTATAAAGGTTATAGGATACAGTGTACATTTTAAAACTTCACAAGGGCCACATCCTGGAAAAGGTAAAATACCAAGGTTCTGTGTAACAAATACAAAATTCTATCGGATTCATTGCTTCTCGAATTCATTGTTTCTAATTGTGATTCAGCCAGATAATGAAGCAATAACGTGCAGACCTGCATAAAAAATGCGAATTTGTATGATTAGGAAAACTTCCCGTGAGTAAGCCCATTTAAACAACAGAATTCATAAAACGATGGCCATCTTGGCAATCATGTTGGCTTTACATAATTCTTGGTTATAAGCATCCGTACTAAGTGTTTATGTGAAATGCATATACAATGTATAATACACATGTATATTGAAAAGAATAACTCTGTTTGTGCATGTGTTTGTGTATGGCTCAAAAAACGTTTGGCAAAATCCTCGGGATTATGTATATAAATTAGATGCAATTTAAGCTTAAAACTTTGTTTAGAACACTGTCCGAAACTTATTTTCCTACCATCAAAAGCTTATTTTCCTTACTTTTCTGTGTTACAATAAGTCAATATTTATCAAATACATTCATAAAAATTCATATAAGCATATGTATGTGTCTAAGA
Source organism: Fragum sueziense (assembly GCA_963680895.1). Lineage (NCBI taxonomy): Eukaryota > Metazoa > Mollusca > Bivalvia > Cardiida > Cardiidae > Fragum > Fragum sueziense. The sequence goes on along the minus strand of OY804593.1, from coordinate 39,823,723 downwards.
AAAAAATCTTATTTCAAAAAAACTTTTTTGTTACTAAAATAGATATTATGGCGACCATCTTGGATTTTTTGGATCAGAAACATTCATTAAACATCACTGCAATATGAATGGCGATGAATTGTGCATATTTTCGCAATTAAATGCCAGTTGTAATGAATCAATGCCCTAAAAGGAATGCATCGAAACGCTTTTCGCAAAATTCTTAGGACATGAAAATGCAATTTAAGCTTAAAATCCGTTTCAAATACTATCCAAAACTTATTTTTCCTAATTGCTAAGTTCCAAATGGTTAATATTTATCAAATACGTGCATAGAAATTAATATCAACATACATGCGTCCCAGAAAAAACTTATTACAAAAAATACCCTTTTGTTACTAAAAATAGACATTCTGGCGGCCATCTTGGATTATTATGGATCAAAAACTTTCACAAAACATCTTTAAAATATGTATAGAGATGAATTGTGCATATATTTGCCAATTAAAACCATTTATAATGAATCAATGCTTTAAAAGAAATGCCTAGTAATATTTTCATTTTGGCTTAAAATCCAAGGGCAGACAACTTTGACCTCAATTTTTCCCCCTTATATCTAGGCGGATGCGCGTCAGACAAACATTTCCGAACTCCTGAGACAATTTCCTAGTTTATATTTATTAAATACATGCATAAAAATTCATATCAGCGTATATGCATCCCGGAAAAAATCTTATTTATGAAAAAAAAACACCTTTTTGTTACTAAAAATAGACATTCTGGCGGCCATCTTGGATTTTTGTGGAACAAAAACATTCATTAAACATCATGAAAATATGTATGGAGATGATATGTGCATATATTTACCAATTTTAAACCATTTGTAATGAATCAATGCCTTAAAAGAAATGCCTAGTAAGATTTCCATTTTTGGCTTAAAATCCAAGGGCAGACAACTTTAACCTCAATTTTCTCCCCTTATATCTAGGCGGATGCGCGTCAGACGCGCATTTCCGAACTCCTGAGACAATTTGCTACAAGAATCAGTCTAAAAGTTGTATGGTGCTTTTACCGCAATTAAACCTCATCTACCTCCCGGACTAATGGGCCCATATCAGGCTGCATGTCATAAGCTGATCTGAGTCTATAGTAGCTGGTCTCAAATGCTACGTGGGTCTTTCTTTCAAGATTCTACCTCGTGAATTGTTATCAAACACAATTTTATGTGACATCTTTTACATGAGACATACTAAACTCCAATACGCCTACAACTAAAAATTCTTGAAAAATCCACCAGTCTTTGTTCAAGCCTTTCCCAAACAAGACCTGGACGCAGTTTCTCGAAGAAAACTACTACTCATGAGTTCGTGCTCACAAGTTCACGTGGATTTCGTGTGATTTGAGCACGGTGGTCAGATTTGAGTCTGAGAACGTACTTAAGTTTTTTTTTTTTTTTTTTTTTTTTTTTTTATGAGAAACCGGGGCCTGGTTTTGACGTCCCTAATAGAAAAGGCCTGGGAAAACATTGAAACAAAAGAAGAAACTGCTGATAATCAGCAGTTTCTCCTTTTGTCTCAATATTTTCTATGCCATATTTTACACAAATTATATCTGTAATAACTTCCATTTTGTCATTTGTGGCAATTTTTGAAGTGGATCACCCTTAAATTTTGCCGTTTGGGAAAGGGTTAATTAAATAGGTCTACTGACAAACAAAGGGTATGATGAATCTTTAATCTAAACATTCATTATCTAAGAGAGTTTGAAGAATATTAAGAGAAAAGACAAAAGTACTGACGACCAACATCGTCTCCCTTCCCCTCATTTATATTATATAAATGAGTCGAGATCTGGAATAACGTCCCTCGAAGCATTTGAGACAGTCATGTTTCAAGATCAGCATGTGCCTAGGTGGAGTCTCTGACCTGGATCCATGCTACTCTAATATGGTTGCTATAGACCATGGTTAAGCCATTAGAGAAGAGCATAGTTCCTGGTCAGACTGCGTGTATACGCAGGCTGAACTGGAACCATGTTGAACTCAAATGCCACACAGGACGTTTTTCCAGATCCTGGCTCAAATATATTTCACTGTTCAATATTTCGATTTTTTCAGCTACGATAGCTTTCAAGCTATGAATTTGTGTGTGTGTGTGTGTGTGTGTGTGTGTGTGTGTGTGTGTGTGTGTGTGTGTGTGTGTGTGTGTGTGTGTGTGTGTGTGTGTGTGTGTGTGTGTGTGTGTGTGTGTGTGTGTGTGTGTGTGTGTGTGTGTTTGTGTGTGTGTGTGTGTGTGTGTGTATGTGTGTTTGTGTGTGTGTGTGTGTGTGTGTGTGTTGTTATAACATCTCATACCTTCAGAATAAATCAAGCAGTAGTTACGTTTTAGAATAAATACAGACAAATGACTATTGATTGTCCAAAAGAACGTCATGGTTTTCTTGACAAAATCGCTCCCTATTTAGTTTTGAATTGCTTTCGTCTGGGAGAAGAATGAAATGTCGATTTATTTTGCGTAATATGTCAGTAAAATAGCGTCTATTGGGGGTCAAATCCTCGTAACCCCAGCCTTCTTTGTCTGTAGTTACGAGGTATTGATACCCCGCTAACGAATTTTATTAATTATAAGCAACAGCGAAGGTAGCAAGGGAAAAGTGGGTCACCATTTGAAAAGCGAATGAGATAACTTACTACTTATCTCTTGTAAATAAAAGACAAAGGGTCCGTTCAAACAGACAGACAGAAGGACAGACGCCATCAATTACATCGTGCTGGTGGTACACGTTTAATGTTATTTTTTTAATCAATCCTTTCCAAAACAAGACCTGGTTTCGACGTCCTAGGAGAAAATTCTTGGGAAAATATTGAGACAAAAGAAGAAACTGCTGATAGCCAGCAGTTTCTCCTTTTGTCTGAATATTTTCTGTGCCATATCATACTCAAATCCTTCCTTTAATAACATCGATTTTGTCGTTTGCATCAGCTTTCAAATCTGTCCACCCAAAAGTTTTGCCTTTCGGGAATGGGTTAATCAATGCTTTCCCAAACAGCAAAATGATGGGATGGCCCAATTTGAAAGCTACTGCAGACGAGAAAATGGGTGGCATAAAGGGTAAAACCTGTGGTTGATATAGCCAAAAAACATTGATGCAAAAGGAGAAAATGCTGATCATCACCATTTTCCTCTTTTGCTTCATTGTTTTCATAAACAATCTCTGTTTGGGGACGTCAAAACCAGGTCTTGTCTGGGAAAGAGCCAGTTAATCCTTCGCAAAACGATAACATTTTTACCATTTTTACATTTTTTCAATTTGAAAGTTGCTGCAGACAATACAGCGGCTGATCAGTATTTTTGTCAATTCCAAATTAGAATCAGCAAGGCCCAGAAGATACACGGTGGGAAAACGCAATTTTGGTTGGTCGTCAATAACTATTTTATTAGCTGATTTTAAGACAAAAATGGGAAAATGCGGGGAATCGCTGGACGTGGTGGAATTTTGAAAAATTAACTGACAAAAAGTTGTTGAAGATCAGCCAAAGTTTTGGTTGATCTTCAATAACTTTTTTATCAACTGCTTTTTTTCAAAAATCAACAATGCCTATCTAATAAATGCGTGACGTTGTCCAGCTTCTCTGCTTCAAACCGAATTCAAATTGGTCAAATATAAACATTTTTGAAGATTTTCTGGAATTGTTGCATCACGCGATAATCCGCCGTGAACATCTATAGACCTATCACTGAAAATAAATCCAGGGACCGCGATCCGGTGGTGATTCGAGTCCCAATATGGCTGTCGTGTAATTCTATGATGTGGGTACTTAGAGAATCGGAAGAGCATTGATTATCGTCGCTTTTCAACAAAAACCGCGTAACTGCAGCTGAAAATTACCAGGTTTTTTTTTTCTTTTTATTTTTTTTTTTAAAGCATAGTTATGCTTATTATTGAAAACCAATAGCACAGAAATGGAATCAGGTTTAAACCATTTCAAAACATTGACGTGCCTGACTGACATTGAAGCTTGGGAAAATATTTTAGAAAAGGGGAAAATTGTCGATTACCAGAATGTTCTCCATTTTCCCCCAATACTTTCTAATCTAACAATCATATTTCCATTCCGACAGTTTGGTTATTTTGTCATCTGCAAGATCAAAATTTCAAAAGTTTATAATAGAAGGAAGGTGATTAAAGTCCCGCGAAAACCGCGTATGTCCCGATTTTATCTTGAAATTTCTATTTTCTGTCTTTCTCAAAATAGGATGATTTTATCACTTTTAGGGATAAAACCTAAATTTGATGCAACGATGACTTCGCTTTTCCTATTTTACCACCCCTCCCATTACGCTTTCCCCTGTGTTAATAGATAGGCTAAGTTTTGTTCAACTATTTCAAACGACAAAAAAGTAAACAGGTCGAATTTCATACGGTATGCATATCTGATGTACTATCCTTGTTTTGGGAGACTAAGAAATATCGAGAGAAAAATGAGACAATGCCGATTAAAAGCATTGTTATTCCTTTTCCCTTTGTGCATTGTACTAAAGATTACGAGGACTCCAAATCTAGGTTTGGTTTGATAATTAATAGTCAGCGAAAATGTTGAGACAAAAGATGGTTGGTTTGTTTTAAAATGGATAAAAGTTCAAAATGAGACCTTAGTTGTAAGACTTCGCAACTCTACACAACAAATCGTCGCTTTTCTACGAAAACCTCGTATCTGCAGCTTGTTTTAAGCTGCAGATACGTGGTTTTCGAAGAAAAGCAGCGAAATATACACTGTTAGGAATCACGCGGCGCATTTTTTTTCGCCAATCTATAATAAATCGGTTAACGCGTGACCGACTTGGGACAAAAATGAAGCAGAGAAGGCGGGAATGCACCAAAGACTTGCTTGATGTGATTGAGGCCTAATTTAAAACAAAAATATGTTTGGTTGTCAATAACTTTTTATCAGGTGCTGTTGAAACGATCCGCTACAACCAGGAGATCCATGGCCTTTAATCATTTCCCAAAAGACGAAAATTTGAACATTTCCAATTGGAAAGCCGATGAAGATGTCAAAATGGATGTTGATAAAGGCAGGATTTGTGTACAGTATAGCACAGAAAATGTTGAGACAAACGGAGAAAATGCTGGTTATCAGCATTTTCTTCTTTTGTCTCAATGGTTTCCCAAGCCAATTCTTCTAGGGACGTCAAAGCCAGGTCTTGTTTAGGTGAGGGTTAAAACATTTTCTGCTGAAACCAAAATCGGTCACATAGAATCTATTTTAAACAAGATAATTGAAGATATTCTGAAAGTGGTGGTGGTGGTGGTTGTTGTTGCTGTTGTTGTTGTTGTTGTTGTTGCGTCACATGATTTCTTGTCGTGAAATCCTGCTGATTCAATATGCGGTTATACTGGACCCACTGCACCCAATTTCCTTGTAAATCGCTCGCATTCCAAAACGTCGTAAATACAGATTGAAGACGCTGCGTTTACGATACTTTTGAAAGCAATCGGTTGGCTTCATATTGGGTAAATATTGAATAACAGATAAGATTTCACATCCTCAATAATTTGCATAAACGAAAACGTGATGCGTATGCCTGTTTCGTGTATGAAAACTTGATTTATTTAGGTCTTTCCCAAACACATATCGTCAGTGTAAATGCAAAACCTCGTATGCCGATTTTTGCGATTTTCAAAGTAAAACATTGTGTGCCCGGTTAAGACTTGCAAGTTTTGAGATATTTTTTTTCTAATCAGTATTGACACATTATTCGTGAAAATGTGTACAAATTTCAAGTCAAATCTTTCAGTTTGGGAAAAGTAATGACACTTTTTTCCTTCCCATATAAAATCTTCCAAAAACGATATACGAGATTTTGCATTTACAACGACGATATCGATGCTTTTCTTCGAAAACCACGTATCTGAAGCTTAAAACAAGCTGCAGATACGAGGTTTTCGTAGAAAAGCGACGATATGTAGATTTTCACCGTTTGAAAGGGGTTGCAGACTACAAAATAATTGATATGAAAAGCAAAACGTGAGCATAACATGCTCACGTTTTGCTTTTCATATCAATTATTAATAATACAGAAAATATTGAGGGAGAATGAGAAATTGCTGATCATCCGCAACGTCTTCTTTTCTCTCGGTACTTTCCCAAAGCATCTTCTGTGGTATATCTGTGACGACAATCAATCGGGAACTAGAACAAGCTTTTTTTTCGGGCTTTGTTGTACACAATTCCAGTGCTTATCAGCATCCATTTTGCCATCTGCAGCCGTTTTGGAATTTGACGTTTGGGAAATTATTTATCGTTGGTAAAAAGCATTAAGCTCTTTCCCACAACCTATCTATTCTTCCTTAGCAGGGTGATCCTTTTCCCGTCGCTTTCACACAGGTAAAAGATGAAAAACAAAAAGAAAAATCGTCTACATTCTATCATTTTATTTATATTTTCATTTTTTTTTCTTTTTTCATTATAGAATAACAAATAAATACATATAACAATAAATATTTCAATTGACGTGTTTATCCTTTGTCACCCTCGCTTTTTTGTCTTAATCTATATTCTTTTTTTTTTTTTTTTTTTTTTTTTTTTTTTTTTTTTTTCTTGCAATATACATGTATAAAGCATTTTTCACACAAGAGTTTCGACATGTGGATGATATTTCAGAGTATCAGACAAAATGACATTCTGTCTATGGCATCATAAAGCGGAAAAGCATGTACGTAATTCAACGGACATTTATTAAGGCAGGTCTTCGTTTTCCTTTAACCCTATTCCAAACAACAAAATTTTAGGGTGGTCAGATAAAAAAAATATGCTGGATACGACAAAAGGGATATTGATAAAGATAGGATTTGTGTACAATATAGCACTGAAAATATTGAGACAAAGGAGAAAAGGCTGGTAATCAGCATTTTCTTCTTTTGTCTCAATGCTTTCTTAAGCATTTTTTATCAGGGACGTCAAACACAGGTCTTGTAAGGGAATGGGTTAAAGTAATTTTTCCAATGTTTTCCGTACTACATATGTCAAAATCATTGATTGTTTATGAAATGATTAAAGAATAAGAAATCATGTTTGATTTTCTATCATAAAAAGTTTCAAACATAATCAGCTGTTCCGGCTCAGACAGCGTGATAAATACCGGTATTCTATCAAAACCCTTAAACCTTTCCAAAATTGCAACATTTTAAGCATGTTCACTTTGAAAACTGATAAATATATGACTTGTGTACAGCATAATATAGAAAATAATGAGACACAAGAAGAAAAATGCTGACAATCAGCATTTCTTCTTTTGTCCCAATGTTTTCTCAAACCATTTCTGTGCTTATCAAACAAGCCTCGTTTTTGACGTTTTGTAGTAAGTTAGGTAAGAAATACAAAGGATGCTGCTAGCAAGCGTTTTCCTGATTTTTCTGGGTATTTTGTTTCGTTTGAGTTTATAAAAAAATACGTCAAAATCAAGCCCAAATGATAAGCTACTGCAGACGACATAATGAAATGAACCCACGACCAAAGTATATGTTCCACATTATGAAAACACTAAAACATAAAAAGAGGAAAATTATGGGTATCAGCATTTTTCGCATTCTGTCTCAGTGTTTCTCATACCTTTTCGTTATGGACGTCAAAATCATGTACCGTTTGGGAGTGTGGGGGATTACGAAACATTTTCTATGTCTTAATTCTGCAAAAACTTTCAATTTGAATTTGTCCAAAATTCTTTCATGTAGGAATTTGTGAAAGGGATAAAGCAAAGTCAATCAGTGCAGTCGCACGTCTACGTACGGCATTTATTGCGTTACAGTAAATCAACGCTCTTATTATGACGCAATCAGCGAACGTCCTTTTATGTTAACATCACGCTTGTCAATTTTTATCGATGTTTTAACGAGTCACTAATTGGCGTTTGATTTTCTTGATCGGTTTGATCGGAAAATCGGCAATAAAAAATGACCGCTTCCTCGCCACCTGGTTGTCGTTTTTCACGGCTTTATTGTCCGTTCATTTTACCGAATAAGCGCGTTTTTAATTGCCCTTTCCGTACTTCCCCTTTCTTTTCCTTTAATTTACCGTGTAAATAAAGATGATCATTAATTTGAAAGATGTTTGTCATTTCCTAAACAGGAACAATTTATAACATATTCCCGCATATTGACGCTTTTGGACGCCCAACAAGTTAAAGGCATTAGAAAACAATACGGAAAATGAAGAAGCTGCTTCGATAGGTATCGCAGCTTATTTTTGTCGAATTAAACATCTAATAACATCGAGCAAGAGCAAATATTGTACAGAAAGAAGAAAATGGTATTAGAAAACATGTTTCCCTTTCTCTATAAAGTTTTACTGCACCTTTATCTTATTTTCTAAATCTATTTTCTGTCTTTCATTTGGACACCTCGAAATGTTCATGTTTATATAATAACAACCATCTTTATTCATTTAAATCACTGTCTCGTCCCTTCTGGATTCTGTATAATCAATGTCAGATCTCGCCTTCCATCAATCAAGGACAATCCGTACCGCCCATCCTTGATTGGTCTCATCCGAGCTTCCATCCCGAAATTCTCCGAACCGTCTCTCGGTCCCTCGCCTTTCCTGAACGTCGACACAGGTACTATGGCTAGGCCAGCTAGAATCCAAAGATTCTTGTAATCGACTGAGATTCGATTTCCAGAAAGCCAATCAATCGGTCATTGATTTCCTGATTATGGCTTCATGGTTTCAAGACAAGTCACTTGCCCATGAGTTTGTGAATAATGCTCAACTTCCGCTTCCGGTATTTAAGCCCTGCCTCCACGCCGTTCTGGAACACCTTTCTGATTGTATTCAAGTCGTGAATCGAGCATTCTACAAACGCGACAGCTCCGATGTCCTTCGAAAGTTTCAAGCCCTCGTCGGTTGTTACGGGAATGTCCGAGTCGTAGGCGGCGGTGTTCCGTAAATCCGACTGAGTTCCGACGAGCAGGATCGGCTTCTTCCGCGGCATGTTCCGCTTCATTTCCGGTACCCAGAATTCCACAATGTTGTCGAAGGATTCCCGATCAGCCACGGAGTAGCAGACGACGAAGACTTCGCTCTCTTTGTAGGTGAACTCTCTCAGGCTCGCATAGTCATGCTGCAAATAGACAAATGCACAAAGTTAAACTTTATATGACTAACCATTGACAAGACGATAAGCTAAACTGTTAGACTGGTCTTAATTAAATGCTGAATGTCTAGATGTTTGTAAAGCTTTTTAAGGTAGAATACCCGTAATGTGGCTATTTTGAGATTAATAAAACGTCTGGGATTTTTTTTTCGAGCGTCGTCGTTACGTATCCGAACTTATTCGAGCGCGGTCGTAAACATTCGGCGGTGGAAAGTTTCACCGCCGAATGCTTCCGACTTTGCCCGAATAAATCCGACGTCGCGCGAATCTCATTAGGGGTGGACTACTTTAAATCAGGAAACAGAAATGACCATCAAAATATAAAGTGGTGGTAATTCATGTGATTTGCAACCCCGAATATGTCAACCCAATACATGTACTTTCTCTGTCAAATTATTCACTTGGAAAGAAACGCGACTTGAATTTTATGGAAAAATAATGATGATCCTATTTTTTCATTAACTTTTATAAGCTAATTAAATTCGACCTGCACTCTACCTGACCTTGCAAATACAATGTGTAAGTTGTTTCACATGCATGTTTTGTAACCGGTTACGAAAACAACTTCAAAAGAATAAATTATTCGGTGGTTTAGCACAAAAATATTATTGAAGTGCAATTGAGGTGATTTTTCTATCATTTTACACCTACCCGCCAGTTAATTTTATGATGATTTAATGTCAATGTTCAATGTCATTTGCATTTGTTCACAAACAACTCGTGGTTTAGCCCAAAATGCTTTAAGTGCATATAAATATTTACGCACTTACAAGGTTTTTGCGTCACAACAGCAAGTTCGCAATATGCTGCTCTAGATGTCGACAAGCAGCACCCCCAAATTGAGATTTTTTATAAGGCTTGTGTTACGCAAACCTCTGTCTTTAGCTAAGCCCTAGAGTGTTTGGTCATTTTATAGGGGAAGTTGAACAAGCATTTAAGAAACAAAGATAGGCTTAGAAAGAATAGATCTACTTCATCTGTAGATTCGGTCTTTTCTATTCTTCCTTGTTTTCAAATAGATCGCCATTAGGTACATAGTTAAGCAATGGCTTGCTTATTCTGAATGTTAGTAAAGCACTGAATAGACTAATGTAGGCCTATCTTTGATTAACTTGTGACAAGCAATTTCCTCATTTCCCACAATGTTTTCTACAAAAATAGACCAAACAAATCATTCAGTTGAAATGATCGCCAGCAACATCTTTGAATTTGAACCAGTCCATTGAGTCCAAATTTTGTAGCTTGGTAATGGGTTAACCGATCTTAAAAGTGAAGGACTTGATCAGCACGTGTAGGTAACATTTAGACCTTATCGTTATCTATAATGATCACTAAGAACATAATTCAAACGATTTACGTTAAAAGTTATCGCCAATCAAAATTCACTTTGAGAACAGGATATGATTATATTATCGCCTTTATCTCCAGTGATTCAAATCTTGAAGATAATATTATCGTTAAGTTCTTATATTTACCCCAGGCTGGCAAGCCACGTGCGAGATCTTATTTCCTTTTTTTCAAGGGAGAACCATAAGATATAGCCTACGTATAAGATAATATTCATTGTCAGAATGAAATAATTAGCAAGTATAAACATTCAGGGTAAATGCGAAAATGTTATTATCAACATTGTCTCTCAGCCCATAAATGTTTTCCCGGATAGATTTTAGATGTTCATATGCCTATTTTCTCTTTTTATTGCCATTTATTTTGTTATCTGCAAATAGTCTAAATTTGGAATAGTCTTATACTGTCTAAAGATACTTGGAAACCCTTCCCTTAAACAAGTCCTGATTTTGACGTACATAAAATATCATGCTTGGAAAACATTGAGACAAAATAAGAAAATGTTTATAAACATCATTTTCTCCTTTTGCCTAAATATTTTGTATACTAAGTTTTACACAGATCATATCCATTTGGTCTTCTGCAGCAGCTCTCAATTTGGAACAAATCAAATTTTTGCTCTTTCAACTTTATTCTCCCCCCCCCCCCCCTCTATTCTTACAATTATGACATTGCATTAGCATTATGCTAGTAGTTCTTTCCACTCTTAAATTGTCGTCTGCAACAATATTGTATTCGGAGTAGGCCTATCTAAAATTGTTTCCTTTTGGAAAGGGAGCAATATTCTTTAGAAGTTCTTCTTTCTTTTTTTTATTCCTTTAACCCATTACCAGACAATGTTCAACGTTATAGACTGGTCCAAATTCAGAGATGCTGCAGAAGACAATTTCAAGTGAAAGAAATTTGACTTTTTTGTCTTTTGGGATAGAAAATAATGTGGTAAATGAAGAAATTGCTTGTAACAAGCAATTTCTTCATTTACCACAATGTTTTCCAAATTCATTAAAATTCAAAATGCATTTTGTAGGGAATCAAAAAGAGTCATTGTGTGGTAATGGGTTTAGGCTATATGAAAAAAAAATATATGTGAATCTATTTACCTGTCCTGCAACATCGAAAATGCAGACAGTATATTCGTCTCCATTTAGTGTCGTTTTTCCAGCGTAATTCTCAAACACTGTGGCAACATAATCATCCGGCGCAGAAGATTTCGAAAACGCCAGTGCCAAGCAAGTTTTTCCGACCATTCCATCACCGACAATGGTGCACTTCACATTTCTCTCTTCCTTTTTCACCAATATTTTCATTTTGAATATCAAATTGTTTATCTAATCCAATGACAATAAATTCGCACAATAAATAAATTCAAAATAACGTCTCTTTTGAGATAATATTTGAAATATCGATGTCAATTTCACGATGTTAATTTCACGACGGCTACCGTGTGACTATTTTAAGAAACTGTCAAGTCGGTTTATTTATAGTCTAGCTACCACGTGGTTTCACCTGATAAAATCACATCACAAGGCGCGCGCCCTTTGGTCTATTTCACACCTTTATTATAAAGATAGATTGTCGTAAGCCAATCACAAGTCAAATCTTGTGACAAGTAGGGCGACTTTAAGATGATGTAAATCGGAACAATTGCATTTAAGATTTGTTGCCAAATTTTATGTAAAAAAAAACTCGATTAGGAAATCCCTTTTCAAAACGAGAACAAAATTATGAAGGTTGATCTAAAATGATACTAGTTGTCGATGTGGAAAGAGAAAAATCTTTCTGAATTTTATGGCATTGAAAACATTGACAGACCGGGATGAGAGGCTGCTTAGGCTATGTACAAGCAATGTTCTCCCTTTCAGTAAAAGTTTCGAGGACAACGCATTTCTTTCCGTTCGGACAAAATGCTGTTTTTTGTGTTTTTTTTTTGTTGTTGTTGTTGTTGTTTTTGAAGTCTTCAAAAATTCCAATTCAATAAGCGTTTCATTTAAGAAGAAAAGGTGCAAAACTGAAGCCATTGTCCGATAAGTCACAACTGCATTCTCTTAGATGAGAATTTATTCTTCAAAATGATTAATTTATTTCCCGAATGACATGATTTATGTAAGACTGATCCAACTTGAAAGTCGATGCATATATAGAAACGAATGATAATTGTAAGTTTAAACAAATCATATTTTTGTATGTGTACATATTGAGATTATCGAAAATATTGAGGAAAAAGAGGAAAAGTACTGGTAATCGCCATTGTCTTTATTTTTTTATATATTTTTTTTTTTTGTTTTTTTTTTTAAACATATTAAAATGCAACGGAAAAAACGAGTTGCTTGTGAAATGCTCAACTGTGCCCGTAACTTAGAAAATGTTTGGGGGAAAAATGCGACAAAACAAAAAATGTTATAACATCATTTTCTCCTTTTGCCTAAATATTGTCTTTGCTACATACCCTAACTAAATACACACTTATTTATATTATTATTAATTTTGTCTTCTGCAACAAGTTTCATATCGGATTGAATTTCTAACGTAAAACCAGGCCTTGTTTGGCAATGGGTATACCATTTCCAATTATACATATATGTGCATGTATTGTTGTAATATTAAGGTAATTCACCTCTATTTGGATTCAGACGTCGAGACGTGGGAATATTTGAGGCGATGTCGTTTACACTCGGCGTTTGAAAGAGTTGATTTTTTCCTAACACGTAACGTGTTCGTGAACATCTGACATCCGACTCCGCGTTACGTAAATCTCATTAGGGGTGGACTGCCTTAATCGTAAATTTAGCGTGTCTTCAAACTTTACGTAAGGGGTTCAAGTAATATAAGGCAATGACTGAAATCTTAACAAATGTACTTTCTGCTAAGGTTGAGCAAAGTCAAGTATCCTTTCTGATCTCACGCTGCATCGCTAGGTCTAAGACCTTATAAAACGGTTCAATGACTTAGCGCGCGCATGTAACATGCAATGCCAATTTTTAACATTTCACACACCACATTTGAAAATTGATGACAAACTTTAAGAAAAAAATGTTGCAGGTGGAAGTTACTTGAAAGTCTTGAAATGTTACATGTTTTGTGTCTTTCTGTGTCGAAATTATTGTGGGAAATGGCGAAATTGCTTGTGAAAAGCAATAGCTTAATTTTCGAAAATGTTTTCCAAAGCCGTTGTCCTTTAGAGAGTCAAAAAGAGAGAGTGTGTGAGAAAAGGTTCTGGCTATCTTTATTTTCTTATTTTGCCTCAATGTTTACCCAACTTGTTTGTTAGGGATGTGAATACCAGACCTTGTTTAGAAAGAAATGGTAAAGAGTCACCAAGAACAAGGTTTCTTTTTGGTGTGCACATTCATTTGAATGTATGTTTACATAATTATTGTTATCATTTTGAACATACATGACCGATGCATGCTAAATGTACTTTTTAAGCATTATATAAACAACGTTCTAAATAAAGATTAATATAATAGTGAGGATGCTAAGATAGAGTTCTTTGTTCAACGATAATTTCTAAACTATGGCATACGCTTCTTCTCATTCGGCGTTTTTAAACCCCCAACAAATCAATCAAATCTCGTTCAGGTTTGTTTCGTTTTAGTCTGTCATACCTTTAAAATAGAACTACATGTAGTTTTTGGTGCCGGTGTAACAGGGTAACGTGTCCCCCTGGGTAACGTGTCCCCGGGGACACGTTACCCAGGGGTAACGTGTCCCACCCCCTGGGTAACGTGTCCCCCCCCATTGGAATTTTTTTTTAACATTATTGTGTATTTTCAATGCATATTTTGTTTCATAAGTATCAAATCTTTTAAAATAAGTTATTTTAAACATGAAATAAATATTTAATTTTTTTTTATTCTTTCACATTTCCAAAGAAGGAAAATATCTAATTGCATTGTGATTTTTTATTAAATCACTTTCTCGAAATATTTTCAAACTATTATTATTACCATTATTAATATTTTATGATAATACCAAAGTAAATTGCGCAGAAATAATATGAAAAAAAATTTAGAGGAGAGAGGGGGGGACACGTTACCCCTGGGTAACCTGTCCCCGGGGACACGTTACCCAGGCCTGGGTAACGTGTCCCCCCCCCCCCCCTTTGATTTTTTTCCTTTTTAATTATAATGTATATTTTAATGCCTATTTAGTTTTATGATTATTGAATCTTTTAAAATAAGCTATTTCTAACAAAAAATAAAAGAACTTAATTTTTTTCATTATTTCACTTTTCAATGAGAGGTGGGACAGGCTACCCAGGCCTGAGTAACGTGTGCCCCCCATGGATTTTTTCCTTTCTAATCATAATGTGTATTTTTATATCATTATTAATATTTTGTGATAACACCAAAGGAAATTGCGCAGAAATAATGTGAACATTTTTTAAGAGGGGGAGGGGGACATATGTTACCCCTGGGTAACGTGCCCCCCCCCCCCTTTCATTTTTTTCCTGTTTAATTATAATGTATATTTTAATGCCTATTTAGTTTTATAATGATTGAATCTTTTAAAATAAGCTATTTTTAACAAAAATAAAAGATTTTTTTTTCATTCTTTCACTTTTCAATGAGAGGTGGGACAGGCTACCCAGGCCTGAGTAACGTGTACCCCCCTTGGATTTTTTTCCTTTTTAATCATAATGTGTATTTTTATATCATTATTAATAATTTGTGACAACACCAAAGGAAATTGCGCAGAAATTACCCAGGGTCATTACCCTGGGTAACGTGTCCCCGGGGACATGTTACCCCTGGGTAACATGTCCCCGGGGACACGTTACCCAGGGGACACGTTACCCTGGGACACCGGTTTTTTTAAAAATACAACGTAATTTTGCTTCAGGGATTGATTTGGAAACTTTGCCTCATGTTCTGTGCAAGTCATGCCGAATGGAACGCTCTCCGAACAGAATAGATCTAGATGGGGATGGTCTAAAACGCGGGTTAACCCTTTTCCAAACAAGACCTGCTTTTGACGTCTTTAATCGAAAAAGCCCGGAAAAGCATTGAAACAAAAGAAGAAAATGCTGATAACCAGCATTTTCTCCTTTTGCCTCGATATTTTCTGGGCTATATAATATAGAAAGCCTATCTTTATCAACCATTTTGTTGTCTGCCGCAGCTGTCAAAGTGGAACTGTCCCGAACTTTGTCGTTTGGGAAATGATTTATTAATGAATGCGCTATCATCATATCAATAGGCCTACCATACCTTGCATTTATCGGAAAATGTAAATATCGTCGTTTTTCAACGAAAACCTCGTAACTGCAGTTTGAAACAAGCTGCAGTTACGAGGTTTTCGTTGAAAAGTGACGATATGTGATAGGCTCGTCGTTTCGTGGAAGCTGCTTTTACTTCCTTGTCGATATCGTCCCTTTTCAACGAAAATATCGTAACTGCAGCTTGTTTTAAGCTGCAGTTACGAGGTTTTCATTGAAAAGCAGCGGTATCCTAATTAAGAGGACAAAAATTAGACTGTCCCTATGATCAAGTTCTTGACCAGTTTAAATTAAAAAGATTCGCAGAGGTCAAAAACTTAATTGAATTGGAAATCAATATACTGGTTGGAAAGTAAATTAATAGAGAAAAGGAGAAAGTTGAAGATTATTTTCTTGCTATTCATTGTTTTCTCGTGAATATGCGGATTGTAAAGGAAAACACTTCGAAATGGCATTGTGCTTTTCTTTTTTTTTTTCGCAAATATGGTAAATGCAAGACTGTTCTAATTAACAAGAAACTTATTTACTAAACGACAAAATTGATGTTGGTAGAGATAGGCTATACAATCACTAGCTGTAGGCCTACAAAATGGCATAAAACATTGAGACATAGGCGTAGACATGTTCATAATATTTGGGGCCAAATGTTTGAGTGAATGGAACCCGACCGAGCGTATTGTTGCTAGGAGGTCTGCGGGCATGCCCCCCCCCCCCCAAAAAAAAAAGTTTTAATTCTAAGATGCAATTTCCCGCAATCTGGGCACTTTCGGACAGCATTTTGTACATGTATGGACCTTTCTTGAAGGAAAATATGGGTGTATTATTGGGGGTACTCGTTTTTTGGGGGACAGGGGATATGCTGCCCCCTTCTAAATTTTTGGGGGCTGCCCCCATGGTCCCCTCTTCCTATGCCAGTGTGAGACGAAAGAGAAAAGTGGTGATTATGAACATATTGTTCTTTGCCTACGCTATTTATTCTTTCCCACACCTTTTCTAGTCTATGTGAGAAGTCAAAACCACATCTTGTTTGGGAAAGAATTAAATATAGTTGTGTGTACAGTTAAACTGGGCAAAAGATAAAAAAGTTCAACGGCGGATCCAGGATTTCTTCAAGATGGGTACAACCTTCTTAAAGGGGGAGTGTGGTTCGAACCAGATTAATTTCAACAGACTAATTCATGGACAAAAAAGGGGAGCCAAAATGGCTTTTGTTTCAACCCGAACCCACCCCTAGATCCACAATTGCATTAATTTTATTCGACATCCCCAATGTCGAGATATCTAAAATAAACTCATTTGCCCTTTCCCAAACAGGGACTGACTTTGACGTCCCTATAAGAAAGAGCTATGTACAGAAATTCTACAAGAAAGAGCTACTGAAAACGTTAAATCAAGTGGAAAAATGCCGATCATCAACGTTTCGTCGCTTTTCATGAACTATCTTGTAACTGCAGCTTAAACCAAGCTGCAGAACTTTACGAGATCTTTTTTGAAAACAGCGATTTTCTCCTTTAGAAACAGACTACATTTCTGTCGTTTTGGAAAGGGTTTAGATTCCGAGATCTCGGGATTTTTTTTTAGATATTTGGAGGCTCGTATAATGGCTTCAAATATTTCAATTCGTCGGTGTTAATGCAAACCTCGTAACTCCAGCTTTGGTCAATTTGAGTTACGAGGTTTTGCAATAACACCGACGAAATAAATTCCTAATAAAAACACAACATCTCAAAACTTCTCAAAATATTGAGGTGTGAAAATAAAGAAACATCTTCACACCTACTGTTGTTTTTAAAGTACATGTTATCTGCTATAGACTTCAAAGCATTTTGGATAACCTCAAAATTATGTTTAAGCCCTTTCCCATACAAAAGAATTTCGTCGGTGTTATTGCAAAATATCGTAACTCCAGCTTAATTAAAGCTGGAGTTACGAGGTTTTGCCAGAACACCGGCGATTTAAATGTGGTTAACCAAATCCCGATTAACATTATCGATTGTTCCTATTTAAAAGCTTCAACAGAGGACAAAATGTGAATAATGGGCGTTAATAGATAATAGGATTTCTGAACAATATAGGAAAGAAAATATTAAGACAAAAGGGAAATATGCGAAATATCATATTTTTTAAATCTTGTCTCGATGTTTTCTATCAGGAACGTTTAAATCAGGTCTTTTTAGATGAGAAATAATGGATAGCCTAACTGGTCTATAGTTATAAAGCATTTATGTTGAAAAACATAGTTCACGTCTCCTTCTTTGCCCCAGTATTTTATATTAAGGTAGACTACCCGTAACGTGGTCATTTGGAGATTAATATAGCAGATTTTTTTCGAGCATCGTCGTTATGTATCCAAATTCGGACGTGATCGTAAATATTCGGCGGTGGAATGTTCTACCGTCTTATGTTTTCGACGTCGCCCGAATAATTCCGACGTCGCGCGAATCTCATTAAGGCAGTTAATCCACGTGAACTTCAACCGAATACCCTTCTACGTTGGAGAGTATTCCATTGAAGTTGAGCATGTACTCATGAGTATGTACTTACGTGTTTTTTTTTTCAAGTAACCGTGGCCAGATCTTGTTTGGGTTAGGTTTAAAAAGGCCGTGAACCCTTCAAGTAATTTAGTCAAGGTTATCTGTCGGGTTCACACGAATTAGCGTGTTATATCTTCCGAAACATAATCAAAAGGAAAGAAAATATTTTCACTTACATACTAGGCCAAAATTATTAACATTCAATTTGAACATTAACTTTTTTTTACGTTTAGTTTCTTCATGTCATTGTCTGTTTCGTATTTGATAAACCCTTCCGCATGCAGGAAATATTTGGAAAAGACAACGAATAAAATGCTGATAACCAGCCTTTTCTCCCTTCCCCCAATGATTTCTGTCATGCATTAACCCATTTTGTCTCCCCAGAAGATAAAGTCGTTTGAAAACGTTGTGAAAAATGAAGAAAAATGAAATAAGAGAATCAGAGACTTGTAATTTCATTTAACCCTTTTCCAAAAGGCAAAATTTTAGGGTGATTCACTTCAAAAAATGCCACAAATGACAAAATGGAAGTTATTACAGATAGGATTTGTGTAAAATATGGCATAGAAAATATTGAGACAAAAGGAGAAACTGATGGTTATCAGCAGTTTCTTCTTTTGTTTCAATGTTTTCCCAAGTCTTTTTCATTAGGGACGTCAAAACCAGGTATTGTTTTGGAAAGGGTAAATGTCATTGTTTGACTTCAAAATTTCCTTTTTTCAGACTGTCACAAGTCTACACATTACCAGACGGCTAAAATATAGACTCGCCCGATTTGAAAGATTTTACAGACGACAATGTCAAGAGAATCTTTCTGTGTAGAAAATATCGTGTAAAATGAAGAAATTGCTTGTCAAAAGCAATTTCTTCATTTTCCACAATGTTTTCCAAAGCCTTTATGCTATCTCGTAGGGCTTCAAAAAGCGTCAATGCATGGTTGTGGGATAAATACGAAACTCGTTTGGCCGTTTTAAATATTGCAAACGTTTGATGATGCAACCTATTTAATTTCATGTGACTGCAATGTTATCTTCAAAAGAATGTTGACAGATAAAAATTGATTTCAGAAAATGGGCGGACCTACAAACCGATACACATACAATGAAAGTTTATGATCTACACCAAAGTCCAGTTAAGCCTTACTAGATTCCTAGATCTACATTCTCCATCCGTCCGTCCGTCCGCCCGGGCCAACGTCCGGGAGTTTATGTGGTTCAATCCGTCCATAATTTATATGAAATAAGAACAATTCCACTCAAACCATGCCATTGTATGTGGCACTTTTCTTCATAAAATTCAAAGAAAAAAAAAAACAAAAAAAAACACTTAATCCTGAAACGTTGGCGTGTCCGTCCATCCGTCCTAACGGACGTCCACTTTTCTTGTGAGCGCAACTCCTTTTAAGTTTCTGGCTGGATCTTTTTGAAACTTGGTCAATGTTATCACCTCAATTGGTAGATGTGAAAGATTTTATGGTTCATTGATTTTTGCCTGAGTTGTGCTCCCTTAAAACTTACAGTTGGCGCCACATCTTATGGCACAATTATGTTTATATTTTGTTCAAATGTAATTGAACGTTAAACAAAACATAAACACGTGCCATACGATGTGGCGACAACTGTAGTCTCTGCGGCGGCGTATAGGCCTATTGTGACCATGGCACTCTTGTTGACAATTTGAATGTTGCTGCACGCCCAAATTCAGTTTAGAGGCGCCACTAGGGTCTGAAATGGTCGAAAAATTCATGTCTTCAGAAACGTTTCCCATATTGATATCTGAAAACAAGTATATCTGACGTCACATATTTCGATGTTTTTGGATGCAATATGATCTTTCCATCGGAATTGTTGAGCATCGAAAATGGGTAGTTTCAATCGCTTTTTTAAGAATATCGGGTATCTTTTGAATTAGAATTTGAATCTTTTTAGAGGGAAAGGAAAACTGCTTCGAGTTGTTAATCAATGCCAATAATCTAGTTAACGATATGCCGTTTAGATTTCAGCTTCTGAAGTGTCCATCTCTACAGAATTTTAAACTGAAACAAATTAAATTTCCGTTACCAACTTGAAATTTCCGTTGTATGTATACGTGTGTCTTTTGTTCTGTCCTTCAAACGTGTGGATAGAAAAAGTATCATCTTTTGTGATAAAAGAGAAGTATCAATGCGTGAGAATCTCGAACTTTATTGAACTTGTGATATGCAATGAAATATTTTAGTTGCATTAACTGTAAAATACAATCGTACGTTTTCTGTAACAACGATCACATTATTATGAGAAAACAATATCAAAGACGACTTAGAAATATAGCAACTTCAAATTGGTAAAATCAGGTACCGAGTATTTACGCTTTCGCCACGTTTTGAGACATGTACAGCTGCATTTACCTTACTAAATTTCCGTTACCTATTGGTAACGGAAAATTTACTCATTGAAAACAGACTTTTTTATGAGTAGCTCTCGCAATTTTTTTCTGGAATACACCAAAATTCGTAGGACATGTATATTTTACAGATATTTGTCAGTTGTAGAGGTAAGTGCATAGTGATAAACATTGCCGAAATACCATGTGAAAATGCAAATACCTTCCCTACTTTAAATATGAAATATGTCTTCAAAACATGAACACTGAACTGTGTTTACAGTATCATGTAGTAAGTTCAATGATATGATCATCATACATTACGTTATAGATCATTAGCACCAAATTGCGCACCTGTTTTCCATTAAATTTAATTTTGGTATCGGAAATTTCAAAAAAGGTATCGGAAATTTGGTATCGGAAGTTTCAAAATTATCACATTTTGTCCTGTGTTTTCTATTATATTGTCATTATGTACAAATACTTTAGCAGTATACCATTTCCCTGATAGCATTAACACTTTAATCTATGAATTATTAAACCATATTGCCAAAAGAGCACTTAGTTTAGTATAACGGAAATTTCATGTTTTTACTTTTGATGGGGGGTACCTCGCTATTGCAGCATTTAGCAATTTTATTTCGTAAAATATCAACCTGGTTTGTGTCATTCTCAAAAAATAATTATATGAATCAAAGTGTAAGGAAAATGACGACGAAATCTATCGGAAAAACTGTGTTTAAACCAAGTGTCAAATTAAGGTAACGGAGATTTCTTCAATCTTTGGAATTTTGGCGACACTTGCTTGACCTTAATTATTTTTGTTTTTATGACGGACAAATAATAAAAGATGTACTTTTCAAAAACTTAGGTCATTGACGGATGTTTTTAA
Organism: Fragum sueziense; assembly: GCA_963680895.1. Lineage (NCBI taxonomy): Eukaryota > Metazoa > Mollusca > Bivalvia > Cardiida > Cardiidae > Fragum > Fragum sueziense. Next base: position 39,802,240 of record OY804593.1, on the reverse strand, counting down.
ATGCATATACAGTGGATAAAATGTATCTATTTGTGAGAAAGTACCACATTTATTTACTCTACTGCGTCTGGCGACATAACGGAAATTTAAAAATAGGACCTTATTTTTGATATTTTGAAGAAACGGGTTGTTTGGGGATTTGCCAAGCCTGCATTTCCGCTTAAAAATGAACGGATGAAAAATCATTTACGAGAAGGTCGTAATTTTGATTAATTACAAATTCGAGGGGGCAAAAAGTTCGCTTTGTCGTCGTCGTCATCATGATCAGCAGCAGACAAAAGAAAAAATGCTGATAACCAGAAGATCTAGATCTATTTACTCCTTTTCCTTCAACATGCCTACTTTTTAGCTAACACATTAGGCCTATTTCTAATCATTAGTTTGTTGACTGCAGCAGATTTTGATAAGGAGCAGTCATTCTATATAGACTTCAAATGCCGTTTGGAAAGGGATAGTTTTGGACATAGATCTAGCTTGCGATCGTTTTGAAACGCATTACCAAGTGGCAAAATTTTGGACTGTTCCAAATTCAAAGATCATGCAGACGAAAATTTTCAGGAAAGGACATATGAGATTTTAGGCCTAGGCCTACATTCTTTGATCGTTTTGGGTAGAACGCATTGTTGGAAATGAAAACGTCATTAGTAGAAAATGCTCGGAAAGACATTCGGACAAAAGAAGCCTTCAAAAATATTTTTTCATCGATTGATAGCCTAAATTGTAGGCTACACAAATAGACCTAGATGTTTATCAACAACAATAATTACTTATTAATTATGCCTTAAAAATACTTTTTTGTGACGAGCAATTCTCTCATTTCCAACAATGTTTTTTACCCAAAATAGATTCTAGATCTAAACAAAAAAGCTTTAAATTCAATTCACTTGAAATTGTCGTCTTCAACATCTTTGATTTAAGACCAGTGTAAAATTTTCCCGTTAAAATCCACCAAACTCAACACAGCGACAATGCCGTACCCAATTCAAGGGAGATAACTGCGAAGGAGATTGAAAATCCACTGAGTTTTAGCTTACAAAGGTAGATCAATTATTGAATGTAAATTCATTTTAAAAACCGAGAGCATCGAACGAGAACGAGATTCTAATAGTACATAGTGTATGAAAATTTAATCTTGAGAAAAGGTGAGTTCAAAAAGGATTTTGATCCTACTTCCGTGTTTTGATTCGCACCATTTACTTTTCGTTCCAAATGTTGTCAATTTTTTAGACATCTTGTTAAACAATAGCCACACACTAGGGTCTTTGTGCTTAAATGCCTATCTAATGAGACATGATTTTGTGTTTTTATACCCCTCATCTTAAACACCTACAGCAAAGTAAAGGAATTATTTTTGACAAAAGAATTAGAATTTGTTAAATAAAGATATTATCTAATACAGTATATCTATATATACTGCCCAACTCCCCTTTCGGGTATTACTGGCAGGTTATCTAGAATGAGACTGAGAATAATCAACAGTAAGAAGTGCATCCTATAAATTTTATGCCTCCATCACATTGAAAAAATTCTTTTTAACAACAGCCTATAGGAGCAACAGAATGACAAGATTTCCAACATACTGATTCTACAACCCATGTATGCAAGTAGATAAGATAATGACACACAACTTTGAACATCTTTTTGATACAAGCTATCCTCCACCAACATGAATCTTGATCAAGGTTAGTTCTGAGTTTATCAACATTTTTAACATACTCTATAGATTTTTTTCTAGAAAATCTTTTTTAGCTCGCCCGGGACGATAGTCTCGGAAGAGTTATTGTCATTATATATAAGTCCCCCGGATGTTGGTGTCGGCTTCAGTGTCCGCAAAAATTTTAACCTGGCCCATATCCCATGCCCTATTAGAGATACAGCCTTCATATTTTACCTATGGGTACCTCTTACCAAGACCTTTCATCTGAGACCACGACCTTTGACCTTGTGACCTTGACCTTGGAGTTTGACCTACTTTTTGACAGTTTTTTAAAAAAAAACAAACTAACCTGGCCTTTATCTTATGCCCTATAACAGATACAGCATTGATATTATATCTGAGGATACCTCTTACCAAGACCTTTCATTTGGGACTATGACCTTTGACCTTGTGTCTTTGACCTTTGAGTTTGACCTACTTTTAAAAACTTTAATTTAGCCTAAAAAACTTTAACCTGGCCTATATCTTATGCCCTTTTTACACATAAAGCCTTGATTAATCCGGGTCTTCTCTGATGTAAATACGCTCTTTGATATTTTGATTTTTCGCTATTTTCGAAAATCAAAATATCAAAGAGCGTATTTACATCAGAGAAGACTCGGATTAAGCCTTGATATTTCACACATGGACAACTCCTACCAACACGGTTCACATTTGACCACGAACTTTGTCCTTGTGACCTTGACATTTGAGCTTGCACATACAGCCTTGATATTTCACACATGGACACCTTCTACCAACACCATTCACATTTGACCATAACATTGTGACCTTGACCTTTGAGCTTGACCTACTTTATAAAACTTTAACCTGGCCTCTATCTCATGTCCTTTTACACATACAGTCTTGATATTTCACACATGGACACCTACTACCAAACCTTTCACATTTGACCATGTCCTTAGACCTTGTGTCTTGTGACCTTGACCATTGAGTTTGACCTACTTTAAAAAAATCTTTAATCTGGCCTATATATCATGTCCTATTACACATACAGCCTTGATATTTCACACATAGACACCTCCTACGAACACCGTTCACATTTGTCCATGATCTTGTGACCTTGACCTTTGAGTTTTACCTACTTTTAAAAAACTTTAACCTGGCCTATATCTCATGTCCTTTTACACATACAGCCTTGATATTTCACACATGGACACCTACCAACACCATTCACATTTGTCCATGACCTTGTGACCTTAACCTTTGAGCTTGACCTACTTTTAAAAGACTTTAACCTAGCCTATATCTCGACATGTTCTCTTACACATACAGCCTTGACATTTCACTTTGACTATGACCTTTGACCTTGACCTTGACCTACTTTTGAAAACTTTAATCTGGCCTAATATCTTATGTCCTATTACACATACAGCTTTAATATATTAGAAATATATTTCACACATGGACACCTCCTACCAACACTGTTCACATTTGACCATGACCTTGGACCCTGGGTCTTTGACCTTAGAGTTTGACCTACTTTAAAAAAACACATACATTTAAATTTTTACACATACAGCCTTGATATTCTACCTCCTGTCAACACCGTTTACATTTGACCATGACCTTGGAGTTTATCCTATTTTTCAAAACCTTTAACTTGGCCATTATCTTGCACATATTGATACCTCCTGCAAAGGATTTTCATTTTGGACCATGATCTTTTACCTTGACCTAAGATATTTTTACCTTGACCTAGGAAATGACTTTTCTTTGTGGCAAGCTCTCGTTAGGGCAAGCTTTATTGTCCATGGACAATTCTTGTTAGAAAGGTATGATTAAGATTAATTAATCCATTACCACACAATGACACTTTTCGACTCCCTATAAAATATTGGCTTTGCAAACATTATTGAAAGTGACGAAATAAATTCCTTGTGAATTTGTCACAAGAAATTTTTTCATTTCCCATAACTTTTTTACACAAAAAAGAAGAAAAAAATCCACTCAGTCAATTGAAATTGGCGTCTGCAATATCTTTGAATTCAGACAAGTCTTTGATTTCCCAAACGGCCAAAATTTGGATTATTCCATTTTTTGGCTGTTTCAGATGACAAAATGGATTCTAATAAACTAAAGATATAATTCTTGTACTATTTAGCGCTCAACACATTGAGACAAAAGAAGAAAATGCTGATTATCAGCATTTTCTTCTTTTGTCTCAATATTTTTCTGAAGCCATTTTTAGCTTGACTTTTCGAAGAAAATGAGAGCTTATACTGTCACTCGGGTGTCGGCGCCGGCGTTGGCGTTGCAACCAAGGTTAAAGTTCTTTCAAACATCAATAACTTCCATACTATCAAAGGGATTCAACCCAAATTTGGAATACTTATTCACCATCACACCCTCTACCTTACTATTAGGGCCCATGAGCCTGGGACCACTCTATTTGGAGTTATGCCCCCTTTGTACTAAGCAACTTAGAAAGTCGAGCGCGCTGTCTTCGGACAGCTCTTGTTATCTATTGGGGATGCCAAATCTATTCATTATTTGGTAAAGAGATAAATATGTTCAGGTATGGCTGTCATCTCGGAGAAGTATATTGCCAGCATAAGTCAAAGGATCGGATCAGAATGGCCTTTGTTGGGGATCAGTCTGCTGTTCAGTCAGGCACAAATCGACCAGCTCCTGGAGGCCCATCCTCGCAACATGTCCAAGTGTGTATTAATGATGCTGACAAAATGGAGAGACGCTGTCACAGCATATGATGGAATAAACCCTTGGAATGTGTTGAAGAAGGCCTTAGAGGATATTGGACGTTTTGATCTGGCGAAGGAGCTTGAGAAAGCATCTTGTTCTACAGGTATTTCTGGTATTCACTATTCAATATTTATTATATTTCAAGATAGTTAACCCATTACCAGACGGCAATAGTTTAATAAGGCTGCTCCAATATGAAAGCTGCTGCAGACGACATAATTTTTTAGTCTTTAGGGGTAAAAAACATTGCGGGAAATGAAGAAATATTGCTTGACAAACTAGCATTTGCTCCTCTAACAGGTTACAGATTGAAGGATAAGAATGACTGTTGCATTTAAGAGATGCATACTGCAGAATTAGATCAGTTTGGTATCCGAAAACAGATTGATTTAGGTCCATGTTCAGTGGTATACATGTGGATAAGAGCCTAAGTTGTGACAGCTTTTCAAAGTGAAATACATCACTTATCATTCTTTAAACCATATGTTGCAGGTACTCATTTGAATTGTCTCATTGAGACAATTAGAATGGCTACCCACAACATAGGGTTTGGATTTTAAATAACAGCATTGGAGTGCCTTTACTCCTTATTATCTGTTGCCCTGAAAGATGTTGTTGCAGGGTCACCACCAGAACAAATTGTGAAGCTATTGTGGACCATTGGTGGATAATCACGTGATACAACAATTTCAGAAAATTTTCAATAAATGTGTTAATATATATGCTACAGATTTGAAATCAGTTTAAAGCAGAGCCAGAAGAGAAGGTTGACAGACACCATGCATTAGATGGACATGAAGGATTTTTGAAAAATTGGCTGATAAAAAAAAATATTGAAGATCAATCAAAATTTTGGTTGATCTTCAATAACTGTTTTATCAGTTGATTTTTCAAAAATCTACCACGTCCAGCTTATTCCTGGCATTTCCCCAACTTTTTCTGCAACAAACTGAATTAAAAATTTTCAACTATTAACAAAAATATGATCGATTAACTGAAATTCAGAGTCATATGATTAACCACCGTCATAATGTAGACATGGTTTTATGATGGAAAAAATAAGAAGAAATTTTCCTCAGAATGAGAAATTTCTTCTTTTCCGAAAATGTTTAAGATTTTGGTACATATTACACCATAAAATCTCATTATTCCAAAATACGACATTTTTTTTAACTGTCTTATGGGAAAGGCTGTGAAAAACATTGAAGGAAAAGAAATAAAATGCTGATCCCAACATTTTCTCCTGATGTCTTTAGATTTTTACAAACACCCTTTTTGTTGCCTAAAGCATCTTTGAAGGTATAGTAGTCGAAATATTTGCCATTTTGGAAAGCATCAAGGAAGTTTTTTAAGATGAATGGAAATAACAACAATTTATTTCAAGAGCCGCATGCGATTTAAGCTAGAAGTTGTCTTCTGGAAGAAGAAGAGCTAGTCTGGTTCCAGCCTCTGATACACGACGCAGTATTTTTTCTACTACGTAGTGTATCAGAGGCGCGAACCAGACTCTTCTGGAAGAGCTCTACTGGCCTAAATCGCACACGGCTAAGGTATCCAACCCCTCATTAGTACCAAAGAGCCAGAGGTAAAATTTGAAAAAGTGCCAGTAATTCCTAAACTGTGTTACATTTCCATTCCAAATACATATGCATTTTGTACAGCTTAGAATTTTAAATTAATGCATACTTATGGAAATATTCGACAAAGTGTTCAAATTTCATCTCCCTTGCATATGAATATGGAGTAAAATACTATTAAATACTATTTGTAAATTATTTTCTTCTTGAAGCATATTTTTGAAATCCGTGATGATGAATCAGCTTATGTGAAGTGTATTTACAAGTGTGTCTAATTTGATGCATTTTGTATCGCTAGAAGGTGGTGTTTTTGATGAGGATCTGTAAACCTTAGGATGTATCTACAGCTAAATGAGATTTGACGAATTTCAACAAGTTGCTTTCCAAAGCCTTTTATCTTCCATGTTGTCAAAAATGTCACTATGTCATGATTTATGTGGGAAGGAGTGAACTATTATATTTTGTTTTCCCAGTAGGGGTAGATGATGCATTAGATGAAAGAATTCTAAACAGCCTAGAAGAACAAATCTGTGCTATTAATTTTGGTTCTCAGCTCACAGATATAAACAGAATATCAGGTATGCTTTATCCTATTATCAGACTGCAAAATTTAAATTTTAGACTGAATTTGATTTGAAGCACATAAGGTGGAAAACATTGACCAGGAAATTTGCTGAATGTAGATTGTATAGAAATTAGATGTAGCTGATATTGTAAGTATTAAAATATCAGCTGACTTTAAAAAGATCCAGTGAAAACCATGATATTATGGGACAGGGTATTTCAGAATTCTCTGCTTTACAATAATTAGCTCACCTGAGCATGAAGTGCTCGAGGTGAGTTATTGTGGCCATTTTTTGTCCGGCGTCCGTCCGTCCGTCTGTCAACATTTGGGGTGTTTACTCTCTAGCATCCACAAAAGTTAGACAATCTTGATCAAACTTGGCCAAAACAAGTAGGAGCATAAGTTCTCGGACAAGTTCGATTATGGGCTTGATCGGACCAGAATGTGCTGAGTTATCTGTCCTTGAATGTCAAAAAATGCTGTTTTGAAGTTTGTTTACACTCTAGCATCTACAATTATTGATCAATCAAGACAAAACTTAGACATAATATTAGAGACCATAAGATCTCGGATGAGCTCGATTTTCAGTCTGATCCAATCAGAAAGTCTAGAGTTACGTGCCCTTGAACTTGACAAAATTGCCATTTTCAGCTGCTGTTAATCTAAGGGAAGTAACACTTGACAATACTTTTCTTTAGTAGTGTCAAGAGTTACTTCCCTTAGATTACAATTATTTATAAATCAAGACAAAACTTGGACAAAATGCTGGGGAGCATAAGATCTTGGATGAGTTTGATTTTCAGTCTGATCTGATCAGACAGTCGAGAGTTATGTGCCCTTGAATTTGACAAAATTGCTGTTTTCGGCTGTTTTCGACCTTGTTAACACTCTAGAATCTACAATTATTTAATCAATCAAGACAAAACTTGGACACAATGTTGGGGAGAATAAGATCTCAGATGAGTTCGATTTTCAGTCAGGTCTGACCAGAAAGATGAGAGTTATGCGCCTTTGAATTGGGCAAAATTGCCATTTTTGACTGTTTTTGACATTGTTTACACTCTAGAATCTACAATTATTAATAAATCCAGACAAAACTTGGACAAAATGTTGGGGAGCATAAGATCTGGGATGAGTTTGATTTTCAATCTGATCTGATCAGAAAGTCGAGAGTTATGTGCCCTTGAATTAGACAAAATTGCCACTTTCGGCTCTTTTCGACCTTGTTTACTCTCTAGAATCTACAATTATTAATCAATCAAAATAAAACTTGGACACAATGTTGGGGAGCATAAGATCATGGATGAGTATGATTTTCAGTCTGATGTGATCAGAAAGTCGAGAGTTGAGTGTCCTCGAATTTGATGAAATTGCCGTTTTTGACTGTTTTCAACCTTGTTTACACTCTAGAATCTACAATTATTGACCAATCAAGACAAATCTTGGACACAATGTTGGAGACCGTAAGATCTCAGATGAGTTTGATTTTCAGTCTGATTTGACCAGAAAGTTGAGAGTTGAGTGTCCTCGAATTTGATAAAATTGCCATTTTTGACTGTTTTCAACCTTGTTTACACTCTAGAATCTACAATTATTGACCAATCAAGACAAATCTTGGACACAATGTTGGAGACCGTAAGATCTGAGATGAGTTTGATTTTCAGTCTGATTTGACCAGAAAGACGAGAGTTATGTGCCCTTGAATTTGATAGAATTGCCATTTTTGTCTGTTTTCGACCTTGTTTACACTCTAGAATCTACAATTATTGAAAAAAAATGTTGGGCACCACAAGAGCTTGGATGAGTTTGATTTTCACAACGTTATTGACCATTAGTTCATATTCAGTCTTAAAGTCATAAATATCAATGGAATTGAACATAAGTGTTGCTCATATCATTTTGGTTCAGGTGAGCGATATAGGACCATCATGGTCCTCTTGTTTTCTTATTGTTTACGCTTTAACAGAATCATTAAAGATTTTCTACAAGTGTTGCGTAACATAATTCAATGCGGTAATATAGGCATTTAGGAGCTGATTTGGTGCGGTGGTAAGGCACTGGACTTGTATTACAGGAATCGCTGGTTCGATCTTCGCCACTTGTTTCAGATGAGACTTTAAACTGAGGTCAAGTTTCCATAATAGTGACCTTAGCTGCTGCGTTCGACATAAAACTCTAATTCAACCATAGCTGTTGGCATCTGCATAATGCCTTTACTTTAGTTAATATGATTTTGGACATGTTTTTATGCCCCCGTATCGAGAGATCGGCAGGGTGCCCACTGGTCAGGGAAAAGTCAGTGAAGTTTGTATTTTCTTCAAGGTCAGGGAAAAGTCATGGAATTTCGAAAAATGGTCAGGGAAATCTTAAAAGTTTAAAAAGTCAGGGAAAAGTGAGGGAATTTTGAAATTTTCTTTTGCTCAAACAAAATAAATAGAGGAAAATGAAATAAAGTGAAACAGATAATCATAGCTATGGCATTTTTCAGGTTTTAATTAACAAACCAGTTGTTCTTTTAAACATGACTCTGTACTAATCATTTTATCATTTTAATGTTGAATAAAGGCTTAACATTTGAAATAGATCTTCTATTGAAATCCAATGCTCTTAGGACTAAATCTGTAAGCAAGAGGAAAGAAGCTGACAGTGAAGAGAAGAATGTTGAACATCTTCAGATGAGGTTAAAGAAATATTGATGTTACATTATGTGGTGTGGTATGTGTATTAATACTTGCAGAGCTGCAAGAACTGTGAACCATTTGGTTTTAATTGCTTTTGAGTATGATGACGAGTGTAACATGATTTAAGTCATATATGCCATCTCCTTCCAAATCACTTAGATATTATCATTGTCTTCTTTCAAGAGACATTTTGATGTCAAGTGAATAAAGCTCTCAAATATATCCATTATCACCTGTTTCCTACAAACATTCATTACCGTAGTTGCACTTGTACCAAATCAATTTTAGCACAAAGCTGGTTTTAAAATGCTCTAAAATTACAACACTTGAGCAGGCAATATGTCAAAAATGTATGTTTAATTGTGCTTATGATAAACTGTCCATACATGCACAGAGGTATCCAGTTTTGTCCAGAAAATGACTGAAAAGAACTAGGAAACAGGATAAAATTTTAAGTGAAGATAAATGTGAAAGGCTATCAGTGCAGGAAATTTTGATTGGAAAGTATCTAGATAAGTAAGGGCCTTATTAATTGGTCAGTTAATATTTAAAATGGAAAAAGTTTGGAGTGGAAGCAAATCTGTCCTTTAAACACCTTTCATGAGAATGATGCAATCAGGAAGCTAATTTATAGACAAAGACTGAAGTAGTATTTCTCTGACTCTCATTTTCTCTTATGTATTGAGGTGTACACTTTAAAGTTTAAGTCATAACTTCAACCATGAGTAATAATGTTTCAATTGTTGTCAAAGAAAGTGTATTTTACTATTTCAAGCAGGACAAATTATTTTTTCTCTTCATCATGTATAAAAAGTTCAGCATTTTCAGGATTCTACAAGGACATGTAAGTTCAACAATCACATCAGAATTGTTATTGTAAGAAATCTTGATAAGTAGCGGATGGATCGGACGGCTTTAGGGGAGAATGGGGCCGTTTAGCGCGATAAAAGGTCAGGGAAAAATGAAATTTGGTCAGGGAAAAGTCAGTGAAAAGTCAGGGAATTTTATTCCAGATGAAGGGTGGGCACCCTGATCGGGGACATTGTTTTACTCGTGTCCGTCTGTCTGTCCATCCGTCTGTCCGAAAACTTAACCTTTGCCTTTTCTCCAAAAGTATTTGACATAGAAAGCTCAAATTTGGTATGCGACAGGATCAATGATATCTATATGTTTTATGCGATTAAACCTTCTTCAAGATCATCTGTTAACCCTTATCAACCCTTTACTTTGCGCAAAACTTAACCTTTTACTCCGAAAACTTAACCTTTGCCTTTTCTCCAAAAGTATTTGACATAGAAAGCTCAAATTTGGTATGCATCTTCATTTTGATGATATCTATATGTTTTATGCAATTTGACCTTCCTCAAGGTCATCTTTTAACCCTTATCAACCCTTTACTCTATGAAAACTTAACCTTATACTCCGAAAACTTAACCTTTGCCTTTTCTCCAAAGTATTTGACATACAAAGCTCAAAGGAGGGGTTTCCATAAGGCCATTTTCCTGGGACCTAAATTTTCCAATGAAATTTTTACCACAGATAGATACACTAAGGGGACGTGTTTTGCCGAAAAGTATGAATCGAACGGACCTTTGGTTTGGTGTATATTGTATATTGAAAGTGGTTGGGGCAATTCTTTTCAGGCGCTACCCAAGGTCCTTATAAATCAATGTTCTATCTAAATGTAAATAATTGGCGATTTTTTAAAACATTATGTTTTGTATATGAGCCCATGTTAAGATGACATTAAATCCATTGGCTTGCTTATTATAAATATTAAAATATTTGGAATTTTATGTAATTTTTCAATTTTTTGTATATTTTCATCTCCCAACTTTGGGCAAAACATCAACACGTTTTCATAAAGCGACATAATGGAATAATATTTTAGGTGAGAACTTGTTAATAAATCGTTATTGCAAAATTATGAGGAATTTTTGATAGCTAGTCGGGTAAATGAGTTACGGGCCCTTGAATGCACGAAAACCCATGACAAATTGTGGAATGAATAACAAAATACATTTTTTCTGACTTTCTTTCATGCAGAAAGGCAGAAATGTTTAATTTGCTTAAATTATAGCTGGCCTCAGCAAACAGTACTACAAATAAGCTTTTGCTGTCAGTTTCGTCTGTTGTCCGTCCGCCTGCCTGTCTACCAGTCCATAACATCAGGTTTACACTCTAGAATCCACAAATATAATCCGATCTTCACCAAACTTTGTCAAAATGCGTATGGCCATAAGTCCTTGTGTTGGATTAATTTTGGACGGAATTGCTGCAGAAAGTGCTGAGTTATGTGCCCTTGAATGTCAAAAAATGCATTTTTTTGACAATTTTTGCATTTAAAAATTTTCAAATATTACCTAATCAAATGCAAAACCAAGTGAAAATGTTTGCATTTATAATATCTTGGGTGAGTGTGATTTTCATCCAGATTGTAAACGTATATTTTGAGTTATCCGCCCTTGAATTTGACAAAATTGCATTTTTCGGCTTTATTTTCCCTTTAGCATCCACAAACATGGAGCAATTAAGACCGATAAAGGACAAATTATTTCTGTCTATAATATATAAGATGTGTAAGAATTTCAGCCAGATTGAAAATATTTATCCTGAGTAATCCGCCCTTGAATTTAACAAAATTGCCGTATTAGCCCTAGATTTGCACGAAAACCCACAAATTTGCCTAATTCAAGGGCAGATAACTTGGGAAAAGCATTTCAAATGATGCCAAAACTTTAACCTATAAAAGATCTAATGGACATCAACAATTTGTCCAAGTTTTAATTTCATGTTTTACATATTGGTGGATGCTAAAGAAATCAAAGTACTGAAAGTACTGTTGGAAAGCAAATTTGCTGATTATGTCTAAAGGCCTTTCTAGTTGTTAGCAATATGAATTACACGGAGTTGGATAAAAGTAATTAATTGAATTTGATTCTTTAGAAAGTTACAAAATACAAATTATGAAAGGATAATGTCTGTTCCATATCAGCAAAATATACTGAACAAAAGAGAAAATTTTACGCTACAAGATTTTTTGTTTCTGAAAAAGTATCGAACTAAAAGCCTGATTTTATTTTTACAATATTTCCATGGCATTCGGCAATCGTTTTGTCGAAGTTTCATTGCCTTGTCTCCTTTAATGTCAGAGATACGGCCCTTAATGCATTTACAGCTAATTTCATCTAATGCCACATACGCGCGATAAACGATTCATTATTTTTACGGAATTGGTCATATCCGGGTTGCCAAAAAACCACAAAACATCTCTCTTACATGTATCACTTGTAGCAAGCTCTAAAATAAAGGTCTAATCTGTCAATTTTGTGAATTACCCCCCTTTGACATAAACAAATAGGGAATTTAAAATGTCGAATTCTCCCAGCCGAAAACGACTATAAGGCATTCTAGCACTCTATATGTTCTCCTATACCCAATGTCATGTTCTGAAGTAGGTTTTCTTGTATAATAGACTAGTGCGACAGGTCACGGTTCATAAATCTATTTGATGTACAGGCCCGTAGGAACAGGGGGGGGGGCTAGGGGGGGGGGGGCTAAGCCCTCCAATGTTGGCCAAAAATGCCGAATTTTCTTGACTGTAAATCAAATAAAATAACCATCTTACCGGCTATCAACGAATTCATTCAATTTCGCAGTTTTTGTTCCACTTAAAACTTCTCTTTATCAATGTATATTGAATGCACGTGTGCTTAATCGCTGTATATTGAATGCACGTGCGTCGTCATCGATTTCTCCGCATTTTGTGGGAGCCTCGTTTTGAAAATGTCGATTTGTTACTATTTTTAGTAACAATTCACATGTATACAATGTTAATTTCCCATAAACCCATTGTTTGCCTCCGGAAGTTAATCAGAGTCTTCTCTGATGAAAATTCGCTCTTCGATATTTGGATGTCGCTATTTACATCGGAGCGCTGTCCAATTCAAAAACAAAAGAAAATTCCGACACAAGTTATGTCGCTGTGTCGGAATTTTCTTTTGTGTTTGACTGGGACAGCGTTCCGTTGTAAATAGCGACATCCAAGTATCATCGAGCGAATTTTCATCAGAGAAGTCTCGGATTACCGGAAGTGTTCTGCGGGTACGGACTAAAACATAAATGAAAGGAATCTATACCCTAATTAGAAAGCATTTGATCTCTGAAAACTACATGTCTTACTTGCTAAAACATGTGTTCCGTCACTACTTTATCCCTTTCCCAAATAAGACCGGGTTTGACAGCCCGAAAAGAAAATGTTCGGGGGAATATTGGGATGAAAGAAGAAACTGCTGATAATCAGAATTTTCTACTTTAACCTCGATATTGTCTTTGGTATTACCTACAAATAGTTCTAATTTTATCTAGGTATGTACCAATTTTGTCGTCTGCTACGGCTTTTTTTTTATTTTGACCAATCTGAAATGTTTCTATTTGGGAAATGGTTAACATACCATCAATGTAAATTGATTTGATTCTATGTAGGCCTATTCATCTAGATCTAAATCCACGGTGGGTAACTCACATGACTTTAGGGAAGCGTTAACACCGAAAAAATCGTCCGCTTCAAGGTATGTTTTGTTTAATTTCTCAGCTTATACCCTATTGATTTTGATGAAATAAAGTGCACGGAACGCGCCCTTGAGAGGGCTATTCCCGGCTCTAACTCACTCTGCTCCAAATCCAGTGGTTTCTTCAAACATTCGAGCCAAAGTGTTTGTAAGTGCAAAACGAAAGTGGGAAGCATTCACATGCACCGAAGAAAACTTTCGCTTGAATGTTTGAAGAAACAAGTTACAAACGGGAATAGCCCTCTCAAATGCGCGTTCCGTGCACTTTATCTCGTCAAAATCAGAGTATAAGCTGAGAAATTAAACCAAACATACCTTGAAGCGGACGATTTTTTCGGTGTTAACGCTTCCCAAAAATCACATGGGTTATCCACCGTGATATCTATAGATTAAAAAGTTAACACCGTTTTTTAAACCAAGTGGTGAAAGGATTGCTAGTCTGATTTCTATGCATTTTGAGCATACCATCACATATTCTGGTTTCCCAGATTTCTACTTTCGCTTTGAAATGCCTATAGCTACACGCGAATACTAGCAAGGCCTATTAGACAAGATGTCTATGTCATTAACCTCAAAATAATCACTTAGGTGATCAATCAATTATTGTGAACGCGATTAAATGCATGGCTTATCGAATATCATTGTTTAGTTTCGGACATTAAAACGTGTAAGAATTTGGGCATAGAAAGATTCTAAAAATAGACGTGTCCTAGTTCCTATTTTTAGCGCTTGAAGTGGGTCGCATATTTCATAGTTCAGTAAACTTGACTGACCCATTTTCAACGAAAGATATTGGACTGGCTATTGAACCGTAATGAAAGCAAATTACTACGTGATCGTTTCTCCTCTTTTAACACATGTTTAATTGGATGTTTTATCATCGGTCATACAATTGAATATCTTGTGTACAACTATAGAATTCAATATTGAAAATTCGAAAGGTTGTTCTTGTCATTGATCTTTGCTTTTGATAGAACTATTTATAGTGAGGAGGACCGGGAGATGTTGTGTGGTATGCAGAGAATGTTAAAGTGCAGAGAAGCACGACTGGAAAGAAAAGCAAATTTTGCAAATTTGCTGTCCAAAAATGAAGTCAAAAATAGCAATTTTGCCAAATTCAAGGGCGGATAACTCAAAATTTGCGTTTTCGATCTGTATGAAAATCACACTCACGTAAGATATTATAAATGCAATTATTTTCACTTGGTTTTGCATTTGATTGGGTAATATTTGAAAATTTTTGAATGCAAAAATTGTCAAAAATAGCATTTTTTGACATTCAAGGGCACATAACTCAGCCCTTTCTGCAGCAATTCTGTCCAAAATTAATCCAACACAAGGGCTTATGGCCATACGCATTTTGACAAAGTTTGGTGAAGATCGGATAATATTTGTGGATTCTAGAGTGTAAACCTGATATTATGGACGGGCAGACAGACAGACGGACGGACAACAGACAAAACTGACCGCAATAGCTTATTTGTAGTACTGTTTGCCGAGGCCAGCTATAATTTAAGCAAATTAAACATTTCTGCCTTTCTGCACGAAAGAAAGTCAGAAAAAATGTATTTTGTTATTTATTCCACAATTTGTCATGGGTTTTCGTGCATTCAAGGGCCCGTAACTCATTTACCCGACTAGCTATCAAAAATTCCTCATAATTTTGCAATAACGATTTATTAACAAGTTCTCACCTAAAATATTATTCCATTATGTCGCTTTATAAAAACGTGTTGATGTTTTGCCCAAAGTTGGGAGATGAAGATATACAAAAATTGAAAAATTACATAAAATTCCAAATATTTTAATATTTATAATAAGCAAGCCAATGGATTTAAAGTCATCTCAACATGGGCTCATATACAAAACATAATGTTTTTAAAAAAATCGCCAATTATTTACATTTAGATAGAACATTGATTTATAAGGACCCTGGGTAGCGCCTGAAAAGAATTACCCCACCCACTTTCAATATACAATTTACACCAAACCAAAGATCCGTTCGATTCATACTTTTCGGCAAAACACGTCCCCTTAGTGTATCTATCTGTGGTAAAAATTTCATTGGAAAATTTAGGTCCCAGGAAAATGGCCTTATGGAAACCCCTCCTTTGGTATGCAACTTCCTTTCAATGATATCTATCTGTTCCATGCAATTTGACCTTCCTCAATGTCATCCCTTAACCCTTAATAACCCTTTACTCCACGAAAACTTAACATTTTAGAAAAATGGCCATTTCGGGGGCATTTGTGTTTCACAAACATATCTTGTTTAATCTTACAATTCTACTCAACTGTGCTCCATTAAGAATTCTACTCAACTATGTTCCAATAAAAAGTTGAGGATATTATCTGTGAATAATCTTGAAATACTATTTCTTAGATACAAGTAAAATGAAAACATATTAAATTCATTTGAATTAATTTTATTTCTCTATTATATTTGGTTTGTCATGCTAAATAGGACCATCAGAGAATTTTGTTAAACGTTCCAACCCTACATGTAATCAGCATTTGCGGTCTGCACAGACTTAGTAGAGTCGATACTTTACACACTTCACAGATAGTCCCTCTTTTTAAGCCGGGTCAACGTCACATTATGCTTTTACATTTTAATATTCAGGACAAACAAAGCAATGCCTGGAGAGATGGTTTAAAGACAGACATTTGTTTGTAGAAACATCAGCCTGGCGTGAAGCATGGAAGCTTATATCGGAGAACAAATCTGTCATTTTGTGTGGCAACCCTGGAGATGGGAAAACAACTTTAGCATATCATCTACTCAAAAAGTTTGAATCGAAAGGTTTCATCCCTGCAATAGTTTCAAGCCCTGAACTGATTGAACAGTGTTATAGCGTAGATGATAAAGTAGTCTTTCTTATTGATGACGCCTTTGGTAGCCCAGGTTTAAATAGGCAGTTAGTTGAAAACTGGATTCGTTTGAGTAACAAGATTGTTTCCTTTCTTGAATCAGACAACTTTCGACTTATTCTAACAACAAGGCGGCAAGTGTTCTTATCATGTGAACTAGAGATTGAAGATTGTGATTGTTTTAATGGCTCAGTATTTGACATGACAGAGAAAGGAAATGCTTTAACAGATGAGGAGAAGCAAGAGATTCTGAAAAAGTATTGTGAGAACAGAAACATTGATGTAACAGACGAGAAAATTAATACCGCATGCCATAGCATATCGTCAGGCTTTCCATTGTTATGTAAGCTATACACAGCAAGTTCTGCTCTACAGAAAATTGAAGACTTCTTTGAAAAACCTCTATCCGTCCTGGTACACCAGTTACATATTCTGGCCAAAATCGAACCGAAAGCTTTCTGTGGACTGGTCATGCTTTTGATCAATGACGGCAGGCTGTCAAATGCTGTGTTTGATGTTTTTTAGCAAAATGATCAGACAAAGAGTCAAATTTCAGTAGTGAAAGAGGCTTGTCAACTAGATGGTTCAGTATCTTTAGCAAGTATAGAAGCTGGATTAATGTCCCTTGTTGGTGTGTATGTGTTAGAGCAAGATGAATATTACATATTCATTCACGACGCTATATTTGATGCCGTCACTTTTGTGTTCGGAGAAAAGTACATCAACAAGGTTTTGCAAATATGTTCTGCAAAGTTTCTCCAGCGCCGTGTTAGATGTTACAAGAAGGTAACGCAGCAGAGTGACGTGACAGATCTTCTGTACTTACCAAAGAAACTCACAAAACAGCTTGCTTCGCGGTTTGTTTCTGATATAACAAAGGGGTATTTGTCCGAAGTGTTTGAGCATCCAAGTTTGCATGATGAACAGGTGGCACAATTTTTCCTGAATGATCTCCAAAACCTGTCGGATGAGACAATCCGACGTATTGTACACAGACGAGACAACATAAGCAGGAAACGACTCATGGAATTTGTGTGTAGACATGACATGATAGAAATATTAAGGATTCTATTGGATAAAGGTGTGCCAGTAACGGATGATATGTGGCTCTTTGCATGTAAACACAATGAAACAGCTGTGGTAGATTTGCTTATAGAGAGAGGAATGAATGTCAATAAACTGTCTGATGTGTATGGAATAGGTGGTATTCATGTTGCTGCAGAAGAAGGCCAATTACAAATGTTGAAACATTTGATCAGAAGAGGGGCTAATTCCTCCTTAAAAACAACAGAGAATGCTGAGCCGTTGAACTTTGCTTGTAGAACATGGAAAGAAGATTGTATGAAGTTTTTGCTGGAGCTAGGAGTTAATCCAAACATAGTAAGAACATATGGACAAACACCAATTCATATTGCAGCCAGTAAAGGTAGTTTAGAATGGACAAAATATCTAGTCAGCAAAGGTGCAAATGCATTCATTAATAACAGAGCTGATCAGCAGCCAATTCATCTTGCCTCAACATGTGATAATCCTGATCTCATTACTTATCTAGTACAACTTGGTGCTGATTCTAATGCACTTACAAAAGATATGAAAACGCCATTAAATTTTGCATGCATAGCAGGACAAACAAAAAATGTTGAAACTTTGCTAAAATGTGGTGCCAGTGTAGATAGTAAAGATACTCGTGGCAGACTTCCAATTCATGATGCCTGTATGTCGAGGTCCGATTGTGTTAGCATTATTTCCCTCCTCGTCCAAGCCCATTCTATCAAGAATAATTCATGTCTGACAAATGTAAATACACCAAGAACACTAGCAGTGTCAAATGTACACAATGAAAATCGCAAAACACACCATGAAGTTGTAACGAAATCAAACACCACCAAGGCAAAGCTTCACAACGATGACATTCGTGTCTTCCAAAATACTTCTGAAAGTGCTAGTCATGCTGCTTTAAATGATTTGGATGATGATGTTGATGGAGCATGTGCAGTAGATGTTATTGGAAATTCATGCTCGGCTATGTCGGATGTGCAAATTGAACCTGGTAACTATGTCGATGTCAAAGACACGAACAGTATGACTCCCTTACATTACGCATGTAAACAACTCAACGATTTGGGGATAGAAAGAGTTAAAATGTTGGTAGAAATGGGGGCGGATATCCATGCCATTGATTCTACCCGTATGCAACCATTGACATACGCTTGTGACAACGGCTCAATTAAAATTGCAGAGTTTCTTATTTGGAAAGGCGCTGATGTCAACTGGCAAGGTTTCGACAAGCAATGCGCCATTCACTATGCATCTGCTGTAAACAAAGTGGAGTTGCTAGAATTGCTTGTAAAACATGGGGCCAATAAGAACTCTGCTAACAATTCAGGAATGAAACCTGTCCACTTTGCCTGCCGTCAAAATGCCGTGGCAAACTTAGAGTGTTTGTTGAAGCTTGGTGTTGATCCGAACGAAGAAGATGACGGAAAATACACACCACTCTTCTATGCTTGTCTACATGGTGAGTCTGTCTGCAAATCTACTGAGAAGTGGGGATTGTGACTTTAAAATGCAATATTTCTTTTATCATTCTTCAAACCTTATATTGTGGGTACTCATTTGAATCGTCTCATTGAGACGATTCAATTGAGTACCCAAAATATAGGGTTTGGATTTGAAATAACAAATTTAGAATGCCTTTACCCCTTGTCATCTGTTGGTGTGTGTTTGTATCATAATATATGTGACGCATCACTTAAAAGGGACCTTCTGGGGAGTCAATAAACCGGTTTTTGCTATTTTGGAAAATGAACAGATAGTAAGATGGAAAAGCAATCTAGATCCTGAAAATTCCCTTAGGGTGAATAGTTCTGATCCTTGTTAGTCTGCACATATGCGAACTGTCGCTTGTTTGAGTCTGCCCCCCCCCCTCAAAAAAGGGGTTTGGGTTCAAGAGACTGGGATAGGCAATTCCTGATCATGGTCGTATTATTACACTTCACAAGTTTAAGGTAGAACACCCGTAATGTGGCCATTTTGAGATTCATAAAACATCAGATTTTTATGCTCCCCGAAAAATTTCGGGGGAGCATATAGTCGCCACGCTGTCCGTCCGTCCGTCCGTCCGTCTGTCCGTCCGTCCGTCCGTCCGTGTGTCCGTCCGTCCACAGCCAGATCTCAGCAACCCTTGGGCCAAATTCAATGAAACTTCACATGTGGACTCACTGGGATAATCCCAAGGGACCTTTTTCTCCGTTTCTCAATTTGAGGCTGCGTCATGGAAAAAGGGGCCTTAATGTGAAAATTAGTATTTCTCTAATTTCTCTTCATCTAATGGGCAGAATTTAATGAAATTTTGTTATTTTGTATTTTGTGAGATGTTCTAGATCATATTCTATAAATAATGTGTGTACAAAAAATCTGTCATGGGAAAAGGGGGCTTAATGTATGATAGTTTTTATTTTGTGACAAACACTTATTCGGGGAGCATAATCCGTCTGTGACGGCTCTTGTTTCGATCTGCGTCATTACATGTCCGAACCTATTCGGGCGCGGTCGTAAACATTCGGCGGTGGAAAGTTCCACCGCCGAATGTTTTTGACGTCGCCCAAATAATTCCGACGTCGTGCCAATTTTCATTAAGTGTGGACACCCTTCATCTGTGTGAGACCACTGTTTGGAATTCTAATTGAACGAAAACACGCTTTGTCTGGACAAATGTAGTGGCAAGGGTATTTTTATGACCACATTTAGTGATAGATTCCTAATTCATACTACATCCTATTTGCTTATAAAATGCTTACATTTTGTCTTGTATTTCCAGGCCATGTTGACATGGTGAGGATTCTACTAGGCAGTGGAGCTAACATAAACCACGTGGATTTGCAAGGTAGAAAGCCAGTGGACATGCTCAAGCTACGTGTATGTGATGCTGAAATCAAGGAACTGTTTGCGGAACATGCAGATCCTCCTGTGTAACTTTATCGAACTCGGATGTGGAAAAGGAGCCTTTATTGCATTTGAGTTACGTCAAATATCCTTTACACAAAATTATCTCCCACCAAGGGTGTGATATCGTTAACCTATTTGGGCGAGCAGCTGGAGGCTGGGTTTAAGATGTTGTGGTAGTACTGGTGTGAGAAATGATAGGAATTTATGGTTAGGTGCTCCAGCTGCCAGGAATCCATGGTTAGGTGCTCCAGCCGCCGCGATATTACTATATAGCAGTTGAAAAGCATACGCAAAGTCTGATCAGGATCCATGGTTTTCCCTAATTTAGTTCCATTTTGTTCTCTAGCAACTCGTTACCATTTTTAGCTCCACTGGCCGAAGGCCAGCGAGCTATTGTCATGGCGGTGTGTCCGTCGTGCGTGCGTCCGTGCGTCCGTGCGTCCGTTAACTTTTTCTTTAAAAATCTTCTCCTCTCAAACCAGTGGGCCAATTTTGACCAAACTTTGCAGGAATGTTCCTTGGGTGACCCTTTACTTAAATTGTTCAAAGAATTTTGATTGGTCCATAAATGTGGGCGTGGCAGGGCGGGGCTTATCAGACTTAGAGAAATCACAAAATAATTCTTTAAAAATCAACCATTTGGCCAACTTTGACCAAACTTGGCAGAAATGTACCTTGGGTGACTCTTTACTTAACTTGTCAGTGAAATTTTGATTGGCCTATAAATGTGGGCGTGGCAGGGCGGAGCTTATCAAATTTTGAGAAATCACAAAATAATTCTTTGAAAATCTTCTCCTCTCAAACCAGTTGGTCAATTTTGACCAAACTTTGAAGGAATGTTCCTTAGGTGACCCTATACTAAAATTGTTTAAAGAACTTTGATTGGTCCATAAATGTGGGCGTGGCAGGGCGGGGCTTATCAGACTTAGAGAAATCACAAAATAATTCTTTAAAAATCAACCATTCGGCCAATTTTGACCAAACTTGGCAGAAATGTACATCGGGTGACCCTTTACTTAGATTGTTCAAAGAATTTTGATTGGTCCATAAATGTGGGCGTGGCAGGGAGGGGCTTATCAGACTTAGAGAAATCACAAAATAATTCTTTAAAAATCAACCATTTGGCCAACTTTGACCAAACTTGGCAGAAATGTACCTTGGGTGACTCTTTACTTAACTTGTCAGCGAAATTTTGATTGGTCTATAAATGTGGGTGTGGCAGGGCGGGGCTTATCAAATTT
Source organism: Fragum sueziense (assembly GCA_963680895.1). Taxonomy (NCBI): domain Eukaryota; kingdom Metazoa; phylum Mollusca; class Bivalvia; order Cardiida; family Cardiidae; genus Fragum; species Fragum sueziense. The sequence goes on along the minus strand of OY804593.1, from coordinate 39,780,366 downwards.
CGAGAAATCACAAAATAATTCTTTGAAAATCTTCTCCTCTCAAACCAGTTGGTCAATTTTGACCAAACTTTGAAGGAATGTTCCTTAGGTGACCCTATACTTAAATTGTTTAAAGAACTTTGATTGCTCCATAAATGTGGGCGTGGCCAGGCTGGGCTTATCAGACTTAGAGAAATCACAAAATAATTCTTTAAAAATCTACCATTCGGCCAATTTTGACCAAAATTGGCAGAAATGTACATCGGGTGAGTCTTTACTTAACTTGTTCGTGAAATTTTTATTAGTCCATAAATTTGAGTGTGGCAGGGCCGGGCTTATCTGACTTAGAAAAATCACAAAATAATTGTTAAATTCTTTAAAAATCAACGATTGGGCCAATTTCAATTAAACTTGGTAGAAATGCACCTTAAGTGACCCTATACTTAACTTGTTCATGAAATTTTGATTGGTCCATAAATGTGGGCATTGCAGGGCGTGGCTTATCAGAATGGGAGAAATCACGAGAAATTCTTAAAATCAACCATACTTTGTTACTTTCGACCATACTTTGTTATTCAATAATACTTTGTTAGTAAAATTTTAATTGGTCTATAAATTTGGGTGCGGCAGGGTAGGGCTTATCAGAATATGACAAACCATGAAAAAGTTCTTTAATTAAACATAAATCTTTATTAGGTCAAATCTTAGAAAAACCTTGTATGCCCTTCAGAGGTCATATTTTCTGCCCAGTCAATCTGAAAAGAGGTCAGAGTGATTGTTTTGATGAAATCATTGAAGGATTGAAATTGGGTCACTGGGGTTGAAAACTAGGTCAAGCGGTCAAATGTTAGAAAAAAACTGTTTTTTGTCCAAAAATGGGTGCATGGCAGGATGGGGCTTATCAGAAATCATTAGAAAATTTTTCATTGATTGCCGCTTCTGTAATCACTGGACATATTATGAGTGTACTTTGCCAGAATGTTCCTTAGGTGACTTTTTGCAATTTTTTTATTTTTACTTTGAATTTTCAAAACATCTCCAAGACCATTTTTTATTTGAGACACCCTTCTTAGAACTTTTGTGTTGAATTTTAGTCACATGAAAATCAATTCAACGTTCATTAACCCTTTCCCTAACAAGACCATGTTTTCATGTCTCTGAAGGAATTTAGTGTCAGAAAACTTTGAAAGAAAAAACAAAATGCTGATTATTAGCACTTGCTCCTTTTCCTTCAGTATTTTCTGTTCTGTAATGTTCACAAATTCCATATAGTTTTGTAACCCAATTCATCACCTGCAGTAGCTGTCAAATCTTGACAGTCTGAATTTTTATCGTTTGAGAAAAGAGAAAATGCACTAAACAGTGGATTCTTTTTAACTGCAATGTCTATTTGTCAAGATAATTATTGCAATTAACAGAAAAAAGCTAAAAAGGGAGTATATTGTTCTCAAAATTTTAAGTTTTTGCAGACAGGAAATTGCTAATTTGCAATGAATGTCTTATAACAGGATTATATAATTATTAAGAGTCCACTGTTTAACCCATTACCACACAGTGACGCCTTTCAACACCCTGCAAGATAAAGGCTTTTGAAAACATTGTGGAAAATGAAGAAATTGCTTGTGATAAGCAATTTTTTTCATTTTCCACAATATTTTCTGAACAAAAAAACACCAAAAAATTTAAAATTCCATGCACTTGATATTGCGGTCTGCAACACCTTTCAAATTGGAAGAGTTTGGAAAATGGTTAAGTTTGATGCCAAAATGTGATATACTCTTTTTCTCATTTCAGACCCTCTTGACCCGTGACAAGTGTTTGTGTTAATGAAGAAAAAAAAACAACAGTTTATGATTATTATGAAGAATGATTGATAATTTGTAACCCATACTTTGTTAAATTCTATTTAAATCAAAAGTTTAGATAGACTTTGTTCTTTAGGGGCTATTGCAGACGTTAACCTATACCAGGTAAGTGTGCTGGTGACCAAAACATGCTGCAGGAATCTTTTGAGTATGTAGGATTGTGTATTTCAAAGACAGTTGTTATTTGCTTTCTTTGAATTGCATACATGATTATCACCAGTTATGAAGAGGGCCTCTTTTTGGGATAACCGCCTTGTTTATCACAAAAAATAGTTTACCACTTTCATAGAAAGTGGAAATTATTTTCTATCAATTTAACAGAGATACACATTTATTTAAGTTTTGGAAATGATATTTCAACAATAAACTGAATTTGATTTTCTAGTCTTTAGTAATGTACAGTGTCATGCCAATATTTAAATTATTATAACGTTTTGAACAAATTTAGATTTAAATCTCAAAACTAAACACACAGTGAATAATTTAGAATTGCTAATCGCAATTACTTCCAGATCTTTTACATAGGTTAGCAAAATAACATGATTTCTATTGTTTTACTCCTGTCTGTCTGTCAGAAAACTTAACATTTTGCATTTTCTCCAAAAGTGTTTGACAAACAAAGCTGAAATTTGGTATCTAACTTCCTTTCAATGATATCTATATGTTCCATGTAACCCTTATCAACTCTTAATTAAAAAACTTAACATTGTAGAAAAATAGCCATTTCGGGCATTCATGTTTCACAAACACATCTTGTCTTTCAAGAAACTTACATTTTGTCACTCAACTATTCTATCAATCATGATTTCAACAACTGTTCTTATTTATTTCAGACAAATTTATCAATATTACAAAAAGACTTACCGTAATATCACTTGGAACATTTGTGAACTTTTATTATTATTTCCAAAATTGGAAATGTTATACACATTTTTATGATTCTTGTGTGGAACAGTGAATTGTGAACACTTTAATAGTGAACATTTTTTTATGATTTTTGTGCAACACTGATTTAATTCTAAATACAGTTTTGTGATTTTTATGTAGCTGTGAGTTCATTGTGACAGTGAATTGGAGTATATATTGGAATTATTGTGAACATAAGTTCTACCCTATGTGACTTAAGGTTGTGTACCTTAATATAGATCACTTTGTGTTGATTGCTGAAAGATATAGAGTACAGTGTGACGAAGTTAAAGAAAAGAGATACAGAGGAAAAAGGGACTTGGATTTACCATTGATTTATCCGTTTAATGTAAGAACTGGCTTTTTATTACTTTCTCTTGAATTTTTACACTATCTGCACCTAAAGATCAGAAAGGGATCAATATAAAATCTGGTCTGTCCATTAGTTTGTCTGTTTTTTCCTTGTAAGTTAGAAATTAAGATGTAGTGCTCAAATTTGATATTAAAACAGTTCATAATTCATTGGTATGAATCCCTTAATAACATTGTTAAAGTGACTTATCAAGGTCAAAACGATACATGCTTGCAAATTTACACTTCATACACATGTAGCAGCTTTTATGGTCCAGGGCCCTGTTTTTCTTATGATTTTATGAACATTTCAATTCATTTGTAAAACAGGGTCCTGGTCATCAGACAATGTCAAAAGTTGTCTTTGAATGTCTGGAAAATTTGCCATTTTAGTTTATATTTTCTAATTGCAGAAGGAAAATGCCTCGCAAGAAGAATTGGCGAATGAGTAGAGCCAGAAGAGATGTACTCACGAAAACCACAGCTGATTTAACGGGTGTCTTTGAACTATCAGATGGGGGCCTATCCCACCCTTTACCTTCATCTGTTTTGGATGAAACAGATGTAAGGCCATCTGTGTCTATGGAGGGCGTCTTTGGAATATCAGATGGGGGACTTGCCCACCCACAAAAACCATCTGTGTCTATGGAGGGCGTCTTTGGAATATCAGATGGGGAACTTGCCCACCCACAAAAACCATCTGTGTCTGGAATTTGTTCTGAAACTGTTCTTGATACTGTTCTTGATACTGTTCTTGATACTGTTCTTGATACTGTTCTTGATACTGTTCTTGATACTGTTCTTGATACTGTTCATGATACTTTACCAAATACTGCAGATGATATACTTACTGACACTGTTATTGATGCTAGTGCTGATGGTAATACTGTTCTTGCTACTGAAGTTGTTGCTGAAGATACAGAATCCAACACAATGATTTTCGGAACTTTTCATCAAGGTAATCAAATGTTTGACCCATCCTCTCGAAATCTACAATGTACAGCCAATGCCTTATGCTCGATGATATACACAGAGCTTAGACATCTGCCATCTTCACAAAATCTAGATGAAATTCTAATAGAAGGAGATAGATTACATAGAGAAATAGTGATTGGACTGAAAGCGAGGAATGACTTTCAAAGCTTGCTTTTGAATTTGGAAGAGATCCCAGGTTCTGTAACTGCATTTGATAGACATGTTTCTATTGTGAGAGGAAATATTTTATCTGGTGTATTTATTCAAAGTTCTATCAACACTCATATGTCATCACTTCACAGTTGTTTGAAGGAAGCATTTCACACAACTTCTTATCTTTTATTTATCATTGGTTCAGTTTGTTCTGCAATTTTCAGGCAGGATGGTAGATATTGTTTATTTGATTCTCATTCACATGGTGTTGATGGATTGGTAGATGATGATGGAAGATCATTATTAGCTTCTTTTCTTTCAATAGATGATTTGGTAATGTTCATGTATGCAATGTATCAAAGTATGAACATCGATCTAAATGAACAATTTGACATGATGCCAATTAGATTTGTTATAGGAGAAAAAATCCATGAATCTGAATCCAAGAAAAATGAAATTGAATTTACAAATTGTCCACCTGAGAAATTATCTTTGATTGACATATATTTCAAGGATCAAGCAGAGAGACAAAAGCGCAAACAAGAAGTTAGGTCAGATTATGAAATTGTACACGAACGTAAAAGATTAAAAAGAAATGAATATATGAAAAGTTATATGAGGAAAATTAGGCAGGATCCTGAAAGACAATCTAAGGAAAGATTAGTGGCTAGTATTTCAAAGAGAAAGGCAAGAAAAAATCCAGAAAGGCAAGTCAAGGAACAGACTATGACTAGTATTTCAATGAAAAAAGCAAGACAAAATCCAGAAAGGCAAGTCAAGGAACGGACTATGACTAGTATTTCAAAGAAAAAGGCAAGACAAGATTCAGAGAGGCAAGTCAAGGAACGGACTATGACTAATACTTCAATGAAAAAAGCAAGAAAAAATCCTGAAAGGCAAGTCAAGGAACGGACAATGACAAATATTTCAAAGAAAAAAGCAAGAGAAAATCCAGAAAGGCAAGTCAAAGAAAGGTCAATGACAAAGGGTTCTATGCAAAAAGTTAGACAAAATGAGGAAAGAAAGAAGAAAGAAAGAATGTTAACTCTTAAATCAATGCACAAGTGCCGCTCTAGTAAATTGTATAAAGATTCAGAAAGGATGAAAAAACAGAATAAACGTTCATCAAGATTCAATATGATAGTAGAAAATGAAAGAAATAAGACTAAGCGCCAGAGTCTAAGGTCTAATTTAGATTATAAAATTAAGGAAAAGAGCTACAAAAGTTCAAAGCGATATGGTTCCAGCTTAGACGACTGCATTGAAAAATTTAAGAAGAATGTTTCAAAAGGCCCTGTTTATGTTTGTTCATGCTGTAACCAAACATGGTTTAAACATTCTGTTGTGTTATTCAACAAACTAAATTCTAAATGCTCTTCTGATGCAGTTAAAAAATTTTCTACAAATTACATCTCTGTTGATGATTGTGAATGGCTGTGTAAAACATGCTATGAAAAAATTAAACTTAACAAAGTCCCTCCAATGTCTGTTTTCAATCAAAATGCATTTCCTGTACTGCCAAAGGAACTGAATTTACATCAGCTAGAGGAAAGATTAGTTTCTTTGAGAATCCCATTTATGCAGATTAGAGAATTACCAAGAGGAGGTCAGTTGTCCATCAAAGGGAATGTTGTCAATGTCCCGGTTGACATTCAGCCTGTTATACACAGTTTACCAAGAACATTAGATAGTCACTATACAATACCTGTTAAACTTAAGAAGAAACTTTCATATAATAAATGTGATTTCACTGAAAATATTAGACCTCTGCATGTTTTAAGTGCTCTTCATTGGTTAGTGAACCATAGTGTACTGTATAAAGAATCTGGTGTTAAAGTAGATGATGACTGGATGCAATCAATTACTTCAGATTGTAGTGATACAGTAAAAGAGTTCTTTGGAATGACAGGTGAAAGCGTAAGTGAAGAATTAGATTGTAATGATGATGTGAATTATGACTCTGATCACTTTAGTGAAGTTGACGAGACAGAAAAGGTTATTGGTAATAGTGACACTATGCTGGATGCTGCAGACCCAAATAAAGACAACGCTTATACTTTTGCTCCAGGTGAGGGTCAAACACCACTCAGCCTTTATCAAGATCCTGATGCAGAATATTTGTCTTTTCCTACAATTTTCTGTGGACAGAGAAGAAGTCCAAATGATAAAAAACATGTTCACATTCACTATAGTGATACATGCAAGCTAGAACTGAGGCATATTGATCGCAGAGTAGCATCAAATATTCCCAATATCTTCTTTAAGTTAAAGAAAGTTCAACTGAAACAAATTTCTGATAAAGTCCATCTTGCTTTGCGTAGATGTAAAACAGAAGGTAAAACATTTACTGCCTCACAAATGCTTGATACAAATCATCTTAAAGGTGTTGTGAGATTGGATGAGGGATTTTATATTTTCAGAAGTTTAAGGAATTCACCACCATATTTTGAAGCCCGTAAAAAAGATGTTTTTGCAATGATTAGACAACTAGGATTACCTACTTGGTTTACATCTCTTTCGTCGGCAGATACCAGATGGCATGATCTACTAAATATGCTCTCTCAGATAAATGATGGAAAAACAATGTCTGTGGAAGAATTGGATAACTTGACTTGGATTGATAAAACAAAACTTGTGCAAAAAGATCCAGTTACATGTGTAAGGTATTTTGACAACCGAGTACAAGAATTCATAAACACTGTACTTAAAAGTCCCCATGACCCATTAGGAAAAATAATAGATTACTTTTATCGTGTTGAATTCCAACAAAGAGGTTCACCTCACATCCACATGTTAATATGGATTGAAAAGGCTCCTAGATATCATGAAAGTTCATTAGATGAAGTAACATCCTTCATAGATAAGTATGTATCTTGTGAGAAAAATCCAGATCAACAACTTGTAGAACTACAGATACATAAACATTCCAAGTCTTGTAGAAAGAAACAGAAATCTATTTGTAGATTTGGTTTTCCCATTCCTCCAATGAAAAGCACAACTATATTGGAACCGTTAAATGACTGTAAAGAAAAGCAAAATTACAAAGATTTATTTGTCAAAATACAAAAGAAATTGGATGAGTTGAAGGAAACAAATATTACGGTAGATGATTTCCTTACTGAGATCAAAGTAAGCAAGGATGATTACATCAAAGCAGTCCAAAGCTCATTGAGTGGTCCAAAGGTTTTTCTGAAAAGAAAATTAAGTGAGGTTAGAATTAATGCATACATGAAACCTATTCTAAACGCTTGGGGTGCAAACCATGACTTACAATTTGTATTGGATCCATATGCATGTGCTGTATATATAGTTTCATATATTAGTAAAGCACAGAGAGGAATGAGTATTCTTATGAATGAGGCATGTAAAGAAGCTAGAAGAGGAAATATGGATCTCCGACAACAGGTTAGACATATTGGAAATAAATTCTTGAATAGTGTTGAGGTTAGTGCCCAGGAAGCCTGCTACTTACTTTTACAACAGCCATTGACAAAAGCCTCAAGGGATGTTGTTTTCATTAACACTTCTTTGCCTGAAGAGAGAACATTCCTACTTAAGTCTAAGGAATCTCTTGAAAAATTATCTTCAAATTCTACAGATATTGAAGCAGATAATACCATTAAAAGATATTCTAAAAGACCAAAACAACTTGAAAATTGGTGTTTAGCAGACTATGTGTCCCAGCTTGATATCAAATACAACACTGACAAAGGCACTGCAAGAAATTCAGGTGAAAACATTTCTGAAACATTAAATGAAGAAACCAATGAAGGTGAAAACAATGAAAACATGGATACATATTGTAACGAGGATGAGGTGCTTGACTCAGACACAAATGACTATAATTCAAGTGAGGATAGACAATATTCTATTCCTGGGGGTCGAATTGTTCTCAAAAATGGAATTGTTATAAGTGAAAGGAAACAAAGAAAAGTCATAAGATATGTAAGATTTTCGAAAAAAATTGACATCGAACAGTTCTGTAGAGAAAGATTGCTTCTATTTACTTCATGGAGAGATGAAAGTATTGATTTGAAACAAGGTCATGACTCTTACCTATCAAGGTACAGATCCATTAAAAATTTCATAGAGCACAAAGCCTTGCAGTATGAAAAGAATGCTGATGAACTAGATGATGCAATGGAGCGTGCTCACAATGAGGAAGATTTTGATGATGTTGCCCCAGGCACAGAGCAGTCTGAGCAGGATGACTCAAATATTGGTGCAAAAGAAAGTGAAAGTTTCATATTCTTTGATCCTGATAGACCTGAAAATCAGAGACAAGGTGATATTGCTGGAGATGTTGGTTTAAGTGTTGCTTCTGTAGATATTAGTGTACGCAGGAAAACAATGTCAGACATAGATTACAGGCAATTGATAAAATCATTGAATACGAAACAGAGAGAATTTTTTATTCATGTTTTCCAATCTGTTAAGCGTGATGAACAAAAGTTGAAAGTTTTTTTAACTGGTGGTGCAGGCGTTGGAAAATCTGTTCTTGTAAGTGCATTGTTTGAAGCTTTGCAGCGTTACTTGACATCTAATCCTGGTGATAATCCTGAGAACTGTAGAGTTCTTCTCTGTGCACCAACAGGTAAAGCTGCTTTTCATATAAATGGGGTAACATTACATTCAGCTTTCCGCATTCCAGCAAGCCAGGGTTATGATTGTACTCCACTTAATAGTGACACTTTAAACACCCTTCGAACAAAATATAAAGACTTGTCTGTTGTTATGATTGATGAAGTGTCCATGGTTGGAAATAACATGCTTAAACTCATAAATGAAAGATTAAAACAAATAAAGGGCAGTAATGTTCCATTTGGTGGCTTGCATATGATATTCATTGGAGACCTTTTCCAGTTGAAACCAGTGATGGATGGTTGGATATTTGAGAATTTGAAAACAAATTTTGGACCTTTAGCTACAAACTTATGGCAGGATTTTATTGTAATGCATGAATTGGATGAGATCATGAGGCAAAAGGAAGACAAGCAATTTGCTGAACTTTTGAACAGATTACGAGAAGGAAATCATACACAAGTTGACATTGAAAATCTAAAAAAGAGATTGACTGATACTGCTAGTACAGACTATCCACAAAATACAACACATTTATTCAATACCAATGAGAAAGTGAACAATTTCAATGTCAGGAGCTTTCTTAATAATACTAATGAAAAAGTAAACATTCCTGCTCTTGATCATGTATTAGGAGATGACAATGTGACAGTTAAACAACAACTAATATCAAAGTTGCCACATGATTCCACACACACTGCAGGGCTTAGTCAGATGGTAGGAATAGCTATTGGAATGATTTATGACCTATGTCTTAACCTTGATGTAGATGATGGATTAGTAAATGGGTCTTCTTGTATGATAAATAAAATTGAATACAGACAGAAAAATACTACTAGACCAAGTATTGTGTGGGTTTCTTTCAATGATGATAAAATCGGAACATCATGGCGTTCAAAGTACAGACATTTGTATCATAGTGCTATTAATCCATTATGGACACCTATCTTTGATTCAAAGAGGAACTTTGTGTATTTGAGAAAAACTTTTGTGAGAATACAAATCCCTCTGCGCCAGTCAACAGCAAAAACTGTACATAAATCTCAAGGAGACACGTTGAGTCAGGTTGTAATAGATATGGATGGAAAACGTGTATTTTCCCATGCCCATTATGTCGCAATAAGTAGATCAAGATCCCTGAAAGGCCTTTACATTCTAAACTTGAATGAAAGCAAGATTTCTGTGTCAACTAAAGTTCAAGAAGAAATGATACGTTTAAGAGAATCACAGAAATTGAAACTATGTTACACTCCAGTTTACATGACTAGTGACACTCATTTCACATGCCTTTTCAACAATATGCAGTCTTACAGAAGCCATAAGGATGAATTGTTTTCAGATCCCAATGTCAAAGCTGCAGATTGTTTATGCTTATTAGAAACATGGTTAACTGCAGATGATTCCATCGATTTAGTGCAGAGAACTGGATATCAAATTGTTAGAGCAGATGGGAAACAAGTAAGCAATGCTCGTCCTCACAGAGGAATTATCGTTTATGTGCGGGACAACATTCATATTTCTCATAGCTTTTCTGTGGTAAAGAAAAACATAGAAATGATTGTTGTAGAACTCTTGGTGCAAGATAAAGAAATAGTCATTGCAACATTGTACAACTCTCCTAAATCTTCGGTGACTGACCTGAAGAAATTTCTAACTGAAAATTTAAAGCATTTCAAAGGGAAGCACCTCATTATTCAAGGTGATATCAACATTGATTTATTGGATATGAATACAACTATCCAGAGGTTTATGCAGGATTTCTTCAACTGCAGTCAACAAGTGTCAAAAACAACCCATTATTCTGGCTCCTTAATTGATCATATTTACAGTAATATACCACTGATTCTCACTGATGTCATAGAATGTGTCTGGTCTGATCATTCGATGGTGTATTCTGCTGTGCCAAATCACAGTGTCAATCTTTCATAAAGTTTTAAAAAAAAATCATTAATATTGAGTTGTGTGAAGCTAATGACAAGTTTACATATTATTTTGAATGAAAGAGGTCAGTTTGAAATCTCACCCGTCATTGTTTTTTGCTTTGTCTGCTATTTCAGCAGACAAAGCTGGTGGTTCATATAGGTATGGGTGGCCACTATAGGTGCAGAAAGGTGGACACAAAGATATGTGACCTGTCACACTGAAAGGGACCTTCTGGTTTTTCCATTTAACCAAATCTTGAGATACATGAGATTCAGCAGATATCAACCAGATGTCATATTTGGAATTTTATTGAACATGTAAAACAAACAAGGAAACGAAATATATATATATCCAAGAAATTGCCTTAGAATGAAAAAAATTGATCCTAGTTAGTTTGCACAGACTGGCTAGGTTTGATATTTTTCACACTTTCCATAAGGTACTGTTAAGCTTGGCGGGTCACATAATTATGATCAAGCGATATAACATTCTTTTCTTATTTTTTTTCCTTCATGTTCAACACATATTTCAGCATCTAATAAGAAAGAGAGAAATTTCTACTGTAAGCCTTGTCATATGCTGAACTGTGTGGCAGAAGATTAACATAACGATCAGCCTGCAGTCACATGTTGACTGATCATTTTACACCTTTAACCCATTACCATACAGTGATTCCTTTTGACTCCCCAGAAGATAATGTCCATGGAAAACCATGTGGAAAATGAAGAAATTGCTTGTGAAAACCAAATTCTTCATTTCCCACAATGTTTTCTACATAAGATGACCAAACATGTAAGATTCATTCATTTTAAATTGTCATCTGCAACATTTTTGAATTTGGACTAAGTTAAATTTTTTAGATTTACACTGAGGAAATACTATTGTTTGTCGGAAATTATGTCACTGTTTAATTAATAGAATTGATTCCTATTTGTTACTTTCTGTTACACATGAACTTGCTACTTTACATTAATTCAACTGTACCTTTTTACTCACATTACTATTCCATTCTGCATAATTTTTCTGAAGGCAGTGCAGAGCTTAGCAAATGGTTCATCACGTATAAAAACAAGTTAAATGAGATTTGTAGATTAACATCTCATATATATTTATTGCAGTATGTTCTTTAAATTTCGAAATGTGTTCACACTAACTTACACAAATTTTGTATTTCACATCAACCTCAGTATTGAGAAGAAAACTCATCAAAAAATTAATGACCTGTAGGGTGAAAAATTATGCACAATGGTAAGATTATTGTGACAAATAGAGCAAATATTTATATTTTTATACGCCTGAAGGTTCATATTGTTATGGCCCCGGTCGTCTGTCTGTCCGTCAGTCTGTCCGTTAGCAATTTCTTGTGTGCGCAACTTCTCCTACAGTTTTGATTGGAATTTAATCAAACTTGCCACAATGATTCTCCATTGTGTCTATTTGTGCACATCGCTTACGGAATTCAGATAACCTGTTTCGTTTTTGAATTATCTGCCCTTGAATTGAAAAAATGGCAAATTTTACAAACAAGCCCCTCTCGGGTGTATATGCGCCACTCTGCGGAGCTCTTGTTCCTATTTTGATTATACTTGTTCTAAGCTCAGTAAAGCACTGTCTTACTTTTGTTAAAACTGCTGATCTACTGAAAAAGTTCATGTACCATTCATTGTTTGATTCAAAATATTAGTTTAGTGTTTTATGCGAGTTTTAGAATAAATCTCTGAAATGATTAGAAAATCAAAACAAAGACTAGTACTGATCCAAAAGGAGAATATATTTCAAAGATACTTAATGAATATATATAGCAATGTCATAGATTAACAAATAGACTTTGTTAGAAGTGGAAATGGTGCTTTGCACAAAGAATATCACAATAACCACATTTATATATAAATCATATGAAAGTCATGACAGATGATAGCAAGGGAAAGAGAGAAAAACAAACTATTTATTATATGTTACTCAAATAACAAGAGGACTGATATCATTATGACAGTCAAATATTCATATAAAGGGATTAATGCAACATCATTGTAAATGTGTATGTATTTAAATTTAATTATAATAGTTTAGAAATAATCACTTAAGTATGTTTTTGTATGGCATAGAACAATTCTTTCATATAATAGATGGAAAGGCATTTTAATATATAGCTGTACAATCTGCAAAACTTTGTTTTATCATTGGAATAAAAGCTTACAGGTCTAAAACTCATATATGTACATTTATAGTGAAGATGTCACTCATAACAGATCAAGACAATCCAGAAAGGCTTGTCGGTCTGTAAAGGGTAGAATGATGATCAAAACACATGAAATATGATCATATTCTATTTTAAACAATGGGGTCCTGCTTGACATGGTAGCTTGAATGCCAAACTCATTTCTTGTGAGAAGTTGCGGGTGATGTGATTGGATTACATTCAAGCTGCCATCCATGTGGGTATGGCCTTTGGCAAGTCATTTCAGAGCCCCAGCCTAGTTATAGAGAACATTGTTGACAAAAATTAAGTTGTCCTGGGTTAATATCAGCAGATAGTAGCAATATGCTTTTTGAATTTAGATGTTATACAAAGGTTTGAATAACAGATAATGTTGAGATGAATTAACATTTTACTTTTGTCAAAAACATGAATAAGCTGTAATGAAACTTAACGCTTTCCCAAATAAGAGCTTGTTCATGACGTCCCTAATTTAAGAGGCTTCTGTAAACATTGAGTGCTGATAATCAGCATTTTCTTCTTTTGCTTCATTTTTTTCATAAATTTATTCATTTATTTTTATTTTGCTATATTGTGCAAAACCTGTTTTCATCACCTTCCATTTTGTCTTCTGGTGCAGCTTTTAAATTGGAAGTCTAAAACAATGCCATTTGGGAAAGGGTTAATTGAAAATTTTAAGTAATACATGTACATGCATAATATGAATTCTGCAAGTTGTTTATTTAACAACTTTTATGTAATGAAAATATGTATTGATTGTATGCTATTGTAAACAACAATTTCAATTACTTAAACATTCTTTAATAAAACTTCATTATTTACAGAAACACTTGTGTTTGAGTTTTATTTATACTACCAAATCAAGTTAAACATAAAAACCACTGGTGGTGAACTCGGCCAAAGCAAGGGACATTTTTCGCTACCACAAGGTACAGATATTTCAGTTAAATGTGAGTTTAAAGATCTGATTGGATAGTTTTTCTAATAACAATGAATTTGTTCTAAAAATAGACCGGATGTAGCAATTTGTATAGACAAACCGTCTGTGTTGTTATAAAATCTCGTAACTACAGCTTAATCCAAGCCGTAGTTACAATATTTAAAACAACACAGACGAAATACTATGATCGCGAAAAAATGTCCAACGCTTTGGCCGAGTTCACCACCAGTGAAAACTATCTGGCAAGGTCATATAAATCAAAATTGTGCATTTTACGGCAATTTAAAGAGAGAGATGAAAAAGATCATATCCATGATAATTTTGTGTTGTGTGGAAATCTAAGATGGAAAACCCTACGATACAGAATTTCCAGCCAAATTCTGCCTTATTTCCATAAAACTAAAGCCTTGGCATCATTAGTATCATTTACACCTGTTTTCAGCTCTCCTGAGCACAAGGTGCTATTATATGAGCTTTAATGATCGTCCATCGTCCAGCATCTATCTGTTGCGGGACTTAACCCATTACTACACATTGACTCCAAGATAACAGTTTTGAAAAACAGTGCGGAAAATGAAGAAATTGCATGTGACAAGCAATTTCTTCATTTCCCACAATGTTTTCTATGCCAAAACACCAAAATATTTTAAATTTCATTCACTTGAAATTGTCGTCTGCAATATCTTTGAATTTGGAAAAGCCCCAAATTTTGCCATTTTGGTAATGGGTCAAAAAATATATTGGAATTTCATCTTTAACTAAGTTTCACTGAAAAAGATATGGCAGGTTGGATCTGAGTACAATAATACACAGAAAATATTGAGGCAAAAGGAGAAAGTGCTGATTATCAGCATTTTCTTCTATTGCCTAAATGTTTTCTCAAGCCTATTCTATCGGGGACATCAAAACCAGCCCTGCGTCCAGTAAGACAAAACGTTTTGTCTACTGAACGCAGCCCAGGTCTTGTTTCAGTTTGGAAAAGGGTTAAGCTGCGGTTACAAGGTTTGGTTGAAATACAGGGATATACATATTGTCGCTTTTCTGCAAAAACCTTGTATCTGCAGCTTGTTTTAAGCTGCAGATACATGTTTTTGGCAGAAAAGCAGCGATATATAACTTTTCCTATTTACAAACAATACTTATTACCACTGAGAAATAAGGTTTCTCAAGGTAAAGTCTATTCTGGAATCAGCTTTCCTGTCAAATTTC
Source organism: Fragum sueziense (assembly GCA_963680895.1). Taxonomy (NCBI): domain Eukaryota; kingdom Metazoa; phylum Mollusca; class Bivalvia; order Cardiida; family Cardiidae; genus Fragum; species Fragum sueziense. The sequence goes on along the minus strand of OY804593.1, from coordinate 39,765,266 downwards.
CTTATGAAAATCTATACTTGAACCGTCTCATTGATTGAAATACTGAGCCAGTGGAGCGATACAGGCCCTCTTGGGCCTCTTGTTTGAAAATCTTGATCAGACTGTACTTAAGCACATTGTCACTTTTCATCGAAATTCTTGTATCTTCAGCTTTAACCCTTTCCTAAACAAGACCTGGTTTTGACATCCCTAATAGAAATGACTTGGGAAAACATTTAGACAAAAGAAGAAACTGCTGATAACCAGCAGTTTCTCCTTTTGCCTCAATATTTTCTAGGCTATAACATGCACAATTTCTCCTTTTGATATAATTTATTTTGTCGTCTGCAACCCCTTTGAATTTGGAACACCCTAAAATTTTGTCGTTTGGGAAAGGGTTAAACAAGCTGCAGATACGAGGTTTTCGTTGAAAAGCAGCGACGTGGTGATCTTGAAATTGAAACATGCTTGTATCGAATGACATTAGGGCCCCTTTTTCCAGATTCTGGCTCAGTTGACATTCACCATCTAGACCCTTCTTCCCTAGTTGCAATAATGTAACTGAAACCTTTTTGAATTTTAATTTGGGTTTCGGTCACAGTGCCGTCCTATCTGTTGCAATGGAGCAGGTGCTGGAATGATTCATTCCAGCAAGTTTAGCATTATATAGTCAAACTTCAAAATAAAGCTTGACAACAGGTTAGCCATTTTTCTGTCAGTCCAGCATGTTGAAATCAATTTCAAATAAAGTTCAATTTTATTTTGAAGCGGATTACCCACCCATTTTATTCTACTGAGACTTGAATTTTCTGTTAAAAGAAAAAAGTTGAAAACAATAGTTGTTGATACTTTTTAACCAAATTTGTGACATGGAATATGTTTTTATGGGATTTACTTCTGATTAGATATGTTGGTATTCAAAAATTCATGCAAGAAAATGTGTTTTCCACTTGTTTGTGACTGTCTTGCCCCAAAGAAGAAAGAGGGTGGACTCATAGCCACAAACCAATACCCATCATTAAGTTTGTGGCTACGATATCACAGTGACTTCTTCCCCAACAGCAAAATTTCAGGGTGACCCTTTTGAGTTTTGAAAGCCGTTGAAAATGGCAAAATGGGTCAGGGTTCTCCGCAGAATGATTTAAAGCCCTAGTGGCAAATTACCAGTATTGGTAAACATTGAAACGCACTGTGTTCATGCAGATAATTGTGAATAAAAACATAGTGGGAAAAGAAGAAATTGCTCAATTTGAGCAATTTCTTCTTTTCACATAATGTTTTTATACAGAATTATCACATTTATGTTTATAAGAATGCATTATTTATCAGTTTTTGAAATGAAATACCTCTATTTGTTGACCATTTAAAAGAAATTGAGCTGTATTGGTAATTTTGAAGCTGTAGGGGCCTTTCACTGATTTACATGAAGCTGTAATGGGGTCGATACAGTTTATTAGGCTGGGGAGGACACTGTGGGAGTTGATAGAGGAAGCATTTGTGTGCAATATAACACAGAAAATATTGAGACAAAAGGAGAAAAATGTTGATCATCAGCATTTTCTTCATTTGCCTCCAAATGTTTTCCAAAGCCTACTGTACAAGGGGCGCTAAAATCTAGTCTTGTTTGGGAAAGGTTTAACATCAGATAACTAGAATTGCTGTTTATATCAAAGCGTACAGTATTTATATCCAAAGACTTAAGAATGGCCATGTTTTATTTAATTGCGGTTACGTTCGAAAAGGCTGTAACTACAGTTTATTAGCTGTAGTTACGGCAGTTTTGTACTAAGCCGACAAAATGAACACAACCATTAAACTTACTGCAATCTTCCAAGGCCATAATCATTATGCAGGTTATCAGCATTTTTGCCTTTTCTCTTATTAGTTTTCCAATTATTTCTTTGATAGGGACATCAAAACAAGATTCTGTGTTGGAAAAGGGTTGGTCACAAATTATTTCACAAAAGTCTTTTACCCTTTCCCAAACTAGATCTACAAAAGTTTCAGTGTTTTAATTTGAAACTTCTATAGACGACAATTTTTAAGCATGTTGATATAGACTGATGTGACCTTGTATAAAATGGCACATTTTGGACTTGCCCAAATTCAAAGATGTTGCAGACGACAATTTCAAGTGAATGAAATTTAAATTCTTTTGGTCTTTTTGGGTAGAACACATTGTGGGAAATGAAGAAATTGCTTGTCACAAGCAATTTCTCCATTTTCCACAATGTTTTCCAAGGCCATTATCTTGTAGGAAGTCAAAAAGAGTTACGGTGTGGTAATGGGTTAAAACTCTTGTTTTTGTTTCCGAAGCCCTTCTTTCAAATATGAATGTCAAAACCAGGTTTTCTTGAGGAAAGAGTTAACCTTTACCAAACGGTAAAACTTGTGGGTAGTCCAATTTGAAAGTTGTTGCTTACAACAAAATGAATATTGATAATGATTGAATTTTTGTAAATATAGCACAGAAAATATTTAGGCAAAGGAGAAAATGCTGATTGTCAGCATTTTCTTCTTTTGTCTCAATGTTTTCCAAAGCCTGTACTATTAGGAACGTCAAAATCAGGTCTTGTTTGGGGAAGGGTTAAGTGATATAATCTAGATCTATGTGATTCATGTTATGCCAAAAGTGTTAGAACTATCGTATAGTCCAGTCAAGATATTACGGCACATGTTTACATTTTTATGCTCCCCGAAGGGAGAGCATATAGTCGCCGCTTTGTCTGTCCGTCCGTCCGTCCTGTCCGTCCGTCATTCCGTCCGTCCGTCCGTCCGAAGTGATTTCTCCATAACCCTTGGGCCAAATCAATTGAAACTTACCATGTGAACTTCCTATGACATAATGCCGATGCACTTTTCCCGTTTTTTTGGATTTGAGGCCTCGTCATGGGAAAAGGGGACTTAAGGTCAAATATAGTTTTTCTCTAATTTCTCCTAGTCTAATGGTCAGAATTTGATGAAATTTCATATTTGAGTAGTAAGTCAGATGCCCTTGATAATAAACTATGTGAAATTTGGTTATACAAATTATGTCATGCAAAAAGGGGGCTTAACATTTGGTAGCTTTATGTTAGCTCTGCATGGCGTACATTTATTGTGACAATGCCTTATTCGGGGAGCATTGTCCGTCTCTGACGGCTCTTGTTTACCTATGTTAACAAGGGAAAACAAACGCCCGTAATTTTCAGTACAATTTTACATGTGTTGGTTCGAATCTTGCAGGTACCTGCAAGATTTGAACCATCACGTGTAAAATTACGGTTGTTTTGAGTCTGATAATTTATTTAGTTGTTTACATGAATAAATTTTGTATACATTTGCCATAATATCTTGACCTGGCTGTAGTTGCAATGATTATTGTGAAAATATGCAATGACGTGTGGGCTGTAAGAAATGATATCTTTTTATCTCATTCTTTTTTATGCCTATTTTGTTAAGATGTTGCAATATATCCAAGGAGAAAATAAAATAAGCTGGGATCTGGAAAAACGGTATTCTTTGCTTAAGGTAGCCTAGTCTACCCCTAATGAGATTCGCGCGACGTCGAAATTATTCGGGCGACGTCGAAAACATACGGCGGTGGAACTCTCCACCACCGATTGTTTCCGACCGCGCCCGGATAAGTTCGGATACGTAACGACACCGATCGGAAAAATCCGATGTTTTATGAATCTCAAATTGGCCACATTACGGATATTCTGCCCTAATTGACCAGAATGGATCAAGATCGGTCTGTGAATAAGGATAGTCTGATCAAGATCCACATTGTTCTCTAATAGTTTCTCCTTTCAAGGGCGGATCCAGGATTTTTTTCCAGGGGGGGGTCAAAGCCATAGTGATGGCTTTCATTAAGAAGTTATATAGTCAAAATTAGATTTTCAGCCAATTCCAGGGGGGGTCATGACCCCCTGACCCCCCCTCTGGATCCGCGCATGCCTTTGCATGTAGACTCTTTCTAAAAGTAGCATTAAGGTAGGCCCCTAGTCCATTCCTTATGAGATTCATGCGACGTCCGAAAGTTTTCGTGTGGAATCCTTATAATTCGTAACTTTGGCGACTTTTTTGGTCGACGTCATTAAAAATCCATTGGTTGGGCGTTCCAACGGTGAATGTTTGCGACGTCGCCCGAATAATTCCGACGTCGTATGAATCTTATTAGGAGTGGACTACCTTCACCCTTTCCCAAAAAAGACCTGGTTTTGACGTCCCTAATGGAAAGGGCCTGGGAAAAGATTGAAACAAAAGAAGAAACTGCTGATAACCAGCAGTTTCTCCTGTTGTCTCAATATGTTCTATGCCATATTTTACACAAATTATATCTTTGGTAACTTCCATTTTGTCAGTTGTGGAAGCTTTTTGAAGTGGATCACCCTAAAACTTTGCCGTTTAGGAAAGAGTTCATGTTAGAGGTAATGGAGATTCTGTGAAAGTGATTCCCCACCGTGTTTATGGTTGGACAGCCCTGCATATTTTCGGACTCGCTCAAACGCTGGTATGGTGGCTGAATGATGTAGTATGGGACCCTTAAATCCATGGCCAAACAAGTCGGGTTGGTCCAAATTCAAAGATGTTGCAGACGACAATATAAATTGAAGGTTTTTTTCATATTTGTTGTCATGTTTGTTGAAAACATTGTGGGAAATGAAGAAATTGCAGTTACTCCATTTTCCTCAATGTTTTCCAAAATCTTTATGTTGTCAGGCGTCAAAAAGCGTCAATGTGTGGGAATGGGTTAATACCAGTATGTCTATATCTAGGTATTGAACATAAAACAGAAATCGACATCTGAATTATTTTTTTATTCTCTAATTGCCAACATATATCGACTGGGACCACTATAGTTTCAAAACGTCAAAGGCCAAATGGAAAGAAATAGACGGTTTCAATTTGAAAGTTGCTGTCAAAATGAGAGTTTCAAATGGAAAAAAAATGTACTTGTAGGGACATGAAATATTGAGTAAAACGTTATTTAAATCGCTGCTTTTCAACGAAAACCTCGTAACTGTAGCTTAAAACAATCTGCAGTTACGAGGTTTTTGTTGAAAAGCGACGAAATGCTGGTTCCCAGCGTTTTCTTTATTCACGCGCAGTAATTCAATCTTTTAAGATATAGCGTGGCTAGCGATAATGGTAAAGCAACTTACAGCTAAGACTCGTTATTTCGACATTATAGAACCCTCGTCTTTTTACACCTAGATATCCGATGTTCGATTCATCCGAGTTTTGTCACGTTTTAAGGAAGTCTACCCCTAATGAGATTCGCGCGACGTGGGAATTATTCGAGCGACGTCAAAAACATTCGGCGATGGAACTTTCCATCGCCGAATGTTTACGACCGCGCCCGAATAAGTTCGGATACGTAACGACTACGCTGGAAAAAAATCCGATGTTTTATGAATATCAAAATGGCCACATTACGGGTATTTTACCTTAATTCAAATGAAAATTTACCGTTCAAAATTGCTAATCAAGTAGCCTACTTAAAAAATGATCTGTAGTAGAAAACGTAAAATGATTTGCTTGAACACTTTCTCTCCCTTTTTCTTTTCTTCTTCATTTTTTTGTCATACTTATTTATATCAAAATAATTCCAGCTAAAAAGTTTTGATTTCTATCATTCGAGACGGGGATCATATATTCTATCTTAAGATTTAGTAAAAATTCGGCTTAAGATTTAGTAAAAATTCGACTTAAGATTTAGTAAAAATTCGACTCTATATTTAGTAAAAATTCGACTCAATATTTAGTAAAAATTCGACTCAATATTAAGTAAAAATTCGACTTGAGATTTAGTAAAAAAATCGACTTATTTGATGTCGAAATAACGATTGTCAGCTGTATCTCTTGAGGTATTCCACCCGCCATTAGATACCAAACACTTCGTGCAATTTTTGGGGTCATCCGTGGCAAATGGAATTGACGAGGGTCTCCCTCGTCAATTTTCAGTGCCACGGATGTCGTCCGAAAATTGACAATGGTGTACAATCGTCTATTACCTTTTCCACGGATGACGCCCAAAGTTGCATGAAAAGTTTGGTATAGATCTAATGGTGGATGGAATAGCCTACTTAAGGACAGTTCTTAACGTAAAGAGTTGATGTTGCAGGAGCAGACAAATCTAATATAGGAGCAGCAGCATTGTTTGGATCATACAGCGGATCGCATTGTAATGTGTTGCACTCGCCAGTGGCCGTGTCGAAGGTAAAACTCAAACAAAGTGCTGCACCGCACGAAAATCCACAGTACATTAGATCGAGATTACCACTGAATAGGTTTGGGGAAGGACACGTCAGAGAAGCTCCTGCGTACTCTATGTATGTGTTGCCATCTCCTCCGTTACTACAACCTGAAAAGACACAAATACTCGTATCGTCGCTTTTCAACGAAAACCTCGTAACTGCAGCTTGTTTTAAGCTGCAGTTACGAGGTTGACGTCGAAAAGAGACAATATACAATGGGTTCGCTGACCAAGCAGAATGTCTATTCGATATGATGATTGACACCTTCTGAAATTGATATAAGATCCGTTAGAAATCATGTGACAGCATACTCTCTTAAAACAGAGCCCATTATCTCTTCATTCTACCACGATAAAATGATACTCAGTTCCCACGGAGTCTTTTCATGTCTAATTTCGCGGCCTTTGCGGGATTTCGGTATCCAATCGTTGGCTGTAAACAGCAAAACATTTGAAAAATCTGATACAAATTTTCATTGGCTGACGCTTCAAATTACAGGCTTTAGCAAAAAATAGAAGCGACGTATTGTATACGTAATCATACAAGATAAAACTGAATGATTTTGATTCGATAATTCAAATGATACCGGCTTCAGCCAAAAATAGAAGCGACGTAATGTATACGTAATGATCATACAAGTAGTCCATTTGACGCTGCTATATGCCCTATATGACAACATTGCAATGTCGAGTACAATGAAGTTTTATTTTTTCTTTGCATTGTATAAGTGCTCTAGAGCAGATCTAGCTTGGTTGCCAGAATGGCAACCTTGGGCAACTCCCATAATTCGCAAAAATCCAAGATGGCCGCCAAATGCAGCTGGAAAAATAAACTTTTTGTCAAATTGTTCTTAATTGACGCGAAAAATGCCTATTTAGGGGTTCTTTGGTGTGCTGAATCCAAATCCATTGATAAATATAAGATTTGGATAACACAAGTATGCTAAAATAGAGATGGCTGCCGGACGCCATCTTGAAAATCACATTTTTCTACCTTATTTTATATGGCCCATAGAATTCATGTATTAAGTCACACTTGATAAGGTAAATCCACTTTATTCCTTAAATTCGAATTTTGATTTATCTGGTGTACATAAAATTCCGACATGGCCGCCAGACGTCATATTGAAAATGATAGCTGGCTTAATTCACTTACAACAATTTATTTCTACTTGTAGAAAATGCGGCTAATATACGATATTTGTGTATTATTCCCTCTATTAATTTAATAATACGTTTTTATATTTATTTGGATTTTACATTGATCTAAAGTGTTTTTCATTAGGGAAATGGTCACCAGATATGGCATAATGAAAGTGACAACAAATACTGGTACTAAATATTATAAAGGGAAATAATTATCTTGTACTTTATATTGGAAATTTCAAGTCTTACAAATCCCAGATTTCTTCAAAACGTTATAGTTTCTATTGTAAAAAATTCTATATATCTGACCATCTTAGAGCATCTTCGAAACATTTACAGACGATATGATTTAAACAGTTTTATCATTTCAACAGACGACCATCACCTCTGTGTAATGATATACACAGTTCTGACATTGAATAATAAAAGATGCCAGCGTGGGTTGAAGTTCCATTATGAATTTATATCATTAATTCCTATGGCTTCTTCCTAATTTTGAAGAAATGATCCCATGATCTACATCCAAATATAGAATGTAAACATCACCCAAATCGCAAATAGAACGTTGGCTCGTAAAGCAGAAATTTCTTACATGTTAATCTTACACACAGATCCGATCTACGAAATGTGTGTAACTTAAGAGGAATCATTATGTACAGTCAACATTGAATGTAGATACCATGCAATGTGATCATTCTGCACCATTACAATATACTGGATTAATAGGAATAAAAAGAAAATAAACAAAAACAGTCATGTTTGATTAAACTGTTAGTACCGGTTCATAGTTGGTCTTGAAGATATACTGTTTACAAGAAACTTTACTCGATGAAAAAGACAAAACAATACATTAAGAAGGTTGAAATTAACAAGCATATGATAACCTGGGTAAGATACCACCAAAAACATTAATTTTAAACAAAGAGTATGCAAATGTTTCCCTACCTACAAGACATCTATATAAATTCACAGAGAAACCCTGTCCATTTTTTTTTTATTTTTCATTGTATCGGGATACCTTATACTAATGGTTGTCCATTCACATTTATTGGGAATAGAACAGAAATTGCAAGATACAACTCAACTTGATTAAAATTGAACGATTTTACATTCTATGATTCTTAGGCACTTCTGCATCTGATTCCGAATGGTTTTTGCCTTTCAAATCACATCAAATGTATTAGTATATTTTACTAGAATATTTCGCTCGAATGACTTTTCAATAATTTTCCAAAAGTATTTTTCTTTTGTCGGACACCATGTTTCAGAAAATCTCTTCAGTAATGTTTGAATTTAAACAGTACATTCATTGCACATACAAAGTCACTTCAGTTATTGCGAGAATTGATCTAAATCTATACTCTCATTGTTTTAAGGCCCATTTTGTACATCACCTATGTATTGTGTATATTTACAGTCTTCAAGCGATAGGCTAAGTCTTAATGATTCGTTTGAATAAGATTATACCGTTTATCAGCAAGAAGAAAACAACAACAAATTAAAACTAACGGAATGATACGCAGTTTTCTCATTAAATCATGTAAATTGGTAATAATTCTTATTCTTCTTTACAGACCCATCTTCAGGAATGGTTTGGTCAGAAAGTCTTAAAAATGACATGAATGTAATTTCATGCATATCCAATTTACATTGATTTCTCAACATGAAATACTAATATGCTAAAATCCCACATTGTCTTTAATATATTGCGTATATTTATAAACTTTTCAAAAGGCAAGATCACTCAAATTAGTATAATTGTCTCTTTAAAGCGCTCATGATAAGTCTTTGTCAGAACATGTATTCTTTTAGAATCGTTATTCGGGTAAATAAGTTGAAACAGAATGGGACAACTTTCTTGCAATTATGTACATGCACATCTACTCCATGCTATTGGAGCTATCTTAAGGGCTACAGTTGCTTTTCATGAAGATACATCCACGACTATACTGTTTCCTGTTGTCGTTAAAATCGTTCAAGGCTGTAGTATGACAAGACTAAGCATTACATTATGCATGGAACTCAAAGAGTTGTATTGTTTTTACTATGATCATTTGGGGTTTTTCTTCATAAATTTTAAATTGTAAAGGTATGAAAGCTGAAAAGATCAGCTCCCAAAGGAATTTTAGCCCATCAATCACGATTGATCTATTACGACTCCTTAAGATATTCACAAGGAAAATAATTTCAAATATATAAATATTGGAAGACTTTTAATGATACGCTTTCTTCTAGCATGACAGTCACCTTTAATTTCTATATATTATCCATGAATTTATATAATTTATGTACTTATGTAGATAAAATGCTTAGAACTGTACTGAAACTGAAATATCACAAAATGCCAAAGATGTTTATCTTTAGTCAGAAGCAACAGTTGAAACTTTACATTTCAACATGGTAACTGGGCCATAATTGAATAAAATCGCAGTTACATACAGACATACCTCAAGCCTACAGCAAAGACATCGCCTTCATTTAACAATAATAATGGCAACTGGTAGCCTATGTATTACATTCTATATATTCATCTATGTCTAGTCCTATACATGATTGTGTATCAGAATCTGATTTTCCAAAGCAAAAAACTTCAAACCTAGATAACAATACCCAAAAAACATCACCTAACAATATGTTATTTGAATTTTCCACTAACTACACTTATAAACAAAACTTTTACAGTCATTAAATTGAAGAAATTAACACAGGTTAATTGATATTATATCATTGTTGGCGAAAAGAGCAGAGTTTTAATAGGCATTTGATGTCCTACTTTGAAAAACTGTCTGAAAATTTGCTCTTTATGCCAAGATGGCAACTGGTTGCCATATCTGTTACTATCATTTATATGAGAAAAATAACAAAATATGTAATATCCAAATTTAGTCCAAATGTGTTAAAAATAAGAAAAGAGATCTAATAACACATAGATATCGAAATTTGGCAGCAATTTGTACCAGTATTTCAACCAATAATTATTTTCAATAAGGCATGTAGCATCCATTTCCGAATTTTATATATACAAGGTTGATATAAAAAAGGAAAGAAGAAATGATAATGTGAAGAAATGAGAAGTAAAGTAAATTTGGCTAACAAAGTATTCTGAAAAGGTGCATTTTAAAGACCGTATAAAAACTAACGTAGAAAAAATGTGATTTTCAAGTCTGGCATCCAGCAGCCATCCCTAACTTAGTACTTTTCTGATATCCTAATGCTATATTTATCATCAGATTTGAATTCAGCATACCCAAAAACCCCAAAATAGACATTTTTTGCATCTTTGTTGGACAATTTGACAAAAAGTTTATTTTTCCAGCTGCGTTTGGCGGCCATCTTGGATTTTTGCGAATTGTGGGAGTTGCCCAAGGTTGCCATTCTGGCAACCAAGCTAGATCTACTCTAGAACACCTATACAATGCAAAGAAAAAATAAAACTTCATTGTACTCGACATTGCAAGGTTCCGAAAATTTCAAATGGACGATTTTGATTAGATAATTCAAATGATGTGCCATAATTAGATTATGACGACCAAATAGGCTGTCGGGGTATCAAAAACTGCAGAGGTCATATTTGATGGTTAAATCAATAGACCTCGGCTTTGGAGAGTAGTGACAACATCGTAAGATCTTACACTGCTTTACAGCATATTATAAGGAAACAAACAACGATAAAGAATTTACAAAAAAAAAAAAAAAAAAAAAGAAAAAAAAAAAGAAAAAGAAAGAAAGAAATAGATCCCAGCCACTTTTATTTTCAGAGCTCGTGTAGATCTACATTTCCTGCTTCAAACTCAGCTTTAATCTTTTCCCAAACGACAAAGTTTTTTAAAAGATCTTCCAAGGTGAAAGCTATTGCAGACGATAAAATAGCCTATGTGTTAGTAGAGAAAGGATATTGGGAAAGTACAGTAAAGAAAATATTGAGGCAAAAGGAGAAACTGCTGATCATCAGCAGTTTCTTCTTTTGTCTCAATATTTTCCCAAGCCTTATTTATTAGGGACGTCAAAACCAGGTCTTGTTTAGGAAAGGGAACCTTAAGGATGAATAGAGATTATTATTGATTCGTTTTTGAAATGCATAAATGGTCCCCACGAAATGGACGAAGCAAGTTATTCCCTGGTAATGTGAATTTTTATACGCAGCAGTGCCTTATCTTAGAATTATGATACCATTTACGAAAATCGGCGAATTCCTGTTGAACTCATTCGCCGATTTACGTACAAGACCGAATTACATAGGAAACAGTTTGTATTTTTGTTATAAATGTTCGGTCAATATTATGTGCAGAACTCATCTTTGCTTAGGCTATTCTACGCAAGGAAATTATTAATTGTGGATACTTACACAATATTGATATGATAATCAGTTCGTAAGCATACAATGTATATAGAATTAATTCGGTTTTGTTGTTGTTGTTGTTGTTGTTGTTGTTGTTGTTGTTGTTGTTGTTTTAGAAATATGTTCTTTGTCTTACTTTGCACGCATGTTCCATTTTCCAAACGGTAACCAAAATCACAGAGACATTCTTCCTGATAACAAATCATGTTAGGACCGAGTGAATCGCAATTTTGACCGCCACATAGATTTGTCGGACCGGAAACTGAAAATAATAACAATAAACATACAAGAAAAGAGATGGATCTTGATAAAAAGGATTCAATGTAGCATTTTAGACAATTATGGACAAAGTGATCGTTCGTTGATCTCACATAATTTTTATCATGTCTGCAACGGACTATCTCGGCTGGAGACCACGAATCGTGATCTACTGAAGGATAACGTCTTTTATTACTATTTATTGCATAGAATGTGTGTTTTCGGGCCGTTATTAGCATTGAATAACGAGAAGAAACCGGGCTGATATCGTGAAAAACCGGTCGTGAATCGGGAGATTCTCGTGCGATATCGGGCCGTCTTTGCACTCAAATATCCTCGATTTGATCATTCAAAATAAATATTTTGTCTCTTTTCCCTCAAAATTCTCAATCCCTTCGCCTTTTGGTGCCAAATTATGACGTAACGTCGTTTTACAAACGTTACTCATAACAAAAAATTATCGGAAGATTTATCAGAACAAAACAACAATGGCGGACATTTTTTTTTTTATCTCAACTATGTTCATTTTTTCGCACATAAATATTATCAAGGGGTATGGGATAAGTAATCATTGGCGTTTTATGCTTTTTATGCAATAATATCGTCAATTCGTGTATTTTTCGGTCCTTTACATTCGCAGAGGCCCGCAAAATACGAAAATGACCCTCGTGCTTCGCACTTGGGCGTTAACATATTTCCTAGGCCTCTGCGAATGTTAACGACCTCAAAAACGTGAATTAACCCTATATTAACTGTTTCATTTCTTGTATTACACATTAGAGAAATAAAATGAGCCAGGATCTGGAAAAACGTCCCTTATAGCATTTTAGACTAACAAGTTTCCAGATCAACCTGTGTATATGTGCAGTCTGACCTGTATCCATGTTACTCTCATGTGGTTGCTACAGACCAAGACGAAGCTATTGGAGAACAACATGGTTCCTGATCAGACTGCGTGTATACACAGGCTGATCTGGAACCAGGTCGGGCTCAAAAGCCTTAAAAGACCTTTTTCCAGATCATGACTCAAATATTATTCTGTTTGCATCAGAAGTGCTTTAATTCAGATTTATGTATTGATCTGATTAAATTGGGACTAATTTTTCAAACCTCTTTGTATTCTATATATCTATCTATATATACTGCCTAACTCCCCCTTTCGGGTATTACTGACAGGTGGTTAACCACTCTGTGGTTATTTTTCATAATATTCCACAGCCCTGTACAGAGGCGAAAAGAAATTTAACACATTTCCACACAATGACTCTTGTTGACTCCCTTCTAGATAATGAATTAAGAAAATATTGTGGAAAATGAAGAAATTGCTTGTGACAAGCAGTTTCTTCATTTACCACAATGTTTTCTACCACAACAGACCAGCAAATTTTAAATCTCATTCACATGAGAGCATTTGTGAACAAAGTGGCCCATAAAATATCCAGACAAGAGAAGAAAATGTTATGGTTGGAGGTTTAATTTTTTTGAAATGGAGAAGATACCAAATATACACACCGAGTCTCTTAAGACAACTAGTAGGCCCAACCAGGGCATGTGCACACATGGCGGTCATCTGAAGAATATAACCTTACTTTTCAACAAAAACATCGTAACTGCAGCTTCAAACAAGCTGCAGTTACAAGGGTTTCGTTGAAAAGCGACGATAAAGGATAATAGGTAGATTCGTTTTGGTCCCCAAAACCCCCAGAATGAATCAAAATAGAAGTAGCGTGAAAATTTGAATGTCAGCGGTACTACCTAAATTTCTAAGCCCTTTCCCGGACGGCACAAAATAGGACCATTCCCATTTAATATAATAATTGCAGTTACGAGGTTTTTGTTGAAAAGCGAGATATATACAATTTTACACAGAGATATTGAGAAAAAGGAGAAATATTGGTTATCAGCATTTCCAACTTTTGCCTTTTTTATTACGGACGTCAAAATCAGCGCTTGTTTTCGAAAAAGTTTAATTACTAAACACTGTACTGGTTCTGATTCTTTTTCTTTAATTTTTTCTTCGAAATTAATTTTGTTGGTTTTATGTTTTAGCAAAAAAATAGGCCTACAGATCAAGTAAAAGAGAAAATGAAACGACTACAAACTGGCAACCAATTTATAACTGACGATTAAGATTTTGATATTTTCAATCATTTTATTATAGCTTTCTATGTGTATGTGTTTTCTTTATCATGTTACAATTTCATTTAATAAATTGCAAGAATAATACATACTGACTCTTGCCTATACCCTTAAGAAAAGGACTTTCGAAAAAATTGTAGAGAATGAAGAAATTGCTTGTGATAAGTAAATTCGTCATATCCCAAAAAGTTTTCTACGCAAAAAGACCTCACAAGTTTAATTTTTATTCATTTGAAATTGTCGTTAATTGGTAAGAATATAAGAAAAAACACGTCTCTCTACCAAGTACTGAAAAGGATCAAATCAAGTGTCCAAATGGACGAGTTCCATTCCTGTTTCACATTTGAATGCACGCATTCAAATACACTACATCATTCAAAAACCATTTATAGAATATTAAGAAATAATTTACAATCATTTACAGCATTCAAAATTGAAAAGACAATAAAATTATAAAGAATGTTAAGAAAATAATCTCACCGAAAAAATTAAAACAAAGGTATCCAATCAAAGGAGTCCCGTTCCTGTTTCACAATTTAAAGTCACAATTTACGCTAGACTACAACATTCAAACTTATTAGAACTGTCAAATTGAAAATAATCTAATCGAAACCCAAAATCAAAGGAGTCCTATCTCTGTTTCTAAATAATTTGATTCGCAATTTACATCTAAATACAGCATTCAAAATTATCACAAACTATTAAACAATTCTAACAAAATAGTCTTACTGAAAAACAAAATATCCAAATTGAAGGAGTCCCATCCATGTTTCTACTAAAATAATTTGATTCGCAATTTACTAAATACAGCATTCAAAATTATTACAAATATTAATAAAACTATAAAAGAATGTTAAGTAAATAACATTACCGCCAAACACAGTAAGAACATGTTGTACATCATTCTTCTTTCAAAGTTGTTAAAATCGTCAAATAAGACTAGATCTACTAGAGCTGTTAACGTTCTGAACGAAAGCTTTAGTGTGAAGGACAGACTGAAATGTTGTACATCTAAAACTGTATTTTTGGTCGATATTACGTCACCCTTTCCCAAACAAGCCATGATTACCACATCCTTGATAAACAGAGATCTGTGAAAGTATTAAAAGAAAAGAAGAAAATGTAGATAACCAGATTTTTTTCCATTTCCCCCAATATTTAACGTGTTTTGAGGTATGCAATTTAATCTACCTCAATTTTGTTTTCTGAAATACCAAAACATTTGGACAAGCCTCATTTCTTGTCGTTCTAGAAAAGGTTAATAAAGCGGCATGCGGTGAGATATGACATAAAAATTGGGGTCTTCTTGACATACATGTGCGTTCCATTTTGATATATATAATTTAAGCTGGCGTGTACATTCAGTCTGATTGGGATCCAAACGAGGCTCTTTAAGTGGTTATAGGTAACGAAGAATAAAGAATATATTCATTAGCCGAAAAGGCTGATCAGGACCCGTTTTGGTTGAAAATGCATCAAGAATTCTCTCTGTCCTAGCCCAATAGTGAATTAGAATTTGCGGAAATTTCGAAAAGACAAAACGGGCTGCGCAGACTGCGTCAAACTTTTCAAACCAGTTTTCCCCATGCGAGAGCAATAGGCTATTCAAATTCCAAAAGTGGCGCAGACACTGTAACGATCGAGAGAAGACATGCTTTGTATGCGATAGAAAATATTGAGACAAGACAAGAAACTGCTGGTAATCAGCATTTTCATATTTTGCCCCAATGCTTTTTCAAGTTCGTTTATAGTCGACATCAGAAGCCAGTGTCTTCTTTTAGAAAAAGTTCGAAGCGAGAGAATTCGGTGTTGGCTGGACAGCGCAGACCAAACACGAGAATAAGGATTGTAACGCATTGTCTTACCAATAGGCTTTTAACCCATTACCACACAATGACTCTTTTTGACTCTCTAAAAGATAATGACATTGGAGAACATTGTGGAAAATGAAGAAATTGATTGTGACAAGCAATTTCTTCATTTTCCAAATGTTTTCTACCCAAAAGGCACAAAAAATAAAATTATATTCATTTGAAATTGTCGTCTGCAAAATCTTTGAATTTGGACCAGTCTGAAATTTTGTCGTTTGGGAACCGGGTTAATTCACTTGCCTGAGCCGCGTTCTTTAGAGCGAGATTTTTTAAGATTTCTTAAGGTCTTTTTGATAAAGCGTTTTTAAGACCGAGACTTTGACCGAGCTGTTCCGAATGCTCCATATTTATACAAATGACGTCATCATGACGTCATTTGTATAAAGTATGGAGCATTCGGAACACCGCGGTTTATAAGTATGGAGCGTTCGGAACCGAGGGGTTCCGCACGAAGTATAGGATAATGGCGCCTCCCATTGAGCGTCTTAAAAATCTTGCTCTAAAGAACGCTTTATCCTAAAATATCTTAAGAAATCTCAAGAAATCTCAAGAAATCTCGCTCTAAAGAACGCGCCTCTTGTTAAAATTTGCGTAAGAAGATGACTTGTTGGTCGTGATATTTTTAAAAAAGTGCTTATAGCATTGTATAATTTGTATCGTGTTTTACATCGCTTTCAATAATTATTCCGAATTATCACGAAAATATGACTACTCCGTATGCTTTCCTTGAGATTACCAATACATGTACGTGTACTTTGCATATCGTCGGTGTAAATGCAAAACCTCGTATGTCGATTCGTGCTATTATCAAAGTACAAACTTGTGCGCCCAGTTTAGACGATTCTCTCAGGTTTTGAGATATTTCTACTAATCAGTATTAATTACACATTATTTGTGAACAGTATGTCAAAATTTCAAGTAAAACATTCCAGTTTGGGAAAAGTTATTACACTTTTCTCCCCTCCCTTAGTTATAGTAGAAATCTAGCGTTATTTGATGAAATCAATTATTTTAAATGAATTTCGAACAGTCACTTCTCAGTAGAAGAGTATGAGCACATGTTTATAATTATATTATTATTGTTTGAGTGTGTAACCAAGTTTGAGGTCGTATGGGTAGCGTATTCCATAGTATAATGCTTGATAACATTCATGACGCCATAATGACGTCAAAATTGTAAACCGATGAGGTTAGATATACTTAAAAACGAATGATAAATTCTAGTGACTGATGGTATATCAATTCACGTTATAGCCATATTTATCTTTGATCACTAAATATTCTTGAAACACTGCAACGTAATTTGCCATTTTGTCATGCCAACTTGATAATGCATGTAGATATTAAGCTGTTGTCTTCTCGAAATATTATATTATGTTTTATACCGTATGACACTTTGGATTTTTTGCAAGTGAATTGTACATGTGAAATAAGATCTATCAGGCAGGCATATTACTAAACGCTAGCTTCAAAATTCATATTTTTGAAATTGTTTTATAATTAAGCGATTAACAGACGGTAAAACTATAAATTTGTCAAAAAAACACACAAAGATATTGCATACGACAATGATTCCAAATGAATGAATTTTACACCATTTTTTATCTTTCTTTGTGGGATATTTTGTGGGAAATGATGTAATTCCTTGTCACAAGCAATTTCTTTATTACCCATAAAACTCTACAAACAAAGTCCTTATCTTGTGGCGCATAATGTCATTATATGGGAAATCCCCCACTCTCTTTCACAGAGGCGTTTTCATTTTGCCTCTGTACAGGGTTGCGGAAGGATATGAAAAATAACGATAGGAATAACAGGAGGTTTGAAAAAAATAGTCCTTTTTTTAAATTGGACCAATAATTAAATTTTAGAGCACATCTGATGTAAACAGAATCTCTAATGTATGATACAAGAAATGAAACAGTTGCACAAAGACACACTATTCGTGGACTCTAGCCGAGATAACTCTTTGCAGATATGCTATGTAAAGAGCAACGAACGATCACTCTGTGGGGAGAATATGAAAACCCTGGAGTTATTAATTTTGCTCGACTATTTTACTTGCAAATCCCGTTGAGTTTCTCAAAGATATCATCTTATGAATCCAAGATTTGGTCTAATACTTCTTTGGAGATGTTAATAAGTGACGACTATAGTTTTTCTCAGATACCGTCTTCTGAATCCAGATATTGGTCTTAAACGGCGATTGCGTTGTCAATTAATGACGACTATTAAACTAACATTTGTTGTTGAGTTTATATCAGATACCATCCTCTGAATCCAGATTTTGGGGAGTTCCTATCAGATACTAGCCTATTAATTCAGATTTCGACCTAAACTGGTTTTGGAGTCGTTCATCAGTGTCAACTAAAGAACTAGCAAATTTTGTTTAGTTTCTATCAGACACCATCCTCTAAAACCAGATTATTTGGAAAACGGCATCGGAGTTGTTAATTAGTCTCGCCTTTAGAACTAGCAAAGTTTTTGGAGTTTTTTACGATACTATCCACTGAATCAGGATTTTGGTCCAATACGGCCTTGGAGTTGTAAACGTAGTATTGACTGTACAACTACAAGATTGAGTTTCTACCAGATACCGTCCACTGAACTCAAAGTAAAACGGCCTTTTTTTTTTTTTTTTTTTTTTTTTTTTTTTTTTTTTTTTAATAGATCTAGTGTCGACTAATGAAGTAGGAAATTATGTTGAGTTTCTATCAGATACCATCATCTGAATCCAGCGTCTGGTCTTAAACGGCATTGGAGTTGTTAGATAGTGTCTACTGTCGAACAAGCATATTGTTTTTGAGTTTAAAAAATCTAGATATTGGTTTAAAGGGCATTGATATTGTTATAGTGTCGACTTTAGATCTAGCAAATTTTGTTGAGTTTCTTTCAAATACCATCCCCTGAATCCATATCTTTGTCCACACTGGCGTTGTTAATTAGTGTCGACTTTAGAACTAGCAATTTTAGTGAGGTTCTATCAGATTCCATCCTCTAACTCTAAATTTCTGTCTGAAATGACCTGGGAGTTGTTACGTAGTATCGACTATAGAACTAGCAGATTCGGTCAGCTTCTACTGGAAACCACCATCTGAATTTAGATTTTAGTTTTAAACGGTCTTTGAGTTTTTAATCAATGACCACTATTGAAGTAACAAATATTGAGTTTCTCTCAGATACCGCCATCTGAAGCCAGATTATGGTTTTCAACGGAATTGGAGTTATTCATTAGTGTCGACTATAGAACTGGCAAAATTTGTTTAGTTTCTATGGGTAACCATCCTCTGAATCTAGATTTTGGCCTAAAACAGCCTTCCAATTGTTATTTAGTGTCTATTTTAAAACTACCAAAAGTTTTTGACATTCTATCAGATACCACCCTCAGACTCCGGATTTTAGTTTAAGACGACATTGGAGTTGTATATAACGCTGAACTAGCAGATTTTCTAAAGTTTCTATCAGGTACCATCTTTTGAATCCAGATTTTGTTTTAAAACGGCCTTGGAGTTGTTGATATTGTCGATTATAGTACTAGCAGATTTTGTTTAGTTTCTATGAGATTCCATCCTCTGAAATCTAGAGTTTGGTCTTAAACGACATTGGCGGTGCTAATCAGTATTAACTTTATAACCAGCAGATTGTTTTCAGGTTCTATCAGATAACATCATCCGACTCCAAAGTTTGGTCTAAAACCGCATTGGAGTTGTTAATTGGTGTCGACTATGGGGCTAGCTCAGATTTTGTTCAGCTTCTATCAGACACCACCCTCTGAATCCAGATTATAGTCTTGAACGGCATTTGAGTTCTGAATTAATGTCGACTATTGAATTGACAGTTTTTGTTGTGTTTCTCTCAGATACTATCCTCTTGATCCAGATTTTTTGTCTTCTGCTGCTATTGTGACGGCTATAAACTAGAAGATTTTGTTGATTTTTGAACTGATACCATCCTCTGAATCCAGGTTTTGATTTTTGAACTGGGATACCATCCTCTGAATCCAGGTTTTGGTCTAAGACGACATTCGAGTTGTTGATTAGTATCGACTTTAGAACGAGCGATACTTTTTTAGTTTCTATCACATACCATCCTCGAAATCCAGATTTTATTCTAAAGAGGCTTTTGAGATGCTGAATAGTGTCAATTAATGAGCTAGCAACTTTTGTTGAATTTCTAACAGATACCATCCTCTGAATCCAGATTTTGGTCTAAAACGGCCTTGGATATCTTAATTAGTGTCGACTATAGAACTTGCAGATTTTGTTGAGTTTCTATCGGATACCATCCTCAAAGAATCCAGATTTTGACATTAAACGGCATTGAAGTTATAATCAGTGTCGTCTTTATAAATATCCAATTTTGGTGAGTTTCTATCAGATACCAATCTCTGAATCGGGTTTTTGGCCTATAACGGCCTTTAATTTGTTATCTAGTTTCGACTTAAGAACCAGCAAACTTTTATGGGTTTCTATCAGATACCATCCTCTAAATCTAGCAATGCATTAGAGTTGTAAATTAGTATCGACTATAGCACTAGTAAATTTTGTTAAGTTTCTATCAGATACCATTCTCTTAATCCAGATTTTGATTTAAAACGCCATTGGAGTTGTTAATTAGTCTCGTATTAAGAACTGGCAAATCATTTTGAATTTCTATCAGATATCATCCTCTGAATCAAGATTTGGTTTAAATGGGTCTTGGAATTGGTAATAAGTGTCGACTATAGAACTAGCGAACTAATTTGAGTTTCTATCAGATACCATCCTCTGAATCCAGAGTTTTAGTCTAATAATTGGCATGGGAGTTGTTCGTCAGTGCGGACTGTAGAACTTACAACTTTTGTTGAGTTTTGTTGAGTCAGATACCGTCCTCTAAATCCAGATTTTGGCTTTAAACGGCCTTGGATATGTTAATAAGAGACAAGTATAGAACTAAGATATTGTGTTGTGTTTCTATCAGATACCATCCTCTGAATCGAAGTTGTGGTTAAAAACGGACTTGGAGTTGTTAATAGCTTAAGTGTCAACGATTGAACTAGCAATTTTTGTTGAATGTCTATTAGATACCATCCTCGGAATTCTTGGGCCTTTATTATCAACGACCAGAAGACATCTGAGTCCACGAGAAATCAGATTGAGCCAATCAGGGTTTTGGTTACAAGTTATAATTAAAAAAAGAATCGTACGACTGTCGATAACACGGGTCCCAGGATTTGGTCCAAAAGAGCCTTGGAGCTGCTATTAATATCATAATATACAATATTATATAAGTAGGACATTTGTCGAGTTTCTGTCAGATACCATCATCTGAATCTGAAGATTTTGGTCTAAAGCGGTTTTGGATATGATAATTAGTGTCGACTAATGAACTAGCAACTTTTGTTGAATTTGTTAAAAATTACCGTGCTCTGAAACTTAGGTAACTTATTACGGGTTTCTAACTTTATGCCCGTTACCTTTGAAATGACACGCTATATTCATGACAAAGTAATCAATCCTAAACGTTTATTTCTAATATTCTGTCAGATAGAAATCTTCTAAAATCCGCATGTTACTTAAGCCATGAAAATGAATATGAACGTATCAAAAATAGAAAGAAATTCATCGGGACAATTTTTTGGAAATGTGCGTTGAGTGCAACCTGTCGAAAAAATCAATGAAAATATACACTGAACAAGGGCGGATCCAGGATTTTTTCCAGGGGAGGGGGTCCAAGCCCAAAATTTTTTCCAGGGGGGGGGGGGGTCCAGCCCAAATTATGGCTTAAAATGTAGTCAATATGTAACGTTACACTAAATTTATATAGTCAAAATTCAATTTTCGGCCAATGCCAGGGGGGGGGGGGGGGGTCCGGACCCCCCGACCTCCTCTAGATCCGCCCATGCTGAAACTGTAGATATTTCGTTCCCGGGTAAACCTTTATAAAATATAAAGTCGTTACTTACAGCGTCAACCAATGGCTCTTAAAATAAATTTACAGCGAGTCATTAAGGTGAAGGATGTCTGCTCCGAAAAACCGCAAAAAGACGTCACGTTCACGACGTCATGGCAACGCAATTGAAAAATAAATGCGCCAAAAACGACACGACGTTGAACTCGTCGCAACCCAAGCTTTAATTTATTACCAGTTTTACTGGGATACCTTGAAAATAAATTTCTAATACTTTTTTATGCTATAGTCCCCTTCTACCTTAATCCAGAATTAGGCCAAAAAAGGGCATTGGAGTTTTTAATTTATGTCGATTATTAAACTAGCCGATTTTGTTGATTTGTCAAAATTAATACCGCCCTGTAAATCCAGACTTTGGTCTTAGACAGCCTTGGAGTTGTTAATTAAAGACGATTATTGCATAAAATGTGTGTTTTCAGCCCGTTATCAGCATTGGATAACGACAAGAAATCGGTCCGATATCGTGAAAACCGGTCGTTAATCGGTAAATTCCCGTGTGATATCGGACCGGTTTTGCACTCAAATATCCTCGATCGGGGATTTGTTGTGAGTGATTTAGAAAATTGAAAATAAAGGCGATTTTTTGTCATTTCCCTTTTCCGCGATGTAAAATCTTTGAAGACCTCCTTTACACCCTCCCAGTGTAATCATGTCTGATGACGTAATGTAGCCTAGTGACGTAGTTTTCTCGGAATCAAAAAGTAAACAGATGAGCAGCTGAGTGTGCTGACGGATTTTAAACTAAAGCGGACTTTATTGACGGGAAAGGATAGAGATTAGAGTTTAGTGGTTGTTTATCTTATTGTAAGAGAATGGTCTAGACACCTGTCCAATGTGGTGGTAAGCCTATGTGTTTCTTGTTTAAGTTACTGCAATTTTTCCTTTTCAACTTTGTTTTTTTTAAATGGACGAATGTCCGAAACAAACCAGAGGTCTACCTCGGAAGTTCCGATCTTTTTTTATTTCTCGCACTGAAATGAACGTTAGGATATCCAAAGTATGTTTCCAAAAGAAAACTTAGTCGAATTGTTACAATTTCGCCAACTAAAATGATGATTATGTCAGTAAAAATGCGATAAAACTTGACTACATAGCTCACTACACGATGAAAAGCTAACGGCCCGTGTAATGGATATCGTACACACGCGATATATATCTAGTCGAATGCAGGGAAAATGCGGTATCTTTCGATGTAAATGTGGCTAAATTTTCACATTTTTTAAAATTATTCGTCTTATTTTATTACATTTCTTTGCAAATTCTTCATATTTTATGCAATAATACCGTCAATTCGCGTTTTTTTCGGTCGTTAACATTCTCAGGCGCCCACAAAATGGGTTATCGCCTTCGAGCTTCTCTCTAAGGCGATAACGCATTTTTTAGGCCTCTGAGAATGTTAACGACCTCAAAAACGTGAATTAACCCCTATATTATAGGACCAACAAATTAGCTTAAGATTTAATCAGATACCACCCTCTGTATCCATATTTTGATGTAAAACTGCGTTGGAGTTGTAAATAAGTTACAAATATAGAACAAGCAGAATTAGTTGAATTTCTATGAGATACCATCCTCTGAATCGAAATTTTGTTGAACAAGCATTCTGAAGTATTGCAAAACAATACAAAGTCCCCTACCGGCTTTATATATGTGTTTAGAAAAAGAAGCCCAAAAATTTTCAAAGTCCAGTTGCTGGCATCCGTATCTTCCTCAAAAATACTGGACCGGAATGAAACTCAAGCTTGTTCTGTAACTTATCAATGCGGGTCTACGTACCAAAAATCAGCTCAATAGCTGCAAGCATTAAGAAAAAAAGTCCAGCATCCATATCTTCTCCAAAAATAACTGGAGCAGAACGAAACTCAAACTCGTTCTGTATCTCATCAATATTTATTCATATACCGAAAATCAGCTCAATATCTGCAAGCGTTTAGAAAAAAAATTCTGGAAAACTGTAATTTCCCAGTAATTTTCTAAGTCCAGCATCTATATCTTCCCCAAAAATCACTGGACCGGAACGAAACTCAAACTTGTTCTGTAACTCATCAATGCGGGTCTGCATACCAAAAATCAGCTCAATAGCTGCCAGCATTAAGAAAAAAAGTCTGGAAAACTGTAATTTCCCAGTAATTTTCTAAGTCCAGCATCCATATCTTCCTCAAAAATCACTGGACCGGAACGAAACTCAAACTTGTTCTGTAACTCATCAATGCGGGTCTACATACCAAAAATCAGCTCAATAGCTGCCAGCATTAAGAAAAAAAGTCTGGAAAACTGTAATTTCCCAGTAATTTTCTAAGTCAAGCATCCATATCTTCCTAAAAAATCACTGGACCGGAACGAAACTTAAACTTGTTCTGTAACTCATCAATGCGGGTCTACATACCAAAATTCAGCTCAATAGCTACCCCCGTTTAGAAAAAAAGTCCGGAAAACTAATTCACCGGACGGACGGACGGACAGACGGACGGACGGACAGACAGACTGACTGACTGACGGACAGAGTGCAAACCTAAAGTCCCCTTCGGCTTCGCCGGTAGGGGACTAAAAACGGCATTGGGGTTCTAAATTAGTGTCGACGATTTATCTAGCAGATTGCGTTAAAGGGGGTGTTCCATTTGTGCCCACGCGCGGATTTTCTTGTAACTTTACACATAGAATACCTTTGACCTATGAACTACAAAAACATATTCATTTTACCCAAAGAGTGCATATAGGCCTATACGCGGCACCTTAAAATGTTCCCGATTTTCATTGGTACCCGTCTTACAAAAACTCATTGTTGGCTATCTAGCTTTGGTATTCATCTAGCTTTGGTATTCATCCACATTTTTTAATCAAAATAGAAAGAAGAGTCCTCGTAGAAACTTTTGATACCAATATTGTTGGTAAAAACATGCGCAAATAATTTTTCGGAAATTTATTTAGTCAGAAATTGTCAGAAAAATAGCCCACAAAATTTCGAAACCTAAATTTCAATCAAAATTTTTTGTATGTTTCCGTCTTTGTCAACATATGAAATTGATAAGAAAGTTGGCCACATATGTCCCCTATTCGTATGCAAAATTTTGTGAAAATTTGAAACCGGTAAAGTTGTCTAATAATGAAAATTGTGATCAATGGCACCATAAAATGCTCCCAGTTTTTAATGGTACCCCTCTAGCAAAAGCCTAATGTTGCCTACCTAGTTTTGAAATTTGTCCCCAATTTTTAATCAAAATAGCAAGAAGACACATTGAAGAAAATTTTGAGACCAAAATTGTTGATACCAACAAGCACAAATAATTATTCTGAAATTTATTCAGTCAGAAATGGTCTGAAAAATATCGAGAAATTTTCAAACCCTTTAGTTTAATCAATTATTTTTGTATGTTCCCGTCTTTGTCAACCTATGAAAATGATATAAAAGTTAACCATACATGTCTCCAGTTCGTATGCAAAATTTTGTGAAAATTTGAAACTGGTAAAGTTGTCAAATAATGAAAATTGTGACCAATGGCACCTTAAAATGTTCCCAGTTTTCAATGGTATCCGTCCAGCAAAAGCCCAATGTTGCCAACCTAGTTTTGATATTAGTCCGTAATTTCTCATCAGAATAGCAAGAAGAGTCATTGTAGAATATTTTGAGAACAATATTGTTGATACCAACATGCACATATGATTTCTCAGAAACTTATTTAGTTAGAAATTGTCCGAAAAATAGCCCACAAAATTTCGAAACCTAAATTTCAATCAAAATGTTTTGTATGTTCCTGTCTTTGTCAACATATGAAATTGATAAGAAAGTTGGCCATATATGTCCCCTATTCGTATGCAAAATTGTGTGAAAATTTGAAACCGGTAAAGTTGTCAAATAATGAAAATTGTGATCAATGGCACCATAAAATGCTCCCAGTTGTTAATGGTACCCCTCTAGCAAAAGCCTAATGTTGCCTACCTAGTTTTGAAATTTGTCCCCAATTTTTAATCAAAATAGCAAGAAGACACATTGAAGAAAATTTTGAGACCAAAATTGTTGATACCAACAAGCACAAATAATTATTCTGAAATTTATTCAGTCAGAAATGGTCTGAAAAATATCGAGAAATTTTCAAACCCTTTAGTTTAATCAATTATTTTTGTATGTTCCCGTCTTTGTCAACCTATGAAAATGATATAAAAGTTAACCATACATGTCTCCAGTTCGTATGCAAAATTTTGTGAAAATTTGAAACTGGTAAAGTTGTCAAATAATGAAAATTGTGACCAATGGCACCTTAAAATGTTCCCAGTTTTCAATGGTATCCGTCCAGCAAAAGCCCAATGTTGCCAACCTAGTTTTGATATTAGTCCGTAATTTCTCATCAGAATAGCAAGAAGAGTCATTGTAGAATATTTTGAGAACAATATTGTTGATACCAACATGCACATATGATTTCTCAGAAACTTATTTAGTTAGAAATTGTCCGAAAAATAGCCCACAAAATTTCGAAACCTAAATTTCAATCAAAATGTTTTGTATGTTCCTGTCTTTGTCAACATATGAAATTGATAAGAAAGTTGGCCATATATGTCCCCTATTCGTATGCAAAATTGTGTGAAAATTTGAAACCGGTAAAGTTGTCAAATAATGAAAATTGTGATCAATGGCACCATAAAATGCTCCCAGTTGTTAATGGTACCCCTCTAGCAAAAGCCTATTGTTGCCTACATAATTTTGATATTTGTCCCCAATTTTAAATCAAAGTAGCAAGAAAAGTCATTGTATAACATGTTGGTGCCAATATTGTTGATACCAACATGCCTAAATGATTTCTCAAAAAATTGTATAGACAGAAATTGTCAGAAGAATAGCCCAGATTATTTCGAAACCTAAAATTCAATCAATTAGAAATAAACCAATTACCTACATTTGACCCTGATACAGTCATTTTGTTGGCTTTGATTATCTGTTTGGAATTATTTATGAAACACATATTTCCAGTCACACATATTTCCAGTCGTGATTTGACTGCTTCACATGTCATAACAAGTACATGTATTTTTGTTTTCATTTCTTTATCCTAAGTAAGCCAAATTCAATTATGTATGGGTTCTAGTAACATGACAGAATGGTTCACCTTAAAGCATTTGGCATAGCTTACTCGAGTTATAATTTTATGATACATTTTGATCAATACATGAAGTAATAATTAAACATATTAATGCCTTTTTTTTTCAAAACTTTAAGAGCTTTTATCATATCATACATTTTAAATCGTTGACTAGGTTATTAACTTAAAGTTCCCAATGAGACTGTGCTAGTCCTTCTGGAAAAAGGAAATAGATGCATTTAGTCGGTATCTTCTACTTTTTGGGATACATGGCATGTGGACCATCTATGATAGAGATATCTAAAGCCTTGATGACATAGAATTTCGCGTCCATTTTTTATCACGCACACATCTCGTCCAATAATATGCTGTAGAACGTACCATGTGCTGCTGTGCTCCGGTCGTGATGTGTAAGACGAATTTTGTATGTGACCAATCCTTTGATTGAAGAGTTCATTTTCTATTTATCATTTTAGTCTCATGAAAACTGTTACAGCCCATGAAATAATTATCAAAATTCCAAGTGCTGCAAGTGATCGCTTGCTTTTTAAGCCTATTAACCACAGTTAATGATCTTTACTACATCAATTCACCGTTATTTTTTTTAATGTTGTTGTTTTCGATTACTCTTGACATAGTCTTAAATCTAAAAAAAATTATGATAGAGACTCATGCTACATTGTGGAATATACAATTGGGTAAAAAATAAAGATAAAAAATAAATTGGGTAAGAAATATCATGTGGATAGGTCAATCTGTAGGGGCAGTTAATTTCTGCCAAGGAAAAGTTCAAATCATGTTCATTTAGTCATTTGTTTCTTAATCAAGTCTTAATATACATGTAAATTTACTTGCCCTAATTGTTGGTTTCAAATAGCACTCATAGCAAACTGGTCCTCACTAAAAAGTGAAAAGACCTGGTGCCAGTACTAAAATTTCTTTGACCCTAGATAATGTGATGCATTAAAAAATCTACAAACTCTCACAATCCCCAGGTTTGTCTGACGCCAGAAATATCTACGGGCCGTTATATGAAAATACCAAATTTTTTTAAACCTATACTCATAGAGGTAGTGTGGCATAACAAAATGGGGCATAGGCAAAAAGCTGATGCATGTTCTTCATAGATCTGATTTTGGCAAATAGTTAATAAATATGTCCTCAAAGCAGTTGATAATTCACCATAGTAATAGAAATATTAGCAATTTTGCATTGAAGGGCACAATGAATGAACAATAAAAACTGTTTCTGTGTTCTTTTTATTATCTTGAGCAGTGTAGTAAAGAAATATTATATTTATATTAAAGTAGTTTAAGTGCTGATTAGCCATAAAGGAAAGTTAAAAAAGGTGACATAATAGAACAAATTGTATCATTATTGCATTACTTTAATATTTCATCTCCACATTTCATAATGCATGCCACTGTATTAGGGTGTTTACCCCTCCATTATATTGCGGATGGGTGGGGTAAGACAAAGTGCCATTAATTCACAAAAAGCATAATTTTGTGTGAAAATGCTAAAATTCATGTTATACATAAGTTGTTGATGTCAAATTAGGACACAACAAAGCAAAAAATAATTATGGACTATTTACGTAATGCATATAGAAGGTATACAGTAAAATCTTAGATTTTACATTCTTAGAAATTTAGACCGCCTACACTAAAGTTGAAAAATGACACTGTTACCGGTTTTATTTTTACTTAATATTTTACTATAAGCAAAAGCATATATGGGGGCAATTTTTATATAAATTTCATATGTTGACAAAAACTGAAACTGGGTGAAATTTAGAATCAAATTTGATCAAAATGCTTAAAAGCTAAGAATTTTGTCGATGACGTCATACAAAATGTAATAGCAAATTGTTTTTTGTACGGTAATGTTTACTATTTTGGTAAATACTTGAAAATAAATTAATATACATTGTTTCCGGCGCAAATTTGGCTCGAATACAAAAATCCTGAATGTATATGCCCTCTTTTAGAAAGGGTACCCCCCCCCATTTTTAAGCAAAAATCTTAAAATTCTTAGAAAAATATTTTCCGGAATAGATTTTTTGAAAATACTTTGGGAATCATGCCGTAATACAGAACACTAACTTCATGCCAAATTTCATTAAATTCCGAGCGTGGGCACAACCCTATGGGAATTTCTGATAGGGTGGAACACCCCCTTTTTATCAGATACCATCCTCTGAATCCAGGTTTTTGTCTAAAGGAGCCTTGGAGTTATTAATTAGTGTCAGGGATACAAGTAAGCAATTTTGTTGAGTTTCTGTCAGATACTATCCTCTGAATCCAGATTTTGGTCTAAAGCGGTCTTGGATATGTTAAGAGGTGTCGATTAAAGGTTTTTTCATAGGGCTTCATTGGAAGGGGGGGGGGCCTTAAAAGATTGATTACAAATCGAAAGCCCTCGTTGTGAGTACTCATTTGAATCGTCTCGACGAGACAATTATTATGAGTACTGGGGGTCCGATGAACATTTAGTGAAATATTTCATTTTGAAAAGTCATCACCCCCTCTTGTCTGTAAGTGTGTGATTTTCTTCCTATTACATGTAATAGTAAAAGTTCATGGTTAATTGACAATAAACTATCGCTACATTTGGATAAAACAGAGTCCATTGTTTTTGGGTCCAAACAAAAACTTACATCAAAATCCCATCTTGATATATCTTGCTCTGGTACTGCCACTGAATCAATGTAATCCGTCAAGTACCTTGGGATCAATATAGATCAAAATCTGTCATTTTGTTCGGTAGCTGAGTCTGTCCTTAAAAAAGGCAAATTCCCGGTTGAATTTCCTCTACCGCAAGAAAGATTTTCTTACTCAGCATTCCAAAAAAACCCCTTGTGGTCATTTCTTTGATACAGTGTCACTTTGATTACGCCTGTTCTGTTTGGTATAATAGTTTGACACACGTTCTTAAAAATAAGTTACAAACCTGTCAAAATAAAATAATTAGATTTGTTTTTTACCTTGACTCAAGATCTCACATTGATCATTCCCACTTTAAGTCCCTTAATTGATTACCAGCCCACAAGAGAGTTGATCAGATAATGTTATGTCATGTATTTAAAATAAAAAATGGTTTGGCCCCTGCTGACTACTTGAGTGAGCACTTTGTTTCCCAAGGTTCTGTCCATGGTTATAACACTAGATTCAGCCATAAAGGTGGATATTGTTTACCTAAGGTTAAAGGCAACGGTGCTAAGTCCTTTTCTTTTTCCAGCATCGAATTATGGAATGGGTTACCTGTTGAAATTACTGAACTGGATAAGCTGCAAAGTTTTAAAAGTGCAATCAAAAGTCATTTAATAAACAGTATCTAATATTATGTTTTATTAATTCGGCGTAGGACTTAATCTTATTTTTCCTTTCTAATATCTAAAAACTGTGATAAAATGTTTTAATCTTAAGTTATACCTCAATTCGGCGTAGGATGTAATCTCATTTTTCCTCTTTAATATCTAAAAGTTGTGATAATATGTTTTAATGTTAAGTTATGCCTCTCTGTGTCACTTTATCTATACGAAGGACCACGATGGAAATAAGGACTGGTCCTTTTTGTGATATCCTTGGTGTTGATCGGCGAGTCATAGTTTTTCTTATACATTATATAGAATTTTACATTTTTTATCCTGTATTTTG
Organism: Fragum sueziense; assembly: GCA_963680895.1. Lineage (NCBI taxonomy): Eukaryota > Metazoa > Mollusca > Bivalvia > Cardiida > Cardiidae > Fragum > Fragum sueziense. The sequence goes on along the minus strand of OY804593.1, from coordinate 39,734,613 downwards.
TTAATCTATGTACATGCTTTCTATGCCGAAATAAATCTATCTATCTGTCAAAAATGCAAGGATTGGTTAACCCCTTACCAGACAGCAACATTTTAGTCTCGTCAAAATTCATAAAGGTTGTATACGACAATTTAAATCGAATAACATTTTACAGTTTTTGGTCAGTCTGGATATAACAAAATTGTGTGAATTGGAGGAAATGCTTGCTACAAGCTGCTCAGCTAACGTATGTACGATCAATGGGCTAACATAAACAGGACATTTACCAGATATTATAATTACAAATACGAACTAGACAAGCAAAGATTAGAAACTTGCAATCCATAGATTGGTTGTTTTCAAACATATTCGTTTGAGCTAGCTACATTTCCTACAAACCACAATTATACAAAGCATCTTACATTGATCGATTAATTGTGCAAAAACTCTACCAGACATTGCAACACATGTTATCTTGGGACAAAACAATATGTATAATTATACAAAACCTAATGTAGTTAATGCGCAATTTGTAAAAAACAACATAATTGTACAAAACCAATCGTAGACAACGCGCAATACGCAAAACATAAAGGCACAGCTTGGAGATAATTTGAGATAACAATCTTGTAAGATTGGGGTAGATAAGACTAGATATGATATGATATGATATGTTATGTTATGTTATGTTTTGTTATGTTATGTTGTGTTATGCTATGTTATGTTATGTTACGTTACATTAATTTATTGTTTGGTCTAGTACGGTATGGTATATTGTCATATGTGGTGTTATTATGAGTTGTGGGCAGTGATATGGTACAATGTGTTGTGGTATGGCATTTAGTAATATTGTGTGGTATAGAATGTTGCGGCGTGGTATCATAAGACGTGGTGTGATGGTGCGGTACATGTATAATGAGGCGTGATGTTTAATGGTATGGTGTGGTGTTATGTAGTGTGATGTAGTATGTGGTATGGTATTGTGTGTTACGGCATGATGAGGTAATATACGGTCTGGTGTGGAATGGTGCGGTGTTGTGTTTGTATTTCATCATGTGTATGGTGTTGTATGGAATAATGGTGTGGTATAGTGTTGTAGTGTATGCTGTAATGTAGTGTGGTATTTAGTCCGCTGTATCAATGTATACTGTTGTTGTTTACAGTATGGTATATAATCTGTTGTGGTACAGTACAGTAGGTTATGTTAACTAGTTACGGTACATTGTACGTTACAGTGTGATGTGGTACGTTTTGGTGTGATGTGATGCGATGTGGCATGGTATGGTGTATGTGTGGTTTGGTATAATATGGTATGTTATGGTGTACACATGCTTCGTGGTGTGATGTGATGTGGTGTGTTTTATTGTTTTGTATTGTGATGTGGTATGATGTGACATGGTTTGGTTTCGTGTGATGTTGTATGGTATGGTGTGATGTGGTGTGGTTTGATGTGGGATGGTGAACTTTTGGGTGGTCTGGTGTGAGTGATATGGTGTGATGCGATGTGGTATGGTGTGAAGTGCTGTTGTGTGGTGTATGATGTGGTAATGCCTGATGTGGGGTAGTGTTGTGTGGTGCGATGTTTTGATATAGTGGGATGTGGTGTGGTAGGATATTGTGTGGTGTGACGTTGTGTAGTGTAATGTTTGAGATGTTTTTATGTGGTGTTTGTGGTATGGAGTGATGTGGTTTGAGGAGTTCTAGCGTTGTGTAATTTTGTGTTATGTGATGAAGTGTGATGTGATGTGGTTAAGTATGTTGTGATATGTTTTAGCGTGATGTGGTGTTTTATGGTTTAATTTGGTGTGATGTAATATGGTGTGATGTTGTGATGTGTAATGTGGTATGGTGTTATGTGGTATGATTTGTTGTTTGACGTGGTCTAGTGTGTTGTCATGTGGTGCAGTGTTGTGTGATTTGGTGTAATTTGGTGTAGTGTACCGTTATGTTGTGCGGTGTGATGCGGTGTACTTTGATTTGGTGTGATTTGATGGGGTTAGTTGTTGTGTTATGTTATGTCTTGTAGTGTGGTGTGATGCAGTATAGTGTGCTGTAATGTGGTGCGATGTGATGTTATTTGATGTGGTGTGGTGTGATACAGTGTGTTAATGTGTTATGTTGTGTGAGTTTGTGTACTGTAGTGTTGTTTAATGTGGTGTGGTTTCATGTGTTAAGACGTGGTGGGGTGTGGTGTGATTAAGTTTTCTGTGTTGTGATGCGGTTGGATGTTGTTTACACATTAGGTGTTATGCGGTCTTTGTGATTGGGCGTGATGTGGTGTCATGTGTTATAGTGTGGTGTGATTTCGAGAAGTTTGATGTTTTGTGTAATGTGATGTACTTTGATGTGATGTTATATTAAATGAAGGTGATGTGGTATGGTGTGGTGTGATGTTTTGTGATTCGGTATGATGTAGTATGGTGTAATGCGGTATGGTGTGGTATCGTATAGTGTGTTGCGATGTGATTTACTTTTTTGATGAGATGTTATGTTAAATGGTGTGTTATGTTGTGGTTAAGTGTGTGTGGTATGCTATGTGTGATGAAGTGTGGTGTGATGTGTGATCTTATATGATGTGGTGTGGTGTTATGTGGTGTTTGTAGTATAGCATGATGTGTTGAGGCATGACATGGACATAGTACGGAAAAGGAATTGACATTGCATCGGCATTGTCACTTTTGTCCTACAAAACTTTTTTGTAATCTAAAAAAGGAATTCATAAATAAATGATTAAACTTTACATAACCGAGCTCATAGTTGGCTTTTTCCCAAACAACACATGTTAAATCTATTCCAAGGACGCCACAGAATACAAAAAGGGTGTCGATTATATACTGAAGGAAACTTCTAACGCAAGATGCTTTTTTGCGTGCAAAATCTTTCTGTTTGAATTTTTGACAACAATATTTATTGCAATTGTTATCCCTACACATGCACTATAATTGTTCACTAAAAACTTGAGTGTCCTGTCATGCATCATTGCGCATGTGCGGTTGTGCACAAATACGCAATTTTGTGTTGCACGTGCAATTCGAACACCGATTTCAACCTTTATGTATGCAACGATTTTGTTAAACGATAGCTGAGTTAAGTAACAATCATTTCTTCAAAGTTCCTCTTCACAATATGCCAAGATTGAGCACTGAAGTCAGAGTGCGCGCCATTGGAATGCGCCAGGCGGGAATGACATTCATAACTGTAGCCGTTTTTTTTGTATTGTGCAATATCTACCGTCGGCAGACTTTGGCAAACGTTAAACACGTCAGGTAGACACACCATAATGAAATTCTGAGTAGCTGATCAAAGCATTAAACAAAATACTGCACTATTAGTCCATACACCCCCACCCACCACGAAATGCCTTAGACCCATTTTCTGCTCTTTCAGATCACATGGCTGATTTGCAAAGGTGGAGTAACTACTGGGGCACAACTAAAAACTCAGTGTGATGCTGATACCTGGGGATCTCAAAATTGACCCCTTGTGTGTATTGGTGCTTTGGGCTGTGCGATACGGTGTATTTCAGTACTTTCATTATTGTCAGTGGCATTATAAAGAATTAGTCTTTGCATATGCCATTTTTCGTTACGAGTTATACAAACATAAATGAAATATACAACATTGAAGCTAGTTTTGCGTTGGAAGTTTCTTTCAGTATAGATAGTATATTCTAACAAAATAGCACAGAGAATGCAAAGACTAGGGATGTACAAATGAACAAAAGATAGAAAATATTGAAATGTCTTCTTTTGCATTAATGTGCTTTTAAAAATAGGGATGTCTAAACCAAAATTGTTTTTTTCAGAAGATTAAGTAATGAAATAGAAATCGGCTATTCTACTTGGCGCAATGCAATATTTAAATGGGGAACGGTTTTATCCAGTTAAGCGTGACGTAATTTCGGACAAACAAACGTATTTCTTAGTTGCCGTTATAAGATCTCGTAGGTACGTACGGCTTGGTTCAAACCGTCGTTACGAGATTTTATAACAACACATGCGGTTTATCAATAAATAACAGTAAACCCAATCTATTTTTAGCACAAAAAGTATTGCTATTTACGAGGACGGGCCGTTAATTCATTACCAAAGGGTAACATTTTATATTGATCAAAATTCAAAGATGTTGCAGACAACAATTTCGAGTGAATGAAAGTTAAAATTATTGATCTTTAGGGGTGGAAAACATTGTGAGAAATGAAGAAATTACATTTTTTCCATTTTCCACAATGTTTTCCCATAGCCTCTTTATTAAGGGGAGCAAAAAGTGAAGGGAAATGGATTAAGCGGTGGAAAATGGGTTTGAATGGCGAGCCGAATATTATCATTTTATCAAAGCATGCTAAACCCATTAGGCTACCAGACAGCCGAAGTTTAGATTTGGTCAAAATTCAAACAGGTTGCAGGCGACAACTTCAAGTAAATGCAATTTGATATGTTTTGGGGTTAATCTGGTTCTAAAAGATAACATTGTGGGGAAAAGAAGAAATTGCTTCTCACAAGCAATTCCGTCGTTTTTCCTCAATGTTTTACTTGAGCTTTTGTGGTAGGGGGTTGCGTAAAAAGAGTCAAAATGTCGGAAATGGTTACTTAGAATAGTTGTTAATGAATATGGGGAATTTTTCCGACAGAGCAAGAGAAAAGAGGGGATGAAGACATTCTAAATTTTTATTCCAAATCCTATAATGAGCGTACTCATTTGAATCGTCTCGACGAGACGATTCTAATGAGTACCCTCAACATAGGGTTTGATAAACATTTAGTATTATTAAAGCAAAAACTACAACAACACGTAGTTTTTCAACGTTTCGGCGTATGCCTTCTTCAGGAAATATCTTTATTGAATAAACGTAAACAAACATGACGTCATGCATGTAACGTTGATTTATTTTATTTATTTATTCATTTTTTTAAATAAACATTTAGTGAAATATTTCATTTTGAAAATCAATCACCCCCTCTTATCTGTAGCTGTATGAGTTCGAGAACGTTCATAAGACTCACAAATTAATCGAAATCTAGCTTTTCGGGGAGGAGGGGTATATACAAAACATTACATGGCAACAGCAGTTGTTATTGTAATTTGTGCAAAACCACATATCCGTATAAGAAATGCTTCGAATGCGGCAAAACACTAATTGAAACAGCCGTTGTTTATGAGCAAAAAAACCGAAGTGTCAATGTAAGAAACCTCGTCGAAATCTTCTCAAAATATCTTGTTTCTGTGGAAACAGCTGTTAAAAATGTGCAAAACCAAGAATTATTCTAAGCAATCTACAAGTTACCCTTTCTCACAACAGCACTTTAGTTTGGACTGTTTCATCTTCAAAGACTTCGCAGACACCGATTGTTGTTGATGAATACAGTATTCATATACCATAAAAATAGACGGAAAAAAGAATAAGTGTAATTAAAACTCACGACAAATGATCCGGCAAAGCATCTCTAGCTTCTAGCTAGAGATGCTATGCCAAGTCATTTATCGAGAGCTACAAAAGCAAGATTTTACCAAGCAATTGCTTCTGGGAAGGGAAAAACCGGTTCTTGTTTAGGAAAAGGTTAATCGACCAAACTGAAATCTGCTACAGACACAAAACTGACCAGTGATGTGAACTGAATTTGTGTACATGTACATGTTAGCTGAAAAATATTGAACCAAAAGGAGAGAATGCTTTTTATTGTAATTTCTTTTTTTGTGTCGGTGTTTTCCAAAACTTTTCTCCTAATCTCTCCCAAGGATGTCGAAAACAGATCTTCTTTTAGAAATAATTAACCTTTTCCCAATATACAAGGCAAAATTTTAGACAGCTCGAATTTGAGAGAAGTCGGGGGGTAACAAAATGCATGTTATTCAAATTGGAATTTGCTTCGATTATAACAGAGGCCGCGGCCTTAGCGCAGTTGGTAACGCATCTGCCTCTCATTCGAGAGGTCCCGGGTCCCGGCCGCGGCAAATACCTTTTCTGACAAAATTGTCACCCACCAATAGGTTTGAAATCGTTAACCTAAATGGTCGAGCAGCTGGAGGCTCGGTAAGGGTGTTGTGGTAGTACTGGTTTGAGAAACAACAGGAATCCAAGGGTAGGTTCTCCAGCCGCCGCGATATGACCCTGGCAGTTGAAAACGGCGTAAAACCCCAATAAACTCAAACACGTTATATATTGCTCAGTGCAAAAAATGCCGGCCATTTATTTACCAGTTCCTTCTTTTGTCTCTATCTTTTCCAAAATAAGCCTATATTATTTTCTCTGCCTTTCTCCCAAATGTCTCCAAATCAGACCTTCTGTTAAAAATATCAAGCAAATAAACGCGTATGTTTTCATTGTAGTAAAACAGCCATTCCACGAAAATTGACCCATTTACTGAAAATGCATGTCGCCGACCTTCATTGCATTATTTAACACCTTAATCAATTAGGTACAACAAAAAGCAAGATATCTTTTATCACGGGACATAATTTGCAATAAAGTAGTATGATTTTTAAGTTATTCAAACGATCTTATGAATGTGCTTGGTTGTGTTGAATATTGCAAAAACGTCAAAATGTTGATGTCGCCGCACAATTTTTTGTTTTAAACTACCGTCCAAATCAGCCGTTTTTGTACTTAGACATTGTTCTCTTGGACATTATTTTCCCCAAACCCTACTACAACGACTAAATTAAGTATGATTCCATCATCATACATGAAATAGAATTTAAACATGTCTGTTTGTATGTCGCCAGATTTGCCTATGTGACCGTAACGAACTTTCAAAGGCATGAAAGAAAGTCAACTTTTCTCTCAATTTGCCGATTTTCAAACTATTTTGGTTCGAGAATGGCTTAGGTTAACTATCAAAACCCTAAGGTTTATGAATATCTTAGCATTTCTTCACTAAAGCGAAGAACATGGACAAATAGAATTTGTCGCATTTCGTTTACTATGCTTCCGTTACGTCCGTGTAGCCCACAATAATGAACGGACATTCCTAAATCTGTTAAATTTTGACAGAGTGGTTGCCAAACTGTTGAAATAGAGGCGAGTTTCAAGTATAATCAAGAGTATAACATATTGAGAGACTCGAAAGTCCTTTGGTCGCTATGCTTCCGTTACGCATATTTTTCCGTAACGTACTTCAAAGGACGCCCTGAGTTAAACTAACAGGAATATTTCAATACAGTGAACAATATAATACACTGTAGTTATCAAAGATTCATTATATCGGCTACTGCGAGTAGAAAAATGGAATGTTGAATGTGAAATTCGACGTGGAAGTATGTAAATATAGTATTATGCAAATTCATTTCCAAATTAGCAATACAAAACTTCTTTATTTATGCTCGATTCTTTTTTAATTTGACGTGCAAAAGCTGGAATCTCAAATAAAAAACAAAGTAATGCGGGATTTACGCATCTACCCTTTTTGTTTTACGGTCAAAATAACTGTTACGGAGCATATATTATTTGGTGGTAGCATGTCCTGGATATTAATGAGATTTATTTTGCTGATTAATTGAGTTTGCATGAATCAAATGGAATTTTACATTTACGTATAGTTAAAAGTTGTCTAAATAGAGCTTATTATATCATGTTTTGCCACATATGCTATAAGAAAATGTTACGGAAGCATATATTTGGGTATACAATTTGTGCATAAATTACGATACATAAAACATTTTGATGTCAATTGATTATAATTAATTCAGAAAGTATATGAAGTAGGAATACTAACAAAGCCGCTTAATTGTGTTTATCTGTGAATTCACATAGTAATATTCCGTTACGAAATATAGACTCTTCGTTACGGAAGCATATACTATATTTTATGGAATATTGAGCATACACTTCCATCTGTGGGCGATAGATTAGCAAACATACCCCTTCAGGTTCTATCTAAGCATGTTACACAACATGTCTGAAACAGTTTGTGGCTTCTCAAGTAGACAGACATGGTAACAGCAGCCTATTGATTATTGCGAGCGAAACACATAGTTGTCTAGGCCATAAAATATGCCCCTTTTGGTCCTAACGCCATTTCCATTTTCTAATTCCACCATTAGACATTTTTCAGCTTTGTACTGGTTGTTTTTAGAAAACCTGCATACATCGCTTTTGTGGCAAATAAAAGAAGACACAAACATTTTCCTTTTCAACTGGGCCAGACGATAATGTTAACAAGAATAATTTTCTGCAAACGTGGCTTGCAACTCACTTGTCACAGTTTAGTCCCCAAGTTTCAGGAGTAGGTATGCAGGGTGCATTTTCCCTTCTTTTTTGTAATGCTGATATTGAAGTAACACACCCCAAGGCTGTGTTGTTGTACATTCTCTTTAGTTTGCATTAATCCTGACATCTTTTTTCCCGAAACTAAATGTAGATATTTGTATTGTCGGGTCTTGAATAGTTTGTGAAAAAAGGGCTTCTCTATATTTCTTTTCCGAAAGCTGGTGTTCCCTTCTACTAGGTAATTGGCTAAGACAAATAACACCGCTCTCTCACCATTGGAATTACAAATACTGATCATTTGACACAAGTTCACACGCTAAAAGCCTAAACCTTGTGTCAACCATGGCCAATCCAATCAATCACCAGGGGGTATGACAGTCTAGGACGCTGTGATTTTGGATATCAAGCTTTGGATCTAGTCAAAGTGACTGTAACATCCCAACATTTATTCTACTCCCAGTTCGTTTGCTACATTTTTATTGTCAGAATCAACTTTCATATACTTTCAGAATTCGTCTACTTCGACTTGGTCTACAATATATCATACCTTTTTCATAACTAGACCTACACGATTCATTTTAATTTTTATTTCAATATTTTAATATATATGCATTTTTCTTTTATTTCCTGTCAATAAATGGAATAATTATGCTTGACATCAAATTGTATCAAATGATTCATTTTTATTTTTTCACTTTGTAATTCATGTTTTAATTGTATTTCATGGGGTTATTTGTTAACGATTTTTGAGAGCCATATTTTTATTTAGGGATATATGATTCGCATGAATAACCAATTTACTTTAAAATAATATGTGTTTTTATATAAATGATTTTAATTAGAAATAAAAGAAATTCAGAAAAGAAGGGGACGAGTAATTGCACACTTATCGAAAATTGTTCAATTGAACACCCCTTCAAATTGAAACATCCTCACAAATTTACACGACCAATGCACACATGTATAGCACACCATCGAATTATATATTTCTAGACCCCCCCCCCCCCCCCCGAAATTCATATTTTATAACATGTTCATAAATTAAGAAAAACAACGCATTGTTTCTAACAAAAAATAAGATATCATACTGAAATATAAAACAGGCAAAGGATGAGTGTCAATAAGGCCCTTTCCGTGACCCAACCCGATTTTCTTCATTTTCGCCACACATGACCACTAACATATTGACCTTATGTAGGCAAAATATCAACTTGAACAGAGCCTTGGTTTGGAAGATATATTAAATCAAAGTGGGTGGGGTAAGTCACCCACTATACCATTACATAGTAATCAATTTCTTATTCAGTTTTACTAACAATTTATAACTTAAAAATTGCTGATGCAGTGAAATATTTGTGTATTGCACTTTAAATACATGTTGTTGTTTATTCCATTGGATGCCATGTACAGGAGAAAAGGGGCATTAAACATGTTTATGACTTTTTAGGATTTTTGGATGGGTTAACTTTACGAAAAACCACAACAGGCTTTTATTTCTTATTTTATTTGATTTATCTTTTTGGTGGTGAATGGAGATATATTACCGTAATTTGTAATATGAAAATTTTCAAAATGCCTTTTGTATTTTCTGGATTACTTGCCCTTGATTTCTTGAAATAAATGCCAAAAATTATAAGAAGTACTATTTCGTTTCTAAACCAAATATTTCAGTATAAATCACCATAAAATACCACCAGGAAGACGATATGAGCCTTATGGACACAAAAACAGCAGATAAAGAGGTTGCAATTGTTATCTTAGCAGAGTGGGTGGGGTAATATACTCCAAAATTAGGCACGAAACAGACATGAATTTTCCATAGTCAGAATTGCTTGTATAGCACCTTAAATGGATGGTAGCGTTGTTATTAGCTCATCGGATCACAAAATGCCTAAGTTGAGTCTATCTGCCCATTTGTCTGTTCTTGATTTGGTTTTAACACTCTAGCATCCGCAAATATTAGCCAATCTTGACCAAACTTTATCAAAACAGGTATGGCCATATGTTCTCTTAGGAATTCGAATATGGACCGGATCGAAATAAAAACTCCAGAGTTGTCTGCCCTTGCACATCAAAAATAGCTAGTTTTGACATTGTTTCCACTCTAGCATCTACATTTATCGACCAATCAATATGAAAATTAGAAACAAGGTTGGTTACTATATTAGCTATAATGGATTTGATTTTCTGTCTGATCGAATCTGAAAATCGCGAGTTGTGGGCCCTTGAATTTGAAAAAAATGCTGTTTTCAACTTTTTTACTCTAACAAACACAAATACGGACCATTCAAGACAAACCTTCGACACAACGTTTGTCACTATAAGACATTGAATGAGTTCAAAATTCAGCACAATCGGACAACAATTTTCGGAGTTGCCTGCCCTTGAATTTGACAAAATTGCCGTTTTCGACTTTGTTTTATCCTTAAAAACCACAAAAATAGACAAATCAAAATGAAATTTTGACACAGTGTTTGTGACTATAAGAACTTGGAGAAGTGTGAATTTCAACACAATTAGGGTATGACTTGCTAAGTTATCCGCCCTTGTATTAGACAAAATTAGAGTGAAAACAAAGTCGAACATGGTAATTTTCTGATCCGATCAGACTTAAATCGATGTCATTCGAACACATACGGTACCCAATATTACGACTAATTTTCATCTTGATTGGACAATAAATGTAGATGCTATAGTAGAAACAATGTCAAAACTAGCTATTTTTGACCTGCAAAGGCAGACAACTCTGCACCTTTTTGTTTGATCCGGCCCATATTCGAACTCCTAAGAGAACTTATGACTATACTTGTTTTAATAAAGTTTGGTCAAGATTGGCTTATATTTGCGGATGCTAGAGTGTAAAGACCAAATTAAGAACAGACAGATGGGCAGATAGACAGACAGACAACAAACAAAAAGCAGTTAAAATAGCTCAACTTGAACATTTTGTGCTCAAATGAGCTAATAACAATGTTACCACACATTTAGGATGCTATACAAGCAATTCTGACTATGAAAAATTCATGTCTGTTTCATGCGTAATTTTTGAGTATATTACCCCACCCACTCTGTTAAGATAACAATTGCAACCTCTTTATGTGATGTTTTTGTGTACACAAGACTCATATCATCCTCATTTTGATATTTTATGGTGATTTATACAGAAATATTTGGTTTAGAAACGAAATAGTACTTCTTATAACTTTTGGCATTTTTATCAAGAAATCAAGGGCAAGTAATCCAGATAATAAAAGAGCTATTTTGAAAATTTTCATATTACAAATTACGGTAATATATCTTCATTCACCATCAGAAAGATAAATCAAATGAAATGAGAAATAAAAGCCTGTTGTGGTTTTTCGTACAGTTAGTCCATCCAAAAATCCTAAAAAATCATAAACATGTTGAATGCCCCTTTTCTCCTGTACATGGCATCCAATAGAATAAACAACAACATGTATTCAAGGTGTAATACACATATATTGCACTGCATCAACAACTTTCAAATTATAAATTGTTAGTAAAACTGTGTAAGAAATTGATTACCATCTAATGGCATAGTGGCTGACTTACCCCACCCACTTTGATTTAATATATCTTCCAAACCAATGCTCCGTTCAAGTTGATACTTTGCCTATATAAGGTCAATATATTAGTGGTCATGTGTGGTGAAAATAAAGAAAATCAGGTTGGGTCACGGAAAGGGCCTTATTGACACTCATCCTTTAGACGAAATGGAAACGGTATACAAAACCTGAGTAGACAAGGTGGCACTGGTTTTCAAAATAGACGAATTGGCAGTAGTTGTTGTTTGTTGGTTAGTTGTTGTAGATCAATCGGAACTAAATCCTAGAAATTGTCCATGGTGGTACCCGGTTGACGACTTTGTGGTGCATATACAGACATATCTGTGCAGACTGTTTTGCCCGATGTTTACAATGTAATTGTTACTCTGAGTGTGATATTAAAGAATAGCAAAGGTACCAGTTCGGCAATTTTGCCAATGAGATTAATAGTTTAAGGGTACTAAAAGAAAGCTCTGTTGATTCATTTTTATTACTGAATTTAGTATTTGTTTTATACCAATTTGTTGTTTCTTTTGTGTAAGAACCTTTACGTTTAGCGTTTAAAGTTCTTTGAAAGAAATGACACTAATGGTAATAAGGTTATGGAAATTATCTATTTTCCGTAACACAAGGGCCATTTTTTCCACGATCATACATACTAAGAAATAAAAGCTCGAGAGCCAGATGCACTGGAAAACATAATCTGAAGAGGCATTTCTATCGGAATATTTACTTTTAACTTTACTTTGCAAGATGGCTTCAAAAAGAATACAAACGATCACAAACACTTTTAAAATGCTCGAATATTGCGTTAAACAGTGAAATACTCATTTTGATATCACCACATAGGGTTACAGCTGAATTGTTATCATTTTGTCCTTGTAAGTTGTGCAAATGGTTGATGATGGTCAAACAAACAATCTTTTTGATGTTGGGTTATAACATTGGCCACAGCTCACGCTATATGTATCTCGAGTTGCTTTATATGCTCCGTAACAGCTAGGTTATAGTGGTATATTTGAAAATGCGATAACTCAGCAGGACTTAAAATGTTATGGGTAAAATTTTACCATACATTGCAGACATGTGACACTTTACTTTAACATAAAAATTGTGCTCATGCAGAAAAGTTCATTTTTCAACATTTTCGTTTTTGTAAATGAGTCAATTTTCGTGGAATGGCTGAAAAGCGAAATAGATTGCAGGGGTGGATGCAGATAGGATTCGGAAGGTTACAACGAACTGCATAGTTATTTCATTTTCATATAGAAATTCGGCCGAAATTGTGTAGTAACGTGAAAACTACCCCCCTCCCCCCCTAATTCTTGTATGCTCGAACCCCCACGCCGAAATTCTGGGTCCGCCGCAGAAATGTATATATATTCCAAACTATTTTTCTTCATTCTGCTTCGATTTGTCATACTTCAAACACAGATGTTGCATATAATTGATGGAGTTGCCTGTCGTAAAAGGCTTCGAAAACATAACGACAAAAGAAAAAAATGATGACCATAGTTTTCTTTTGTCTGGACATTTTCTGCTCCACATACATTTGAGCCAGGATCTGGAAAATCGTCCCTTAGAGCATTTGATAACAACATGGTTCTAGATCAGCCTGCGTATACACGCAGTCTGATCAGGTGCAATGTTGTTCTCCAATAACTTCCTCATGGTGTGTAGCAACCATTTGTGAGTGAAATTTATGCAGTCGCATATATGAGCACAGCCTGACCTTGAAATCTGGCTGTCTCAAATGCTTTAACTTGGTTTTAGGGGAGCATGACATTCCCGGTTTTTAGATTTTAAGGACAGATCCTCCATTTATTTCCTACGGTAAGATTTTTTTATTTTTTCTTTACTGATATTTAAATATATGAGAAGTAAAAAAATGACCTAAAAACTATAGGTCACCAAGCGATTTAAAAAGTTATTGGATTTCAAGGGAGACTACTCTTGTCTAAAATTGCAAAAATGAGGTGTCACTTAAATACCCACAAAAAATGTTCGAAATGGCTAGGATTACATAAATAAGTCTTTATTGTGTTCAATATGTTTTATTCTGTCTAAATGAGTATCAATTTGGGGAAATTTAGTGATGATTTTGAAATTTTTAGTAAGATATCCTTTCAAAAGTAGCTGAGATTGCTCTTTTTTCGCAACGTTTCTTATAATAAAAAATATTCCAGCGGTAAGATTTTTTTTCTTTTTATGCCCCCTTTCGAAGAAAATGGGGGTATATTGATTTGCAAGTGTCGGTCGGTCGGTCGGTCGGTCGGTCGGTCCGTAGGTCGGTCGGTCTGTCCGTAGACCAAACCTTGTCCGGAGCATAACTCGAAAAGTATTAAAGGTAGAATCATGAAACTTCACAGGTGGATAGATCTCATCATGGAGAGGTGCAGTGCACAAGAACCGTAACTCTGCCGATCAAATTTTTGGAGTTATTGCCCTTTGTTGATTTTCAAACTTGATTCTTGTCCGGAGCATAACTCAAAAAGTATATAAGGTAGAATCATGAAACTTTACAGGTGGATATATCTCATTATGGAGAAGTGCAGTGCACAAGAACCGTAACTCTGCTGATCATATTTTTGGAGTTATTGCCCTTTGTTGATTTTCAAACTTGATTCTTGTCCGGAGCATAACTCAAAAAGTATGTAAGGTAAAATCATGAAACTTTACAGGTGGGTAGATCTCATTATGGAGAGGTGCAGTGCACAAGAACCGTAACTCTGCCGATCAATTTTTTGGAGTCATTGCCCTTTGTTGATTTTCAAACTTGATTATTGTCCGGAGCATAACTCAAAAAGTATGTAAGGTAGAATCATGAAACTTTACAGGTGGATAGATCTTATTATGGAGAGGTGCAGTGCACAAGAACCGCAACTCTGCTGATCATATTTTTGGAGTTATTGCCCTTTGTTGATTTTCAAACTTGATTCTTGTCCGGAGCATAACTCAAAAAGTATATAAGGTAGAATCATGACACTTTACAGGTGGATAGATCTCATTATGGAGAGGTGCAGTGCACAAGAACTGTAACTCTGTCGATCAAATTTTTTGAGTTATTGCCCTTTGTTGATTTTATAACTTGATTCTTGTCCAGAGCACAACTCAAAAAGTATGTAAGGTAGAATCATGAAACTTTACAGGTGGATAGATCTCATTATGGAGAGGTGCAGTGCGCAAGAACCATAACCTTGCCGGAACTTCTTGGAGTTATTGCCCTTTGTTGATTTTTTCACTTAATTCTTAACCTTGCCTATATCTCATGTATTTTTGCACATACAGACTTGATATCTCACACATAGATACCTCCTATTAACATCATTCACATTTGACCATGACCTTTGACCTTGTGACCTTGACCTTGGAGTTTGACCTACTTTAAAAAAAATAAACCGGGCATATATCTCATGACCTATTACACATACAGCCTTGATATTTCACACATGGACACCTCCTACCAAGACCTTTCACAATTGACCATGACCTTGAACCTTGTGACCTTGACATTGGAGTTTGACCTACATTTTAAAAACTTTAACCTGGCCGATATATCATGTCCTTTTACACATACAGCCTTGATATTTGACACATGGAAACCTCCGACTAAGACCTATCACATATGACTATGACCTTGGACCATGTGACCCTGACCTTGGAGTTTGACCTACTTTTAAAAAAAATAAACTGGTCCTATATCTCATGTGCTATTACACATACAGCCTTGATATTTCACACATGGACACATCCTACCACCAAGACCTTTCACATTTGACCATGACCCTGGACCTTGTGACCTTGACCTTGGACTTTTACCTACTTTTATAAAATTTTAACCTAGCTGATATATCATGTCCTTTTACACATACAGCCTTGATATTTGACACATGGACACCTACGACCGAGACCTTTCACATTTGACTTGGACCTTGTGACCTTGACCTTAGTGTTTGACATACTTTTATAATACATTAACCTGGCCCATATTTTATGTCATTTTACACATACAGCATTGATATTTCACACATGGTCACTTCCAACCAAGACATTTTACATTTGACCATGACCTTGGACCTTGACCTTGAAGTTTGACCTACTTTTAAAAAACTTAAACTAGGCCTATATCTCATGTCCTGTTACCTATACAGCCTCAATATTTTACACATGGACACCTCCTACCAAGACCTTTCACATTTGACCATGACCTTGTGACCTTGACCTTGGTGTTTGACCTACTTTTATAATACATTAACCTGGCCTATATTCCATGTCATTTTACACATATAGCCTTGATATTTCACACATGGTCACTTCCAACCAAGACATTTCACATTTGACCATGACCTTGGACCTTGACCTTGGAGTTTGACCTACTTATAAAAAACTTAAACTATGCATATATCTCATGTCCTGTTACCTATACAGCTCAAATATTTTACACATGGACACCTCCTACCAAGACCTTTCACATTTGACCATGACCTTGGCCTGTGTGACCTTGACCTTTGATTTTTACATACTTTTAGAAATCTTTAACCTAGCCTTTATCTTATGTCCTATTACACATACAGCCTTGACATTTCACACATAGACACCCACTACCAAGACCTTTAACATTTGACCATGACCTTGAATATTGCAACCTTGACCTTGGAGATTGACCTACTTTTAAAAAAAACTTAAACCAGGCATATATATCATGTCCTTTTACACCTACAGCCTTGATATTTCACACATGGACACCTCCAACCAAGACCTTTCACATTTGACCTTGACCTTGGCATTTGGCCTACTTTTAAAAACTTTAATCTGGCCTATACTCAGTATTTCATTTTACTTTTACATATACAGCCTTGATATTTCACACATATATAGACACCTCCTACCAAGACCTTTCATATTTGACCATGACCTTGGACCTTGTTAACTTGACCTTGGACTTTGACCTACATCAAATGTAGGCAATTGAAGGGGGCATATATGTTTTACAAACATCTCTTGTTTGTATAGACATAGTGCTTGGTTATACCTAAAAAAACAAAAAAAAGAAAAATATATCAAACCAAGCGTTTTTCTTAGTTATAAGTAAAATTTGGTTAACTTTTTGCAGCTCTGTCCGAAATTGTTTCACTACTTTTATCCATTTTCTTCCTTATTATCATCTTTAGATAATAAAAAGTGTCGCCTTTTGTGTCCATCTGAAGCGGACTAGCTCATAAAGACACCACCTTGCTTTTGTTGATCCGTTTCCTATCTCTAACGCCACATATTGAACGCGTAACAGAAAGCGAAATGTACCATCCGAGTACTATTACACTTTAATTGACCAAACAGAGAAATTGGAAATACCAGAAAAGGGTCTTGTCTTTTATCATCCAAACATTGATTAAATGTGAAAAATACATTTGCTGAAAAGGCCAATTACTGAAACAGCTTTATTTCGTTTTTTAGGATATGCGCAGTAAGTTGCGCAGTAACAACTGGAGGATCTGTCCTTAAGCATCAAAAGAAAATAATTGAACAGCAAAGTTGAACACTCACCCGTTTTTGTCAAAAAATCGTGATCCCAGAGACAGAGCCACACATGGCCGGAAGCGCCCCAGAGGATTTAAGCGACAGAGCCATTGGCCCTGTCTCTGTAGTTTCCGTACCGTGTTTAAACTCCTTCCCGAAATAAACCCTGGTTTGACATCACTTTTCAAAGGAAATTTCGAAAAAGTGAGAAAAAGAAGGAAATGCCCATTACCACACAGTGACTCCTTTTAACTCCTTGGTCTTGAACAAACAGTAACTCTTTTTAACTCCTTTCATTTTCAACCTTGAAAAAGTATGGCAATTCTTTGAAATTTAAACTTTTCTTTTACATGATTAGTAAGTTTGATTTATTAGCTTTTAAGACCATTAAACAAGAGGGCCAAGATGGCCCTGGATCGCTTACCTGATAGAAGTTTGAAACTTTCTCCATGCAGAACAAGACCCATCTTTTACATGACCTAGGTATCTCTAAGAGAAGAACACGAAACTTAAGATGGGAATTTTATGATCCAGCTGAAAACAGCATTCTTAATCTTTAATGATCATTATTTGTGGCTGTTATAGTGAAAACCAAGTCGATAAAAAAACATCAATTTTGTCATAATCCAGGGCACATGACTCTGTTCTGAAAAAGATATTCTCATCAACCTTATGTCCAAGTTGTTTTTTGATTGGTCAATATTTATTGCTGTTTGAGTGAAATTAAAAACGAAATCGGCAATTTTGTCACCATCAAGGGCACACAACTCTGGCTTTTTTAGTCCGATCAATATGAAAAATGAAATCATATAAGATCTCATGGTCACCAACATTGTGACCAAGTTAAGTCTTGATTGGTCAATATTTGTGTTTTTTGAAGTGAAAATAAAGTTGAAAATGGCAATTTTGTGAAATTCAAGGGCTAATAACTCTGGTTTTTCTGGTCCGATCAAGCTGAAAATTTAATTCATCCAGCAGCTTATAGTTAGCAACATTGTTGACACTTTTTGTCTTGATTGGTCAATAAATGTAGATGCTAAAGTGTAAACAAAGTCGAAAACGGCAAATTTGTCCAATTCAAGGGCACATAACTCCGGACTTCCTTCTTCGATGACACTGAAAATCGAACTCATTCATTATTGTATGGTTACCAACATTCTAGCCAAGTTTTGTCTTGATTGGTCAATATTCGTAGATGCTAGAGTGATAACAAAGTCGAAACTAGCTATTTTTGATATCAAAGGGCACATAACTCCGGACTTCCTGATCTGATCTGACCCAAAATCATACTCGTCCAAGAGCTTATTGTCATACATGTTTTGACCAAGTTTGGTCAAGATTGGTCAATATCTGTAGATGCTAGAGTGGTAACAATGTCAAAACTAGCGATTTTTGATATTCAAGGGCGCATAACTCCTGGCTTCCTGATCTGATCTGACCCAAAATTGAACTCATCCAAGAACTTATTGTTATACATGTTTTGACCAGGTTTGGTTAAGATTGGTCAATATTTGTAGATGCTAGAGTGGTAACAAAGTCAAAACTAGCTATTTTTGATATTCAAGGGCGCATAACTCCGGACTTCCTAATTCGATCTGACCCAAAATCGAACTCATCCAAGAACTTATGGTCATACATGTTTTGACCAAGTTTGGTTAAGATTGGTTAATATATGTAGATGCTAGAGTGGTAACAAAGTCAAAACTAGTCATTTTTGACGTTCAAGGGCACATAACTCTGGACTTCCTAGTCCGATCTGACTCAAAATCGAACTCGTCCGAGAACTTATGGTCATACATGTTTTGACCAAGTTTGGTTAAGATTGGTCAATATTTGTAGATGCTAGAGTGGTAACAAAAAATGTGAACAGACGGACGGACGGACGGACAGACAGACGGACGGACAGACGGACAGACGGACAGACGGACGCCCACGGACAAAAAGCGACCACAATAGCTCACCTAAAAATATGCACTTTGCTCTTTAAAAAAAAGAGTAATTTGCAATTAAACATGACTGGGGTCTGATAACTTTTTCAAACTTGCTTGAAAATTACTATGGAAATACATCTAAGTAAAATATTTTTACATCATTCATTTCCTTAATATTATATTTCCTTAGAATAACAAAAAAAATCTTAAAAATATTTAAAATAGTTGTTTTATTTCTGTTTGAAGAAAAATAAAATTTAACACCAAACATGAAAGTGTACTGTTCTTCAAAGTCATTTTTTGTTAAAAGGGCTTATTTCATCTGCTTCAAAATTATATCATTGAAAAGGTATTTAAATTTTCAAAAAACTTTACATATATCAAAAATGTGTAAAATAATCAATTATGCATCTTTTTTACAGTTGTTTTAAGATCAGGTGCAGAAAGGGTAAAAAAACAATAATTCTTATCAACATCTGTTTGTTCAAAACCATTCACCCTTGATGCTGGCTGAGTTGTAATGGGTTAAATTCAAGATTTTGTGCAAGTGTTGTGTCATGAGATTCCCCACCGTGATATTGGCGGTTCAATAGAGAACGATTTTATCAAGTAAATCGTGACGTAATTTCGGACAAACAAATGGTTTTTCGTGGGTGTTGTTATAAAATATCGTAACTACGGCTTGACTCAAGCCGTAGTTACGATATTTTATAAAAACACCAGTGATTTTGTTACAAATTTATGCGGAATAGTCCCGGGACTCACTGGTTCCCAAAACAATGAGTCCAATATTGAAACATCCGGGTCATTGTAAGACAAAGTCGATTACACATTGAAAATGTTAGCATTCTAGGACTCACTAAATATTTATCAATGAGTCCTGAGAAAAAAATATGAGTCGGGGACTCGGGACTCGCAGGTAACAAAATTCCTGCAACACTACCGGTTTATCAAAAGATAACGGTAAACCATTCTATTTTTAGCACAAAAACTCATTTGCCATTAACGTTAGTGAATATGTTTTTTTTTTTTTTTTTTTTTTTTTTTTTTTTTTTTTTTTTTCTAGAGTAGACTTTACAGGTTTTGACAATTCCTACAATAGTCCCAGTCGAAAATAACAGTGACGTAGGCTGGTGTATACTGCTGCAAAACCAATCAATTCGTGTGATTTGCACCGTTACAAATACGAACAGAGTTGATTTGTTGTCAAGTAGTAAACATCAGCCTACGTCACTGTCATTTTCGGCTGGGACTATTGTAGCTTGCTGTGTGCGCTCTAAACAACAACCCGAGAAGGAACATGTTTGCTGTCTGAGTTAGCCTACAGTTAGAAAACGTACGAAGCGAAGAAGCTGAAAGAGAACAACGTAGATCTAGATCAGACTGCATGAAAACATAAGCTGATCTAGACCTATGTTGGTCTCAATGGTAGATCAGACTGCATGAAAACATAAGCTGATCTAGACCTGTGTTGGTTTCAATGGTCACAATGGTACTTTTCTAGATCATCCCAACTCATTTTGTGATAGACGTGGCTAATGAACTGGGCATGGCTATTGCATTGGGGTGTTGCTACAAAACGGTTGGTACTACCAATTATAGTCTTCTCAATTTATTAATACTCCGGATAAAGTGTTCCTATAGCGTCCACTGTCATATAAAGTACCAGAAGCATGGTTCCTTTCGCTTTCAATCCATATGCCATTTCCCTTAAATGCTTTCATGATTGCTTGAGCTGAATAACATGCAAAGCTCACTTGGTTGTCTTTTGCGAATACAGAAGAAGTTGCGTCTTTTCCATTCTTCTTTATGAAGAAGTTTATACGCTTATCGTACTGCAGACAGAATTGGACGAATATCAGGTAGACCCCATCTTCCGGTGCCGTAAAAACTCCGGTAGTGTTGTCGTAACCGTCTCCGTCGTTTAATTTGGTATCTGTGAACACGATCTTTTCACCGTTACTAGGATTCAGCTTTGAAACTCTGTGTGCTTCAAACGCCACAATTCGGTGCTTGAGGTTATCTATCATATCTGCAAACAGACGAGTGATAAACATTTCAAAACACAAATATAAACATGGGCGTAGCCTGAAATTTATTTATATATTACGCCGTAGGCCCGAGAGGGGGGGAGCACGAGAGGGGGCATCTCAGCTATTAAGGGGGTTCGGGGGTCTCCCCCGAGAAAAGTTTGATTTGTAAGACTTGTTTTAGTGCAATCTATGTGTATTTTGAGACACGAAAACGGTAAAACTGACCCTTAAAACAAAACAAAGCAATCTAAGACATATTCGCGATTTTTTACATTACACACATGCGTATTATGCGTATTGGGAGCAACGCCCTTGATAAATATGAGTAACGTTACGTGGTAGGATAAACACGGGAAGGTTACGTCTTTGGCATTCATGAAACAGTTCATGCAGAAAATATACTCAGCAACGGTTCCAACGAATTACTTATATGCGTTCTCAACTTTTTCACATGTCGACAACAATAATTTCTAGCGTAGCTGATAAAATTTTATAGTAGGCCTAAATCTCGGAGTCTTCTCTGACCTAGTGAAGTTCAGATAAAATGATACGATTTATTACAACATAATATCAAAACTTACTTGTCACATCCCCTAGGGTCTTGTTTTGAAATTCCGTCAAATCCGAGGACATCCGCATCAATTTTCTTTCGTTGTCTTCAAATGCATCCTTTGTGTCTTCCATCTTCTGTTCAGTTGCTGTAACAAATGAATCAACGGTTTCGGTCTTATCAGTGAGCCACTTCTCTAGGTCTTGCTTTTCAGCAGCACGTTCCTCATTCAAAATGCGACGTTCGTCTTTGATACTGGCCTCCAACTTTTCAACGTTGTCTAGCAGAGTCTCAAATTTTATTTCCAGTCTGATCATCTTTTCTAACAACTGTTCCTCGTAATGAAACTTAGAGCACATAGGTTCGTAATCATTCCTCAAAGAATGCGAAATCACTATGTAGCTAAGAAGGAAAACGTAAACGTTCTTGTGGAACATGTTTATCCGTTAATTACTGTCAATTGTATACCTGTTACTAGTCCAGACTGGGCGAGTGCTATGCAGAGAATGATTTCAAGAATATTACTGCAACTTAATTCCACAGACAATATTAGACACACCGTAGCCTAGTTTCAGACCCTATATATCGCTGCTTTTCAACAAAAACCTCGTAACTGCAGCTTAAAACGAGCTGCAGTTATGAGGTTCTTGTTGAACAGCGACGTTATTTATGTTTTATGCTATGTCTCTAAAAAAACAAGGCACGCAGCCATGACAAACCATCGGAATTATAATAAATCATCTTCCCTTGATTTGAATATATTACAATTTAAAGAATAAGACATTCAGAGACGTTCAATACTCATTTAATTAATGTTTATCATCATTATTATTGTTGTTGTTGGTGGTGGTTTTTGGAAAGCAAATTTGCAAAATTTGCTTTTCTCTCCAGTCGTGCTTCTCTGCACTTTAACATTCTCTGCATACCACACAACATCTCCCGGTCCTCCTCACTATAAATAGTTCTATCAAAAGCAAAGATCAATGACAAGAACAACCTTTCGAATATTCAATATTGAATTCTATAGTTGTACACAAGATATTCAATTGTGTGACCGATGATAAAACATCCAATTAAACATGTGTTAAAAGAGGAGAAACGATCACGTAGTAATTTGCTTTCATTACGGTTCAATAGCCAGTCCAATATCTTTCGTTGAAAATGGGTCAGTCAAGTTTACTGAACTATGAAATATGCGACCCACTTCAAGCGCTAAAAATAGGAACTAGGACACGTCTATTTTTAGAATCTTTCTATGCCCATATTCTTACACGTTTTAATGTCCGAAACTAAACAATGATATTCGATAAGCCATGCATTTAATCGCGTTCACAATAATTGATTGATCAACTAAGTGGTTATTTTGAGGTTAATGACATAGACATCTTGTCTAATAGGCCTTGCTAGTATTCGCGTGCAGCTATAGGCATTTCAAAGCGAAAGTAGAAATCTGGGAAACCAGAATATGTGATGGTATGCTCAAAATGCATAGAAATCAGACTAGCAATCCTTTCACCACTTGGTTTAAAAAACGGTGTTAACTTTTTAATCTATAGATATCACGGTGGATAACCCATGTGACTTTTGGGAAGCGTTAACACCGAAAAAATCGTCCGCTTCAAGGTATGTTTGGTTTAATTTATCAGCTTATACTCTGTTGATTTTGACGAGATAAAGTGCACGGAACGCGCATTTGAGAGGGCTATTCCCGTTTGTAACTCTGCTCCGATCCCGTGATTTCTTCAAACATTCAAGCGAAAGTTTTCTTCGGTGCATGTTCACGAATGCTTCCCACTTTCGTTTTGCACTTACAAACACTTTGGTTCGAATGTTTGAAGAAACCACTGGGTTTGGAGCAGAGTGAGTTAGAGCCGGGAATAGCCCTCTCAAGGGCGCGTTCCGTGCACTTTATCTCATCAAAATCAATAGGGTATAAGCTGAGAAATTAAACAAAACATACCTTGAAGCGGACGATTTTTTCGGTGTTAACGCTTCCCTAAAGTCATGTGAGTTACCCACCGTGGATTTAGATCTAGATGAATAGACCTACATAGAATCAAATCAATTTACATTGTTGGTATGTTAACCATTTCCCAAATAGAAACATTTCAGATTGGTCAAAATAAAAAAAAAGCCGTAGCAGACGACAAAATTGGTACATACCTAGATAAAATTAGAACTATTTGTACATAATACCAAAGACAATATCGAGGTTAAAGTAGAAAATTCTGATTATCAGCAGTTTCTTCTTTCATCCCAATATTCCCTCGAACATTTTCTTTTCGGGCTGTCAAACCCGGTCTTATTTGGGAAAGGGATAAAGTAGTGACGGAACACATGTTTTAGCGAGTAAGACATGTAGTTTTCAGAGATCAAATGCTTTCTAATTAGGGTATAGACTCCTTTCATTTATGTTTTAGTCCGTACCCGCAGAACACTTCCGGTAATCCGAGACTTCTCTGATGAAAATTCGCTCGATGATACTCGGATGTCGCTATTTACAACGGAACGCTGTCCCAGTCAAACACAAAAGAAAATTCCGACTCAGCGACATAACTTGTGTCGGAATTTTCTTTTGTTTTTGAATTGGACAGCGCTCCGATGTAAATAGCGACATCCAAATATCGAAGAGCGAATTTTCATCAGAGAAGACTCTGATTAACTTCCGGAGGCAAACAATGGGTTTATGGGAAATTAACATTGTATACATGTGAATTGTTACTAAAAATAGTAACAAATCGACATTTTCAAAACGAGGCTCCCACAAAATGCGGAGAAATCGATGACGACGCACGTGCATCCAATATACAGCGATTAAGCACACGTGCATTCAATATACAGTAATAAAGAGAAGTTTTAAGTGGAACAAAAACTACGAAATTGAATGAATTCATTGATAGCCGGTAAGATGGTTATTTTATTTGATTTACAGTCAAGAAAATTCGGCATTTTTGGCCAACATTGGAGGGGCTTAGCCCACCCCCACCCCCCCCCTGTTCCTACGGGCCTGTACATCAAATAGATTTATGAACCGTGACCTGTCGCACTAGTCTATTATACAAGAAAACCTACTTCAGAACATGACATTGGGTATAGGAGAACATATAGAGTGCTAGAATGCCTTATAGTCGTTTTCGGCCGGGAGAATTCGACATTTTAAATTCCCTATTTGTTTATGTCAAAGGGGGGTAATTCACAAAATTGACAGATTAGACCTTTATTTTAGAGCTTGCTACAAGTGATAAGAGAGATGTTTTGTGGCTTTTTGGCAACCCGGATATGACCAATTCCGTAAAAATAATGAATCGTTTATCGCGCGTATGTGGCATTAGATGAAATTAGCTGTAAATGCATTAAGGGCCGTAACTCTGACATTAAAGGAGACAAGGCAATGAAACTTCGACAAAACGATTGCCGAATGTCATGGGAATATTGTAAAAATAAAATCAGGCTTTTAGTTCGATACTTTTTCAGAAACAAGAAATCTTGCAGCGTAAAGTTTTCTCTTTTGTTCAGTATATTTTGCTGATATGGAACAGACATTATCCTTTCATAATTTGTATTTTGTAACTTTCTAAAGAATCAAATTCAATTAATTACTTTTATCCAACTCCGTGTAATTCATATTGCTAACAACTAGAAAGGCCTTTAGACATAATCAGCAAATTTGCTTTCCAACAGTACTTTCAGTACTTTGATTTTTTATTCAAATCCTAGATCTGACAAACTGATATAAGTCTAGACGCACCGTGGTGCATTCCTTGAAGTTGTTTCCTAAGGTAAACTATACTAAACATACACTACGAAAAGGTCAACGCGGTGAATTACGTGGCCAAACATTTTTTTTTAAATTTAATGTCACTAATTATATTAATACGTGACCGATTTGAATATGTTTTGAAACATGCAAAGAAAATGCAGTAGCGGATCCAGGAATTTTGTGAGGGGGTTCGAAAATACAAATAGGGGATTCGTTTTCCTGTTATTACACATTTTTGACAGAATTTCTGCATGAAAATGAAATAATCAAGCTATATGAGATTGGGTTCATTCGAAATCCCCTAACCATCTCTGGATCCGCCACTGATGGGCTACCTTAAACACTAAGGATTCGCTGGATGTGGTAAACATTTAAAACATCACTTAAAATAATGAAGACGGGTCATTTTACCTATGGCAACCGCAAATTTACCATTTTGGGTATGGCTAATTTACCTACGGCTAATTTACCTATGACAATTTTGCATAGGCCTATGGCAATTTTACCTCTGGCATTTTTACCGCATACCTTTTCAAAACGATGACACCTTTTTACTCGCTTCATAGAAAATGATTAAAAACATCGAATAGAGAATGGGGCAATTTTGCAAATCAGCATATTGTCCTTCTGTCACAATATCAATTTCTCAGTGATGCCCAATATACAGTGCTGACAGCACTTTGATTAACTGTTTCTTTCTTTAATATCTTGGCACAGACAGTGCGACTGCACTTAATACTCGGAAGAGGGTGCTGCAGTATAAAGAGATAGATCTATCTTGACCCCGATCAGAGGCTTTGTCTTATTTTCATTTTATGTTTTATTCTTGTTGACGGATCTGAGATTATTCGTTTTGGAGAGGGGATGTAACACTGTTCTATCAAAATGTATATTTTTATCAAGTTTTACTTGTGCCGTAGCACCCACTCTAATATGTGACCCTATCACCCTTCTCGTCTAATTCGATTCACATCGGTCAAAATCAACGACTAGATTATGGATTCATCTTGGGCTTTGGGAAATGCAGATATATTAGAAAGCATAGCCACATTAGTTTGGTGTAAGAAAAACGACCCAGGACTAACAGAGCAATTGACAACGGCGAGATTAGGGTAACATACATAGTTGATACGTCTACGGACGGACCGATATCCGGATAAACCTAAAATAAAAGCGAGCTCAGCTTTATTAGAATACTAGGAGCAATATGAGAACTGCTGTTCCAATACAATTTTTGTCGATTTCTTGAATTATACATGATAAATCACAGATCGGTCTAGATTCTAAGACAACTTTCAGATTTTGAAAACGGGAACTCAACAAATTGATGAATAGTTGAATGTCCTTGGCTAATCAGAGTTTTCTCTGATGAAATTCGCTCTTTGATAAGTTGATGTCGCTCATTTACGTCAGAGCGCACTACCATTCAAAAACAGCGGAAAGTGGTTCATTGTAAACAATGGCTGTTCAGGTGAGGGTTGTTGCAAAACATTGCCTATAATCATTTTAGAAATACTTTTTGGTCTTAATTGTTTCACCAGTTATGACAATAGAATCAGTCGGCATGATGTCATAGCCTCACTTTCATTTTTTCATCGAGGGTACAACCTCGGTCTTTATCGTTACGGGATACCATTTTTCAGGCAGAATATTTCCAAAATCTTTCGCTATAATTCACAAACAAAACTTTTTCTCTAAAGAATGTGATTTAAACTTTCTAACTACCAACGCATTTTTAATAATTTTGCGTAGTCGTCGAGATATTAATGCTGAAAGTTGGTAATGCTTTAAGGAAAAAGACCGAAGCTTTCACCTCCACCGAATGAATGCAGGTCGACTGACGACGTTTCTGATTGGCTGAAGGGATTGTGCCGACCGAATTAATAAATGGTTCATTGATCAGTATCATAAGACGTTTTAAGGATAATGTTTCAGATCGGACGGTGATCAAAGCGCAGTGGCGGATCCAGAGGGGGTTCGGGGGGTTCAAACGAACCCCCCTCTGAAGCCTAATTATTTCATTTTCATGCAGAAATTCAGTTAAAATTGTATATTGATAGGAAAACGAACCCCCCCTAATTGTAAATTCGAACCCCCCTTTCATAAATCCTGGATCCGCCACTGAAGCGCCACAACTTGTGTCGGACTCTCTTCTGTTTTTGAATGGTAGTGCGCTCTGATCAGGGATGGGGTAATTAGTAATGTGTAATTAGCATTACATGTAATTAATTACTTAATTACAGTAATTGAATGTAATGTGTAATTGAATCAAAATTCAATTACATGTAATTGAAATGTAATTAATTACATTGAAAAATTGATGTAATTATCAATTACATTTTCAATTACTTCAATTACTTTTTGTGTTTTGAGGTTGTAAAATTGGATTGTGAATACTAGTTAACTGTATCATGGATATTGATAACAACCTCCTGCTTTTCCTCACTACATAATATGATTATTATATCACCTAGAAAATGGATTAGTCATTTCATTTAAAATCTGTGGTTAGATATTTTTTCAAAAAATATTAATGTTTAAAAGAATAAACAGATAACCAGCATAATCACTATCTCCATATCCTCAATATTTTCTTTACTATATAATGTACATGAATTCCAACTCCCATGTAGTCAAGTGTGTAGAAACTTTCAAAGTCTAAAACTATAAAATTATAATTCAAACTATTTCAAAAGGAGAAAATGTTGTTATCAACGAATTATTATTTTTCCCCTCATCTTTTCCTAAGCCTTGTCTGTTAGGGACTTCAAATTTAGAGCATTATTGTCTTATGGACATAATAAACACCTGTGGTATTTAACCCTTTCCCAAACAAGACCAGGTATTGTCATCCCAAGAAAAAGTAGTTGGTGAAAACATTGAGGAAAGGAAGGAATTGCTGATATTTTTAGCAATTTTCCCCTTCTTAGATTATTTGTAACATAACATATATTTATTTCGTATTTCTAGGCCACCGGCCCATTATACAAACATGTATCAGAACAAAGATATATACAAGAGTGACATAATACGATGTAGTTAACAATATAGAATATTTTCATATACGACTCTTATAAAAGTTCTCTACAGATATGATTATTCATTATGCATACACATTATACTGTAGACAATATTTGGATGAAGAATCCTATAGAGTGTAAATGACCTCGATAAATGAAAATTATCATTTCTATAGGTGTTCGTTATGGTCTAGATCTATTGGAGAAAAAGAACAAAACGTTGGTTGTTATTTTCCTCCCTTTTCAATGATGTTTTGATAACTCGTCATATCCTTTTCAATAAGATAATCATGTTCCATAAATAAGAATGAAACATTTTAATACAGTATAAATTTTGCAAAACTAAATCATGAGCTTAATGTCGTTTGATATGATATGTATAACTGAATCGATATAAGAGACCGAATTATTACTCATTTTGAGTAAGATTCGAAATTGAAATTTTCCTGAGTTTAAATGCTTCAACTAAGTACTTTGCAAAACATTTTATGTTTACTTCTTTGGTGTCAGACATGATCCTTTCGAACAAATTTAGTGTCGGATATGCATTTTTCCATTCGTATGTGAAATACATATTTCTCAATTCATCATATAAGGGGCAAGTAATTACAAAATGAAATTCGTCTTCTATAGTGAAGACATTTCGTTTCAGACACCACTCACAAAATCTTAAGTTGTAGTCAATATTATTATGCCTGCCTATTTCTACGTTTAAATGGTGACTTGAACATCTAAAGTTAGCTAGAGTACGGCGATTTAGATATGGCATGTCAATCAAAAGATATCGTTCTACGTCAAGTAAGGAATAGAAGTTTTTGTAGTATTTGGTTTTAGAGGAGTTGTTGATTTTTTCGCGAATCATCTGATAAGAGCAATCTTTCAATCGTTGTTTAAAAACTTTCAAAAAAGCGTTGGAATCACCTACACTGTTAGAAAACCAAACACATCCAAAACCGTATTCAAATAACATCTCTTTAATCTTTGAAGCCCATGTACCCCTCCCATTCTCGTCTAAATTCCTTAGCATATCATAACATTGTTTGGGGTACCTATCAATAGGCATTTCTGTTAACTTGATCCAATATTTGATACATTGTGACATATAACTAACTGCAAGAGGATATATTCCGCATTCTGACAGTGCTAAAAAGTCCGAGGTATTTTTATTTAAAGAACAAATGCGTTTGCAAAAATCAATGTGTACTTTTTCAATAGATTGACTGTATTCATAACCCCAAATGTCAGATGCAAAACAAAGTATGGGTTTAACCATAGAGTCGAAGAGTTTGAAATAATCAATTATGCTGAAATAACCAAACTTTTTTTGTGATCTGTAGATGCTAAAACATGCTTTTCTGGCTTGTGATGCTTGATTATTTTTATGCATTGTCCAGCATAATCTAGATGTAAATAAAGCTCCAAGGTATTTATAACTTGTAACTGTTTCAACTTCTTTACCATTGTAGAACCATTTTTCATTACCCTTCAATGCACCACCTTTCCTAAAAACAATGATCTTAGTTTTATCCAAGTTTAAACTCATTCCAACAGATTCGCAAAATGTATGTATAGTGTTTAACTGATGTTGGAGGTTAAATACTGTATCTGCTACGCATGATACATCGTCTGCGAAAAGCAATGCTAAAATCTCTTCAATGTCAGTTGAAATAAAAATTCCTCGATTACATTTTTGTCTCAGGTATTCTATTAGATCGTTGATGAATAGATCAAAAACTATCGGTGAGCTTCCACATCCTTGTCTGGTTCCCCTCTTACATGATATTGATTCCATTAATAAATTGTTTATTCTTATTTTACAGTTAAGTTTTCTGTACATATCTTTGAATATTCGGATAAATTTTCCTGTAATGCTTTTCCTTTGTAAAGAATCCCAGAGTCTTTCATGGTCGATAAAATCAAATGCTTTTTTGAAATCTATAAATAAACAGTAAAATCTTCCCCTCTTTTTAGATATATATTTTTGTGTTAATGATTGTAAGGTAAATATATTATCAATGATGCTATAATTTTTCCTAAAGCCGGCTTGAGCTTCATTTAAGACATTGTTCCTTTCGGTCCATAAGGATAATCTATTTGTTAGTATGTTTATAAAAACTTTACACAGGCTATTGATCAAAGAAATTCCTCTGTAATTATTTGGGTTGTTTGAAGGACCACTTTTATGTAAAGGAACAACAATACTGGTACACCAATCAATAGGAAAGTGTCCTGCGTCGTATATCTTATTGAAAAACTCTGTTAAAAACGGTAAAATAATGTCAGATGTGTATTTGTATAATTCGATGCACAAACCATCAGGTCCAACTGATTTATTTGATTTAATCATTTTAATACTTTGTTGAACTTCTTCTGGTAAGATACTTCTGTTCAAGTCGTCATCGTTACAGTTGTGGACTATATTTGAAAGTAAATCGTTGTCATGGTTAACGTTTGTTGCACTATATAAACCAGTGAAATGCTCAACCCAATCTTTGTTACTAACGGATACCGATTTGTCAGGTTTCTTTTTAGAAATGCGAATTAAACTCCAAAAGGATTTAGCATTTTTACGCGAATTTACTAGCTTTATTCTATTTTCGCGCTCAAAATTCAAACGGGTTTTTCTGCACTTAGCTTTAAAATGGTTTCGCGCTATTTTGAAACGTAAAAAATCATTGTTTTCATTTGTCATTCGATACTTTTTTAACGATTGCATTTTATTACATTTTAATTGTTGGCATTCGATATTCCACCAATCTGGATTTAAGCAACTATCGTTATCATTTGATTTAAATTTTTTCTTCATATTATAAGCAGAATTGTAATAGCATGATTGAAACATTGAAAGCTCGCGATCAATATCTCTATCGTTTACAGACGCCGTAGTGCGAAAATTATTGAAGTTTGCAACGAATTTTTCAAGAAATGTGTCTTTAAAACCTTCGTTCCATTTATATTGTTGATGGATGTCAAAACGTAAATGTTCATGGTTAATATATTCATCCTCATTTGATAAAGTATTGTTATTAAATTCTATTGTACATGTGATAGGGAAATGGTCCGAGAACTCATCAGCTTCAACATGAAACATTGTAACTTTATAGAACAAAGAAGTCGATGCTAGAAAATAATCAACTAAACTTTTACCGTCATTTGAAAAACATGTATATTCACCGTTTAAATCGCCATTTATCCTACCATTTAAAATGTGAACGCTATGGGTACAACATAAATCAATAAGCGATTGGCCAAATTTATTCAAATGCAAAGCGTCTTTCGATTTTCTGGGTAGATTAAAATCGTCACCCGGGTAATCGGTAATATTTTCAAAAATATGGTCAATATTGTCATGCATAATAAAATCGTTTATGTCTTTTGTTCTGGCATTAAAATCGCCAGCCATTAAAAGTTGTGCATCTGGATAATCACTTGAAATAATAGTCAGTTTTTCGCTCAAAAGATCTATCCCATTGTCGTTATCATTGTCGTAAATGGACGATTTCTCCGGTGAAACATACACAAAAATCATAATTATATCATATTCATAATTAAAAAGACGTTTATCTATAAACAATACAACACATTCAAGAAATTTCACAAATATTCGTTTAACAAAACCGGTATTCATTAATTTATCATGTACTAATACTGAAACACCTCCAGAACCTCTAGCAGACGACGTTTTAGTTTTCCGAATATAATCAAATGACGTATATTCGTTAATAAAATTTGTGAAACTATCTGATTTTGTTTTCCATGTTTCGCATAAGCTGATTATGTCAAATTTCTTGCAAAAATGTACAAACTCTGCATTATCAATAAGTTTCTTTAAACCTCTGATGTTCAAAGAACACACTGACAAAGCGTTTGTAATATTATTATGCGTGTAATTTCTATTTGTAATACTATTTAAAGGAGAACATTGTTTATATTGTCTATTCTGTGAGCTAGTTTGTACGGATTTGACAACGTTTCGGCCTTGGCCTACACATCAATTGTCTGAAAAACGAATAGGCCGACCAGTGTTTTCATCAAAAACAAACACTTCTCCATCAACTACGAGTTTGTCGTATCTTAGGCTGGCACGTTTTTTGTTTTGTAGTGCTTCTCGCATGAAAGGTACTAGTTTATAACGTAGTCTAGAAACACGAGAAGGGAAATCTTCACTGATCTTCACTGGCGTTGGTACCGATGCAATCCCATCCTCGTTTTCATCTCGGACATCGCGTTCGTCACGGTTTGATCTCACTTTCTCCTTATACTTGTGAAGAATCATCTCTTTGTCCTTGAAACGTGAAAACTTGGCGATTATCGCACGAGGTTTATTTCGTCCGGGTAATCTATGGGCCCGTTCGATTTCAATTTTGGATTCGTCAATTTCAAGTTCGTTTTTGATGTAGTTTCTTATTTTCTGTTCTGATTCATCCCACGATTCACGGTAACTTTCCTTCACATTGTAGAACTTTAAATTATCTCGCCTGGATTGGCCTTCAAGTTGTTCTATTTTCATGGCATTATCATTCAGTGATCTCTCCATATCGTTTACCTTTTGTGTCAATTGTTCATTCTGTTGTACAAGCTCTTTATTCTGCATTTTTAGATCATTTATTGATTCGTTCATACTATGGAATTGATTGTTCGTGTCTTTAACTATAAGGCGTATATCTGCTAGAATTGATTTCAAGTCCTCTTCCGTCTTTTGTAATGATATAATATGCAAATGCCATCAACTTTTGTTTCATCATTTGGTAAGCAGAAATTCATTTCAAATTCTATCATTCCAAAAATTGTGCCATTTGGGAATGGGTTAACCTGAAGTAACCTGCATGACAGTAGGTTATCCATATTCACACCTTTGCCTGGGGACATAGAAAGTCAATATTGCACCCTTTGTGCATTTTAGTTATCAACTTGAGAGCTTAGTGCAAAAATATTGTAACTACTTAAAATTTATCTGCACATAAGTTAACCCTGTCCTGAACAATAATTGTCAACCTATTGGACATCAAATCGAAGTTAGAAAATTTGAGGTACGGACAAAACCCCCCTAGG
The DNA here is from genome assembly GCA_963680895.1 of Fragum sueziense. Lineage (NCBI taxonomy): Eukaryota > Metazoa > Mollusca > Bivalvia > Cardiida > Cardiidae > Fragum > Fragum sueziense. Next base: position 39,700,999 of record OY804593.1, on the reverse strand, counting down.
ACAAAACCCCCCCTAAGACAAAACCCACCTGGACAAAACCCCCATGGACAAAACCCCCATGCCCTTAACTGAAAAGTGGACAAAACCCCCTTGGTTATGAAAAATGCTTTTTTGTGAATACTTTAAAGAAATCTTTAATACTTATGAAATAAATATGAAAATATGAATATTCAGTGTTTATGCTTTACACAAATTAACATTTTGAGTAAAAAGAAAATAATAACTTTGGGGGTTAAAAATTACTTTCTTTGTTGTCAATTTAACAAACCTTGTTTTGATTTCATACATACTTTTATCTTTTTGTGCTATATGAAAATATTATTATATACATGCATATATCAATGTATTAATTATTTGAAAAATACATTATAAATTGATTATTATGTCAGTACAAATTGTTTATATTTTAACCATTTTGGTTGGTTAGAATCAAAATCTGCTCTTGTATGCATTAATCATAAGGAAAACTTTTTGGAAAATGAAGAAATTGTTTGAAACAAGCAAGCTCTCCTTTTCTCTCAATATTACATAATTAAAATCTCAGGGGTAAAAGTACAAAATTTTCAAAAACCTGAAAACCTGGAAAAGTCTGTATTTATATATAGTAAAAATCGAGAAAATGGGACATTTTGGAATACTCAAAAACCTGAACTTCAGGCATATGCCTGAAAACTTTTACCCATGTAATCTATAAAATATGTGTATTTCCCTTCAAATTGGATCAATTTAACTGTTCATTGTCTGACAGTGGGGAAATATATGCCTCAAACAGGGAATATTTAGTAAAGGTTAAGGGAAATGGGTAAAAAGTTTGTTCCAATACAGTTCTTTTTTTCTCTTAATGTTTCTTTGCTTGCTGGTCTAAATTGCCTAATTTACTTACATCCAACATATGCGATTTTTTTTTTAAAAATCAGACAACTCTGAAATTTGGTCTTCTTATCATAGAGGGTTAAATATTGTTATATTCAACTAAATTTTATCAAAGTTCACTTTTTTGAATAAAATTTATCAAAATAAAATTCATAATGTCCCAATGATAATTTAAAAACAAAAGCAAATGGAAAAAATAAATGTATAATTTATATTCATTTTAATAAGGATGGGGGTTTTGTCCTTGGGGGTTTTATCCTATGGGGGTTATGTCCTAGGGGGGTTTTGTCCAGGGGGGTTATGTCCTAGGGGTTTTTTGTCCTAGGGGGGTTTTGTCCTACACTCGAAAATTCATATTTTATTGCAAAGAAAATATTGAGGGAGAATGAAAATTTTATGATTATCAGCAATTTCTTCTTTTCTCTCGATTTTTAATTCCCCCCAACCATTTCTACTATGGATGTTATAACCAGGCCTTATTCGGGCAATGGTTAAAATAACTTTACCCTTTGGCTAAGCTTTCGACTACTGGAGTACTGAAACATTTTCTCTCTCATGTGATATATCCATTGAAATTATTTTTGTCATTTTCATTCAGTTACAAACTGGACTGTTGAGTGGACATATATTTTAATGGAGAAAATCAATGTATTTGTTCATTTTGAATTGCATGAAAATAAATGAGGAACAATTTAGGCAAAATGAAAAAAATAATCTAGTCTAGGCCCAAGATTTGATACATTTTCCAGAAGACCAAATTTTAGCCTGATCCAATTCAAAGATGTTTTAGAAGACAATTTCAAGAAAATGAATTTTTACATGTTTGTGTCCAGCCTGGAAACTATGGAAAAAACATGGCAAACAGTTAATTAAAGCAACAACAAAATCATCAAAGCAACCTTTTGCCTCAAAACTTTCCAAAGCATGAACTCCCGGAAGAAAAGAAAAATATTGGTTATCAGCTCAGCCTGTTTCTTCTTTCTCACAAAAGGCTTTTAAACTATAATATTCTACTTAGTCACCAAAGCTAAGTCTTGTTTTATCCAAATACCAAGTTCCAGAATGGTTTCATTTCAAATGCAACTAAGTGAATGTCACAAGTGGATTTGTTCTGTATTACATCAAATTATACAAAACAGATGGAAAAGAAGAAAATGTTGATTGTCAGAACGTTCTTCCTTTGTCTCAAAGTTTTCTAAAGTAATGTGTAATTGTAATTAATTACATAGGCAAAGTAATTGCAATGCAATTAATTACATGTGAAAATGCATGTAATGGTAATTGTAATGGTAATTGAAGATTTTCAATGTAATTGTAATGGTAATTAATTACATTGCAATGTAATTGACCCCAACCCTGGCTCTGATGTAAATGAGCGACATCAACATATCAAAGAGCGAATTTCATCAGAGGAAACTCAGATTAGTCCTTGGCTATCAATTTAGAGAATTTGAGACAGTGTTTTTTCTCATAGTTTTGGGAACGGGTCCGAGACCAGGCAAATTGGGAAAAATGTGTTGTTTTGTCAAAAATTGGGAAAAAATTTCATCACAGACTCCAACAAAAATTGAGTCCTGTGCATAGTTAACTATATGAAATCAATTGAAGGGACTTCTAGTTTGTCTCTGGATACTTTTTTCTCAACATATGAAAGGGAATGATTGAATTTTCATTCAAAAAGAAGGAATGACTTTTGCATTGGGAATTTCTTTCTAGATTTTGGGAAAAAAATACCCTATTTGGCATTGGGAACGGGTCCTTTTTACGGACCCATCCAAAGAAGGAGAAAAAACCCTGTGAGATAAACAATTTTCATTAGCTGAGTAAAAATTTTTAATAGGCATTAACTCTAATCTGCATGAATCTGATTATCAGCATTTTCTTCTTTAGCTGCAATGTTTTCCCAAGCCTTTTCTACCAGGGACATCAAAACCAGTGCTTGTTTGGGGAAGGGTATAAAGCAACAGATCTGATTATTTATTAAAAACACATTTTTTAGGGTTTTGTTACCTTTTTTTCTTGCCATTGTTGTTTTTTTGTACTTTTTCCTTTGAGAACGATAAAAAATTTAGGGTCGGCCCCAATTTGCCAGTGTCAGTCGGGTAACCTGAACCACACCTATTTTTCTATTTGGCCTCTCGTTAATTTTATTTCTCAATTTTCAGTTATGAGATGTGGGCGAGACTAAGTGGTGAACGAGATGTTGAGGCTTTGCGGAACCACACTATTGCGGAAATAGTGAAGTACATCAACAATCACCCGAATGCCAAGAAGGAAGATCTACAAAAAGAAATAGCCAAACAAATAGCTGTGTTTGCCAGTCAAGTCGATAAGCTGTAAAAAAGACTGTAGACTTATTCCTTATTGTAATGTAACAGCAGTACTACCATAATTGTATTTGATGTATTACAGCAATATTGTTAGACATGTTTGTTAATGAGTCAGAATCTCTAAAAAGGTCCATTAACCCTTTTCAAAACAGCAAAATGTAAGGGTGGTAAATTTCAGAAGCCACTTAAAATGATAAAATTAGTACTGATAAACATAGGATGTGTGTAAAATATAGCACAGAAAATATTGAATAAAAAGGAGAAATGCTAATTATCAGCATTTTCTTCTTTTGTCTCAATGTTTTTACAAACTGTTTCCACTAAGGAAGTCAAAACCAGGTCTTGTTTGGTAATTAAATAGGTTAAGGCTTTTGAGCCCAACATGGATCCAGATCAGACTGAGCATACATAAACACAGTCTGATCAGGACCCATGTTGTTCTCTAATAGCTTCTTCCTGACATGAAACTATAACATAGCAGCATGGATCCTGACCAGACTTCATTTAGACACATGTTGGTCTTTAACCCTTTCCCAAACGGCAAAATTGTAGGGTGCTCGAATTTGAAAGCTGCTGTAGACGACAGAATTGATGTTAAAAAGGAAGGGATATGTGTACAATACAGCACAGAAAATATTGAGGCAAAAGGAGAAACTGCTGGTTATCAGCAGTTTCTTCTTTTGTCTCAATGTTTTCCCAAGCCAATTCTGATAGGGACCTCAAAAGCAGGTCTTGTTTGGGAAAGGGTTAATCATGAATGTCTCAAATGCTATAAGCCAAAGGAGGTTTTTTCCAGATCCTGACTCAAATATATCAATTGATATTCAGAGCCACAGATAAGAGGGGTAATGGCTTTTCAAAATGAATAAGTTTTGTTTATAAATTAACCCTTTCCAAAACGATGAAATTTTAAAGTGATCCAATTCAAAGGCTGCTTCAGACATCAAAATGGATGATGTTAAATACGATATAAGCATGGTAAATATTGAGACAAAAGAAGAAAATGCTGATTATCGGCATTTTCTTCATTTGCCCCAATGTTTTCTTAAGCTTTTTCTGTCAGGGACGTCAAAACCAGGTATTGTTTCACAGTTTCAGAAAGGGTTAAACCATGTGTTGTAGACTGTACTTCTTTAACCCTTTCCCAAACAAGACCTGGTTTTGACGTGCCTAATAAGAAAGGCTTGGGAAAACATTGAAACAAAAGAAGAAACTGCTGATAACCAGCAGTTTCTCCTTTTGTCTCAATATTTTCTGAGCTATATTCTACACAAATTCTATCTTTCATAACATCCATTTTTTCATTTGCGGCAATTTTTGAAGTGGATCAGCCAAAAATTTTGGCGTTTGGGAAAGGGTTAAATTAGCTCATTGAGACTATACTAATAGATATGCACAACAAATTTTACATATAGGCTTTTGATTCAATTTCACAATAACTTTTATAGAGTGCCTTGATCCAGGCCACAGACTTCCAGAAATTGGTCAGTCTGTCAGACATGTTTGACAATTTTTCCGTCAGACTGACAGCTCTCTGTCTGACAGTCCTGTAGGAGTCATTTCACTCATTTTAGGCCAAAGTAACAACAAATTGATAGTTTATAAAAAATCTTTTTCTTTCCACCAAGAATCTCTTTTTGTAAAGGATCTTTTTCTTTCACAGCTCAATTTAAAAATTTTAATTTACTATTTGTGGCAACATTTGTTGTTGTTGTTGTTTTAATTGATTTGGCCCTTTGGGATGACAGATTCTCTTTTCGACTGACAGAATTTTAGACCTTGTCAGACTGAATGACTGACACCTTTCCTGAACTTTCGGGAAGTCTGAACCCACTCTCATCTGTTGCTCTTGTGTTTGTTATGCACTAGCTATACCATATCGTATTTGATGTATTACAGCAATATTGTTTGTAAAGATATACATGTTAATTATACTACTCATTGTGGATTAAATTTAACCTTTTCAAAAAGGGAAAAATGTGTCGGACATATGGGACCAAATTGAAAGGATTCCAAGACTGGTTCAAGTATGTGTTTTCTGGGAAAGGATCAATTAATTATATTCTTATAGATAGATCTATTTAAATAAATTCAAACTGTTCTACCTCTAGCGATCTTTTGGAACAAGAATATTCTTATTGTGATTTATCATTCATGACAAGAATCAAACCAAGCTTATACAGGGATATCTTCGGCATTTAACAAATTACATATGATGTACCTATTTTAGCTCCAAACTGTGATATGTTAATCAATAGTCATATAACTCATGTATAATATATGCATTTGTTTTGTGCAATAATCAAATTTTTACCACCTCAACATGTGATGCTAATACACATGTTATTTTTGTCATTTATTATGTTGTTGTATTATATTTGATCTATTCCCAAACAACAAAATTTTAGACTATTTGAATTTAAGAGCTGCTGCAGTAAACAGAATGATTGAGTGTTCATAATATTAAGATATGTTTATGTTCAGCTTAGCTCCAAAAATATTGAAGCAAAAGAATAAAAAGATAATTACAAATATTTTCTTCTTTTTAGCTCGACTTTTCGAAGAAAATGAGAGCTTATACTGTCACCCAGGCGTAGGCGTTGTCGTTGCAACAAAGGTTAAAGTTTTTTCAAACATCAATAACTTCCATACTATCAAAGGGATTCAACCTAAACTTGGAATACTTATTCACCATCACACCCTCTACCTTACTATCAGGGCCCATGACCCTGGGAGTACTCTATTTGGAGTTATTCCCCCTTTATACTAAGCAACTTAGAAAGTCGAGCGCGCTGTCTTCGGACAGCTCTTGTTCCTTAATATTTTCGCCAACCTTTCCTCTCATGTGCATGATTGAAAAGCACGTTTTGTGTGGGAAAGGGTTAATAAACAAATGGGGACAAGAGAAGTTTCAAGCAAACAATTCCTTCAAATATGTGTTGCAAAAACTTTGTTTACTTTAAATCATAGCTGTTTGGTGAAAGATCAACTGTATCTCAACTGAATGGTTATAATAAGTTATTTTGGTCATCATGAGTAGAAAACATTCTGAGAAATGAAGAAATAACTTTGCACAAACAATTTCTTCATTTTCCGCAATGTTTTCTGAAGCGATTATTTTATGGGGCACCACTATTTAGGAATGGGTTAAAAAAATTGTCTCAAAAGAAGGTTAACCCATTACCACACAGTGACTCTATTTGACTCCCTTCAAGATAACGGTTTGGGAAAACATTGTGGAAAATGAAGAAATTGCTTGTGACAAGCAATTTCTTCATTTTCCACAATGTTTTCTATTCAAAAAGACCAAAAAGTGTACAATTCCATGCACTTGAAATTGTCGTCTGCAACTTCTTTGAATTTGGAACAGTCCAAAATTTTGTCGTTTGGTAATGGGTTAAAGCATTGAGTGAATATAGAAAATACATAGACTAGATTATATTTCTTTATGTTGGTTACAGAAGCTCTCTTAACATGCATTTGTAAATCTAACATTATTTATTCAAGGGTAAATACATGCGTTTTAGATTCAGGAATAGAACAATCCATTTGTGGAGGTTCAAACCTACGTAACTCAAGCTTTTCCAAGCTGTAATTAGTAGGTTTTGATCCCCCATTGACCATTTATTAGAAGTTAAATATTTTGTTATAGAATACAGATTTAGGGTGGTGCAAAACTTGCAAGTGAATATCAGGGCGCCCAGTAACCTATAAATACCTATAAATACCTATATTATCCTATATTTCTGGACCTTACCTATAAAAACCTATAATATCACCCATTTTGACCCAAATACCTATAAATACCTATATTTTTGTGTTTTGGGTAAGCGATGATTACAAAATTTAAAACAAATACTTTCAAAATGGCAGTTTTCTATGATTTTAAAGTAATTATTATCTATCAATATACCGGTACAGTAGAAATTAGTATATTCCTTTCAGGCCTCTTTAAAACTTTAATGCCAGAGGGAAAGGCTGATCAAACATAATATCTATCACTGTTGAAAAAGCTTGCATGTATGTTTTGTCAACTTTTACTGGTATTGACCATTTCATTTAGTGGATATGTGCCTTTTATGAACAATAAAGTTCTATTCAAATAACTTTGTGCAAGTATTACTTATGGACAAATGAATTATGATATCTTTATGTGAATGCAGGTGGAAAACCTTTTTAACTTGAAGCAGGTCAGTTTTGTTTCAGATACACAAAGCTAAGGTCGAGTTTCTGTCCTGAAGATATAACATAGTAGCAGTCTTCCATTTAGGCTCTGGGGAAGATTAAAGAATAGAGATCCTTCTTCTGTACTCAACTGTTAAAGACTAGAAGCCAAATTTAGGTAGAAATGTTTAAATTTTCATCTTGCTCAGCTGTCACAGTGACTGATTGAAATTTGTACATGGAGCTGCTTGTCTTGCTATATTTGTAAAAGACAACCAGTATACCTAAAATTAAATATAATAGAATTAAACATTTATTTTTAGATCACCTTGGCAATTAGTGCTAAGTGTGAGGTATTGTGATTGCGAACTATGGTCATCCATCTATCTGCCTGTCCATAAACATATTCTCTCAATTAGTATGACAAAGTGTCTTAAAATTTTGTTTGTAACATCAGCCAAAAGCCTGCTACCGAAACACTTTAAATCATTGTGGTATTATAAGATTGGCCGTATGTTCTGGGGGGTATCTAAAATATTCCATATATGGACAAGGAAGGACAATCTACTTCTCCTGAATTGTTTGACCCATGGCATTGAAAATGGTATGTGAAACTGTCTTTTATCCCTCTACTGAAATACTTATTCTAAATTATAAATCTATGATATGATAAAAATTGACCCTATGTTGTTGGGTATCAGATTTCATTATAGGGATAAAGAGGGAAATCTTGTAAAATCTCCTTCACCTAAATTGTTTTGCCTAGGGCTTTAAACTTGGTATAAAGAATTGCCTCATAGCCCTCTGCTAATACTTTTCAAATTATATTGGTACAATGAAAAATGGCTCTTTGTTGAGTATCTGAGACTCCATATACAGACTGACAAAGCAGGAAATCTTAGCAATCTTCTATTCCTAAATCATTTGACCTAGGGCTTTCAATTTGCTGTGTAGAACCACCTCATGGCCCTTTACCACTATCCTTCAAAATATTGTGGTACAATGACAATTGGTCATATTTGTTTGATATTTTTTTCATTAGAGACAAAGTAGGAAATCATGCACTTTCTTTTTCTCCTTTAGAAACAGCTTGGCCCATGTCTTTGAAATTTGGTTTGTAGAATTGTCTTAATTCAGGCCCTTTACCAAAGCACATAATTTTTTTTTGTTCTGTGAAATATGCCCTATGTTGTATAATTTCTTTCATTCATCTTCTACTCCTAAACTATTTAACCAGTGACTTTCAAATGTCAGGGGTGTAGAATTGTTTAATGACCCTCCACCAAAATACTTCAAAGTTTTATAGTATTATGAAATTTGGTTAGAACTATGTTGTGAAGAGATTCCATATCTCGATTCCATATCTAAAGACAAAAGACTTAGAAGGAAATCTAGAGCAAACTTCTCTTGACAAATCATTTTTTCAGAGACCCTATATTGAGGTTTTTGCATGTATCATGGCAGCATGACTCTCTGCCAAAATTCTTCAAATTGCATTCTTGCAATGAAAATTGTCTGGAAGTTGTTGGTCTAGGATGAGACAGAAGATATCAAATACAATAATTTCCTCAAAGCGTAAATGTTCTCTACGGTGAGAGATAAATGGCCTTCTTGGCTCTCATGTCATGATAAGCTTATGGTATTCTCTGAACACCTTAACTTTCAGAACAGAAAGCAATAGCTAGTAAATGACTGTCTTGTCTGTTTCTCCTGTTGTCCTATTAATAACAGCGAGCTGGAAGGTAGTGGTGGTGGTGGTAGAGAAATGGTTAAAGTAGTGTTTTCTTCATCACAAACACAACCTATATTATCCTATATTTCTGGCTAACTGATACCTATATTATTTGGACATACCTATATTTTTGACGCCATTAGTCACTGGGCACCCTGGAATATCCCATTACCAGACAACAAAATTTTAGACTCGTCTAAATTCAAAGATTTTGTAGATCAGAATAATTATTAAATTATTAATGTGATTGGAATTTTACATTTGTTGGTCTTTTTGGGGTATAAACATTATGGGAAATTTCTTCATTTTCCACATGGTTTCCCAAAGCCTTCATCTTTTTGGGCATCAAAGAGTGGTAATGGGATATAGAGTTGTACTGATAATAGATTTAGGCTAAGCACCTAAAATAGTATTTGTGCACTTTACAGCACCTATTTTCATCAGGGTCTGCTTCATATTTTAACCCTTTCCCAAATGACAAGGGATCTGAATTGTAAGATGAAGACCATGATATCGGAGAATAAATATTACAAAGGTTGATTGAAGAGCATTATGGAAACCTTTGGGAGACAAGGAGAAAATACGTATTATCAGTATATTCTTCTTTTCTCCAAATGCTTTTTGAAGCTATGTTTATCTCTGAGGGATGTCAAAGCTTATAATTATTTGGAATAGGGTTAATATAGTATTATTTTATCATTTGTTTCTTGTATTAATTTTGTATATTGATATACCGGTAATTAAAAAGTTTATTAACATTATTCCTAGTGTCTGTCAGTTAGTCTACAATATCACAGTAGACAAACTCATGATACAACAATGTCAGAAAATCTTAAATAACTTTCTTAATGTGGGACCGATTTGAATTCGGTTTGAAGCAGAGAAGGTGGACAGACATTTTGCATTAGATGGACGCGGTAAATTTTTGAAAAATCAACTGATAATAAAGGTATTGAAGATATTTCAAAAGTTCACCACGCCCAGCCTATGCCTGGTATTTTTTCACCTCTGCTTCAAACCGAATTCAAATTGGTCAAGTAATAACAAAAATATCGATGAATTTCTGAAATTCTGAATCATGTGATGTTCTATGTTATATAATATACAAATACATCTTTATCATTATCCACTTTGTCATCTGCAGCAACTCCCAAATTGGACTATTCTAATTTTTCATTGTTTGGATAAGACCACAAGAGTGCCATGGTCACAATATATGCTGCCTCAGAGTTTTAAGGGGCATTACTCAGGCAAAAGTTCATGAACCATAAAATCCTTCCTTCATGCACATCTACCAATTGAGGTGATAACATTGACCAAGTTTCAAACGATCCAGCCAGAAACTTCGGAGGAGTTGCGCTTCTTCATTTCCAACAATGTTTTCTACACAAAATGACCAAAAAAGTTTAAAATCCATCGACCTGAAATTGTCATCTGCAGCGTCTTTGAATTTTGGCCAGTCAAAAATTTTGTTGTTTGGTAATGGGTTAAAAACTGAGGTTCTGTCTCCATGATTATGACTGTGTTTATCAATCGACCAGTACATTGGTTGACCTGAGACACTCATCTGATTCTATGTCAACCCTTTCTCCAACAAAACCTGGTTTTGACGTCCCTAATAGAAAGGGTTTGGGAAAACATTGAGGCAAAACAAGGAAATGCAGATCGTCAGAATTTTCTCCTTTTGCTTCAATATTTTCTGGACTATATTGCCCTGAAACCCCACCTTTAACAACATTAACACTGTTGTTTGCAAGAGCTTTCAAATTAGACCACGCTAAAATCAGCATCTTTGTTTAAATTAATAAAGTACTTAGTATCATCTGAAAGACTGGTAACTAATAGAGCACCTAACCATAATTATTATGTTCTTGTCTCACACACTTAACATCAAATCAATCAGGATTCTACCATTTGGGAGAGAAACTGCTTTTGTCAAAGAGCACAAAGGATACTTGCCAAGCTCGTATTTGAACCTATGGTTCATGGAATCAAGAAACTTTCCATTTTAGTAACCCTTGACCAAACACCTTCATCGTGAAAGCTGTTGCAGACAACTGAATGGATGTTGATAAAGAAATGATTGTGTACAATAGAGCATAGAAAATGTTGAGGCAAAAGGAGAAAAGACTGGTCATAAGAATTTTTTTAACCAAGATTTGTTTTGCAAAGTGTTAAGCATGAATCTTCTAGTCAAAAGCAGACTAACTCTGCTCGCAGGGTCGGACACTAACAGCGTCCAAGGATTCCGAGGACCCCAAAAGTTCAGGCGGAATCCCCTATCCTTGATTTTTCAGAGGGAGCTCTTCTGGATCAAGTTGATTAATCAATTCCCACATAATGATGCTTTTTGATTCCCATAAAATCAAGGCTTTAGAAGACATTAGAGAGGTTTCGATTCCGAACTTGTACGCCTACTTCTACGTGTACGAGTAATTTTTGTGCGAAACGTCACTATGACGTCATCACTTTGTGATTATTTATCACTCTCGCTACACGTCGAAAACTTGTAGAGGCCGGTTTACACGTAAGTAAAAACTTGTAGCTTTTTATTCTTAATTGGTACAGTTTCTAGGTGTTTAAATGAATGCATGAGGTAATTCATACTTTTTTTAATGAGAATATACTTGTGAGTGGTATCCTAACAAGAATAGTTTGAAAGTTACAGCGTGTTTAATACAGGTCGTATCAACGACCTTTCCTAACCCAATTTATGCCAGTGCATAGAGTCAGTACCGCAAGTATTTACCCACTAACCCTGCATAGGATTTATGCAGTTGACGCCTTTTCAAACTTAGTAGATCTAGATCAAGTTTATTACACTGAAATTTATAGATCTACTGTCATTTTCAGATAAGTTTCCGAAGGAAATTCTAACCATTTTTAATATTTTTTGCTGAAGTTTTTCAATAAGGGTAGATCTGGAATTGGGGGGAAAATGATGGAATTTTCTTCTTTTCCGCTGGTGCTTTCCAAAAACACTTCTAGTTTTGAAACGGGTACAGTTTTTTTTAACCCTTTTAACCCTTTCCCAAATCACCTGTAGCTACAAGTACACGTACGCGTACAAGTTGGAAATCGAAACCTTCCCTAGATAGAAACGTGTACGTGTATGTGTAGTTACAAGTACACGTACACATACAAGTTTGAAATCGAAACCTCTCTAATATGTTGAAAATGAAGAAATTGCTTGTGACAAGCAATTTCTTCATTTCTCACTATGTTTTCTACCCAGAAAGACCAAATCAAAGCCCTGAAGGGCCCGAAAGTCGCTACAACAGAATTATTTGTAAAACAAGATTTGCTTTTCATGATCCTATCAGAGAATGCTTTGAAGTATTGAATGAAATGTATGTATGCCCCCACAAGGGTAAACCTTTAACAATTGAAGTAGTGCAATTGTAGAATTAATTTACATCAAGAATGAAAAGGGAAAATTGGCAATAACTCCACGAACATTATCAGCAGAGTTATATTTATGAAATAATAACAAGTTTAGCGGTCTTTATTGCCAATAAAACCCGATGTGCGACGGACTACATGTGTAGGTAAAAACCGAGGCGCACAGCGCCGAGGTATTTGCCTTAACATGTAGTCCAGAGCACAGAGGTTTTTATTGCGCAATAAAGACCGCTAAACTTGTTATTATCTCCATTATAACACTCTAAATAACAAGACGCACATTAGAAATGTGTTATTTTGTGAAAATTCTGCCATGAACTAGTGTTCGGCGTAGGAAACGCATTGTCATTCAAGTGACGTCATTTGACGTTACCTTGACGCCACGTGACGTTTTGGCGCATACACAAAGCATAATTACATAGGGTTTTTATTGTAAATAAAACCCGATGTAGTTCTTCTTTCGCTATATATGGATTTTACGGAAAAGTGTTATAATTTTGTACAATACACTTCTACATAATGACACCATCCACCTATGAAGTTGCACGAATCTACCTCGCATAATTTTTAGTAATGCTCTTGACAAACAATTAAATATGAAAATGAACAAAGGGCAAAAACCCAAAAATATGATTGACAGAGTATCAATTCTTACCTATGAAGTTTTATGCGATGTAAACAAGACCTAGATCTCCATTTTAAATACGCAAAATATATTTTGTCAAAATGACGATAAAGTTTATAAACGATGACCGAACTCGTGATTAGATCACATTCTATAGAACAGCCATTCCACGAAAATTGACCCATTTACTGAAAATGCATGTCGCCGACCTTCATTGCATTATTTAACACCTTTATCAGTTAGGTACAACAAAAAACAAGATATCTTTTATCACGGGACATAATTTGCAATAAAGTAGTATGATTTTTAAGTTATTCAAACGATTTTATGAATGTGCTTGATTGTGTTGAATATTGCAAAAACGTCAAAATGTTGATGTCGCCGCACAATTTTTTGTTCTAAACTACCGTCCAAATCAGCTGTTTTTTTACTTAGACTTTGTTCTCTTGGATATTATTTTCCCCAAACCCTACTAAAGCGAATAAATTAAGTATGATTCCATCATCATACATGAAATAGAATTTAAACATGTCTGTTTGTATGTCGCCAGATTTGCCTATGTGACCGTAACGAACTTTCAAAGGCATGACAGAAAGTCAACTTTTCTCTCAATTTGCCGATTTGCAAACTATTTTGGTCCGAGAATGGCTTAGTTTAACTATCAAAAACCTAAAGTTTATTAATATCTTTGTATTTCTCCACTAAAGCAAAGAAAATGGACAAATAGAATTTGTCGCATTTCGTTTACTATGCTTCCGTTACGTCCGTGTATCCCACAATAATGAACGGACATTCCTAAATCTGTCAAATTTTGACAGAGTGGTTGCCAAACTGTTGAAATGGAGGCGAGTTTCAAGTATAATCAATCGTATAACATATTGAGAGACTTGAAAGTCCCTTGGTCGCTATGCTTCCGTTACGCATATTTTTCCGTAACATACTTCAAAGGACGCCATGAGTTAAAGTAGCAGGAACACTTCAATACAGTGAACAATATAATACACTGCAGTTATCAAAGATTCATTATATCGGCTACTGCAAGTAGAAAAATGGAATGTTGAATGTGAAATTCGACGTGGAAGTATGTAAATTTAGTATTATACAAATTCATTTCAAGATTAGCAATACAAAACTTCTTTATTAATGCTCGATTCTTTTTTAATTTGACGTGCAAAAGCTGGAATCTCAAACAAAAAACAAAGTAATGCGGGATTTACGTATCTACCCTTTTTGTTTTACGGTCAAAATAACTGTTACGGAGCATATATTATTTGATGGTAGCAAGTCCTGGATATTAATGAGATTTATTTTGATGATTAATTGAGTTTGCATAAATCAAATGGAATTTTATATTTCCGTATAGTTAAGATTTGTCTAAATATAGCTTATTATATCATGTTTTGCCACATATGCTATAGGAAAATGTTACGGAAGCATATATTTGGGTATACAATTTGTGCGTAAATTACGATACATAAAACATTTTGATGTCAATTGATTATAATTAACTCAGAAAGTATATGAAGTAGGAATACTAACAAAGTCGCTTAATTGTGTTTATCTGTGAATTCACATAGTAATATTCCGTTACGAAATATAGACTCTTCGTTACGGAAGCATATACTATATTTTATGGAATATTGAGCATACACTGCCATCTGTTGGCGATGGATTACCAAACATACCCCTTCAGGTTCTATCTAAGCATGTTACACAACATGTTTGAAATAGTTTGTGGCTTCTCAAGTAGACAGACATGGTTACAGCAGCTTATTGATTATTGCGAGCGAAACACATAATGATCTAGGCCATAAAATGTGCCCCTTTTGGTCCAAACGCCATTTCCATTTTCTAATTCCACCATTAGACATGTTCAGCTTTGTACTAGTTGTCCTTAGAAAACCTGCATACATCGCTTTTGTGGCAAATAAAAGAATACACAAACATTTTCCTTTTCAACTGGGCCAGACGATAATGTTAACAGGAATAATTTTCTGCAAATGTGGTTTGCAACTCTATTGTCACAGTTTAGTCCCCAAGTTCCAGGAGCAGGTATGCAAGGTGCATTTTCCCTTCTTTTTTGTAATGCTGATATTGAAGTAACAAACCCCAATGCTGTGTTGTTGCACATTCTTTTTAGTTTTCATTAATCCTGACCTCTTTTTTCCCGAAACTAAACCTATAGATATTTGTATTGTCGGGCCTTGAATAGTTTGTGAAGAAAAGGCTTCTCTATATTTCTTTTCCGAAAGCTGGTGTTCCCTTCTACTAGGTAATTGGCTAAGACAAATTACACCGCTCTCTCACCATTGGAATTACAAATACTGATCCTTTGACACAAGTTCACACGCTAAAAACCTACACATTGTGTCAACCATGGCCAATCCAATCAATCACCAGGGGGTATCACAGTCTAAGACGCTAAGAATTTAGATCAAGCTTTGGATCTAGTCAAAGTGACTGTAACATCCCAACATTTATTCTACTACTTGCTACATTTTTATTGTCAGAATCAACATTAATCTACTTTCAGAATTTGTCTATTTCTACTTCGTCTACAACATATTTACATTTCTCATTACTAGACCTACATGATTCATTTTAATTTTTATTTCAATATTTTTATATATACGTATATGCATTTTTCTTTTATTTCCTGTCAATAAATGGAAAAATTAAGCTTGACATTAAATTGTATCAAATGATTCATTTTTATTTTTTCACTTCGTAATTCATATTTTAATTGTATTTTATGGAGTTATTTGTTAACGATTTTTGAGAGCCATATTTTCATTTAGGGATATATGATTCGCATGAGAAACCAATTTACTTTAAAATAGTATGTGTTCTTATATAAATGATTTAATTAGAAATGAAAGAAATTCAGAAGAGAAGGAGACGAGTAATTGCACACATACCGAAAATTGTTCAATTTAACACCCCTTCAAATTGAAACATCCTTACAAATTTACACGACCAATGAACACATGTCTAGCACACCATCGAATTGTATATTTCTAGATACCCCCATACCCCCCCCCCCCCCGAAATTCATATCTTATAACATGTTCATAAATTTAGAAAAACAACGCATTGTTTTTAACAAAAAATAAGATATCATACTGAAATATAAAGCAGGCGAATTTAGACGAAATGGAAACGGTATACAAAACCTGAGTAGACAAGGTAGCACTGGTTTTCAAAATAGACGAATTGGGAGTAGTTGTTGTTGGTTGGTTAGTTGTTGTAGATCAATCGAAATTGAATCCTAGAAATTGTCCATGGTGGTACCCGGTTGACGACTTTGTGGTACATATACAGACATATCCGTGCAGACTGTTTGCCCGATGCTTACAATGTAATTGTTACTCTGAGTGTGATGTTATAGAATAGCAAAGGTACCAGTTCGGCAATTTTGCCAATGAGATTAATAGTTTAATTGTACTAAAAGAAACGTCTATTGATTCATTCGTATTATTGAATTTAGTATTTGTTTTATACCAATTTATTGTTTCTTTTTTTGTACGAACCTTTACGTTTAGCGTTTAAAGTTCTTTGAAAGAAATGACACTGATGGTAATAAGGTTATGGAAATTATCTATTTTCCGTAACACAAGGGCCATTTTTTCCACGATCATACATACTATGAAATAAAAGCTCGAGAGCCAGATGCACTTGAAAACATAATCTGAAGAGGCATTACTATCGGAATATTTACTTTTAACTTTACTTTGCAAGATGGCTTCAAAAAGAATACAAACGATCACAAACACTTTTAAAATGCTCGAATATTGCGTTAAACAGTGAAATACTCGTTTTGATATCACCACATAGGGTTACAGCTGGATTGTTATCATTTTGTCCTTGTAAGTTGTGCAAATGGTTGATGATGGTCAAACAAACAATCTTTTTGATGTTGGGTTATAACATTGGCCACGGTTCACGCTATATGTATCTCGAGTTGCTTTATATGCTCCGTAACAGCTAGGTTATAGTGGTATATTTGAAAATGCGATAACTCAGCAGGATTTAAAATGTTGTGGGTAAAATTTTAACCATACATTGTAGACATGTGACACTTTATTTTAATATAAAAATTGTGCTCATGCTGAAAAGTTCATTTTTCAACATTTTCGTTTTTGTAAATGAGTCAATTTTCGTGGAATGGCTGAGAAACAAATTGAAAAAAAAAATAATAAAATGAAAGAACAAAACAAGTTATAGAATATTTACAGAGAAACACAGCTTTATTTTTCATCCATATCTATATATACAAATTCATAATACCATAGGCTACAGCAAATCCATAGATAATTATATCGTTAAAATGAATGCTACATATGAAAAGCAGTGGAAGCTAGATCTATTTTCAAAATGTTAGATTGGTCCAATTTGTAGGTAATTTTGGGGTGTTTAGTGATTGAGAGTAAAAACGTCGTAACGACAGATTTCTGAAAGGGGCCCATGCTAGGTTTTTATGCTTCTGAACTATTCGGGAACTCATATTTGTACATGGAAAAACAATTTGCAATGCATAAAAACCTCAATCACGGCGAATATCCATCTTTCCTTTGCTATAGATCAATCCTTTACAAGCGTGTTTACAGATTCTATTTTTACTTCGAAACGAGACAAGGTCAAGGTCAACGAGACACATCCCAAGCAGTATTAACACACTGTACAACCGGCTGCGTCGATGACTGTGACCTTATTTGCGAGGGATGCGTGGAAAGGTTTATTTTGCAGAAGCAGTTAGCACTGAACATTTATGTGCGTATTTATCAACTATAGAATACCAAAGATCCTTTCATTTATTCATAAAAGTAAATTAATTTGACATACCATGCACCTGACATCAGATGCCGAATCTGTCTTCGTTGACGACGCAGCCGGTTGTACGGTGTGTTGAATCTCGCTGAGCACAGATGACGTACCTCTGACGTAATTGCTTTTTGAAGGTTGGGCATGTGTAACCGTTACAAAACAAAAACAAAGGACAATAGAATGCGGATCTGCACGTTATTCATTGACTTGGATTTTTATACTTGATAAAGCTCAATGAGTGCTAACAATGGACCCCTTCAGGTTGGTAATTTCATACGTTTATATCTGGTTTGTAATTTTTGTGCCATTTGCATTTTCGACAGCCTAGCAGGTCCCCCTTTAATCTGTAGTTGCGATGTTTTGGCTGCATGTCCCGTAAATTGACTGGAATTGATACTAAACTAAATAAAATTCTGGGTAAGAACGATGTTTTAAATGAAATATTTACCCATTTTGTTCTATTCAGATTTCCCAATTTCAGAAGATGTCACAGAAATTCATTGAATAAAATAGATCTATACTTCATAACGCATTCCTCACTTAACTAAAACCACTCAAAATCACACTTGTCCTCCCTGGTTGAAAGTAAGATACTTTCAAAATACTGAATTTTACAGCTGGGGGGCCATGGACCACAGGGCCCCCGATGGGTTTATGGAAACGCCCTGGCCAGGGGTCCACGGGGCCAGAGCCCCCCCCCCCCCCCCCCCCCCCCCCCCGGGAGCTCTTGAGAAATAGCGTTTTCAAACCCCTCAGGAAGGCGTTCATGACACTATAAATACTACCATCTTTTGATGAAAGTTTTCCAAATCATTTATCACTCAGTTTAAAATTATAACTCAATATGATGCACTTTTTTACATCATTTTTTTTTCAATTTCGAAATAAGAACTTATACGTTCTAGTATGCTATGGTGACTCAAGGATTTTTTTCCGAGCCTAAATGATGGCATAAAATGTGTAAAATGTGTAACGTTACATTAAAGTTATACAGCTTAAAAATAATTTTCGGATAATTCCAGGAGGGAGGTCCAAAAACACACCCCCACCGACCCCCGGCCTCTCGATCCGCCCGTGGTATGACATGGCAAAAATTTCAAAATATGCACATATTTCACGGTAGTTGCAATAATGTAACCGATACCATTTTGAATATTGATCTGGGTTTCGGATAAAATTCCTTCCTATTTGTTGCATGGGCGGATCTAGAGGGGGGTCGGGGGGGGGGGGGGTCCAT